>CM024762.1:1992854-2592854 GCA_014218235.1 Colocasia esculenta | reverse complement strand
TCTATCCGAATACTTGTTGTTGACTGGCTTTTTCTCTATGCACTTTCGTATCTCTTCGTTGCGCCATCATGCTCTTATTTATCTTCTTTTCTTGTGAAGTATCTGTTGGGTCTGTTTTCTTGAAACTTGTCTTCTGACAAACGTAGTAGGTCCAACGTAGGGGGAGTGTGTAACTACTGGAAACCTGCATATCCAACGTATATATATATATATATATATATATATATATATATATATATATATATATATATATATATATATATATATATAGAGAGAGAGAGAGAGAGAGAGAGAGAGAGAGAGATCATATGGATATCTTCTGTGTTAGTCAACGTAGCATATCCAACGTTGTAGGAGTGTGTGACTATCGGAAACCTACAAGCAATAAATGTTGGGATAAAGACGAAGAAAGAGATAGATCATATGGATATCTTCATTGTCAGTCAACGTCACAGGTTATATTGTAGGAAGATATACCAAAAAGGATAAGCTCATTATGTCACCATTTAAAGCTATAGACGACATGTCATGAAAATGGTAAACAGTAAAAGATGATGTGCATAGGAACTGTATCTGGTGACAGACTATATGCAAGAGGATATCCTTGAAAACTTTCATAAGAAGAATATGTATCAGATGGCGAGAGATTTGAAATACATATATTTAAAAACAATATCGTGCGCCATATAACAAGATTTGTTCATAACATAGATTATTCATAAAGTTAATCAATTCAATTACAACCACAATCATGCTTACTGCAAAGATAATCATTTTGATAAAGATGATCAAGGTATTGAAAATAATTTATCTAAAATAGCAATAGATTATATAACGCCAGTTGATGTTTAAAAGACAATTGATGTCTAAAGGTAATCGATGTCTAAAGGTAATCAATGTCTAAGGGCAATCGATGTCTAAAGGTAATCGATGTCTAACGTCAGTCGATGTCTAACGACAATCGATGTCTAAAGACAATCGATGTTTAAAGATAATCGATGTTTTAATGTAATCGATAAAGGCAATCGATGTGAAAGCAATCCATGTTTAAAGGTAATCGATGAGAAAATAATCAATTTAAAGATAATCAATGTTTAAAGGTAATCAATTTTTAAGCATAATCGATGTTTTGATACAATCGATTGATAAAGACAATCGATGTGAACGCAATTGATGTTATGTTGAGCAGTAATCGATGTTTAAGTGAACTATAATCAATGTGAGCCAATCGATCCTAACTATACAATCGATGCGAGTTTGTTCAGCAATCAATGTGATATTAAACAACAATCGATGTAGACTTAGAAAACTTAAATGAAAAGACTTATAATTTAATTGAGTTTATTTAACTATAGAAGAGTCATTGCACTTGTGATCTGTTGACAGACTTTAGAAAAGATGTTAGTCAAATATTTTCCATGATTTTGTTATCACCAAAATAAATAAATGGGGATAAATTGTTCATCAATATCTCCCTTTTTGGTGATGACAAAATAATATAAATATTGAAATCAAGACGATGTAATAAATATGTATTTCATAGTATTTTCTCCCCCTTTTTGTCATTAATCAAAAAGGTTAGAGATGTTGAGCCACTCCTATATTTTATCATTCTATTTTGGTGGTAACAAAACCTCATATTTATCATAAATAACATGAATATATTTATTACCATTTTTTAAGATTATCTATGCATAAGAAATAACATGTTTTATCCGAAGCTTCACTTTGTCATGCATGCTTTTAGTCGTGATCAGTCGAAGCTTACTTCATCGTATACAAAGCTGGCTTCATCATATCCGAAGTTCACTTCGTCATATCCGAAGCTGGCACTTCGTCATGCATGTTTTTGATCGTGATCAATCGAAGTCTCATTTCATCATATACAAAGCTAACTTCGTCATATCTGAAGCTCTATACGAAGTTCACTTCGACCGACTGCGTATTTCAGCTTCGGCCGACAATGTTATTTTCTGTTCATCTGAAGCTATACTTCATCAAATCCGAAGTCTTTGTATGAATGTCATACTCCGACTCCTAGACAGTCTAAGTGGCACATCGATTAGTGAACATTATAACATAGATTACATTAGAACATCAATTATGTTTAAACATCGATTACGTTCACATCCAAGAAAGAACTTGGGATTTCACTAACCAAGGGTATAGTCCCCCTCAAGGACTCTTACACATCCAGCACTCGCTGGCATTCTCTTCAACCCATGAAGAGGCAATACACCACCTGTTGCAACATATCTTCCTTTCTACAAAAGGGAATAAACCACCCACTACACAGCAGGTCTTCTCTTCACTAAGGAAGAGGAACACTCTATGAAGACCAAGCTAATAGAAACAATACACTACTTGATATAAGGCGCGATCTGAGAGAACAAACGAACTACATAGTATGAAGCAACACTCTCAAATCATTACAAGCTCTCTCTCAAGGAAAGATTGAAGAACAAGGCTTTGAGGAGAGCTAAGAGCGATGAAGTTGATCTAAGTGAAGGAGCAAGCTCTATTCGAACACTTATTGGCTTTTTCTCTATGCACTTTCGTATCTTTTCACTGCGCCATCATGTTATTATTTATCTTCTCTTCTTGTGAAGTATCCGTTGAAGTATCCATTGTGTCTCTTTTCTTAACACTTGTCGTCTGACAAACGTAGCAGGTTCAACGTAGGGGAGTGTGTAACTGCTGGTAACCTGCAAGCAATAAATGTTTGGATAGAGATAGAGAGAGAGAGAGAGATCATATGGATATTTTCTGTGTTAGTCAACGTAGCATGTCCAATGTTGTAGGCGTGTGTGACTACCGGAAACCTGCAAGCAATAAATGCTAGGGTACAAAGGAAGAGAGAGATAAATCATATAGATATCTTCACTGTTAGTCAATATCACAGGTTATGTTGTAGGAAGATATACTAAAAAGGATAAGCTCATTCTGTCACCATTTAAAGCTATAGACGACATGCCATGAAATTGGTAAACAGTAAAAGATGATGTGCATGGGAACTATATTCGGTGACAGACTATATGCAAGAGGATATCCTTGAAAACTTTCATAAGAAGGATATGTATTAGATAGTGGGAGATTTGAAATACACATCTTTAAAAACAATATCGCGAGCCATATAACAAGATTCGTTCATAACATAGATTATTCATAAAGTTAATCAATTTAATTACAAGCACATTCAATATGATTACTGTAAAGATAATCATTTTGATAAAGATGATCAAGGTATTGAAAATAATTTATCTAAAATAGCAATAGTTAATATAATGCCAACCGATGTTTAAAAGACAATCGATGTCTAACAGCATTCGATGTCTAAAGACAATCGATGTCTAACGACAATCGATGTCTAATGACGATCGATTAACAGCAATCGATGTCTAAAGGCAATCGATGTTTTAATACAATTGATAAAGACAAACGATGTGAAAGCAATCGATGTTTAAAGGTAATCAATGTGAAAGCAATCCATGTTTAAAGATAATCATGCGAATCGATGTTTAAAAGGCAATCGATGTCTAACAGCAATCGATGTCTAAAGGCAATTGATGTCTAACGACAATCAATGTCTAACACCAATTGATGTCTAAAGGTAATTGATGTTTAAAGACAATCGATATTTTAATGCAATCAATAAAGACAAACGATGTGAAAGCAATCGATGTTTAAAGGTAATCAATGTGAAAGCAATCCATGTTTAAAGGTAATCAATGTGAAAGCAATCGATGTTTAAAGGTAATCGATGTTTAAGCATAATTGATATTTTGACGCAATCGATAGATAGACAATCGATGTGAACGCAATCGATGTTATGCTGAGTAGTAATCAATATTGTTTAAGTGAACTATAATCGATGTGAGCCAATCGATCTTAACTATACAATCGATGTGAGTTTGTTCAGCAATCAGTGTGATATTAAAACAACAATCGATGTGAGTTTGTTCAGCAATCGGTGTGATATTAAAACAACAATCGATGTAGACTTAGAAAACTTAAATGAAAAGATTTATAACTTAATTGAGTATATTTAACTATAGAAGAGTCATTGCACTTGTGATATGTTGACAAACTTCAGAAAAGATGTTAGTCAAATATTGTCCATGATTTTATATCACCAAAATAAATAAATGGGGATAAATTGTTCATCAATTCATGCCAATCATGGGCACTCAACGTTATCCTCTTCTAAGACTCCACTTCTTCCGGATAACCACTCATTTAGTTAGGGATATACTAACCTCTAACTCAGGTAAGGTCATCGACCACTTTACTGTCGCCAAGTTAAAGCTCCCTTATCTTAAAAGCCTCATAGGTTATGGCTAGTAGGATAAACTCCACCGAGCTAAGCCTATGGGATAAGTATGGAGTATACGTCGGGATATCTCATACCATAGCGCCTGCTAAGTCATTATTCAAGAGCCTCACCTATCAATTAGCATAACAACTACCCATCGATTAACAATCTAAGTTCCTATCGATTAGTAGAACAACTACCTATTGATCAGCAGCTCAAGTTCCTATCGATTAGTAGAACAAGTACCTATCAATTAGCAGTTCAAGTCCCTATCAATTGCTACTTCAATTAGTAGTGGGTATGTGCTATAGATTAGCAAAATGACTGTCTATCGATTAACAATTCCATTTCACATTGATTCTTAGTTCAACCTCATATTGATTATTCGACCTTGTCCCTACCGATTACTACTTCGATTAGCAATTGGTATGAGAATCGATTTGTGCATCGGTTATCTGATCGATTATTGATATTCTCCATACCGAATAAAGAAAATTGATTAGCATTTCGATTAGCACTTCTACTAGTGGATTGATTAACGATCAAACTGGTATTCCGATTAGTGGTTCAGCTGGTGCTTCGATTACTGCTGAAATTTATATCGCTTAATATTTCCCTACTGATTAGTGGATTGATGACCACCAAATTTCACATTGGTTATTCTTTGTATCTCCCATCGAATATTACTTCAATTACCAAGGTTTTTTAGTATCAATTGCCCTAACGATTACTACTTAAAGTTCCCCACTGAGTCTCAACAAGGAATCGATTCACAAACTCAATCGAGTCTTTTAAAAATGAGCCAAGAAAATAGATCTTATCAAAAAAAAATTTAGGAAAAAAAACAAGTTTTTGGGATATCAATAGCTCCTTTCTGTAGGAGTTTCACTTTGGGTTCAAACCATCCCTTTGAAGAGACTACAAATTTGATTTGGAGTCTTAAACCAACCAAGTTTTCTACAAAAAAAAAAATCCGAAAGGACTTTCAATCATTGTCGATTTTCTTCCCCACATCTAGACACTTGTCATCTGCACTTGCAAAAGCAAATGGGAGCCAATGGGATGCCACCCGCCCTATAAACTTATTTAGCCCAATCTAGTTATGGATCATTGGACATTGTAAATTTAATAGTATTTTCTTTTCTGTACTTTTTTTTTCTCTTGGCCCATTAACACTTTAGGAATTTCAATTAAATCCCTTTATAGCATATTCTTTTTGAAATTCTCTATTTGTTTATTATTTTCTCTCTTTAAACCCTATTTAAACCTTTCTTTGGCCCCTTTTCTCTTTTAAAATTTTTTGTTTGATTACTTATTGATATTTTTGTTTGTTGATTCTCAATTTATTCTTTTAGAATTCTATTTATTTATGATCTAAATATCCATGTTTCTACAATGCTTGCCTTGTACCAGGGCAATGGCTATGACATTTACGTAGGGAAGGCTAATGACCATCTTTTGGAAGTAGGCGACGAACTCCCACATGGGCTCATTGTGGCTTTCATGGAGAGTGGCAAGCTAGTAACTATCTTGGCTTCCTTCTTACCACTGCGAAAGTTCTTCTTGAATATTTGCTTTATTTGCTAGAAGGAAGTGATGAAGCTAGCAAGAAGAGACTCAAACCATGCGCAAGCATTCTCTACTAAGGTGGTGGTGAAGACCAAGCACTTCACAGCATCTATCACGTCGAAGCTGTGGAGATGGTGGGCCGAGTCAGTGGAGCCATTATATGTTGGGAAGGAGGGACATTGGAGCTTCTAAGGAACCAACACCTCTAAGATCACCCGAGTGAAGGGAGCCTAGAAGTCAATGTCGTCTTCCACTAGTCTCTTGGGCCGAGCTACACGAATAATGTTGTCAAGGTAGCGAACCTTGTCCTCAAGTTTGCGCTTAAGGTCGTGCTATGTCGAAGCCGCAACACGAATCTTGGGCGAATGCACAAGACTCTCTAGGCGAGAATTGGGTGCAACTGAGGTGGCAGACAACGTCTACTCTTGGTGCATGCTGGGACTAGACTTCAACCAAGTCTCTGAAAGTTAAGGCCCAACTTCATGCTCTTGCACGGTCTGCTAATCAAGGAGACCTTGATATACCTCTATCAATGCTTGGAGCTAGTTTCACATCATTGCTAGTTCTGTAGCTATGACCACCACAGAAGGTAGCAGTTCGGACCTCTAGCAGTCATTGAACATGCCCATTGTAGGAGGGCACATGAGAACCGACCTCGCTACTGTAGCAATTGCTTATATTCCAATAGTTCCCTCACATTACCATGTCTTGTTGTAGCTTTTTGCATAGATGACACAAAAAAGTGCAAAGGTCGAAAAGTGGTCGACGAGGTTCCATAGTTCGATCCCCACATATTATTGAATTGTTTGATAGAGGGAACACTCTTGCACTTGTGAACAACAAGAATGATCAGGGGGGGCATAGGAATGATCCTTAGGAAACACCCTGTGATACTCAAGTCAGGAAACTGACCAAAATGGAGGAGAAGAAGGGGAAAGATAAAAAGTTAGGACTCACGTATCCCTCTCGATTGCAAAGTGGGATGGAGTCCCAAAGCTTGGGTCTAAAAGGCCTTACCCCTCTTCATTCATGATTCCTCCTTTTATGGGTGTATCAGGGGCTCTCCTGGCGTGTTGCTTCTTTCTTAGGTGTACAACCTGTCTGTGGGGAATGATCGAGCGTGCACTTGATAGGAGTGGTCACTAAAGTGGGCCTATGAGTCAACACATGCTGCTCCTACGACATGGGTCAAGCCATAAGGACGCTATTGACTTCTTTGAGATAGAGGAGGCGTATGCCAGGTAAGAAGGAGAGGCCATTTCTTGTTGTGATAGGTGCATGTCGGCCAGTGGGCCGTCCTCTCACATGGTAGGGACAAGTTGGACAATAGGCGTGATGCACCTTACACCCTAGAGAGGGGGACTTCAACCTAGCTCGAGGGGCCAAGAACTTGTCCTTGGTGAATTCTAGAGCCAAGGAGATAGAACCCTAGTGAGCTGGGCTCATGTCCATCCTTCTGCTTGGGCCGCCACTAAAGGGCAAGTTGACGGTTGGGTTCAACCCCGTGTTTTGGTGGGTCAGATGAATGGGTTTTAATGGCCAAGCCTATTTTACCTACCTCAAAATCAAATTGAACTAATATTATATAATATACATCTTATAAACATTACATAAATTTAAATATATATATACATTTTCATTTTGATATTATTTCTAAGTATAAAAACATTAATAAATTCACACATATTAAAAAAATGTGAAATTTCAGTTTGAACTAAAACCCTAAACAGAATTATGATTTTTGATAAGATAAGCCAATTTATTACATCTTGATTTTTTTAGCCAAAGAGATATAACTTATGATTTTGTTATTTGATTTCGAGGGTATAGTCTACAATATGAAGATTTTAGGGAGTTCAGGGTTTAGAAAATTGATGACTTTTTTTTCGAGAATAAAATATAATATGAATATTTTAAGGTTATGCATTCAAAATTTTCTCAACTTTAAATCCCTAAAAGTGTAAACTTAAGAATATTTCTCGTTGGTGCCTCGTTCCGCCGTTCTTGGATTTTGCATTGATGGGGGTGGCTTCCACTATGAGTGGGTCGGTCCAACCATAACGTGCCCAATAAAACAGCCGGCCCAATAACTCGTCACATTTATCACTCCATTTTAACCCTCCTATTTTTATATTGAATTGTCAATACATGTAACTTAAATTTTGATACTGCTAAGCTTAAAGGTACCTAACTGATGCCCACTTTTTGAAAAAAAAAAAACAAAACAAAACAAAAAGTAGCATTGTCTTAGTTATAGAACAATGTGTGTGGTTCCTCATTTTTTTTGTTATAGAGAAATTTGGATTTTCGAGAGGGTATTCCGTGCACACGACTCCTTTTTCTCTTCCTTACATGCAGCAAGAATTGTGTGCTCTTAGAAGTTTGGATTTACAAGAGATACGGCATGATGTCTGCTTTTTGTTTTGATGTTTTCTTCTCATTGGTCATATAACTTATTTATCAGATCATGTATTAGTAGACTCCTTATTTTTATCATGAGAAAGATTTTATACCCGACCGATTCAATAGAAACGTCTCATTGCTCAACTATCCATTTAATTAGTCAAATAATCGAGACCCATATATTATGTGTGTAGATCTCGACCATCCCACCAATCAAACGAATAGTTGAACAGAAGTAGTCCATCATTTTTTTCTTTTGATAACGAAGAACCCCCGTCCCGTGTGGTTTTGTGGGTTCAGATATTGGTGTTCGTGAACTTCAAAATCAGCACTTAGCAGCTCCTACTTTTCGTGTACCTGTATTGTCTTTATCCCACTTGATCGAAAAAATTTCGAATCTACATCGAAAATTGCATGTAGATCAGACAAATCCCCAAAAATCAAACTCGGAACCTCTTACTTTTAAGCAAAAATTTTAATCGATCGACTCAACCGAGATCCTCAAAATAGTCCATCATGGCCGTGAATAATAAGACTTTCTCTTTTATCATTTATCATTGTTCATCCCCTCCCCCGTCTCCCAACAAA
This sequence comes from Colocasia esculenta, assembly GCA_014218235.1. NCBI lineage: Eukaryota > Viridiplantae > Streptophyta > Magnoliopsida > Alismatales > Araceae > Colocasia > Colocasia esculenta. The sequence continues at coordinate 2,583,982 of CM024762.1, read as the reverse complement.
AAGAAAAAAAATTGAGCAATGACAGCTGGAAGACTACGAAAAGCATTACCCTTTAATTACTCTCCTTATATATTCTTGACAATTATAACCAAGGACAATTGATGTGAGATGTTATTCTATTCAAGAATTTTAACGGGGAAAATAATTATTCAAAAAATTCGCACCAAAACGTTAACAATAAGTATCCAACAAGTTTCACTTAAAAAACATTCGACCTCTGTGGCTGAAATATACGCTATAAATCACTTAGAATATTATTTTAATTTATGCCGTAGGATAATAACCAGAGATATCTAAGCTCAAAAGATTAATTAGCGCATCCCCACATTAGACGGTTCGTAAGATTAATGTGTATTTGGCTCGTAAGGGTAATACGGATGTACGGAAAATAGGAGCTGTCAAATCTTGATTTTGGAATTTACGAACACTAATCTCTGAGCCCACAACATCATACGAGATATGATTTTCTCGTTATGAAAAAAAAAATACATTTAATTACAATCTACTTAGGAAAAAAAAACACGTTCCCCAGAAGGGGGGCGAACGAGAAGATTCACATAATGTTAGGGGCGGAATTCCTTCAGGACTTCGACATGCTTTGAACTTTGTTCTTCTTTGTATAGATATTAGATAGTGTGTGATGTTACAACTACACATGACCCTTAACCCAGAAGAAAGCACCAGCTATATATTATCTTTTAAAACAAGTGTAGTCATAATGCCGTAACATAGAAGATTTAGATAAAATAATACATGCTTATACATATTATCTCGTGACTGCCCTCTCCCAGATAAATGTTATGTTAGATGTTTTGTATGGGAAGTGAGAAATAGGTTTCCTACAAAGGAGAGTGATGCTCAAACTGAGTGGGACCCAGACACTTCCTGCCGCGTAGGTGAATCCTATCATAAATTGGTAGTAGACAATAACAAAGTTATCCCCATGCGGTGGTCTACCGTGTGTCAATCTTTATTAAATGTTCATATTATATTTTATATATTTTATCGTGTACATCTCTATTTTTGATGTTATCTATTTAACCTAAGTTAAAAAAGTAAAAGATTAACTTGCCTCGTGTAACTCTTAAAAAAATATTTTTTAATAACTCTCTCTCACCCACATCTCTCTCCCCCCTCTCTCTCCATGTAAAACACCAACATAAGTGTCCATCCCACCCAGATGTCACCTCTCTCTCTCTCTCTCCCTAGGATCAAATGGGGAGACATCTCTCTCTCTCTCTCACTCATAGAATATCAAAACATGCAGTTATTTAATCATGCGTGCCAATTAGATCAATGAACTAAAAATAATAATAGTAAGTCATTGAGATAATAAATGGATAATTGACAAATATTCAACTAATATTTTTATTGATATCACTTCACTAATGTCTATTATAACTCAGTGTCAATACATAAGACACATCATGACAAGTACATTTGACTAACATAAATAAGAAACTTGACTACATTCTTCTAACATTTGATTAGTATATCAATGACACTCTAGGTCCTGGTAAGTTTTTGTTAATAGGTTAGGTAAGTGATTTTGCAATTTGGAAAGACAAGTACGAAGGCTACCTACAAGTTACCTCCCCCACCCCAGGTAACCCCAGTTAACTTATCAAAGGAAAAAACCTCTAGTAGGCCTACCTGGCCCTCACTATAAGAAAATGCGACTTTTTCGACAGATATATTTCATCGGAAATTCGACGGAAATCCGTCGGAAAGTGGCCCTTCCGACAACCTTTTGTCGGACGACCGTCGGAAGACGTCCGTCAGAAAATTCCGGTCAGAAATTATCGACGGAAAAAATAACTGTCGGCAATCCGTCGGAAATTCCGACAGAACATTCCGTCGAAAAATGCGTCGGTAACTTCCTACAGAAAGTGGTCGGAAAATGTTGTCGGAAAATTAGTCAGTGTATTCCGACCGAAAACTGTCAAAAAAACTGTCGAAAATTTCGTCGGTAATCTCCGTCGGACTCATTCCGTCGGAAACAAATCCGTCGGAAGTTCCGACGGATATGCCGACGGATAAATTTCGTCGGCAAACTTCTATTTCCGACGGATAATATCCGTCAGAAAGCCCGTCGGAAATAACTAATATTTTTTAAAAAAAATTTACAGAAATTAACAATGATAAATTACAAAACCTGCTAAAATATTCATGCATTCCACAATAACAAGTACTCACAATCAAACATATAATCATAAAACACAAAAAATATAAGATCATACACAATAAGAAATGCTAAAAATCAAGACAGGTCTGTTGGATCGTCCGCTGTCCCCGCCTCATGATTGTCAGGTGTCGGAGGATCCTATATTAAAAAATAATAATATGAGAAACATTAATAAAAATTAATATACAAACATTATTTTCAAAAATTAAATTTAAAACATGTGATTATTCCTCAAGTTTAATTAGAAAATATTTTTGATCATTTACACTTGAGTTTTTTTTTAGATTAGTGATTTGAGCGCCGAACCCAAACTGGGAATCCAATTAGGATTCTGTCAGTTCCCACACGTCACTTTCACTCACCCGGTCGTGTCGGAGCGAACGACATATCGATCGGATCCATATTTGTGACTTTGGACCCCCGGGTTGCGTGTTCTGATCGTTTCCACTTGCCTTTTTCTTATATTAGAGATTTGAGCGCCGAACCCAAACCGAAAATCCAATTAGGATTCCGTCAGTTCCCACACGTCACTTTCACCCACCCGATCGTGTCGGAGCAAACGGCACGCCGATCGGATCCCTATTTGTGATTTTGAACTCCCGAGTTGCGTGTTCTGATCGTTTACACTTGGGTATTTTTAGATTAGTGATTTGAACGCCTAACCCAATTCGGGAATCCGATAAGGATTCCGTCAGATCCCACACCTCAATTTCACCCACCCGGTCATGTCGGAGTGAACGACACACCGATCGGATCCCTATTTGTGATTTTGGACCCCCGGGTTGCGTGTTCTGATCCTTTACACTTGAGTTTTTTTTATATATTCATTTGAACGCCGAACCCAAACCGGGAATCCAATTAGGATTCCGTCAGTTCCCACACGTCACTTTCACCCATCCGGTCGTGTCGGAGTGAACGACACACCGATCAGATCCCTATTTGTGATTTTGGACCCCCAGTTGTGTGTTCTGATCGTTTCCACTTGGCTTTTTCTTATATTAGAGATTTGAGCGCCGAACCCAAATCGGGAATCCAATTAGGATTCCGTCAGTTCTCACACGTCACTTTCACCCACCCGGTCGTGTCGGAGCGAACGGCACGCCGATCGGATCCCTATTTGTGATTTTGGACCCCCGGGTTGCGTGTTCTGATCCTTTACACGGGTTTTTTTTATATTAGTGATTTGAACACTCAACCCAATCTGGGAATCCGATTAGGATTCTATTAGTTCCCACATGTCACTTTCACCCACCCGGTCGTGTCGGAGCGAATGGCATGCCGATCGGATCCCTATTTGTGATTTTGGACCCCCGGGTTGCGTGTTCTAATCCTTTACACGGATTTTTTTATATTAGTGATTTGAACGCCCAACCCAAACCGGGAATTCAATTAGAATTCTGTCAGTTCCCACACGTCAATTTCACCCACCCAGTCGTGTCGGAGCGAACGGCATGCCGATCGGATCCCTATTTGTGATTTTGGACCCCCGGGTTGCGTGTTCTGATCCTTTACACTTGGGTTTTTTTTAGATTAATGATTTGAACGCCCAACCCAATACGGGAATCCAATTAGGATTCCGTTAGATCCCACACGTCAATTTCACCCACCCGGTCGTGTCGGAGTGAACGGCACGCCGATCGGATCCCTATTTGTGATTTTGGACCCCCGGGTTGCGTGTTCTGATCCTTTACACTTGGGTTTTTTTTATATTATTGATTTGAACGCCCAACCTAATCCGAGATTCCAATTAGGATTCCGTCAATTCCCACACATCAATTTTACCCACCCGGTCGTGTCGAGCGAACGACACACCGATCGGATCCCTATTTGTGATTTTGGACCCCAGGTTGCGTGTTCTGATCGTTTCCACTTGGTTTTTTCTTATATTAGAGATTTGAGCGCCGAACCCAAATCGGGAATCCAATTAGGATTCCGTCAGTTCCCACACGTCAATTTCACCCACCTGGTCGTGTCGGAGCGAACGGCACACCGATCAAATCCCTATTTGTGATTTTGGACTCCCGGGTTGCGTGTTCTGATCCTTTACACTTGGATTTTTTATAGATTAGTGATTTGAACGGCCAACCCAATCCGGGAATCCAATTAAGATTCCGTCAGTTCCCACACGTCAATTTCACCCTCCCGATCGTGTCGGAGCGAACGACACGCTGATCGGATCCATGTTTGTGATTGTGGACCCCCAGGTTGCGTGTTCTAATCCTTTACACGTGTTTTTTTTATAATAGTGATTTAAACGCTCAACCCAATATGAGAATGCAATTAGGATTCTGTCAGTTCCCACACGTCAATTTCACCCACCTGGTCGTGTCGGAGCGAACGACACGCCGATCGGATCTCTATTTGTGATTTTGAACCCCCGGGTTGCGTGTTCTAATCCTTTACACTTCGGTTTATTTTATATATCTTTTTTCAAGTGGCTTTTTTATCCTTCCATAAGTTGATTGTATAAAGGGACCTTTTTTATAGGTTTTTTAATTTAGATTTCTTTTTCTCCCTTTTGAGTTCTTTGGACACTGACTCATAAATTGACCTGGGTGGCCTCCAGTTTTAGTGGTTTCATTTCATTTAAACTATATGAAATTAATAGTAATACTGACCTGAGGGGCATGCTGTGAGGGGCGTACTCCTTGGATGGCAGAGATCAACTGCTCGACTATAACTCCAAACTGCGTCTGTAGCTCTTCCCGGATGAGGGTTCTCATGTCCTCTCCACCACTGCCAGGTGGCGCAGTAGATGAACTCGCGTAGGCAGAGGAGCGACCGAATTCGCGTATGAGGACAACACTGGAGTAGTGTCCAGACTGTCCCCAAAGCCGTACACTCGGCCCTTCCTCGGCCCTCCCCGCGGCGGAATTTTGGCCCCGGAACGGAATTCTGCGAAATCAGCGCCCTGTCGACCGTCTCGGAGTGCCGATTCCGAATTGTGTTCACATAAGCGATTCCGATGCCAGGGCGAAAAGTTATGCCCAGTCCTTTCGCTGAAGGGGCGGGAATAAACCGAAGGGGGTGACTATATCGGCGATGTTTGTGCACTCATATCTACGACTAGGGGTGGAGATCTCGAGCTGAGTTGAACACGACTTCTGATCGCCGTGATAGGCCGACTCTGTGTATTGGCCCTGCCAGCGATTCGCGTAACCGAGGGAGACGCTACTGCCAGAAAACCTAGGAATTGGGGAGATCATTGGCTGGAATCGCAATTTCGGAGTGTGAAACGAAGGTTTTTCGACCCCGAAACGACGTCTTATTGCCTGAGGCAAAAAGGGGGCGACGGGCACCTCTGAGTGCCGATTCCGAATTGGGGTATTACAAGCGATTCTGATAACCGAGCGGAAAGTTATGCCGGTTTGAGCGAAGGGGTGTCCACATGCGATCGCATCGGCAGCCCGCGACCACGCTCTCGGAGAGAAATTTGGGCGCCGGACTGAAAATCTCCGAATGCGACCATGTGCCGACCGGGTCGAAGTGCCGATTCCGAATTGGGGCCCCGCGGTCCGTTCCGATCGCAGGGAGAACAAATATCCGCGTCCTACTTAAGGGGTACGACAATCGGTGTGCTAGTACACACACTCCGCGGCGGAATTTCGGGCGCAGAACGGAATTCCGCGAAACCAGCACACTGTCGACCGTCTCGGAGTGTCGGTTCCGAATTGTGGTCACATAAGAGATTCTGATGCCCGGGCGGAAAGTTATGCCCAGTTCTTTCGCTGAAGGGGTGGGAATAAACAGGAGGGGTGACTATATCAGCGATGTTCGTGCACCCATATCTACCACCTGGGGTGGAGATCTCAAGCCGAGTTGAACACGACTTCTGATCGCCGTGATAGGCCGACTCCGTGTGTTGGCCCCGCCAGCAATTCGCGTAATCGAGGGAGGCGCTACTGCTAGAAAATCTTAGAATCGGGGAGATCGTGGGCTGGAATAGCAATTTTAGAGTGTGAAACGAAGGTTTTTCGACCCCGAAACTACGCCTTATAGCCTAAGGCCATAAGGGGGCGACGGGTGCCTCTTAGTGCCGATTCCGAATTGGGGTCTTATAAGCGATTCTGATAACCGAGCGGAAAGTTATGACCGTTTGAGCGAAGGGGTGTCCGCATGCGATCGCATCGGCTGCCCGCGATCATGTTCCCGGAGAGGAATTTGGGCACCGGACCGGAAATCTCCGAATGCGAGCTTGTGCCGACCGGGTCGAATTGTCGATTTCAAATTGGGGCCTCGCAGGCCGTTCCGATCGCCGGGCGAACAAATATCTGCATCCTACCCAAGGGGTACGACAATCGAAGTGCTAGTACACACGCTCCGCGGTGGAATTTGGGCCCCGGAAAGGAACTCCGCGAAACCAGCACTCTGTCGACCGTCTCGGAGTGCCGATTCCGAATTGTGGTCACATAAGCGATTCCGATGCCCGGGGGGAAAGTTATGCCCAGTTCTTTCACTGAAGGGGTTAGAATAAACAGGAGGGGGTGACTATATCGGCGATGTTCGTGCACCCATATCTACGATCTGGGGTGGAGATCTCGAGCCGAGTTGAACACGACTTCCGATCACCGTGATAGGCTGACTCCGTGTGTTGGCCCCTCTAGCGATTCGCGTAATCGAGGGAGGCGCTACTGCAAGAAAACCTTGGAATCGGGGAGATCGTCGACTGGAATCGCAATTTCAGACTGTGAAATGAAGGTTTTTCGACCCCAAAACGACGTCTTATTGCCTGAAGCAACATTATGGAGACGGGCGCCTCTGAGTGCCGATTCCGAATTGGGGTCTTATAAGCGATTCTGAAAACCGTGCGGAAAGTTACGCCCGTTTGAGCGAAGGGGTGTCCGCATGCGATCGCATCGGCAGCCCGCGACCACGCTCCCGGAGAGGAATTTGGGCACCGGACCGAAAATCTCTGAATGCGACCTTGTGCCAACCGGGTCGAAGTGCCGATTCCGAATTGAGGCCTCGCGGGCCATTCCGATCTCTGGGCTAACAAATATCCGCGTCCTACCCAAGGGGTACGACAATCGGTGTGCTAGTACACACGCTCTACGGCGGAATTTCGGCCCCGTAAAGGAATTCCGCGAAACCAGCGCTCTATCGACCGTCTCGGAGTGCCGATTCCGAATTGTGGTCACATAAGCGATTCCGATGCCCGGGCGGAAAGTTATGCCCAGTTCTTTCGCTGAAGCGGTGGGAATAAACCGGAGGGGGTGACTATATCGGCGATGTTCATACACCCATATCTAGTTGAACATGACTTCCCATCGCCGTGATAGGCCGACACCGTGTGTTGGCCCCACCAGCGATTCGCGTAATCGAGGGAGGCGCTACTGCCAGAAAACCTTGGAATCTGGGAGATCGTCGGCTGGAATCGCAATTTCGGAGTGCGAAACGATGGTTTTTGACCCTGAAATGATGTCTTATCGCCTGAAGCAACAATGGGACGACAGGCACCTCTGAGTGCCGATTACGAATTGGGGTCCTATAAGCGATTCTGAAAATCGAGCTGTAAGTTATGCCCATTTGAGCGAAGGGGTGTCCGCATGCGATCGCATCGGCAGCCCGCGACCACGCTCCCGGAGAGGAATTTGGTCGCCGGAGCGAAAATCTGCGAATGCGACCATGTGCCGACCGGGTCGAAGTGCCGATTTCGAATTGAGGCCTCGCGGGCCGTTCCGATCGCCGGGCGAACAAATATACGCATCCTACCCAAAGGGTACGACAATCGGTGTGCTAGTACACACGCTCCGCGGTGGAATTTTGGACCCGCAACGGAATTCCTTGAAACCAGCGCACTTTCGACTGTCTCGGAGTGCCGATCCTGAATTGTGGTCACATAAGCGATTCCGATGCCCGAGCAGAAAGTTATACCCAGTTCTTTCGCTGAAGGGGTGGGAATAAACTGGAGGGGTGACTATATCGGCGATGTTCGTGCACCCATATCTACGATCTGGGGTGGAGATCTCGAGCCGAGTTGAACACGACTTCCGATCGCCGTGATAGGCCGACTCCGTGTGTTGGCCCAGCCAGCGATTCGCGTAATCGAGGGAGGCGCTACTGCTAGAAAACCTTGGAATCGGGGAGATCGTCGGCTGGAATCGCAATTTCGGAGTGGAAGCGAAGGTTTTTCGACCTCGAAACGACATCTTATCGCCTGAAGCAACAAGGGGGCGACGGGCGCCTCTGAGTGCCGATTCCGAATTGTGGTCTTATAAGCGATTTTGATAACCGAGCGGAAAGTTATGACCGTTTGAGCGAAGGGGTGTCCGCATGCGATCGCATCGGCTGCCTGCGATCACGCTCTCGGAGAGGAATTTTTGGGCCGGACCGGAAATCTCCGAATGCGACCTTATGCCGACCGGGTCAAAGTGTCGATTCAAAATTGGGGCCTCGCGGGCCGTTCTGATCGCCGGACGAACAAATATCTGCATCCTACTCAAGGGGTATGACAATCGGTGTGCTGGTACACACGCTCCGCGGTGGAATTTCGGCCCTGGAACGAAATTCCGCAAAACCAACGCCTTGTCGACCGTCTCGGAGTGTCGGTTCCGAATTGTGGTCACATAAGAGATTCTGATGCCCGGGCGGAAAGGTATGCCCAGTTCTTTCGCTGAAGGGGTGGGAATAAACAGAAGGGGGTGACTATATCGGCGATGTTCATGTACCCATACCTATGATCTGGGGTGGAGATCTCGAGCCGAGTTGAACACGACTTCCGATCGCCGTGATAGGCCGACTCCGTGTTTTTGCCCCGCTAGCGATTCGCGTAATCGAGGGAGGCGCTACTGCTAGAAAACATTAGAATCGAGGACATTTTCAGTTGGAATAGCAATTTTGGAGTGTGAAACGAGGGTTTTTCGACCCCGAAACTACGCCTTATCGCCTATGGCCATAAGGGGGCAACAGGCGCCTCTTAGTGCTGATTCCGAATTGGGGTCTTATAAGCGATTCTGATAACCGAGCGGAAAGTTATGACCGTTTGAGCGAAGGGGTGTCCGCATGCGATCGTATCGGCTGCCCGCGATCACGCTCCCGGAGAGAAATTTGGGTGCCAGACCGGAAATCTTCGAATGTGACCTTGTGCCGACCGGGTCGAAGTGTCCATTCCAAATTGGGGCCTCGCGGGCCGTTCTGATCGCCGGGCGAACAAATATCTGCGTCCTACCCAAGGGGTACGACAATCGGTGTGCTAGTACACACGCTCCGCGGCGGAATTTCGGCCCCGGAACGGAATTCCGCGAAACCAGCGCCCTGTCGACCGTTTCGGAGTGCCAGTTCCGAATTGTGGTCACATAAGAGATTCTGATGCCCGGGCGAAAAGTTATGCCCAGTTCTTTCGCTGAAGGGGTGGAAATAAACAGGAGGGGGTGACTATATCGGCGATGTTCGTGCACCCATATCTACGACCTGGGGTGGAGATCTCGAGCCGAGTTGAACACGACTTCCGATCGCCTTGATAGGATGACTCCGTGTATTGGCCCCGCCAGTGATTCGCATAATCGAGGGAGGCACTACTGCCAGAAAACCTTGGAATCGGGGAGATCGTCAGCTGGAATAGCAATTTTAGAGTGCGAAACGAAGGTTTTTCGACCCCGAAATGACGTCTTATCGCCTGAAGCAACAATGGGGAGATGGGCGCCTCTGAGTGCCGATTCCGAATTGGGGTCTTATAAGCGATTCTGAAAACCGAGCAGAAAGTTATGCCCGTTTGAGCGAAGGGGTGTCCGCATGCGATCGCATCGGCAGCCCGCGACCACGCTCCCGGAGAGGAATTTGGGCGCCGGACCGAAAATCTCCGAATGCAACCTTGTGTCAACCGGGTCGAAGTGCCGATTCTGAATTGAGGCCTCGCGGGCCATTCTGATCGCCGGGCGAACAAATATCTGCGTCCTACCCAAGGGGTACGACAATCGGTGTGCTAGTACACACGCTCTGCGGTGAAATTTCGGCCCCCGAAAGGAATTCCGTGAAACTAGCGCTCTGTCGACCGTCTCGGAGTGCCGATTCCGAATTGTGGTCACATAAGCGATTCCGATGCCCGGGCGGAAAGTTATGCCCAGTTCCTTCGCTAAAGGGGTGGGAATAAACTAGAGGGGGTGACTATATCGGCGATGTTCTTGCAGCCATATCTAAGATTTGAGGTGGAGATCTCGAGCCGAGTTGAACACGACTTCCGATCGCCGTGATAGGCCGACTCCGTGTGTTGGCCCCACTAGTGATTTGCGTAATCGAGGGAGGCGCTACTGCTAGAAAACCTTGGAATCGGGGAGATCGTGGGCTGGAATCGCAATTTCGGAGTGGAAACGAAGGTTTTTTTACCCTGAAACGACGCCTTATCACGTGAACAACAAGGGGGTGACGGGAGCCTCTGAGTGCCAATTCCGAATTGGGGTCTTATAAGCGATTCTGAAAACCGAGCGAAAAGTTATGCCCATTTGAGCGAAGGGGTGTCCGCATACGACCGCATCGGCAGCCCGCGACCACGCTCCCGGAGAGGAATTTGGGCACCGGACCGGAAATCTGCGAATGCGACCATGTGCCGACCAGGTCGAAGTGCCGATTTAGAATTGAGGCCTCGCGGGCCGTTCCGATCGCCGGGCGAACAAATATACGCGTCCTACCCAAAGGGTACGACAATCGGTGTGCTAGTACACACGCTCCGCGGTGGAATTTCTGCCTCGGAACAGAATTCCGCGAAACCAGCGCCCTATCGACCGTCTCGGAGTGCCGATCCCGAATTGTGGTCACATAAGCGTTTCCGATGCCCGAGCGGAAAGTTATACCCAGTTCTTTCGTTGAAGGGGTGGGAATAAATCGGAGGGGGTGACTATATCGGTGATGTTCGTGCACCCATATCTACGATCTAGGGTGAAGATCTCGAGCCGAGTTGAACACAACTTCCGATCGCCGTGATAGGCCGACTCCGAGTGTTGGCCCCGCCAGTGATTCGCGTAATCGAGGGAGGCGTTACTGCTAGAAAACCTTGGAATCGGGGAGATCGTCGGCTGGAATCGCAATTTCGGAGTGGAAACGAAGGTTTTTCGACCCCAAAACGACGTCTTAATGCCCGAAGCAACAAGGTGGCGACGGGAGCCTCTGAGTGCCGATTCCGAATTGGGGTCTTATAAGCGATTCTGATAACCGAGCGGAAATTTATGACCGTTTGAGCAAAGGGGTGTCCGCATGCGATCGCATCGGCTGCCCGCGACCACGCTCCCGGAGAGGAATTTGGGCGCCGGACCTGAAATTTGTGAATGCGACATTGTGCCGACCGGGTCGAAGTGCCGATTCCGAATTGGGGCCTCACGAGACCTTCCGATCGGCGGGCGAACAAATATCCGCATCCTACCAAAGGGGTACGACAATCGGTGTGCTAGTACACACGCTCCGTGGCGGAATTTCGGCCTCGGAACGGAATTCTGTGAAACCAGCGCCCTGTCGACCGTCTCGGAGTGCCGATTCTGAATTGTGGTCACATAAGCGATTCTGATACCTGGGCGGAAAGTTATGCCCAGTTCTTTCGGTAAAGGGGTGGGAATAAACCGGAGGGGGTCACTGTATCGGCGATGTTCGTGCACCCATATCTACGACCTGGGGTGCAGATCTCGAGCCGAGTTGAACACGACTTCCGATCGCCGTGATAGGCCGACTCCGTGTGTTGGCCCCGCTAGAGATTCGCGTAATTGAGGGAGGCGCTACTGCCAGAAAACCTTTGAATCGGGGAGATCGTCGGTTGGAATCGCAATTTAGGAGTGCGAAACGAAGGTTTTTCGACCCCGAAACGACGTCTTATTGTCTAAGGCGATGAGGGGGCGACAATCGCCTCTAAGTGCTGATTCCGAATTGGGGTCTTATAAGTGATTCTGATAACCGAGCGGAAATTTATGACCGTTTGAGCAAAGGGGTGTCCGCATGCGATCGCATCGGCTGCCCGCGACCACACTCCCGGAGAGGAATTTGGGCGCCGGACCTGAAATCTCCGAATGCGACCTCGTACCGACCCGGTCGAAGTGCCGATTTCGAATTGGGGCCTCGCGGCCCGTTCCGATCGCCGGGCGAACAAATATCCGCGTCCTACCCAAGGGGTACGACAAACGGTGTGCTAGTAGACACGCTCCGCGGCCGAATTTTGCCCCCGGAACGGAATTCCGCGAAACCAGCTCTTTGTCGACCGTCTTGGAGTGCCGATTCCGAATTGTGGTCACATAAGCTATTATGATGCCCGGGCGGAAAGTTATGCTCAGTTCTTTCGCTGAAGAGGTGGGAATAAACCGGAGGGGGTGACTATATCGGCGATGTTCGTGCACCCATATCTACGACCTGTGGTGTAGATCTCGAGCCGAGTTGAACACGACTTCCGATCGTCGTGATAGACCGACTCCGTGTGTTGGCCCCGCCAGCGATTCGCGTATTCGAGGGAGGCGTTACTGCCAGAAAACCTTGGAATCAGAGACATCGTCTGCTGGAATCGCAATTTTTGAGTGCGAAACGAAGGTTTTTCGACCACGAAACGACGTCTTATCGCCTGAGGCTATAAGGGGGTGACAGGAACCTCTGAGTGCCGATTTTGAATTGGGGTCTTATAAGCGATTCTGATAACCGAGCGGAAAGTTATGCCCGTTTGAGCAAAGGGGTATTCGCATGCGATCGCATCGACATTGTAGCACCCCGGAAATTTTAACTATATAAAAATTTTAAATAAATGGAAATAAATAATTTCCATAATATCAAGGTGTTTAAAACATACGTATCATTATTGTATGTGCTAAATCACATAGGAAAAATTCGTAAAAATGAGAAATGAACCCCACACATTATCCTTAAGGGTTCCACGAAGGAATTCGTGCGATGAAAAATCCGATTAACCAAGTGAGCATCACATGGTGACCGATTATCCAAATAAGGAAACAAGTCAGAAAACCGTTAACACGAAAATACGATGCAACCATAAATTAAATAAAAATGTTGGAGAGACTTCCAACATTATATATTGATGACCCATTATCATAATTGGGCTAATGGACATGATTTGGCCCAATAATTAACTAAAGCTAGAAAATGCATGGAAATTCGTAACCATAAATAAGCTGAAATTAGAAAGGGGTAATTAGGGTTTGATTGGGATGCAATCATGCACTTTTCGCAACTCAAATTCGTGCTCACCCACCTATGGGGATTACTTGATGGCCAAGACTCTCTAATGGAGGAAGAAATCATCAAAAATAGGAAACCAAGATGCCAATCCCGCAACCCTTCTTTCCTAGTTATAATAGGACTCCTAAACACCATGGTTACTTAAATACACTTCACCCAAACCCCTAGGGACGAGTTTACAACTTGCTGGGGTCGTGTGGAGGAGCTCTTGGAGGCTGGAGAGTAGGAGATCAAGCATACCAAGCTCATCTTCTTCCCCCGTTCATCTGCTACGACCTGCACAAACCACCTTCTTGAAGTCAAGCTAAGGTAGGCCAAACCTAAATCCAATCGTGCAAGGCTTATACCCCTGGAAAGAGGGTCGAGTCTACTTCCTAACCTAAGTAGAATGCCTAAATTCCATGCAGTATACACGGAGTATTAAGCGTTCTCCTCCAAGTGGTATGAACACGGGTTTTCTAGAAGAACGAGACTTCATCAACCCAAGAGGTAGGTTTTCTCGGGCCAAATCTTAACATCTCCTATACCAAATGTGTAGAGCATCAAGTTAGCTTTCATTGCCCTCTGGTTTCATCGAATTCCAATGAGTAGATTTTGAAATATAAGAGTTTTGCCAAAGTCGTGCACTGTTAGGGCTTTTCCCGTTCTTTGTATGTTGCATGTGATTCAAGACCGAATTAGAGTAAACTCATAACATGAAAGTTATTCTACTAGTTGTCCTCTTCAGGTTTTATGTTGAACGTTTTATCTAAATGTCATTAGTTAGAGAGTTATAAGCGTAGAAATAGGGTTGCTGCACGAAACTACGGTTTCAGGTTACACTTGGTCTGATGTTGTGTTCGACTTGATCAAAGCTTATCGAAACCATCATTATTTTCTAATTATGAATTACTGGAAGTACCCTTGTATGTCTAGGTTGTTTTAAAACTGGTTTTGTTATTTTGCATACACTGTACAATTTGTTCTCTATTTCGGAAGCACCCTGTGTCAATATATGGCAGTTCTGGACCGCAATCCAAGAACATGTCCTTGCTCTGTCAAGATCAGGCGCAGACCCTGTGAACGCGACGGCCCGATAGGCCGCGTTCTGAGGTCTCATCGTGATAGCCCGCACCGTCGCGACCTGATCGCGACAAGGCGCTCCGTCGCGATTGTGCTGCCTGATCTGACCGCCCAGTCGCGTTCTTCACAACACCCTGTCGCCTTCTGGTCCCGACCCGTCGCGACCCTTGCTGTGGCCTGTCGCGACCTGACCTGGGCCTGACAGACCCTGTCGCCTTCCTTATAAGCACCTGTCGCGACCTGACTCCGGGTCTATCAGCCCTGTCGCTATCCTTATATGCCTCTGTCGCGATCTCAGGATTTGGCATTTTAAACCCCACTTACTGTCTTGCAAACCTAACCACTATACCCGAGGTCTGGTTAAGGTAATATTTAGTGTGTAATTCACATGTCTTGGGTCTGATTAATACATGGTGATTATTTTAATGGCTTAAAAGTGTTTAACCCATTTAAAAAGCTTTAAGTACACGAACATTATTCTAATTGCTCTCTTAAATGACGTGACTATTCAGGTGACTTTTGATTAACTCTTTGTACTATTCTAGCTTCTTAAATGATGAATTGTTATCTTAAAAATCATGAAATCCATGTTTAGTTAAGTGCATAGTTTCACTTCATGCTATCATGTTAAAGTGTATTTCCCCGAGTTTGTGAATTGAGTTACGCGTACCGCACTACACACTCGCACTGTTAGACAACCATTTCTTGGGAAATTGGAAACTCTCTACCAGTCATTCCGAATCGGTAAACTAGCGACCTTTTCTCCAAGGCCTCCGTAAATCTCCTCTGACCATGGATTCCCACATGGCCAACGAGTTGGTTGTACCATTGAAGTTCCCTGAAGTTAGCGTGCACTTCCTCTCTCATCTTGTTCTCGTGGGTGTGACTTACAATCTAGACTAAAGCCATTAATGTAAAGATTGAACTAAATTATAAATCGTACTGTTATGCTACCGAATTTATCTCTTGACCATTGTTATCATGAAATCATGTTCAATTACTTATTACTTATTCCCATCATCATCATGAACATGACATTACACCTGCTTACTTATTGAAACTCTCATGGGCCATTATTAATGACTGTGGGTATCTACATTTAAAAATTTACATGAGATGCTGATAGGGCACGGCGTGTGTCTAAGGGCTCCAATCTAGCCCCAATGACGGCGAGTCATAGATATACTGTTAACCATGGGGTATAATGATTACGGGCGTTGCATCTGCGCTGGGAGTCTTTCTTGCTTGTTGAATGATAGATACAATAACCACATACACGTGTCCTAGTGTGCATTCTTGGTGGATCTTTCCTTGGTGTATATTAGTGTCTACGTGCCTGATTAGTGTTACTTGATCGTGCTCGTACATTCTTGCTTGCTTGCTTGCGTGATATGGCCATCATGCATTTAATGCAATTAGTGATATCTTGCGTTCTTGACATCAATTGAAATCTTGCGTGCTTGTACAAAGGGATCTATTGCTAGTTCTATCTTGTCATCTTATTCACAAATCTTGTTCTATCATAATCACTCTCTCTAGCTTGTTTTATATATCATGTTTTAACGAGTTTTATTCGTACTTGCATGTCATTCATCGTACTTGCCTAGTTCTAAAATGTTAATCGCTTATATCATTGCCTGCACATTGAGATATAAATCCTACTGGGCTAGTTTGCTCATCCCCTACTTTTACCCAATCTAGGTGACTATGAAGTTCAAGAGGAAGAGCAAGTCGAGGATGGGAATGCGTCCGAGTGAAGAGCGTTCCAAACATGAGTCTATCTATAGTAGTTTATTTTGAGTGTTATAACAATGTAGTAGGAAGTGAGGTATTATGTACTTTTGCTTTTATTGAGTCTTAGTCCTATAATAGTATCCATTTGGAATACAATGAGTTGAGATTTGAATAAAAGATTAGTTGAGTTCAATATTTGGGCCCTATGATGATGTATGTTGTTATACATTTAGTGCATGCTAGCTAGAGACTTATTTGCCGACTGTTCACGTCTCGGAATATCGACTTTAAATTAATCAATAATATCCGCTGCGTAGTTCTCGGGACGTGACAGTTTAATGGTATCAGAGCCTAGGAATACCAAATATGATATGTCTCAGGAATAGGAGATACCTATGGAACCTAGGTCATGAAAATTAAATATAGTACCTGGTGAGAATGGGTGGAGACTGGGAATATGATAGAAAGAATTAAACACTTCTACCCATTGACTCTTATAATGTATCTAGAGACATTAATTGGTTTCCATCCTTTTCTCAGGAACCTTCATACTCAAATGCAAATGGCTCGTAATCAATGGCAAGCTATGCAAGAAACTGTGGCTGGGTTGACCCAGGCATTACAAAATGTAGTTCAGGCTGGAAATCAGGCTGGAGCTGCAAGGAATGGAGCCGGTGATCTGCACCGAATTTTAGGAGTTTAAACCCTCCTCGTTTCTCTGGATCCCCTGATCCGGACGAGGCCGAGAACTGGCAGGAAGAAATAGAAAGGATCTTCCAAGTAATGCAATGCACTAATAGGGAAAAGGTGGTACTGGCCACTTTTCAATTTACTAAAGATGCTCGAGCGTGGTGGAAGGCCACCTCGGCCCATCTGCCTAATGTAGCCGAACTGGAGTGGGCCGGATTCCTGGAGATATTCCGGGGAAAGTATTTCTTTGAGAGAGTCAAGGAGAAGAAGGCAGCGGAGTTTGCCGCACTAAAACAGAAGGGAATGTCCGTGGCTGAGTATGAGGCTCAGTTCGCACGGCTTGCCGTGTATGCCCCACATCTGGTGGGAACTGAAAGACTAAAGGCTAACCGTTTCATGGATGGGCTCAGGCCCATGTTCATTGAAAGGCTCGGACCACATAATATTCAAACTTACACTGAGATGGTCCAAAGAGCTCAGCTGGTAGAAGACACCATGGCCAAGGTGGAGGGCATGAGGGGCAAGGACAACTCCAAGCCGGTCTTCATCAAGAAGGGAGCACCTAATATTGCTCCAACCTTTCGTAACAACAACGTCAACAACAACAACAAGAGGCCGAATGCCGGAAGAGATGCTGCGGGAGACAAAAGAGTGAAAATAGAAGGTAGGCAGTTGGCTGAGAACTGCAAATTCTGTGATAAACCGGGACACCGAGCTGAAGAATGCTGGAAGAAGCTTGGGGCATGCTTGAGATGTGGTGGTCGTAACCACCGTATTCCTGACTGCCCAATGATGAAGGACCAACCAGGTAGAGCTCAGAATGTACCGCGGCGTCAGGGACGTCTTAATGCTGTCATAGAAGCCGACCTACCCGAGGAAGGGGGTATGGTGGAAGGTACCATTTCCATACACTCTCAACCTACTTTTGTGCTTATTGATACTGGAGCTGCATATTCATTTATTTCCACCACATTTGCTGCAACCCTACCTGGCAAACCTGTACCCTTGAAATCCAAGATCACTGTAGCCTCTCCACTAGGCTCAGAATCTGAACTCACTCACTACTTGCCGAAATGTGAAACTGTAATTGGAGGACACAATCTCCCTGCCGACCTTATCTGTTTAGACATGAAGGGTTATGATGCCATTCTGGGTGTCGATTGGCTAATTGAATATGATGCCGATGTAAACTGTCGCCATAGGAGGGTCACTTTTAAAAGACCAAACCTTCCAACTTTATCACTACTTGGCACCCGATATCACAAACACCCTATCTTGATATCCTCTCTAAAGGCTTCTAAGCTGATCAACCAGGGTTGTGATGCTTTCCTAGTTTCTGTCTTGGCAACCGAAAAGAAGAAACCAACCCTAGAAGACATTCCAATAGCCAGAGACTATCCTGATGTATTTCCAGAGGAATTACCTGGTATACCACCTGAGCGGGAGGTAAACTTCACCATTGAATTACTCCCTGGGGCAGCCCCTGTTTCAAAAGCTCCGTATCGTATGTCCCCTGTTGAATTGTAGGAGTTGAAAAGACAGATCCAAGAATTGCTAGATCAGGGTTTTATCAGGCTTAGCACATCCCCGTGGGGGGCGCCAGTGCTATTTGTCAGAAAGAAGGATGGGACAATGAGGCTATGCATTGATTACCGTCAGTTAAACCAGTTGACAATAAAGAATAAGTATCCACTGCCCCGCATCGACGAGCTGTTTGACCAGATCTCCGGTGCACAATATTTCTCCAAGATAGATCTAAGATCAGGCTACCATCAACTAAGAATAAAGGAGGAGGATATTCACAAGTCTGCATTCCGAAGTAGATATGGTCACTATGAGTTCGTAGTTATGCCGTTTGGTTTAACAAATGCTCCAGCGGCTTTCATGCAACTTATGAATAATATTTATAGGCCATACCTGGACCAGTTTATAGTAGTGTTCATTGATGACATCCTTATTTACTCCAAATCCAAAGAAGAACACGAAGAACACTTGAAGGTGGCTCTGCAAGTGCTTAGAGACAATCAACTCTATGTCAAACTTAGTAAGTGTGAATTCTGGATGGAAGAAGTGTCTTTTCTTGGCCACATCATATCCAAGGAGGGAATCTCTGTGGATCCATCTAAGGTGGAGGCGGTAAAGAACTGGGAAAGGCCGACAACTGTGTCGGAGATTAGGAGCTTTCTGGGTTTAGCCGGTTATTATCGTCGTCATTAAAGATTTCTCAAAGGTAGCGGTACCATTGACCAGGCTTACCAGGAAGGAGAATCCATTTGCATGGACTAATGAATGTGAACAAAGTTTCAAGGCATTGAAAGGGCACCTTACCTCGGCACCCGTACTGACACTGCCAGTTGTTGGGGGTAATTTTGAAGTATACACCGATGCATCCGGGATCGGCCTTGGCTGTGTGCTGATGCAAAATGAGAAAGTTATATGCTACGCGTCCAGACAATTGAAGAAGCACGAGGACAATTATCCTGTACATGATCTGGAGCTAGCTGCTGTAGTCTTCGCCTTGAAGATATGGCGTCATTATCTATATGGTGAGAAATTCATTGTGTTTTCTGACCATAAAAGCTTAAAGTATCTGTTTTCTCAGCATGGCTTAAATATGAGACATCGGAGGTGGTTGGAGTATCTCAAAGACTTCGACTTTACGATCCAATATCATCCAGGAAAAGCAAATGCTGTGGCAGATGCTCTAAGTAGAAAGCCAATGATCACATTGTCAAGTTTAATGGTGGACGAATGGAAGTTATTAGAAGACTTCGCCAAGTTAAATATTGATGCGGACATCAAAGAGAATGGACGCTTTGTTGCTAGTGTTAGAGCACAACCTACACTATTGGAGGACATCACAACACTCCAAGACAATGACCCCGTACTTATGGAGACTAAGGCTAATCTAGACCAGAGGCCGGATTTCTCATTAACTGAAGATGGAAGACTATTGTTCCGGGATCGAGTCTGTGTACCCGACCATACGGAGACAAAGAAAATGATTATGGATGAGGCTCACAAGACCAGGTATACCATACATCCGGGAACTACCAAAATGTATCAGGACCTGAAGAGAAGCTTTTGGTGGCCAAATATGAAGAGGGAGGTGGCGGAATATGTCGCCCGATGCTTAACATGTCAAAAGGTCAAGGCGGAACACTTGCGACCCGCAGGTAAACTCAAACCCCTAGAAATCCTGGCATGGAAATGGGAAGGTATAGGGATGGACTTTATTTTCGGACTACCCAAATCTAGAGGTGGGTTCGATGGTATCTGGGTTATTGTCGACCGCTTAACTAAGTCGGCTCACTTCTTACCAGTGAAGAATAAGTGGTCAGTAGATGTTCTGGCTGCAATGTATGTGAAGGAAATAGTCTGATTACATGGAGTACCGGTGTCTATCGTGTCTGATAGAGACCCTAGGTTTACATCCCACTTTTGGAAAGGACTGCACTACTCCTTGGGATCTAAACTAAAATTTAGCACGGCTTTCCATCCACAGACAGATGGTCAGATGGAGAGAACCAACCAGGTGATTGAAGATATGCTTAGAGCATGTGTCCTAGATTTTGGAGGTAGCTGGCATGAACACTTACCTCTGGTGGAGTTCGCCTACAATAATAGCTATCAAGCTAGCATTCAGATGGCACCGTTTGAAGCACTTTATGGCAGAAGTTGCCGATCTCCAATATGCTGGTATGAAGTTGGCGAAAGACAAATGTTAGGACCAGAGATGATAAGGGAAACCACAGAGAAGGTAAAGCTTATTAAAGAAAGAATGGCGGTGGCACAGCAAAGACAAAAGGCATATGCAGATAATAGAAGAAGAGACCTAGAGTTTTAGGTGGGTGAACATGTATTCTTGAAAGCGTCTCCAGGCCGTGGGATCAGACGTTTTGGCATTAAAGGCAAGTTGTCACCAAGGTTTGTCGGGCCTTTCGAAATCCTTGAAAGAGTCGGCGAGGTGGCATATCGTCTCGCTTTGCCACAACAAATGGATGGAATACACAATGTGTTCCACATATCCATGTTGAAAAAGTATGTACGAGATCCATGGCACGTCATAGAATATGAGCTTCTGGAATTCAACAAAGACGGAACATATCAAGAGAAGCCAATTAAGATCGTGGACCGGGAACTGCGCCAACTAAGGAACAAGGTTATTCCACTAGTAAGGGTTAGATGGAATCAACGCAGGGATGAGGACGACATGTGGGAAACCAAGGAAGCAATGCGCAAAAGATACCTGGAGCTATTCACAAGTAAGTACACCCCACTTGCACAATAATTTTCTATACATGAATTTGGGGACCAAATTCTCTTAAGTGGGGGAGGGTGTAGCACCCCGGAAATTTTAACTATATAAAAAATTCGAATAAATGGAAATAAATAATTTCCATAATATCAAGGTGTTTAAAACATACGTATCATTATCGTATGTGCTAAATCACATAGGAAAAATTCGTAAAAATGGGAAATCAACCTCACACATTATCCTTAAGGGTTCCACGAAGGAATTCGTGTGATGAAAAATCCAATTAACCAAGTGAGCATCACATGGTGACCGATTATCCAAATAAGGAAACAAGTCGGAAAACCGTTAACACGAAAATACGATGCAACCATAAATTAAATAAAAATGTTGGAGAGACTTCCAACATTATATATTGATGACCCATTATCATAATTGGGCTAATGGACATGATTTGGCCCAATAATCAACTAAAGCTAGAAAATACATGGAAATTCGTAACCATAAATAAGTTGAAATTAGAAAGAGGTAATTAGGGTTTGATTGGGATGCAATCATGCACTTTTAGCAACTCAAATTCGTGCTCACCCACCTATGGGGGTTACTTGATGGCCAAGACTCTCTAATGGAGGAAGAAATCATCAAAAATAGGAAACCAACATGCCAATCCTGCAACCCTTTTTTCCTAGTTATAATAGGACTCCTAAACACCATAGTTACTTAAATACTCTTCACCAAAACCCTAGGGACGAGTTTACAACTTGCTGGGGTCGTGTGGAGGAGCTCTTGGAGGCTGGAGAGTAGGAGATCAAGCATACCAAGCTCATCTTCTTCCCTCGTTCATCTGCTACGGCCTGCACAAACCACCTTCTTGAAGTCAAGCTAAGGTAAGCCAAACCTAAATCCCATCGTGCAAGGCTTATACCCCTGGAAAGAGGGTCGAGTCTACTTCCTAACCTAAGTGGAATGCCCAAATTCCATGCAGTATACACGGAGTATTAAGCGTTCTCCTCCAAGTGGTCTGAACACGGATTTTCTGGAAGAACGAGACTTCATCAACCCAAGAGGTAGATTTTCTCGGACCAAATCTTAACATCTCCTATACCAAATGTGTAGAGCATCAAGTTAGCTTTCATTGACCTCTAGTTTCATAGAATTCCAATGAGTAGATTTTGAATTATAAGAGTTTTTCCAAAGTCGTGCACTGTTAGGGCTTTTCCTGTTCTTTGTATGTTGCATGTGATTCAAGACCGAATCAGAGTAAACTCATAACATGAAAGTTATTCTACTAGTTGTCCTCTTCAGGTGTTGTGTTGAACATTTTGTCTAAATGTCATTAGTTAGAGAGTTATAAGCATGGTAATAGGGTTGCTGCACGAAACTACGGTTTCAGGTTACACTTGGTCTGATGTTGTGTTCGACTTGATCAAAGCCTATCGAAACCATCCTTATTTTCTAATTCTGGTTTACTGGAAGTACCCTTGTATGTCTAGGTTGTTTTAAAACTGGTTTCGTTATTTTTCATACACTGTACAATTTGTTCTCTGTTTCGGAAGCACCATGTGTCAATATATGGCAGTTCTGGACCGCAATCCAAGAACATGTCCTTGCTCTGTCAGGATCAGGCGCAGACCCTGTGAACGCGACGGCCCGATAGGCCGCGTTCTGAGGTCTCATCGTGACAGCCCGCACCGTCGCGACCTGATCGCGACAAGGCGCTCCGTCACGATCGTGCTGCCTGATCTGACCGCCCAGTCGCGTTCTTCACAACACCCTGTCGCCTTCTGGTCCCGACCCGTCGCGACCCTTGCTGTGGCCTGTCGCGACCTGACCCGGGCCTGACAGACCCTATCGCCTTCCTTATAAGCACCTGTCGCGACCTGACTCCGGGCCTGACAGCCCTGTCGCTATCCTTATATGCCCCTGTCGCGATCTCAGGATTTGGCATTTTAAACCCCACTTACTGTCTTGCAAACCTAACCACTATACCCGAGGTCTGGTTAAGGTAATATTTAGTGTGTAATTCACATGTCTTGGGTCTGATTAATGCATGGTGGTTATTTTAATGGCTTAAAAGTGTTTAACCCATTTAAAAAGCTTTAAGTACACGAACATTATTCTAATTGCTCTCTTAAATGACGTGACTATTCAGGTGACTTTTGATTAACTCTTTGAACTATTCTAGCTTCTTAAATGATGAATTGTTATCTTAAAAATCATGAAATCCATGTTTAGTTAAGTGCATAGTTTCACTTCATGCTATCATGTTAAAGTGTTTTTCCCCGAGTTTGTGAATTGAGACACGCGTACCGCACTACACACTCGCACTGTTAGACAACCCTTTCTTGGGAAATTGGAAACTCTCTGCCGGTCATTCCGAATCGGTAGACTAGCGACCTTTTCTCCAAGGCCTCCGTAAATCTCCTCTGACCATGGATTACCACATGGCCGACGAGTTGGTTGTACCAATGAAGTTCCCTGAAGTTAGCGTGTACTTCCTCTCTCATCTTGTTCTCGTGGGTGTGACTTACAATCTAGACTAAAGCCATTAATGTGAACTAAATTATAAATCGTACCGTTTTGCTGCCGAATTTATCTCTTGACCATTGTTATCATGAAATCATGTTCAATTACTTATTACTTGTTCCCATCATCATCATGAACATGACATTACACTTGCTTACTTATTGACACTCTCATGGGCCATTATTAATGACTGTGGGTATCTACATTTAAAAATTTACATGAGATGCTGACAGGGCACGGCGTGTGTACAAGGGCTCCAATCTAGCCCCAATGACGGCGAGTCATAGATATACTGTTAACCATGGGGTATAATGATTACTGGCGTTGCATCTGCGCTGGGAGTCTTTCTTGCTGGTTGAATGATAGATACAATAACCACTTACATGTGTCCTAGTGTGCATTCTTGGTGGATCTTTCCTTGGTGTACATTAGTGTCTATGTGCCTGATTAGTGTTACTTGATCGTGCTCGTACATTCTTGCTTGCTTGCGTGATATGGCCATCCTGCATTTAATGCAATTAGTGATATCTTGCGTTCTTGACATCAATTGAAATCTTGCGTGCTTGTACAAAGGGATCTATTGCTAGTTCTATCTTGTCATCTTGTTTACAAATCTTGTTCTATCATAATCACTCTCTCTAGCTTGTTTTATATATCATGTTTTAACGAGTTTTATTCGTACTTGCATGTCATTCATCGTACTTGCCTAGTTCTAAAATGTTAATCACTTATATCATTGCCCGCACATTGAGATATAAATCCTACTGGGCTAGTTTGCTCATCCCCTACTTTTACCCAATCTAGGTGACTATGAAGTTCAAGAGGAAGAGCAAGTCGAGGATGGGAATGCGTCCGAGTGAAGAGCGTTCCAAACATGAGTCTATCTATAGTAGTTTATTTTGAGTGTTAGAACAATGTAGTAGGAAGTGAGGTATTATGTACTTTTGCTTTTATTGAGTCTTAGTCCTGTAATAGTATCCATTTGGAATACAATGAGTTGAGATTTGAATAAAAGATTAGTTGAGTTCAATATTTGGGCCCTATGATGATGTATGTTGTTATACATTTAGTGTGTGCTAGCTAGAGGCTTATTTGCCGACTGTTCACGTCTCGGAATATCGACTTTAAATTAATCAATAATATCCGCTGCGTAATTCTCGGGACGTGACAGGCATCCCGCGACCATGCTCCCGGAGAGGAATTTGGGCGCCGACCAGAAATCTACGAAAGCGACCTCGTGTCGACTGGGTCGAAGTGCCGATTCCGAATTGGGGACTCGCGGGCCGTTCCGATCACCGGGCGAACAAATATCCGCATCCTACCCAAGGGGTACGACAATTGGTGTGCTAGTACACACGCTCCGCGGCGGAATTTCGGCCCTAGAACGGAATTCTGCGAAACCAGCGCCCTTTCGACCGTCCCGGAGTGCCGATTCTGAATTGTGGTCACATAAGCGATTCCGATGACGGGCGGAAAGTTATGCCCAGTTCTTTAACTTAAGGGGTGGGAATAAACCGGAGGGGGTGACTATATCGGTGATGTTCGTGCACCCATATCTACGACCTGGGGTGGAGATCTCGAGCCGAGTTGAACACGACTTCCGATCGCCGTGATAGGCCGACTCCGTGTGTTGGCCCCGCCAGCGATTCGCGTAATCAAGGGAGGCGCTACTGTCAGAAAACCTTGGAATCTGGGAGATCATCGGCTGGAATCGCAATTTCAAAGTGTGAAACGAAAGATTGTCGACCCCGAAATGACGTCTTATCGCCTGAGGCCATAAGGGGGCGACAGGCGCCTATGAGTGCCAATTCCGAATTCGGGTCTTATAAGCGATTCTTATAACCGAGAGGAAAGTTATGCCCGTTTGAGCGAAGGGGTGTCAGCATGCAATCGCATCGGCAGCCTGCGACCACGCTCCCGGAGAGGAATTTGGGCGCCAGACCAGAAATCTCCGAATGCGACCTTGTGCTGACCAGGTCGAAGTGCCGATTCCGAATTGGGGCCTCGCAGGCCGTTCCGATTGCCAGGCGAACAAATATCAGCGTCCTACCCAAGGGGTACGACAATCGGGGTGCTAGTACACACGCTCCGCTGCCGAATTTTGGCCGTGGAATGAAATTCCGCAAAACCAGCTCCTTGTCGACCGTCTTGGAGTGCCGATTCCGAATTGTGGTCACATAAGCAATTCCGATGCCCGGGCGAAAAGTTATGCTCAGTTCTTTCGCTGAAGAGGTGGGAATAAACTGGAGGGGGTGACTATATCGGCGATGTTCGTGCACCCATATTTACGACCTTGGGTGGAGATCTCGAGCCAAGTTGAACACGACTTCCGATTGCCGTGATAGGCCGATTGTGTGTGTTGGCCCCGCCAGCGATTTGCGTAATCAAGGGTGGCACTACTGCCAGAAAACCTTTGAATCGTAGAGATCGACAGCTGGAATCGCAATTTCGGAGTGTGAAACGAAGGATTGTCGACCCCGAAATGTCGTCTTATCGCCTGAGGCCATAAGGGGGCGACGGGCGCCTCTGAGTGCCGATTCCGAATTGGGGTGTTATAAGCGATTCTTATAACCGAGCGGAAAGTTATGCCCGTTTGAGAGAAGGGGTGTCAGCATGCGATCGCATCGGCAGCCTGCGACCACCCTCCCGGAGAGGAATTTGGGCGCCGGACCAGAAATCTCCGAATGCGACCTTGTGCCGACCAGGTCGAAGTGCCGATTCCGAATTGGGGCCTCGCGGGCCGTTCCGATCGCCGGGCGAACAAATATGCACGTCCTACCCAAGGGGTACGACAATCGGTGTGCTAGTACACACGCTCCACGGCGGAATTTCCGCCCCAGAATGGAATTCTGCGAAATCAGCGCCCTGTCGACCATGTCGGAGTGCCGATTCCGAATTGTGGTCACGTAAGCGATTCCGATGCCCGGGCGGAAAGTTATGCCCAGTTCTTTCGCTGAAGGGGTGGGAATAAACCGGAGGGGGTGACTATATCGGCGATGTTCGTGCACCCATATCTATGACCTGGGGTGGAGATCTCGAGCCGAGTTGAACACGACTTCCGATCGCTGTGATAGGTCGACTCTATTTGAAGGCCCCGCCAGCGATTCGTGTAATCGAGGGAGGCGCTACTGCCATAAAACCTTGGAATCAGGAAGATCATCGGCTGGAATCGCAATTTTGGAGTGCGAAACGAAGGTTTTTCGACCCCGAAACGACATCTTATCGCCTGAGGCTATAAGGAGACCACATGCGCCTCTAAGTGCCGATTTTGAATTGGGGTCTTCTAAGCTATTCTCATAACCGAGCGGAAAGTTATGCCCGTTTGAGCGAAGGGGTGTCCGCATGCGATCGCATCGGCAGCCCGCGACCACGCTCTTAGAGAGGAATTTGGGCGCCGGACTGGAAATCTCCGAATGCGACCTTGTGCCGACCGGGTCGAAGTGCCGATTCCAAATTGGGGCCTCGCGGGCCGTTCCGATCGTCGGACGAACAAATATCCGCGTCCTACCCAAAGGGTACGACAATCGATGTGCTAGTACACACGCTCCACGGCCGAATTTCGGCCCCTGAACGTAATTCCGTGAAACCAACTCTCTGTCGACCGTCTTGGAGTGCCGATTCCGTATTGTGGTCACATAAGCGATTTCAATGCCTGGGCGGAAAGTTATGCTCAGTTCTTTCGCTGAAGAGGTGGGAATAAACCGGAGGGGGTGACTATATCTGCGATGTTCGTGCACCCATATCTACGACCTGGGGTGGAGATCTCGAGCCGAGTTGAACATGACTTCCGATCTCTGTGATAGGCCGACTCCGTGTGTTTGCCCGGCCAGCGATTTGCGTAATCGAGGGTGGCGCTACTACCAGAAAACCTTTCAATCGTAGAGATCGACGGATGGAATCACAATTTTGAAGTGCGAAATGAAGGTTTTTCGACCCTGAAATGACATCTTATCGCCTGAGGCCATAAGGGGACGACGGGCGCCTCTGAGTGCCGATTCCGAATTGGGGTGTTATAAGCGATTCTGATAACCGAGCTGAAAGTTATGCCCTTTAGAGAGAAGGGGTGTCCGCATGCGATCGCATCGGCAGCCTGCGACCACGCTCTCGGAGAGGAATTTGTGCTCCGGACCGGAAATCTCCGAATGCGACCTTGTGCCGACCGGGTCTATGTGCCAATTTCGAATTGGGGCCTCGCGGGCCGTTCCGATCGCCGGGCGAACAAATATGCGCGTTCTGCCCAAGGGGTACGACAATCGATGTGCTAGTACACACGCTCCGCGGCGGAATTTCGTCCCCGGAACGGAATTCCGCTAAACCAGCGCCCTGTCGAACGTCTCAGAGTGCCGATTCCGAATTGTTGTCACATAAGCGATTCCGATGCCCGGGCGGAAAGTTATGCCCAGTTCTTTCGCTGAAGGGGTGTGAATAAACCGGAGGGGGTGACTATATCGGCGATGTTCGTGCACCCATATCTACGACCTGGGGTGGAGATCTCGAGCCTAGTTGAACACGACTTCCGATCACCGTGATAGGCTGACTCTGTTTGTAGGCCCCGCCAGCGATTCGTGTAATCGAGGGAGGCGCTACTACCAGAAAACCTTCGAATCGGTGAGATCGTCGGCTGGAATCACAATTTTGGATTGCGAAACGAAGGTTTTTCGACCTCGAAACGACGTCTTATTGCCTGAGGCTATAAGGAGCCGACAGGCGCCTCTGAGTGCCGATTTCGAATTGGGGTCTTATAAGCTATTCTGATAACCGAGCAGAAAGTTATGCCCATTTGAGCGAAGGGGTGTCCGCATGCGATCACATCAGCAGCCCGCGACCACACTTCCGGAGATGAATTTTGGCGCCGGACCGGAAATTTCCGAATGCAAGCTTGTGCCGACCGGATCGAAGAGCAGATTCCGAATTTGGGCCTCACGGGCCGTTCCGATCACCGGGCGAACAAATATTCGCGTCCTACCCAAGGGGTACGGCAATCGGTGTGCTAGTACACACTCTCCGCGGTGGAATTTCGGCCCCGCAACGGAACTACGCTAAACCAGCGCCTTGTCAACGACTCGGTGTGCCGATTTCGAATTGTGGTCACACAAGCTATTCTGATGCCCGTGCGAAAAGTTATGCCCAGTTCTTTCGCTGAAGAGGTGGGAATAAACCGGAGGGGGTGACTATATCGGAGATGTTCGTGCACCCATATCTACGACCTGGGGATGAGATCTCGAGCCGAGTTTAACAAGACTGCCGGTCGCCGTGATAGGCCGACTCCATGTGTTGGCCTCGCCAGCGATTCGCATAATCGAGGGTGGCGCGACTGCCAGAAAACCTTGGAATCGGGGTGATCGTCTGCTGGAATCGCAATTTCGGAGTGCGAAACGATGGTTTTTTGACCCCGTAAGGACGTCTTATCGCCTGAGACCATAAGTTGGCGACATGCGCCTCTGTGTGCTAATTCCGAATTGGGGTCTTATAAGCGATTCTGATAACCGAGCGGAAAGTTATGCCCGTTTGAGCAAAGAGGTGTCCGCATGCGATCGCATCGGCAGCCTGCGACCACGCTCCTGGAGAGGAATTTGGACGCCGCACCGGAAATCTCTGAATGCGACATTCTGTCAACCGGGTCGGAGTGCCGATTCCGAATTGGGGCCTCGCGGGCCGTTCCGATTGCTGGGCGAACAAATATCCGCGTCCAACCCAAGGGGTACAACAATCAGTGTGCTAGTACACATGCTCCGAGGTGGAATTTCGGCCCCGGAACGGAATTTCGCGAAATCCGCTCCCTGTCGACCGTCTCGGAGTGCCGATTCCGAATTTTGGTCACATATGCTATTCCGATGCCCCGGCGGAAAGTTATGCCTAGTTCTTTCGCTAAAGGGGTGGGAATAAACTAGAGGGGGTGAGTATATCAGCGATGTTCGTGCACTCATATCTACGACTTGGGGTGGAGATCTCGAGCCGAGTTGAACAGGACTTCCGATCGTCGTGATAGGCCGACTCCGTTTGTTGGCCCCACCAGCGATTCGCGTAGTCGAAGGAGGCGCTACTGCAAGAAAACCTTGGAATCGGGGAGATCATCTGCTAGAATCACAATTTCAGAAACGACGTCTTATCGCCTGAGGCGATAAAGGAGCGACGGGCGACTCTGAGTGCCGATTCCAAATTGGGGTCTTATAAGCAATTCTGATAACAGAGCGGAAAGTTATGCCCGTTTGTGCGAAGGGGTGTTCGCATGCGATCGCATCGGCAGCCCGCGACCACGCTCCCGGAGATGAGTTTGGGCGCCACACCGGAAATCTCGGAATGCGACCTTGTGCTGACTGGGTCGAAGTGCCGATTACAAATTGGGGCCTCGTGGGCCGTTCCGATCGCCGGACGAACAAATATCCGGGTCCTACCCAA
Organism: Colocasia esculenta; assembly: GCA_014218235.1. Lineage (NCBI taxonomy): Eukaryota > Viridiplantae > Streptophyta > Magnoliopsida > Alismatales > Araceae > Colocasia > Colocasia esculenta. The sequence continues at coordinate 2,553,974 of CM024762.1, read as the reverse complement.
GGGGTACGACAATCGGTGTGCTAGTACATACGCTCCGCGGTGGAATTTCGGCCCCGAAACGGAATTCCGCAAAACTAGCGCCCTGTCAACCGTCTCGGAGTGCCGATTCCGAATTGTGGTTACATAAGCGATTCCGAAGCCCGGGCGAAAAGTTATGCCCAGTTCTTTCGCTGAAGGGGTGGGAATAAACCGAGGGGGTGACTATATCGGAGATGTTCGTGCACCCATATCTACGACCTGGGGTGGATAACTCGAGCCGAGTTGAACACGACTTCCGATCGCCGTGATAGGCCGACTTCGTGTGTTGGCCCCACCAACGATTCGCGTAATCGAGGGAGGCGCTACTGCTACAAAACCTTTGAATCGGGGAGATTGTCGGCTGGAATCGTAATTTTGGAGTGCGAAACGAAGGTTTTTCGACCCCGAAACGACGTGTTATCGCCTGAGGCCGTAAGTGGGCGACGGGCGTCTCTGAGTGCCGATTCCGAATTGGCGTCTTATATGCGATTCTGATAACCGAGCGAAACGTTATGCCCGTTTGAGCGAAGGGGTGTCCGCATGCGACCACGCTCCCAGAGAGGAATTTGGGCACCGGAACGGAAATCTCCGAATACGACCTCGTGCCGACCGGGTCGAAGTGCCGAATACGAATTGGGGCCTCGCGGGCCGTTTCTATCGCCGGGCGAACAAATATCCGCACTCTATCCAAGGGGTACGACAATCGGTGTGCTAGTACACACGCTCTGCGGTGGAATTTCGGCCCTGCAACGGAATTCCAAGAAACCAAAGCCCTGTCGACTGTCTCGGAGTGTCGATTCTGAATTGTGGTCACATAGGAGATTCTGATGCCCGGGCGGAAAGTTATGCCCAGTTCTTTCGCTAAAGAGGTGGGAATAAACCGGAGAGGGTGACTATAACGGCGATGTTTGTGCACCCATATCTACGACCTGGGGTGGAGATCTCGAGCCGAGTTAACACGACTTCCAATCGCCGTGATAGGCCGACCCCGTGTGTTGGCCCCGCCAGCGATTCGCGTAATCGATGGAGGGGTTACTGCCAGAAAACCTTTGAATCTGGGAGATCGTCGACTAGAATCACAATTTTACAGTGAGAAATGAAGCTTTTTCGTCCCCGAAACGACATCTTATCGCCTGAGGCAATAAGGGGGCGATTGGCGCCTCTGAGTGCCGATTCTAAATTGCAGTCTTATAAGCGATTATGATAACCGAGCAGAAAGTTATTCCGGTTTTAGCGAAGGGGTGTCCGCATGCGATCGCATCGGTAGCCCGCGACCACGCTCCCGGAGAGGAATTTGGGTGCCAGACCGGAAATCTCTGAATGCGACCTTGTGCCGACCAGGTCGAAGTGCCGATTCCGAATTGGGTCCGCGCGGGCCGTTCTGATTGTCGGGCGAACAAATATCTACGTCCTACCCAAGGGGTAAGACAATCGGTGTGCTAGTACACACGCTCCGCGGTGGAATTTCGGCTCCGGAACGGAATTCTGCAAACTCCCTGTCGACCGTCTCGGAGTTCCGATTCCGAATTGTGGTCACATAAGTGATTTTGATGCCCGGGCTGAAAGTTATGCCCAGCTCTTTTCGCTAAACGAGTGGGAATAAACCGGAGGGGGTGACTATATCGGCGATGTTCGTGCACCCATATCTACGACCTGGGTTGGAGATCTCGAGCCGAGTTGAACACAACTTCCGATCGCCGTGATAGGCCGACTCCGTGTGTTCGCCCTGCCAGCGATTCGCGTAATCGAGGGAGGGGCTACTGCCAGAAAACCTTGGAATCGGGGAGATCATCGTCTAGAATCACAATTTCAGAGTGCGAAACGAAGCTTTTTCGTCCCCGAAACGACATCTTATCGCCTGAGGCAATAAGGGGCCAACGAGCACCTTTGAGTGCCGATTCCAAATTGGGGTCTTATAAGCGATTCTGATAACCGAGTGGAAAGTTATGCCGGTTTGAGCGGGCATGTCGGACTCATCCTGCTGCTCAACCAGCTGCCTAGCCTGACTGCGCCTACGCGGAGCCATGACCTACACGGCAACACAACTGACAAAGGTTACAAATACCTCTCGGGCGGCTAGCAGTGTACTTGTACTATTGTTGGGACTTACTGTTGCAGTTTAGATCCACTACAAGTCCTGTCAGACCAAGCTCTGATACCAATTGTAACGACCCGAGAACCCGACCCCCGGCCCACGCCGAGGACCCGATTTTCGCGGTCGCCGCCCACGGACCAGGGGGACCCGGAAGGGCTATAACACGCGTCTGACAGGATATGTAACGGAGGTAAACGTCAACTGCTAAGCTAGAAGCGTACGAGCGGAAACAAGAAACTAAAGCGAGACCGCTGCGTACCGCTCTAAGTACAGTCCCAACGCACGCACACTAGTACAAGTAAGGAAAGGGGAGAGACAAGTCCCATAGGGGCATACCCCGAGGGTGACGTACACTGAGAGGGGGGACCACTGCTAGCTACGGGGACCAAAACTACCGCCTCGTCTCCTCCGCCCGACGCGCGCCCTGCCGCTGCTGGGAAGACTCACCTGGAAAACAGAGGGATGAGCTTCACAACAGAAGCTCAGTAGGGACTACCAATCTCCTACTGGCTCTAAACAGGCAGAGGAACATATACGACTATTAATAAAGGAAAGACAGCAGTTTATATCGTTCTACCTGCACAAGGAAGTGCGGAGGCGAAGCTAAAGCTAACACGGTACGGAAAGTACTCTCGGTCGGAAACCCCGTACGACTGCCCACCACACGGCTAGTAAAACACAGACGGAGGGGACTCCGCCTACACAAGGAACACTAGCTACGGGAACAACGCCACTAGTCAGACGGTCAGGTGCGTCCACAGACGTCTTATCCTCGACCTAGGTCCTGGCCCTCGCGTCTCGTCAGAGCGAGGTAGGACACAAGCACAACAACAGTAACCGCCGTAGTCTGGCCGGACTACTGTCCCACGCCTAACCTCCCCAAGCGGTTCCGGGGCCGCAAGGAGCGAGGCAGTGAGAAAAAGGACTAGCTGGCCTGCGCTGGGTAGAACTCCAAACTGTCCTCGGCGTCCCAGACCAACCACGAGAGCTCTGCAAGCGACTCACACGCCACTGTCCTAACCACCGTTTTCCCCTCAGCTCCAGAGTCCACCTAAGCGGCTGCCAACTCGAGCACACTCGTAGCCCGGAGTACTCCCTCAACAAGCTCCCGAGGACGGGGGTCCCAGGTAACGGTAACAACCTCTCGCACGGGACAAGCCCTCAAGTGCCGCGCACCGGGCGAACGACTAGTGTGAGACCGTACTAGGGAACTAGCACAGGTGCCACGGTACAGTAAAGCGAAAACGGAAGCGGCGGAAGCACAACCTGTCTCTGGACTGAGAAGGCGACATAGGCCCTGTCGCCTTCAAGAAGGCGACATAGGGGGTGTCGCCTTACCAGTCAAGTGGCGACACAGGGTATGTCGCCTTCAGTCCAGTCGGGGGTTCCGGAGACTCTTCTTCCGGGAACCTCCCTGAAACGGGAGAAACACTACACACGGGGGAAGGGAGCATGCTTATCATGCTAGAAAGCCATTAAACATACAAACCACCCTCGAACACCCCAAGAACATGGATTCTACGCTCGGAGGAAAACCTCACTCACACAATCATGGAGTTCTCACACTCCCCAAACCCCAATCACACGAGAACCACGGTCTAGACGGGGAGGGGATCATGCTTAGGGCGAAGGAGTCGGATGTCCCTACCTCCACACGAAGAACGCACCCGTTGGGGCCTTCTCGTAGGTTTGGTCGTCTCCTCCTCGCACCGCACGGCACGAACACAACCCCTGCACGAACGGAGCGTCACCCTCCTCAGCACGGCCGCCTCAACACGGGGGAGGCACACCAAAACCGCCGGAAGCTCCGAGAGGGCGAGAGAAAGAGGGGGAAGGAGAGGCGCGAGAGAGGGGGAAGGGGCTCGGGCGCCCGGCTTTAAGCCCGCGGTGCTGAGAAGGCGACATACCCCATGTCGCCACGGGAACCAGAAGGCGACACACCCCTCGTCGCAACCCACTGACAACGGTCAAATCTCGGAATTCGAAAAAGTGAAGGCGACAGCCATCTTGTCGCGTTCACCCGACACCGCCAGAGCCGTACTAACACAAAGGACGCCCGTCACGTCTGTCAGACGGCGTCTGGGGCGACGCGATGGGAAGGCGACATAGGCCATGTCGCCTTCAAGAAGGCGACATACCCCATGTCGCCATCCATCAAACCATAAGGCGACATTGGTTATGCCGCCTTCAAGAAGGCGACATACCCCCTGTCGCAATCCCAAGCAGAACTAGACACTGACGCGATCGGAACCACGTCGCGACAGTCACCCTGCCGCGACCCAGAGGTGGAAATCTCGAGCCGAGTTGAACACGACTTTCGATCGCCGTGATAGGCCGACTCCGTGTGTTGGCCCCGCCAACGATTCGCATAATCGAGGGAGGCGCTACTGCTAGAAAACCTTTGAATCGGGGAGATTGTCGGCTGGAAACGCAATTTTGGAGTGCGAAACGAAGGTTTTTCGACCCCGAAACGATGTGTTATCGTTTGAGGCTTTAAGTGGGCGACGGGCGTCTCTAAGTGCCGATTCCGTCTTATATGCGATTCTGATAACCGAGCGAAACGTTATGCCCATTTGAGCGAAGGGGTGTCCGCATGCGATCGCATCGGCAGCCGGCGACCAAGCTCCCGGAGAGGAATTTGGGCACCGGAACGAAAATCTCTGAATGTGACCTTGTGTCGACCGGGTCGAAGTGCCGATTACGAATTGGGGCTTCGCGGGCCGTTCCGATCGCCGGGCGAATAAATATCCGCGCTCTACCCAAGGGGTACGATAATCGGTGTGCTAGTACACACGCTCTGTGGTGCAATTTCGGCCCCGCAACGGAATTCCTCGAAAACAAAGCCATGTCGTCCGTCTCGGAGTGCCGATTCCGAATTGTAGTCACATAAGAGATTCCGATGCCCGGGCGGAAAGTTATGCCCAGTTCTTTCGTTGAAGAGGTGGGAATAAACCGGAGGGGGTGACTATATCGGCGATGTTCGCGCACCCACATCTACGACATGGGGTGGAGATCTCGAGCCGAGTTGAACACGACTTCCGATCGCCGTGATAGGCCGACTCTGCGTGTTGGCCCCGCCAGCGATTCGCATAATCGAGATGGGCGCTACTGCCGGAAAACCTTGTAATCACAGAGATCGTCGGCTAGAATCATAATTTTTGAGTGCGAAACGAAGGTTTTTCCACCCCGAAACGACGTCTTATCGCCTGAGGCCGTAAGGGGGCGACGGGCGGCTCTGAGTGCCGATTCTAAATTGTGGTCTTATAAGCGATTCTGATAACCGAGCGGAAAGTTATGCCGGTTTGAGCGAAGGGCTGTCCGCATACGATCGCATCGGCAGCCCGCGACCACGCTCCCGGAGAGGAATATGGGCGCCGGACCGGAAATCTCCGAATGCGACCTTGTGCCGACCGGGTCGAAGTGCCGATTCCGAATTGGGTCCTCGCGGGCCGTTCCGATTGCCGGGCGAACAAATATCCGCATCCTACCCAAGGGGTACGACAATTGGTGTGCTAGTACACACGCTCTGCGGCGGAATTTTGGCTCCGGAACGGAATTCTGCGAAACCAGCTCCTTGTCGACTGTCTCGGAGTGCCGATTCCGAATTGTGGTCACATAAGTGATTTCGATGCTCGGGCTGAAAGTTATGCCCAGTTCTTTCGCTGAAGGGGTGGGAATAAACTGGAGGGGTGACTATATCGGCGATGTTTGTGCACCCATATCTACGACCTGGGGTGGAGATCTCGAGCCGAGTTGAACACAACTTCCGATCACCGTGATAGGCCGACTCCGTGTGTTGGCCCCCGCCAGCGATTCGAGTAATCGAGGGAGGGGCAACTACCAGAAAACCTTGGAATCGGGGAGATCGTCGGCTAGAATAACAATTTCAGAATGCGAAATGAAGCTTTTTCATCCCCAAAACGACATCTTATCGCCTGAGGCAATAAGGGTTCGACGAGCGCCTCTGAGTGCCGATTCCAAATTGGGGTCTTATAAGCGATTCTGATAACCGAGCGGAAAGTTATGCCGGTTTGAGCGAAGGCGTGTCCGCATGCGATCGCATCGGCAGCCCGCGACCACACTCCCGGAGAGGAATTTGGGCGCCGGACCAGAAATCTCCGAATGCGACCTTGTGCCGACCGGGTCGAAGTGCCGATTCTGAATTGGGGCCTGGCGGGCCGTTCCGATCGCCGGGAGAACAAATATCTGCGTCCTACCCAAGGGGTACGACAATCGGTGTGCTAGTACACACGCTCCGCGACGGAATTTTGGCCTCGGAACGGAATTCCGTGAAACCAACGCCCTGTTGACCGTCTCGGAGTGCCAATTCCGAATTGTGGTCACATAAGCGATTCCGATGCCCGGACGGAAAGTTATGCCCAGTTCTTTCGCTGAAGGGGTGGGAATAAACCGGAGGCGGAGAGTATATCGACGAAATTCGTGCACCCATATCTACGACCTGGGGTGGAGATCTCGAGCCGAGTTTAACACGACTTCCGATCTCTGTGATAGGCTGACTCGCGTGTTGGCCACGCCAGCGATTCGCGTAATCGAGGGAGGCGCTACTGCCAGAAAACCATTGAATCAGGGAGATCGGTTGCTAGAATCGTAATTTTGGAGTGCGAAATGAAGGTTTTTCGACCACGAAATAATGTCTTATCGCCTGAGGCTATGCGACAGGCGCCTCTGGGTGCCGATTCCGAATTGGGGTCTTATAAGTGATTCTGATAACCGAGCGGAAAGTTATGCCCGTTTGAGCGAAGGGGTGTCCGCATGCGATCGCATCGGTAGCCCGCGACCACGCTTCTGGCGAGGAATTTGCGCGCCGGACTGGAAATCTCTGAATGCGACCTTGTGCCGACCGGGTCGAACTGCAAATTCCGAATTGGGGCCTCGCGGGCCTTTCCGGTCGCCGGGCGAACAAATATCCGCGTCCTACCTAAGGGGTACGACAATCGGTGTGCTAGTACAAACGCTCCGCGGCGGAATTTTGGCCTCGAAACAGATTTTTGCGAAACCAGCGCTCTGTCGACCGTCTCCGAGTGCCGATTTCAAATTGTGGTCAAATAAGCGATTCCGATGCCCGAGCAGAAAGTTATGCTCAGTTCTTTTGCTGAAGGGGTGGGAATAAACCGGAGGGGGTGACTATATCGGTGATGTTCGCGCACCCATATATACGACCTGGGGTGGAGATCTCGAGCCGAGTTGAACACGACTTCCGATCGCCGTGATAGATTGGCGTAATCTACGGAGGCGCTACGGCCAGAAAACCTTGGAATCGTAGAGATCGTCGGCTAGAATCGTAAATTTTTTAGTTCGAAACGAAGCTTTTTCGACCCCGAAACGAAGTCTTATCGCCTGAGGTGATAAGGGGGCGACGGGCACCTCTGAGTGCCGATTCCGAATTGGGGTCTTATAAACGATTCTGATAATCGAGCGGAAAGTTATGCCCGTTTGAGCGAAGGGGTGTCCGCATGCGTTCGCATCGGCAGCCCGTGACCACGCTCCCGGAGAGGAATTTGGGTGCCGGACCGAAATCTCCGAATGAGACCTTGTACCGACCGGGTCGAAGTGCCGATTCCGAATTGGGGCCTCGCGCGGCGTTCCGATCGCCGGGTGAACAAATATCTGCATCCTACCCAAGGGGTACGATAATCGGAGTGCTAGTACACACGCTCCGCGACGGAATTTCGGTCCCAGAGCGGAATTCGGCAAAACCAGCGCCCTGTCGATCGTCTCGGAGTGTCGATTCCGAATTGTGGTCACATAAGCGATTTCGATGCCCAGGCGGAAAGTTATGCCCAGTTCTTTCGCTGAAGGGGTAGGAATAAACCGGAGGGGGTGACTAGATCGGCGATGTTCGTGCACCCATATCTACGACTTGGGGTGGAGATCTCGAACCGAGTTGAACATGACTTCCGATCGCCATGATAGGCCGACTCCGTGTGTTAGACCCACCAGCGATTCGCGTAATCGAGGGTCGCACTACGGCCAAAAACCTTGGAATCGGGGAGTTCGTCGGCTGGAATCGCAATTTTGGAGTGCAAAATGAATGTTTTTCTACCCCGAAAGGACATCTTATCGACTGAGGCTATAAGGGGGCGACATGCGCCTCTGAGTGCCGATTTCGAATTGGGGTCTTATAAGCGATTCTGATAACCGAGCGGAAAGTTATGCCCGTTTGAGCGAAGGGGTGTCCGCATGCAATCGCATCAGCAGCCCACGACCACACTCCCAGAGAGGAGTTTGGCCGCCGGATGGGAAATCTCTGAATGCGACCTCGTGCCGACCGGGTCGAAGTGCCGATTCCAATTTGGGGACTCGCAGGCCGTTCCGATCACCGGGCGAACAAATATCTGGGCCCTACCCAATGGGTACGACAATCGGTGTGCTAGTACACACGGTCCGCGGTGGAATTTCGGCCCCAGACGGAATTTCGAAAAACTAGCGCCCTGTCGACCGTCTCGGAGTGCCGATTCCGAATTGTGGTCACATAAGCGATTCCGATACCCGGCCGTAATGTTATGCCCAGTTCTTTCGCTGAAGGGGTGTGAATAAACCGGAGGGGGTGACAATATTGGCGATGTTCGTGCACCCATATCTATGACCTGGGGTGGAGATCTCGAGAGGAGTTGAACATGAATTTTGATCTCCGTGATAGGCCGACTCCGTGTGTTGGCCCCGCCAGCGATTCGCGTAATCGAGGGAGGCGCTACTGCCAGAAAACCTTGGAATCGGAGAGATTGTCGGATGGAATCGCAATTTCAGAGTGTGAAATGAAGGTTTTTCTACTCAGAAACGACATCATATCGCCCGAAGCTTTAAGGGGCGACGGGCACCTCTGAGTGCGGATTCCGAATTGGGGTCTTATAAGCGATTCTGATAACCGAGCGTAAATTTATGCCCATTTGAGCGAAGGGTTGTCCGCATGGGATCACATCGGCAGCCCGCGACTACGCTCCCGGAGAGGAATTTGGGCGCCGCACTGGAAATCTCCGAATGCAATCTTGTGCCGACCGGGTTGAAGTGCCGATTCCGAATTGGGGACTCGCGGGCCGTTCCGATCGCCTGGCGAACAAATATCTGCGTCCTACCCAAGGGGTACGACAATCGGTGCGCTAGTACACACGTTCCGCGGTAGAATTTCGGCCCCGGAATAGAATTCCGCGAAACCAGCGCCCTGTTGACCTTCTCGGAGTGCTGATTCCGAATTGTGGTCACATAAGCGATTCCGATGCTCGGGCGGAAGGTTATGCCCAGTTCTTTCACTGAAGGGGTTGGAATAAACCGCAGGGGGTGACTATATCGGTGATGTTCGTGCACCCATATCTACGACCTGCGGTGGAGATATCGAGCCGAGTTGAACACGACTTCTGTTCATCGGCAGCCCGTGACCACGCTCCTGGTGAGGAATTTGCGCACCGGACCGAAAATCTCCGAATGCGACCTTGTGCCGACCGGGTTGAATTGCCGATTCCGAATTGGGGCCTCGCGGGCCGTTCCGATCGCAGGCGAACAAATTTATGCGTCCTACCTAAGGGGTACGACAATCGGTGTGCTAGTACACAAGCTGCGCGGCAGAATTTCGGCCCCAGAACGGAATTCCACGAAACCAGCGCACTGTCGACCGTTTCGGAGTGTCGATTCTGAATTGTGGTCACATAAGCTTTTCCGATGCCCGGGCGGAAAGTTATGCCCAGTTCTTTCGCTGAAGGGGTGGGAATAAACTGGAAGGGGTGACTATATCGGCGATGTTCGTGCACCCATATCTACGACCTGGGGTGTAGATCTCGAGCCTAGTTGAACATGACATCCGATCATCGTGATAGGCTGACTCCGTGTGCTGGCCCCACCAGTGATTCGCGTAATTGAGGGAGGCGCTACTGCCAGAAAACCCTGTAATCGGGGAGATCGTGGGCTGGAAACGCAATTTCGGAGTGCGAAACGAAAGTTTTTTGGCCTCGAAACGACGTCTTATTGCTGAGGCGATATGTGGGCGACGGGCGCCTCTGAGTGCCGATTCCGAATTAGGGTCTTATAAGCGATTCTGATAACCAAGCGGAAAGTAATGACGGTTTGCGTGAAGGGGTGTCCGCATGTGATCGCATCGTCAGCCCGCAACCACGCTCCCTGAGAGAAATTTGGGCGCCGGACCTAAAATCTCCGAATGCGACCTTGTGCCGACCGGGTCAAAGTGTCTATTCCGAATTGGGACCTCGCGGGCCGTTCCGATCGCCGGGCGAACAAATATCCGCGTCCTACCCAAGCGGTACGACAATCGGTGTGCTAGTACACACGCTCCGCGGCGAAATTTCGGCTACGGAACGGAATTCCGCAAAACCAATGCACTATCGAACATCTCGGAGTGTCGATTCCGAATTGTGGTCACATAAGCGATTCCGATGCCCGGGCAGAAAGTTATGCCCCGTTCTTTCGCTGAAGGGGTGGGAATAAACCGGACGGGGTGACTATATCGGCGATGTTCAATCACCCATATCTACGACCTGGGGTGGAGATCTCGAGCCGAGTTGAACACGACTTCCGATCGCCGTGATAAGCCGACTCCGTGTGTTGCCCCTGCCAGCGATTCGCGTAATCGAGGGAGGCGCTACTGCCAAAAAACCTTGGAATCGGGGAGATCGTCGGCTGGAATCGTAATTTCATAGTGCGAAACGAAGGTTTTTTGACCCCAAAATGACGTCTTATCACTAGAGGCGATATGTGGACGACGGGCGCCTTTGAGTGCCGATTCCGAATTGGGGTCTTATAAGCGATTCTGATAATCGAGCGGAAAGTAATGATGGTTTGAGCGAAGGGGTGTCCGCTTGTGATCGCATCGTCAGCCCGCAACAACGCTCCCTGAGAGAAATTTGGGCGCCGGACCTAAAATCTCCTAATGCGACCTTGTGCCGACCGGGTCGTAGTGCCGATTCCAAATTGTGGCCGCGCGGGCCGTTCCGATCGTCGGACGAACAAATATCCGCGTCTTACCCAAGGGGTACGACAATCGGTGTGCTAGTACACACGCTCCGCGGCGAAATTTTGGCCCCGAACGGAATTCCGCGAAACCAGCGCCCTGTCGATCGTCTTGCAGTGCCGATTCCGAATTGTGGTCACATAAGCGATTCCGATGCCCGGGCGGAAAGTTATGCCCAATTCTTTCGCTGAAGGGGTGGGAATAAATCGGAGGGGGTGACTATATCGGCGATGTTCGTGCACCCATATCTACCACCTGGGGTGGAGATCTCGAGCCGAGTTTAAGACGACTTCCGATCGCCGTGATAGGCCGACTCCATGTGTTGGCCCTGCTAGCGATTCGTGTAATCGAGGGAGGCGCTACTGCCAGAAAACCTTGGAATCGGTGAGATCGTCGGCTGAAATTGCAATTTCGGAGTACGAAACGAAGGTTTTTCTACCCCGAAACGACGTCCTATCACCTGAGGCAATAAGGGGGCGACGGGCGCCTCTGAGTGCCGATTTTGAATTGGTGTCTTATAAGTTATTCTGATAACCGAGCAGAAAGTTATGCCGGTTTGAGCGAAGGGGTGTCCGCATGCGATCGCATCGGCAACCCGCGACCACGCTCCCGGAGAGGAAATTGGGCGCCGGACTTAAAATCTCTGAATGCGACCTTGTGCCGACCGGGTTGAAGTGCCGATTCCGAACTGGGGCCTCGCGGGCCGTTCCGATCGTAGGGTGAACAAATATCCGGGTCCTACCCAAGTGGTATGACAATCGGTGTGCTAGTACACACGCTCCGCGGTGGAATTTCGGCCCCGGAACCAGTGGCGGATACAGGATCTTTATTCAGTGGGGTCACTAATAGTGCACCCATACATTATATTTTCAATTCAGTGGGGTCCTCCATGGTAAAAATTGATCTCCTTAATAGAGAATTTTCAAGTGAGTGGGGTCCTAGGACCCCACTTACTATGAGCTGGATCCGCCACTGCCCGGAACTGAATTTCTATAAAGCAGTGCTCTGTCTACCGTCTCGGAGTGCCGATTCCGAATTGTTGTCACATAAGAGATTCCGATGCCCGGGCGGAAAGTTATGTCCATTTCTTTCGCTGAAGGTGTGGGAATAAACCGGTGGGGGTGACTATATCGGCGATGTTCGAGCACCCATATCTACAACCTGGGGTGGAGATCTCGAGCCGAGTTGAACACGACTTCCGATCTCCGTGATAGGCAGACTCCATGTGTTGGCCCAGCCAGCGATTCGCGTAATCGAGGGAGGCGCTACTGCCAGAAAACCTTGGAATCGGTGAGATCGTCGGCTGAAATCACAATTTCGGAGTGCGAAACAAAGGTTTTTCGATCCCGAAACGACGCCCTGTCGCCTGAGGCAATATCCGGGCGATGGGCTCCTCTGCGGGCCGATTCTGAATTGGGGGCTTATAAGCAATTCTGATAACCAAGCGGAAAGTTATGCCGATTTGAGCGAAGGGGTGTCCGCATGCGATCGCATTGGCAGCCCGCGACCACGCTCCCGGAGGGGAATTTGGGCGCCGGACTGAAAATCTCTGAATGCGACCTTGGGCCGACCGGGTCGAAGTGCCGATTCTGAATTGAGGCCTCGCTGGCCATTCCGATCGTAGGGTGGACAAATAACTGCGTCCTACCCAAGTGGTACGACAATCGGTGTGCTAGTACACACGCTCCGCAGCTGAATTTCGACCACGGAACGGAATTTCGCTAAACCAGCGCCCTGTCGACAGTCTCAGAGTGCCGATTCTGAATTGTGGTCACTTAAGCGATTCCGATGGCCGGACGGAAAGTTATGCCCAGTTCTTTCGCTGAAGGGGTGGGAATAAACCAGATGTGGTGACTATATCGGCGATGTTCGTGCACCCATATCTACGACCTGGGGTGGAGATCTCGAGCCGAATTGAACATGACTTGCGATCATCATGATAGGCTGACTCCGTATGCTGGCCCCACCAGCGATTCGCGTAATCGAGGGACGCGCTACTGCCAGAAAACCTTGGAATCGGGGAGATAGTCGGCTGGAATCACAATTTCAGAGTGCGAAACGAATGTTTTTCGACCCCAAAATGACGTTTGTAGACACGTAAATTTTCCCACCGCGGGCAAGTTTTCGAGTTGCACTATAACACCCAAAATGTCCCGCTTTTTGCCTTGAAAGGGCATTTTTTCTGATATTTCTGAATTTCACCCATTTTTCCTTGGTGCTTCCCCTAGGAGGGGTCTGGTCGCAAAGGGGCACTCAGCGAGGGAATAGCGATGGTCAAATTTCCGTCGCTAATCTGTCGCCGATCAGCGACGGATTAGCGATGACAAAATATTCTGTCGCTGAACCGCCTTTCAAATTCGCGACCACTTCGGTCGCCGCATTTCTTGAAGAAGATTGAAAGGCGTCGGGGTATGTGGACGCGATTCATGAGATTTCCGTCGCTATTTCCGTCGTTGTTCTGTCCCTGAACTGCCTCTTAATTTGCGTCCATTTCTGTCGCCGCGTTTCTTTAAGAACATTAAAAGACGTCGGTTCCACTTATCCTCATGGTTAAAACAAACCAATTGAATGAGCCATGCTTGTTTAAGCGATTTATCCATATTGCATGCTCCATGCTAAAATGCTATTTTCTATGATGTTTGTTTTTTCTTGGCTAACGAGTTTTGAGTGCAGGATTCGAGTTACCTTATCCGGCGCAATCAGGCTGCTGCTGCCTTCACCATCACTTATCTGCATCTACTATATGTTATACGCTTAGAGCACACCAAGGACCTTGTGGCTCTGAAGAATCTGGGGTTAGAGTCCCCCTTCATCAAAAACCATGATAATCCCAAAGGATTCTTAGCCATACGGATAGGCCGTTACGCTTGGCTTGTGGGGACGACGGACCCATGCATAACCCCCGGTCCTGACTCAACAGCGTGACAATATTATCCTTGGTTATTTCTACTCCCTTTTAACCTTTTTTTCCTTTTAGCCCAGCATGCATACATGCATTTTGAAATCACAGTGGAATCCACTCTTCCAAGGCAATCTGAGGGCCATCCGCGCCCAACATTCCAGTAGCTTGAAACATTCCATTCCGAGTCGAGTATCTAACTCCCTTTGTTGTCACCTCCGGGCAGATTTCCTTCAGAATCATTTGTTTGGACTTGTCCCTTTTATCTTTTGTTTTGTTCCCAGAGATCCACCTGGCCGGGCAACCCCGCGATGGTGCAACCTAAGGATTGTGTCCTTAGGTACTTCCCCGATGCTGGAAGTTGGTCTTTTCTTGTTTTCGTGCACCCGCGCACACCTTTTCCATTCTGTTCCTTTCTTTGTCCAAGCATTTGTTTCTTTAGGTCTTCTTCTTGGTGGTGATTTGCAAGGTTGTTGGAGAAAGACTCTCATCAGATAGGCTGTTCGCCACTTCAGCGCGTGTCTCTTTTTAACCTTGACGTCTACTTTTCAGTCCACTCCGCTTCACTTCACTGCGCTACGCTACATTTCTTTTCATTATGCTCTATTTCTTTTCACTCCATTTCACTCCATTTACGCTCCGCTTCGTGTTCCTCTGCTCGCTCCCCTGCAAAGCAAACGTAAAGGATAGGAATCTGTAGACATGTGAATTTTCCCACTGCGGGCAAGTTTTCGAGTTGCACTATAACGCCCGAAATGTCCCGCTTTTTGTCTTGAAATAGCAATTTTCTGATATTTCTGAATTTCACACATTTTTCCTTGGTGCTTCCCCTACGAGGGGTTTGGTTGCAAAGTGGCACTCAGCGAGGGAATAGCGACGGTCATATTTCCGTCGCTAATCTGTCGCCAATCAGCGACGGATTAGCGATGACAAAATATTCTGTCGCTGAACCGCCCTTCCAATTCGCGGCCACAGAACATTGAAAGGCGTCGGGGTATGTGGACGCGATTCATGAGATTTTCGTCGCTATTTCCGTCGATGTTCTGTCCCTGAACTGCCTCTTAATTCGCGTCCATTTCTGTCGCCGTGTTTCTTTTAGAACATTAATAGGCGTCGGTTTCGGTGGACGCGATTCATGAGCTTTCCGTTGCTATTCCGTCGCTGTTCCGTCGCTAAACTAGTCGCGGACCTAACTCTTTATTCGCGTCCGTTCCAGTCGACGCGTTTCATTAAAAGGCGTCCACTTCAGAAAAATCAAATCAACGTCCCATCGGCTGACTGCGTACTCACGGGTCAGTTGCCTCAAAACCATGCGAGTCTAAAATGCGTCCAGTCTACTGGACGCGATTTTAAGGCGGTTCAGCGATTCGCACTTGTCAAACCGACCTTCTTTAAACGCGGCGGCTGTCATGGACGCGATTTTGACCCCGAACCTTAAATCTCAGCCAGCACTCACCTGGAAAGGGGGGGGGGCTTTTCATTTGGGTTTTGTCGGAGGTTTTTAGAGAGAGAGAGAGGGTTTTTAGAGAGAGAAAGAGTGAGGATTCTAGAGAGAGAGAGAGGGTTCTTCGCGGCGGAGCCTTGCCTCGTCGCCGTCTTCCTCGCCATCCCCGTCCTCGTCTCCGGCCCGACGTCGCCGTCTTCCTCTCCATCGCACGCACATCCGGATGCGGATCGACGTCTTCCTCCTCTCGTTTGCCCTCCACAGCGCCGTTACGCCGTCCGGCCTCCTCGGGGAAGCACCCCAGTTTTTCTTTCCTCCGGACCCCACGTGGTCCTTTCCATTTTCGTTTGGGCCCTATGTTGCCCCCTTTTCCATTTTACACATTACATGCATGCACACACATCATACATTTTAGTTAGGGGTTTTAAAGACCACTCAAAAGATGTGTTCTTCCCCTTTTTCATCTTTGTTATTTTATTTGTCTAGATTCATTTACTGCACATTCCGGGCTAATCCCGTTGTCTCTTTTGTTGTCTTTTTGTCCCAGGTACCGAGCTGAATCTCTTTTGCCGGCCGGCGGGTTGAAAGAGGAGGAAAGAGCCCACCGCACCACACATCCCGCTTCTTTTCTACGGGTAAAAGGTACACGTCATTTCCTTTCCTACCCGTCCCTACTTTTGGTGCTTTTTAGGAAAAGTACCTGGCGATCGCGTTTCATTTTTAGACCGACCTCTATTTCCGTGTGGAGACGATCATTTTTTCGCCCTCCTCGGGACGGGGAAATAACCGCATCTACAACGTTTTATCGCCTGAGGCAATTAGGGAGCGACGGGCGCCTCTGAGTGCCGATTCGGAATTGGGGTCTTATAAGCGATTCTGATAACCGAGCGGAAAGTTATGACGGTTTGAGCGAAGGGGGTGTCCGCATGTGATCGCATCGGCAGCCAGCGACCACACTCCCAGAGAGGAATTGGGCGCCGGACTGAAAATATCCGAATGCGACCTTGTGCCGACCGGGTCGAAGTGCCTATTCCGAATTGGGGCCTCGCGGGCAGTTCCGATCGCAGGGCGAACAAATATCCGCGCCCTACCAGAGGGGTACAACAATCGGTGTGCTAGTACACACGCTCCGCGGTGAAATTTCGGCCCCAGAACGGAATTCCGCTAAACCAGCGCCCTGTCGACCGTCTCGGAGTGCCGATTCCGAATTGTGGTCACATAAGAGATTCCGATGCCCGGGCGGAAAGTTATGCCCATTTCTTTCGCTAAAGGGGTGGGAATAAACCGGAGGGGGTGACTATATCAGCGACGTTCGTGCACCCATATCTACGACCTGGGGTTGAGATCTCGAGCCGAGTTGAACTCGACTTGCGATCGCCGTGATAGGTCGACTTCGTGTGTTGGCCCTGCCAGCGATTCGCGTAATCGAGGGAGGCGCTACTGCCAGAAAACCTTGGAATCGGGGAGATCGTCAGCTGGAATAGCAATTTCAGAGTGTGAAACGAAGGTTTTTCGACCCCGAAATGATGTCCTATCGCCTGAGGCAATAAGGGGGCGACGGTCGCCTCTGAGTGTCGATTCCTAATTGGGGTCTTATAAGCGATTCTGATAACCGAGCGGAAAGTTATGCCGGTTTGAGCGAAGGGGTGTCCGCATGCGATCGCATCGGTAGCCCGCGACCACGCTCCCAGAGAGGAATTTGTGCGTCGGACCGAAATCTCAGAATGATACCTTGTGCCGACCGGGTCAAAGTGCCGATTCCGAATTGGGGCCTCGCGTGCCGTTCCGATCGCCGGGCGAACAAATATATGCGTCCTACCCAAGGGGTACGACAATCGGTGTGCTAGTACACATGCTCCGTGGTGGAATTTCGGGCGCGGAATGGAATTCCGTGAAACCAGCGCACTGTCGACCGTCTCAGAGTGCCGATTCCGAATTGCGGTCACTTAAGCGATTCCGATGCCCGGGCAGAAAGTTATGTCCAGTTCTTTCGCTGAAGGGGTGGGAATAAACCAGAGGGGGTGACTATATCGGCAATGTTCGTGCATCCATATCTACGACCTGGGGTGGAGATATCGAGCCGAGTTGAACATGACTTCCGATCACCGTGATAGGCCGACTCCGTGTGTTGGCCCCGCCTGGTATTCGCGTAATCGAGGGAGGCGCAACTGCCAGAAAACCTTGGAATCTGGGAGATCGTCGGCTGGAATCGCAATTTCAGAGAGCGAAACGAATTTTTTTCGACCCCGAAACAACGTCTTATCGCCCGAGGCAATAAGGGGGCGATGGGCGCCTCTGAGTGCCGATTCCGAATTGGGGTCTTATAAACGATTCTGATAACCGAGCGGAAAGTTATGACCATTTGATCGATGGGGTGTCCGTATGCGATCGCATCGGCAGCTTGCGACCACGCTCCCAAAGAGGAATTTGGGCGCCGGACCGAAATCACCGAATGCGACCTTGTGCCGACCAGGTCGAAGTGCCGTTCCGAATTGGGGCCTCACGGGCCGTTCCGATCGTCGGGCCAACAAATATCTGCATCCTACCCAAGGGGTACGACAATCGGTGTACAAGTACACACGCTCCGCTGTGGAATTTAGGCACATGAACGGAATTCCGCAAAACCAGCACCCAGTCGACT
Organism: Colocasia esculenta; assembly: GCA_014218235.1. Taxonomy (NCBI): domain Eukaryota; kingdom Viridiplantae; phylum Streptophyta; class Magnoliopsida; order Alismatales; family Araceae; genus Colocasia; species Colocasia esculenta. The sequence goes on along the minus strand of CM024762.1, from coordinate 2,535,900 downwards.
GTCTCAGAGTGCCGATTCCGAATTGTCATCACATAAGCGATTCCGATGGCCGGACGGAAAGTTATGTCCAGTTCTTTCGCTGAAGGGGTGGGAATAAACAGGAGGGGTGACTATATCGGTGATGTTCGTGCACCCATATCTACGACCTGGGGTAGAGATCTCGAGCCGAGTTGAACACGACTTCCGATCGCCATGATAGGCCGACTTAGTGTGTTGGCCCCGCCCGCGATTCGCGTAATAGAGGGAGGCGCAACTGCCAGAAAACCTTGGAATCGGGGAGATCGTCGGCTGGAATAGTAATTTCGGAGTGCGAAACGAATATTTTTCGACCCCGAAACGACGTCTTATCGCCTGAGGCAATAAGGGGGCGATGGGCGCCTCTGAGTGCCGATTCCGAATTAGGGTCATATAAGTGATTCTGATAACAGAGCGGAAAGTTATCTCGCTTGAGCGAAGGTGTGTCCGTATGCGATCGCATCGGCAGCCCGCGACCACGTTCCCGGAGAGGAATTTGGGCGCCATACAGGAAATCTCCGAATACGACCTTGTGCCAACCGGGTCGAAGTGCCGATTCCGAATTGGGGCCTCGCGAGTCGTTCTGATCTCCGAGAGAACAAATATCTACGTCCTACCCAAGCGGTACGACAATCGGTGTATTAGTACACACGCTCCGCGGTGGAATTTCGTCCACGAAACGGAATTCCGTAAAACCAGCGCCATGTCGACCGACTCGGAGTGCCGATTCTGAATTATGGTCACATAAGCGATTCCGTTGCCCGGACGGAAAGTTATGCCCAGTTCTTTCGCTGAAGGGGTGGGAATAAACCAGAGGGGTGACTATATCGGTGATGTTCATGCACTCATATCTACGACCTGGGGTGAAGATCTCGAGCTGAGTGGAACATGACTTCCAATCTCCGTGATAGGCCGACTTCGTGTGTTGGTCCCGCCAGCGATTTGCGTAATCGAGGGAGGCGCTACTGCCAGAAAAAATTTCAGACTGCGAAGCGAAGGTTTTTAGACCCCGAAACGACGTCTTATCGCCTGAGGCCATAAAGGGGCAACGGACCTCTCTGAGTGACGATTCTGAATTGGGGTCTTATAAGTGATTCTGATAACCGAGCGGAAAGTTATGCCCGCTTGAGCGAAGGGGCGTCTGTATGCGATCGCATCGGCAGCCCGCGACCACACTCTCAGAGAGGAATTTGGGCGCCGGACCGGAAATCTCCGAATGTGACCTTGTTCTAACCGGGTCGAGTTGTCAATCCCGAATTGGGGCCTCGCGGGCCGTTCCGATCGCCGTGCGAAACAATATCTGCGTCCTACCTAAGGGTACGATAATCGATGTACTAGTACACACGCTCCGCTGTTGAATTTCGGCCCCGGAACGGAATTTCGCGAAACCAGTGCCCTGTCGACCGTCTCGGAGTGCCGATTCCGAATTGTGGTCACATAAGCGATTCCGATGCCCGAGCGGAAACTTATGCCCAGTTCCTTCGTTGAAGGGGTGGCAATAAACCGCAGTGGGTGACTATATCGATGATGTTCGTGCACCCATATCTACGACTGGGGTGGAGTTCTCGAGCCGAGTTGAACACGACTTTCGATCACCGTGATAGGCTGACTCCGTGTGTTGGCCCCGCCAGAGATTCGCGTAATCAAGTTAGGCGCTATTGCCCGAAAACCTTTGAATCGGGGAGATCGTCAGCTGGAATCGCAATTTCGGAGTGCGAAACGAAGGTTTTTCGACCGCGAAAGGACGTCTTTTCGCCCGAGGCAATAAGGGGACGACAGGCGCCTCTAAGTGCAGATTGCGAATTAAGGTCATATAAGCGATTCTGAAAATCGAGCGGAAAGTTATGCTCGCTTGAGCGAAGGGGTGTCTGTATGCGATCGCATCGGCAGCCCGCGACCACGCTCCCGGAGAGAAATTTGGGCGACGGACCGGAAATCTTCGAATGCGACATTGTGCTTACCAGATCGAAGTGCCGATTCCGAATTTGGGACTCGCGGGCCGTTCTGATCGCCGGGCGAACAAATATCTGCGTCCTACCCAAGGGTACGAATATCGATGTACTAGTACCCACGCTCCGCGCCGGAATTTCGGCCCGGGAATGGAATTCCGAGAAACCAGTGCCCTGTCGACCGTCTCGGAGTGCCAATTGCGGAAAGTTATGCCCAGTTCCTTCGCTGAAGGGGTGGGAATAAACCGCAGGGGGTGACTATATCGACGATCTTCGTGCACCCATAACTACGACTTGTGGTGGAGATCTCGAGCCGAGTTTAACACGACTTCCGATCTCCGTGATAGGCTGACTCCGTGTGTTGGCCCCGCTAGAGATTCGCGTAATGGTGTTAGGCGCTATTGCAAGAAAACCTTGGAGTCGGGGAGATCGTTGGCTGGAATCGCAATTTCGGAGCGCAAAACAACGGTTTTTCGCCCCCGAAACAACGTTTTATCGCCCGAGGCAATAACTAGGCGAAGGGCGCCTCTGAGTGCCAATTCCGAATTGGGGTCATATAAGCGATTCTGATAACCGAGCGGAAAGTTATACCCGCTTGAGCGAAGGGGTGTCCGTATGCGATCGTATCGGCAGCCTGCGACCACGCTCCCGAAGATGAATTTGGGTGCCAGATCGGAAATCTCCGAATGCGACCTTGTGCTGACCGGGTCGAAGTGCCGATTGTGAATTGGGGCCTCGCTGGCCATTCCGATCGCCGTGCGAACAAATATGCGCATCCTACCTAAGGGATACGACAATCGGTGTACTAGTACACACGCTCTGCGGCGGTATTTCTGCCCCGGAACGGAATTCTGTGAAACTAGCGCCCTGTCGACCATCTCGGAGTGCCGATTCCGAATTATTGTCACATAAGCGAATCCGATGCCCGGGCGGAAAGTTATGCCCAGTTCTTTCGCTGAATGGGTGGGAATAAACCGGAGGGGGTGACTATATCGGCGATGTTCGTGCACCCATATCTACGACCTAGGGTGGAGATCTCGAGCCGAGATGAACACACTTCCGATCGTCGTGATAGGCCTACTCTGTGTGTTGGCCCCGCTAGAGATTCGCATAATCGAGGGAGGCGCTACTGCCAGAAAACCTTGGAATCGGGGAGATCGTCTGCTGAAATCGCAAGTTCGGAGTGCGAATCAAAGGTTTTTCGAGCCCGAAACGACGTCTTATCGCCTGAGGCAATAAGTGGGCGACGGGCGCCTGTGAGTGACGATTCCGAATTGGAGTATTATAAGCGATTCTGATAACCGAGCGGATAGTTATGGCCGATTGAGCGAAGGGGTGTCCGTATGCGATCGCATCGGCACCCCGCGACCACGCTTCTGGAGAGGAATTTGGGTGCCGTACCAGAAATCTCTAAATTTGACCTTGTGCCGACCGGGTCGAAATGTCGATTCCGAATTGGTGCCTCGCGGGCTGTTCCGATCGCCGGGCGAACAAATATCCGCGTCCTACCCAAAGGTACGACAATCGGGGTACTAGTACACACACTCAGCAGCGGAATTTCGGCACCGGAACGGAATTCCGCGAAACTAGCGCCCAGTCGACCGTCTCGGAGTGCCGATTCCGAATTGTGGTCACATAAGCGATTCCGATGCCTGGGCGGAAAGCTATGCCCAGTTCTTTCGTTGAAGGGGTGGGAATAAACCGGAGGGGGTGAGTATATCAGCGATGTTCGTGCACCCATATCTACGACTTGGGGTGCAGATCTCGAGCCGAGTTGACCATGACTTCCGATCGCCTTGATAGGCTGACTCCGTGTGTTGGCCCCGCCAGCGATTCGCGTAATCGAGGGAGGCGCTACTGCCAGAAAACATTGGAATTGGGGACATCGTCGGCTGGAATCACAATTTTGGAGTGCGAAATAAAGGTTTTTCAAACCCCGAAATGACGTCTTATCGCCTGAGTCAATAAGGGGGCGACGGGCGACTCTGAGTGCCGATTCCAAATTGGGGTCTTATAAGCGATTCTAATAACCGAGCGGAAAGTTATGCCCGTTTGAGAGAAGGGGTGTCCGTATGCTATCGCATCGGCAGCCCGCGACCACGCTCCTGGAGAGGAATTTGGGCTCCGGACCGGAAATCTCCGAATGCGACCTTGTGTCGACTGGGTCAAAGGGCCGATTCCGAATTGGGGCCTCGCGGGCTGTTTCGATCGCCGTGCGAATAAATATCCGCTTCCTACCCAAGGGGTACGACAATCGGTGTACTAGTACACACGCTCCGCGACAGAATTTCGGCCCCGGAACGGAATTCCGCGAAACCAGCGCCCTGTCGACCGTCTCGGAGTGCCTATTCCGAATTGTGGTCACAGAAGCGATTTTGATGTCCGGGCGGAAAGTTATGCCCAGTTCTTTCGCTGAAGGGGTTGGAATAAACCAGAGGGGGTGACTATATCGGCGATGTTCGTGCACCCAAATCTACGACCTGGGGTGGAGATCTTGAGCCTAGTTAAACACGAGTTCCGATCGTCGTGATAGGCCGACTACGTGTGTTGGCCCCGCCAGCTATTCGCGTAATTAAGGGAGGTGCTACTGCCAGAAAACCTTTGAATCTAGGAGATCGTCGGCTGGAATCGCAATTTTGGAGTGCGAAAAGAAGGTTTTTCAACCCCGAAACGACGTCTTATCGCCTGAGGCATAAAGTGGGAGACGGGTGCCTCTGAGTGCCGATTCCGAATTGGGGTCATATAAGCGATTCTCATAACCGAGCGGAAAGTTATGTCCGCTTGACCGAAGGGGTGTCCGCATGCGATCGCATCGGCAGCCCGCGACCACGCTCCCGGAGAGGAATTTGGGCGCCGGACTGGAAATCTCCGAATGTGACCTTGTGCTGATCGGGTCGAAGTGTCGATTCTGAATTGGGGCTTCACTGGCCATTCCGATCGCCGTGCGAACAAATATCCACGTCCTACCCAAGGGGTACGGCAATCGGTGCACTATTACACACACTCCGCGGTGGAATTTCGGCCCCGGAACAGAATTTCACGAAACCAGCGCCCTGTCGACCGTCTCGGAGTGCCGATTCCAAATTGTGGTCACATAAGCGATTCTGATGCCCGGGCGGAAAGTTATGCCCAGTTCTTTCGCTGAAGGGGTGGGAATAAACCGTAGGGGGTGACTATTTCGGCGATGTTCGTGCACCCATATCTACGACCTGGGGTGGAGATCTCGAGCCAAGTTGAACACGACTTCCGATCACCGTGATAGGTCAACTTCATGTGTTGGCCCCGCCAATGATTCGCGTAATCGAGGGAGGCGCTACTGCCAGAAAACATTGGAATCAGGGAGATGGTCAGCTGGAATCGCAATTTCGGAGTGCGAAATGAAGGTTTTTCAACCCCGAAACGACGTCTTATCGCCTGAGGCATTAATGGGGCGACGGGCGCCTCTGAGTGCCGATTCTGAATTGGGGTCATATAAGCGATTTTGAAAACCGAGCGGAAAGTTATGCCCGCTTGAGCGAAGGGATATCCGCATGTGATCGCATCGGCACCCTGCGACCACGCTCCCAGAGAGGAATTTGGGCGTCGGACCTGAAATCTCCGAATGTGACCTTGTGCTGATTGGGTCTAAGTGCCGATTCTGAATTGGGTCTTCACTGGCCGTTCCGATCACCGTGCGAACAAATATCCGCGTCCTACCCAAGGGGTACGACAATCGGTGTACTATTACACACGCTCCGCGGCGGATTTTCGGACCCGGAATGGAATTCCGCGAAACCAGCTCCCTGTCGACCGTCTCGGAGTGTCGATTCCAAATTGTGGTCACATAAGCGATTCTGATGCCGGGCGGAAAGTTATGCCTAGTTCTTTCGCTAAAGGGGTGGGAATAAACTGGAGGGGTGACTATATTGGCGATGTTCGTGCACCTATATCTACGACCTGGGGTGGAGATCTCGAGCCGAGTTGAACACGACTTCCGATCGTCGTGATAGGCCGACTTCGTGTGTTGGCCCCGTCAGCGATTCGCGTAATCGAGGGAGGAGTAACCGCCAGAAAACCTTGGAATCGGGGAGATCGTCGGCTGGAATCGCAATTTCGCAGTGCGAAACGAAGGTTTTTCGAAACCGAAACGACGTCTTATCGCCTGCGCCAACAAAGGCACAACGGGCGCCTCAGAGTGCCGATTCTGAATGGGGGTGATATATGTGATTTTGATAACCGAGTGGAAAGTTATGCCCGATTGAGCGAATGGGTGTCCGTATGCGATCTCATAGGCAGCCCGCGACCAAGCTCCTGGAGAGAAATTTTGACGCCAGACCGAAAATCTCCGAAAGCGACCTTGTGCCGTCCGGATCGAAGTGCCGATTCCGAATTGGGGCCTCGCGGGCCGTTTCGATCTCCGGGCGAACAAATATCCGCGTCCTACCCAACGGGTACGACAATCAGTGTACTAGTACACATGCTTCGCGGTGGAATTTCGGCCTCAGAACGGAATTCCTCGAAACCACCGCCCTGTCGACCGTCTCGGAGTGTCTGATTCTGAATTGTGCTCACATAAGCGATTCCGATGCTCGGGAGGAAAGTTATGCCCAGTTCTTTCGCTGAAGGGGTGGGAATAAACCGGAGGGGGTGACTATATCGGCGATGTTCGTACACCCATATCTACGACCTGGGGTGGAGATCTCGAGCCGACTTGAACACGACTTCCGATCGCCGTGATAGGTCGACTCCGTGTGTTGGCCCCGCTAGCGATTCGCGTAATCGAGGGAGGCGCTACTTCCAGAAAACCTTGGAATCGGGGAGATCGTCAGCTGGAATCGCAATTTCAGAGTGCGAAAAGAAGGTTTTTCAACCCCGAAATGACGTCTTATCGCCTGAGGCATTAATGGGGCGACTGGCGCATCTGAGTGCCGATTCCGAATTGGGGTCATATAAGCGATTTTGATAACCGAGCGGAAAGTTATGCCCGCTTGAGCGAAGGAGTGTCCGCATGCGATCACATCGGCAGCCCGCGACCACGCTCACAGAGAGGAATTTGGGCGCCAGACCGGAAATCACCGAATGTGACCTTGTGCTGATCGGGTCGAAGTACCGATTCCGAATTGGGGCTACGCTGGCCGTTCCGATCGCCGTGCGAACAAATATTCGCGTCCTACCCAAGGGGTACGACAATCGGTGTACTAGTACACACGCTTCGCGGCGGAATTTCGGCCCCGGAACGGAATTTCGCTAAACCAGCGCCATGCCAATCGTCTCGGAGTGCCAATTCCAAAATGTGGTTACATAAGCGATTCCGATGCCCGGGCGGAAGGTTATGCCGAGTTCTTACACTGAAGGGGTGGGAATAAACAGGAGGGGGTGACTATATCGGCGATGTTCGTCCACCTAAATCTACGACCTGGGGTGGAGATCTCGAGCCGAGCTGAACACGACTTTCGATCGTCGTGATAGGCCGACTCCGTGTATTGTCTCCACCAGCGATTTGCGTAATCCACTGAGGCGCTACTGCAAGAAAACGTTGGAATCGGGGAGATCGTCGGCTGGAATCGCAATTTCAGAGTGCAAAAAGAAGGTTTTTCAACCCCGAAACGACGTCTTATCGCCTGGGCATTTAGGGGGCGACGGTCGCCTCTGAGTGCCGATTCTGAATTGGGGTCATATAAGCGATTTTGATAACCGAGCGGAAAGTTATGCCCGCTTGAGCGAAGGGGTGTTCGTATGCGATCGCATCGGCAGCCCCCGACCACGCTCACGGAGAGGAATTTTGACGCCAGACCAGAAATCTCCGAAAGCTACCTTGTGCCGACCGGGCGGAAGTGCCGATTCCGAATTGGGGCCCCGCGGGCCGTTTCGATTTCCGGACGAACAAATATTCGCGTCCTACCCAAGGGGTACGACAATCGATGTACTAGTACACAAGCTCTGCGCCCTGTCGACCGTCTCAGAGTGCCGATTCTAAATTGTGGTCACATAAGCGATTCTGATGCTCGGGCGGAAAGTTATGTCCAGTTCTTTCGCTGAAGGGGTGGGAATAAACCGGAGGGGGTAACTATATCGGCGATGTTCGTGCACCCATATCTACGACTGGGGTGGAGATCTCGAGCCGAGTTGAACACGACTTTCGATCTCCGTGATAGGCCGACTCCATGTGTTGGCCCTGCCAGCGATTCGCGTAATCGAGGGAGGCGCTACTGCCAGAAAACTTTGGAATCGGGGAGATCTTCAGCTGGAATCGAAATTTTGGAGTGCGAAAAGATGGTTTTTCAACCCCAAAACGACGTCTTATCGCCTGGGGCATTAAGGGGGGCGGCGGGCGTCTCTGAGTGCCGATTCCAAATTGGGGTCATATTTGCGATTTTGATAACCGTGCGGAAAGTTATGCCCGCTTGAGTGAACGGGTGTCAGTATGCGATCGCATCGGCAGCCCGCGACCACGCTCCCGGAGAGGAATTTGTGCGCCGGACCGGAAATCTCTGAATGCGACCTTGTGCTGACTGGGTCGAAGTGCCGATTCCAAAATGGGGCCTCGCGGGCCGTTCCGATCGCCGTGCGAACAAATATTTACGTCCTACCCAAGGGGTACGACAATCGTGTACTAGTACACACGTTCTACGGCAAAATTTCGTCCCCGGAACGGAATTCCGAGAAACCCACGCCCTGTCGACCGTCTCGGAGTGCCGATTCCGAATTGTGGTCACATAAGCGATTCCGATGCCCGGGCGGAAAGTTATGCCCAGTTCTTTCGCTGAAGGGGTGGGAATAAACCGGAGGGGGTGACTATATTGGTGATGTTCGTGCACCCATATCTACGACCTGGGGTGGAGATCTCGAGCCGAGTTGAACACGACTTCCGATCGCCGTGATAGGTCGACTCCGTGTGTTGGCCCCGCCAGCGATTCGCGTAATCGAGGGAGGCGCTACTGCCAGAAAACCTTGGAATCGGGGAGATCGTCAGCTGGAATCGCAATTTCATAGTGCGAAAAGAAGGTTTTTCAACCCCGAAATGACGTCTTATCGCCTAAGGCATTAATGGGGCGACGGGCGCGTCTGAGTGCCGATTCCGAATTGGGGTCATATAAGCGATTTTGATAACCGAGCGGAAAGTTATGCCCGCTTGAGCGAAGGAGTGTCCGCATGCGATAGCATCGGCAACCTACGACCACGCTCCCGGAGAGGAATTTGGGCGCCGGACCGGAAATCTTATTATGCGACCATTTGCTGACCGGGTCGAAGTGCCGATTCCGAATTAGGGCCTCGCTAGCCGTTCTGATCTCCGTGTGAATAAATATTCGCGTCCTACCCAAGGGGTACGACAATAGGTGTACTAGTACACACGCTCCACGGCGGAATTTCTGCCCCAGAACGGAATTCCGCGAAACCAGCGCCCTGTCGACCGTCTCGGAGTGCCGATTCCAAATTGTGGTCACATAAGCGATTCCGATGCCTGGGCAGAAAGTTATGCCCAGTTCTTTCGCTGAAGGGGTGGGAATAAATCGGAGGGGGTGACTATATCGGCGATGTTCGTGCACCCAAATCTACGACCTGGGGTGGAGATCATAAGCCGAGTTAAACACGACTTCCGATCGCCGTGATAGGGCGACTCTGTGTGTTGGCCTCGCCAGCGATTCGCGTAATCGAGGGAAGCGCTACTGCGAGAAAACCTTGAAATCGGGCAGATCGTCGGCTGGAATAGCAATTTCGGAGTGCGAAACGAACGTTTATCTACCCCGAAACGACGTCTTATCGCCTGAGGCGAAAAAGGTGCGACGAGCGCCTCTGAGTGTCGATTCCGAATTGCGGTGTTAAAGCGATTCTGATAACCGAGCGGAAAGTTATGCCCGCTTGAGCGAAGGGGTGTCAGTATGCGATCGCATCGGCAACCCGCGGCCACGCTCCCGGAGAGGAATTTGGACGCCGGAGCGAAAATCTCCAAATGCGACCTTGTGCTGACTAGGTCGAAGTGCCGATTCCGAATTGGGGCTTCGTGGGCTGTTCCGATCGTCGGGCGAACAAATATCCGCGTCCTACCCAAGGGGTACGACAATCAATGTACTAGTACACACGCTCCGCGGCGGAATTTCGACCCCGGAATGGAATTCAGCGAAACCAGCGCCCTGTCGACCGTCTCGGAGTGTCGATTCGGATTTATGGTCACTTAAGCGATTCCGATGCCCAGGCGGAATGTTATGCCCAGTTCTTTCACTGAAGGGGTGGGAATAAACCAGAGGGGGTGACTATATCGACGATGTTCGTGCACCCATATCTAAAACCTGGGGTGGAGATCTCGAGCCGAGTTGAACACGACTTCCGATCGGCGTGATAGGCCGACTCGGTGTGTTGGCCCCGCCAGCGATTCGCGCAATCGAGGGAGGCACTACTTCCAAAAAACCTTAGAATCGGGGAGATCGTCGGCTGGAATCGCAATTTTGGAGTGCGAAACGAAGGTTTTTTGACCCCAAAACAACGTCTTATCGACCTTGTGCCGACCGGGTCGAAGTGCCGATTCTGAATTGTGGCCTCGCGGGCCGTTCCGATCGTCGGGCGAACAAATATCCGGTTCCTGCCCAAGGGGTACGACAATCGGTGTACTAGTACATACGCTCCGCGACGGGATTTTGACCCCGGATCGAAATTCCGCGAAACCAGCGCCCTGTCGACCGTCTCAGAGTGCCGATTCTGAATTGTGGTCACATAAGCGATTCCGATGTCCAGGCGGTAAGTTATGCTCAGTTCTTTCGCTGAAGGGGTGGAAATAAACCGGAGGGGGTGACTATATCGGCGATGTTCGTGCACCCATATCTAAGACCTGGGGTGGAGATCTCGAGCCGAGTTGAACATGACTTCCGATCGCCGTGATAGGCTGACTCCGTGTGTTGGCCCCGCCAGTGATTCGCGTAATCGAGGGAGGCGCTACTGCCATAAAACCTTGGAATCGGGGAGATCGTCAGCTGGAATCGCAATTTCGGAGTGAAAAAAGAAGGTTTTTCAACCCCGAGACGACGTCTTATCGCCTGGGGCATTAAGGGGGCGACGAGGACCTCAGAGTGCCGATTCCGAATTGGGGTCATATAAGCAATTTTTGATAACCGAGGGAAAGTTATGCCCGCTTGAGCGAAGGGGTGTCCGTATGCGTTCGCATCGGCAGCCCGCGATTACGCTCCCGAAGAGGAATTTGGGCGCCAGACCGGAAATCTCCGAATGCGACCTTGTGCTGACCGGGTCGAAGTGCCGATTCCAAATTGGGGCATCGCGGGCCGTTCCGATCTCCGTGCGAACAAATATCCACGTCGTACCCAGGGGGTATGACAATCGGTGTACTAGTACACACGCTCCGCGGCGGAATTTTAGCCCCGGAACGGAATTCTGAGAAACCAGCGCATTGTCGACTGTAAGACCCGGCTTCCGGCATTCCTTCCGGTGTCTTGGATGACTCGTGTCGCATCGGGGATGCCCGAGGCGACAGTCATCCGTGTCGCGGCGCGTCTGTGGGTCGCGTTCCTATCGCGATCTGGCACTTCGTCGCGACAGTGTTTTGTTGTGTTGCGCTGTCCCGGTCGTCTGACGCCTGTCAGGGTGGCAGGTGTGTCAGTACGGCTTGTCGGGCTATCGCGGCGCCCGTGGGGGGCACGTTTTGGTCGCGGTCGACGGCCCCGTCGCGTTAAGGTCCGTAACGCGATGGGGCGGTTCGTCGCGTTCTGGGTGCCGGGCTCTTAAGGCACAGGCCGGCTACCCCTTCCCCTTTTTTCCCTCTTTCTCCCTTCTACCTCTCCTCCGGCAGTGGGGAGGCTCTCCTCCGGCGATCGGGCGTGGTGGAGGCCGGCGGCTCGTTCGGAATGGCGGAGCGGCGTGCGTGGAGCGAGGAGGGGTGGCCAACCGTCGTGAAGGGCCCCTTGTGGGTTCGTTCTTCGTAAAAGGTAAGGATTGCTTGAACTCTTCTCGATCCGGGTGGATCGGGAGCTCCTCGTGGTTAGTAGTTAGTTTTACTGCTTTCCCCATGCTCCCCTCCCCCGTGTGCGCTTGTGTGTAGCTCGTGGGCGGCCCCGGGATTGAGGATCCCGGCGGTCTGCCTCCCGGCTGATGTCACGGCCGTGCGACGCGCCGCGACATCAGTAGAGGCATTGCCCCGGTCGGGCACGACCTTATCGCGGTGCCCTGGGCGACCGCGATAAGGATCGCTGTCGCGACCTAGTTTCCCGTCGCGACAGGGTTTACTGTCGCGACGCGCCGCCCCGTCGCGTCAGGCTGTCGCGGTGCCCTTCCCCGTCGCGATGGTGTCGCGGCGGCCTTGGGGGTCGCGACAGTGCCTGAGGGAGCCTCTGGTGTTTCTGTTTCCCGGAGGGGGTGACTATATCGGCGATGTTCGTGCACCCATATCTACGACCTGGGGTGGAGATCTCGAGCCGAGTTGAGCACGACGTCCGATCGCCGTGATAGGCCGACTCCGTGTGTTGGCCCCGCCAGCGATTCGCGTAATCGAGGGAGGCGCTACTGCCAGAAAACCTTGGAATCAGGGAGATCGTCAGCTGGAATTGCAATTTCGGAGTGCGAAAAGAAGGTTTTTCAACCCCGAAACGATGTCTTATCGCCTGTGGCATTAAGGGGGCGACGGGCGTCTCTGAGTGCCGATTCCGAATTGGGTCATATAAGCAATTTTGATAACCGAGCGGAAAGTAATTCCCGCTTGAGCGAAGCGGTGTCGGCCTGCGATCGCATCGGCAGCCCGCGACCACGCCCCTGTAGAGGAATTTGGGCGCCGAACCGGAAATCTCCGAATGCGACCATGTGCTGACAGGGTCGAAGTGTCGATTCCTAATTGGGGCCTCGCTGGCCATTCTGATCGCCGTGCGAATAAATATTCGCGTCCTACCGAAGGGGTACGACAATAGGTGTACTAGTACACACGCTCCGCGGCTGAATTTTGGCCCCGGAACGGAATTTCACGAAACCAGCGCCCTGTCGACTGTCTCGGAGTGCCGATTTCAAATTGTGGTCACATAAGCGATTCCGATGCCCGGGCGAAAAGTTATGCCCAGTTCTTTTGCAGAAGGGGTGGGAATAAACCGGAGGGGGTGACTATATCGGCGATGTTCGTGCACCCATATCTACGACCTGGGGTGGAGATCTCGAGCCGAGTTGAACACGACTTCCGATTGCCGTGTTAGGCCGACTCCGTGTGTTGGCCCCGCCCGTGATTCACGTAATCTAGGGAGGCACTACTGCCAGAAAGGCTTGGAATCAGGAAGATCGTCGGCTAGAATCGCAATTTCGGAGTGCAAAACGATGGTTTTTCGACCCCGAAGCGACGTCTTATCGCCTGAGGCATAAAGTGGGTGACAGGCGCCTTTGAGTGCCGATTTCGAATTGGGTTCATATAAGCGATTCTGATAACCGTGCGGAAAGTTATGCCTGCTTGAGCGACGGGGTGTCCGTATGCAATCCCATCGGTAGCCCGCGACCACGCTCCCGGATAGAAATTTGTGCGCCGGACCCGAAATCTCCGAATGTGACCTTGTGCTGATCGGGTCGAAGTGCCGATTCTGAATTGGGGCCTCGCTGGCAGTTCCGATCACCGTGCGAACAAATATCCGCGTCCTACCCAAGGGGTACGACAATCAGTGTACTAGTACACACGCTCCGCGGTGAAATTTTGGCCCCAGAACGGAATTCTGCGAAACCAGCGCCCTGTCGACTGTCTCGGAGTGCCGATTCCAAATTGTGACCACATAAGCGATTCCGATGCCTGAGCAGAAAGTTATGCCTAGTTCTTTCGCTGAAGGGGTGGGAATAAACCAGAGGGGGTGACTAAATCGGCGATGTTCGTGCACCCATATCTACGACCTGGGGTGGAGATCTGGAGCCGAGTTGAACACGACTTCCGATCGCCGTGATAGGCCGACTCGGTGTGTTGGCCCCGCCAGCGATTCGCGCAATCGAGGGAGGCGCTACTGCCAAAAAACCTTGGAATCGAGAGATCTTCGGCTGGATTCACAATTTCGTTGTGCGAAACGAAGGTTTTTCGACCCCGAAACGACGTCTTATCAATTGAAGCGATAAGGTTCAACAGGCGCCTCTGAGTGCCGATTCCGAATTGGGGTCATATAAGTGATTCTGATAACCGAGCTGAAAGTTATGCCCGCCTGAGCGAAGGGGTGTCCGTATACGATCGCATCGGCAGCCCGCGACCACGCTCCCGGAGAGGAATTTGGGCGCCGGACCGGAAATCTCCGAATGCTACCTTGTGCCGACCGGGTCGAAGTGCCGATTCTGAATTGGGGCCTCGCTGGCCATTCCGATCGCCGGGCGAACAAGTATCTGCGTCCTACCCACGCGGTACGAGAATCGGTGTACTAGTACCCACGCTCCGCGGTGAAATTTCGGCCCCCGAACGGAATTCCGCGAAACCAGCGCCCTGTCGACCTTCTCGGAGTGCCGATTCCAAATTTCTGTCACATAAGCGATTCCAATGCCTGGCCGGAAAGTTATGCCCAGTTCTTTCGCTGAAGGGGTGAGAATAAACCGGAGGCGGTGACTATATTGGTGATGTTCGTGCAGCCATATCTACGACCTGGGGTGGAGATCTCGAGCAGAGTTGAACACGACTTCCGATCGCCGTGATAGGCCGACTCCGGGTACTGTCCCTGCCAGCGTTTCGCGTAATCGAGGGAGGCGCTACTTCCAGAAAGACTTATAATCTGGGAGATTGTCAGCTGGAATCTCAATTTCAGAGTGCAAAATGATGGTTTTTCCACCCCGAAATGACGTCTTATCGTCTGAGGCAATATAGGGGCGACGACGCCTCTGAGTGCCAATTCTGAATTGGGAACTTATAAGCGATTCTGATAACCGAGCGGAATGTTATGCCAGCTTGAGCGAAGGGGTGTCCGTATGCGATCGCATCGGTAGCCCCCGACCACTCCCCCGGAGAGGAATTTGGACGACGGACCGGAAATCTCCGAATGCGACCTTGTGCCGACCGGGTCGAAGTGCCGATTCGAATTGGGGCCTCGCTGGCCATTCCGATCGCCGGGCGGACAAGTATCCGCGTCCTACCCAAGGGGTACAACAATCGATGTACTAGTACACACGCTCCGCAGTGGAATTTTGGCCCCGGAATGGAATTCCGCGAAACCAGCGCCTTGTCGACAATCTCGGAGTGCCGATTCCGAATTGCGATCACGTAAGCGATTTCGATGCCCGGGCGGAATGTTATGCACAGTTCTTTCGCTGAAGGGGTGAGAATAAACCGGAGGTGGTGACTATATCTGTGATGTTCGTGCACCCATATCTGCGACCTGGGGTGGAGATCTCGAGCCGAGTTGAACACGACTTTCGATCGCCGTGATAGACCGACTCCGTGTGTTGGCCCCGCCTATGATTCACGTAATTGAGGGCGGCGCTACTGCCAAAAACACTTGGAATCGGGGAGATCGTCGGCTGGAATCGTAAATTCGTAGTGGGAAACAAAAGTTTTTCGACCCCGAAATGACGTCTTATCGCTTGAGGCAATAAGGGGGCGACGGGCGCCTGTGAGTGCAGATTCCGGATTGGGGTCTTATAAGTGATTCTGATAACCGAGCGGAAAGTTATGCCCGCTTGAGCGAAGGGGTGTCCACATGCGATCGCATCGGCAGCTCGCGTCCACGCTCCCGGAGAGGAATTTGGGCGCCTGACTGGAAATCTTCGAATGCGACCTTGTGCCGACCAGGTAGAAGTGCAGATTCTGAATTGGGGCTTCACGGGCCATTCCGATCGCCAGGCGAACAAATATACGCGTCCTACCCAAGGGGTACGACAATCGGTGTACTAGTACACACTCTCCGCGGCGGAATTTCGGCCCCGGAACGGAATTCCGCGAAACAAACGCCTTGTCGACAATCTCGGAGTGCCGATTCCGAATTGCGATCTCGTAAGCGATTCCGATGCCCGGGCGAAAAGTTATGCACAGTTCTTTTGCTGAAGGGATGAGAATAAACCGGAGGTGGTGACTATATCTGCGATGTTCGTGCACCCATATCTACGACCTGGGCTGGAGATCTCGAGCCGCGTTGAGCACGACTTTCGATCTCCGTGATAGACCGACTCCGTGTGTTGGCCCCGCCTGTGATTCACGTAATAGAGGGAGGCGCAACTGCAAGAAAACCTTGGAATCGGGGAGATCGACGGCTGGAATCGCAATTTCGGAGTGCGAAACGAATGTTTTTCGACCACGAAATGACGTTTATCGCCTGAGGCAATAAGGGGGCGACGGGCGCCTCTGAGTGCCGATTCCGAATTGGGGTCATATAAGTGATTCTGATAACCGAGCGGAAAGTTATCCCGCTTGAGCGAAGGTGTTTCCGTATGCGATCGCATCAGCAGCCCGCGACCACGCTCCCGGAGAGGAATTTGGACGCCGAACCGGAAATCTCTGAATACGACCTTGTGCCGACCGGGTCGAAGTGCCGATTCCAAATTGGGGCCTCGCGGGTCGTTCTCATCGCCGGGATAACAAATATCTACGTCCTACCCAAGCGGTACGACAATCGGTGTATTAGTACACACGCTCCACGGTGGAATTTCATCCACAGAACGGAATTCCGTAAAACCAACACCATGTCGACCGACTCGGAGTGCCGATTCCGAATTATGGTCACATAAGCGATTCCGATGCCCGGGCGGAAAGTTATGCCCAGTTCTTTCACTGAAGGGGTGGGAATAAACCGGAGGGGGTGACTATATCGGCGATGTTCGTGCACCCATATCTACGACCTGGGGTGAAGATCTCGAGCTGAGTTGAACATGACTTCCGATCTCCGTGATAGGCCGACTCCGTGTGTTTGCCCCGCCAGCAATTCGCGTAATCGAGGGAGGTGCTACTGCCAGAAAAACTTTGAATCGGGGAGATCGTCGGCTGGAATCACAATTTCAGAGTGCGAAACAAAGGTTTTTCGACCTCGAAACGACGTCTTATCGCCTGAGGCCATGAAGGGGTTACAGGCGTCTCTGAGTGACGATTCCGAATTGGGGTCTTATAAGAGATTCTGATAACCGATCGAAAAGTTATGCCCGCTTGAGCGAAGGGGTGTCTGTATGCGATTGCATCGGCAGCCGCGACCACGCTCTCAGAGAGGAATTTGGGCGCCATACTGGAAATCTTCGAATGCGACCTTATGCTAACCTGGTCGAATTGTCAATCCCGGATTGAGGCCTCGCGGGCCGTTCCGATCGCCGTGCGAAAAAAAATCCGCGTCCTACCTAAGGGTAAGACAATCGATGTACTAGTACACACGCTCCGCTGCGGAATTTCGGCCCCGGAACGGAATTTCGCGAAACCAGCGCCCTGTCGACTGTCTCGGAGTGCCGATTCCGAATTGTGGTCACATAAGCGATTCCGATGTCCGAGCGGAAACTTATGCCCAGTTCCTTCGTTGAAGGGGTGGGAATAAACCGCAACGGGTGACTATATCGACGATGTTCGTGCACCCATATCTACGACCTGGGGTGGAGATCTCGAGCCGAGTTGAACATGACTTCCGATCGCCGTGATAGGCTGACTCTGTGTGTTGGCCCCGCCAGAGATTCACGTAATGGAGTTAGGCGCTATTGCAAGAAAACCTTGGAATCGGGGAGATCGTCGGATGGAATCGCAATTTCGGAGTGCGAAACGAAGGTTTTTCTCCCCCAAAAAAATGTTTTATCACCTGAAGAAATAAGGGGGCGACGGGCGCCTCTGAGTGCTGATTCTGAATTGGGGTCATATAAGCGATTCTGATAACCGAGCGGATAGCTATGCCCGCTTGAGCGAAGGGGTGTCCGTATGCGATCGCATCGGCAGCCCGTGACCACGCTCCCGAAGACGAATTTGGGCGCCGGACCGGAAATCTCCGAATGCGAACTTGTGCTGACCGGGTCGAAGTGTCGATTGTGAATTGGGGCCTCGCGGGCCGTTTCGATCGCCGTGCGAACAAATATCCGCATCCTACCTAAGGGGTACGACAATCGGTGTACTAGTACACAAGCTCGACGGCGGAATTTCGGCACAGGAACGGAATTCCGTGAAACCAGCACCCAGTCGACCGTCTCGGAGTGCCGATTCCGAATTCAGGTCACATAAGCGATTCCGATGCCCGGGCGGAAAGTTATGCCCAGTTCTTTCGCTGAAGGGGTGGGAATAAACCGGAGGGGGTGAGTATATCGGCGATGTTCGTGCACCCATATCTACGACTTGGGGTGGAGATCTCGAGCTGAGTTGAACACGACTTCCGATCGCCGTGATAGGCCGACTCCTGTGTGTTGGCCCCGCCAGCGATTCGCGTAATCGAGGGAGGCGCTTCTGCCAGAAAACATTCGAATCGGGGACATCGTCGGCTGAAATCGCAATTTCGGAGTGTGAAATAAAGGTTTTTCAACCCCGAAATGACGTCTTATCGCCTGAGTCAATAATTTTGCGACGGGCGACTCTGAGTGCAGATTCCGAATTGGGGTCCTATAAGCGATTCTAATAACCGAGCGGAAAGTTATGCCCGTTTGAGCGAAGGGGTGTACGTATGCTATTGCATCGGCAGCCCGCGACCACGCTCCCGGAGAGGAATTTGGGCGCCGGACCGAAAATCTCCGAACGCGACGTTGTGTTGACCGGGTCGAAGGGCCGATTCCGAATTGGGGCCTCGCGGGCTGTTCCAATCGCCGTGCGAACAAATATCCGCTTCCTACCCAATGGGTACGACAATCGGTGTACTAGTACACACACTCCGCGGCGGAATTTCGGCCCCGGAACGGAATTCTGTGAAACCAGCGCATTGTCGACCGTCTCGTAGTGCCGATTCCGAATTGTGGTCACATAAGCGATTCCGATGCCCGGGCGAAAAGTTATGCCCAGTTCTTTCGCTGAAGGGGTGGGAATAAACCGGAGGGGGTGAGTATATCGGCGATGTTCGTGCACCCATATCTACGACCTGGGGTGCAGATCTCGAGCCGAGTTGAACATGACTTCCGATTGCCGTGATAGGCCGACTCTGTGTGTTGGCCCCGCTAGCGATTCGCGTAATCGAGGGAGGCGCTACTCCCAGAAAACCTTGGAATCGGGGAGAACGTCATTTGGAATCACAATTTCGGAGTGCGAAACGAAGGTTTTTTGACCCCGAAATGACGTCTTATCGACTGAGCCAACAAGGGTGCGACGGGCGCCTTAGAGTGCCGATTCTGAATTGGGGTCATATAAGCGATTCTGATAATCGAGCGGAAAGTTATGCCCGCTTGAGCGAAGGGATATCCGCATGCGATCGCATCGGCATCCCGCGACCACGCTCCAGGAGAGAAATTTGGGCGACGGACCGGAAATCTCCGAATGCGACCTTGTGCTGACCGGGTCGAAGTGCCGATTCCGAATTAGGGCCTCGCTGGCCGTTCCGATCGCCGTGCGAACTGATATTCGCGTCCTACCCAAGGGGTACGACAATCGGTGTACTAAGACACACGTACCATGGCGAAATTTTGGCCCCGGAACGGAATTCCGCGAAACCAGCGCCCTATCGACCGTCTCGGAGTCCCTATTCCGAATTGTTGTCACATATGCGATTTCGATGCCCGGGCGGAAAATTATGCCCAGTTCTTTCGCTGAAGGGGTTGGAATAAACCGGAGGGGGTGACTATATCGACGATGTTCGTGCACCCAAATCTACGACCTGTGGTGGAGATCTTGAGCCTAGTTAAACAAGAGTTCCGATCGCCGTGATAGGCCGACTCCATGTGTTGGCCCCGCCAGCTATTCGCGTAATTGAGGGAGGCGCTACTGCCAGAAAACCTTTGAATCTAGGAGATCGTCGGATGGAATCGCAATTTCGGAGTGCGAAAAGAAGGTTTTTCAACCCCGAAACGACGTCTTATCGCCTGAGGCATAAAGTGGGCGACGGGCGCCTCTGAGTGCCGATTCCGAATTGGGGTCATATAAGCGATTCTGATAACCGAGCGGAAAGTTATGCCCGCTTGACCGAAGGGGTGTCCGCATGCGATCGCATCGGCAGCCAGCGACCACGCTCCCGGAGAGGAATTTGGGCGCCGGATCGGAAATCTCCGAACGTGACCTTGTGCTAATCGGGTCGAATTGCCGATTCCGAATTGGGGCTTCACTGGCCGTTCCGATCGCCGTGCGAACAAATATCCGCGTCCTACCCAAGGGGTACGACAATCGGTGTACTATTACACACGCACCGTGGTGGAATTTCGGACCCGGAACGGAATTCCGTGAAACCAGCGCCCTGTCGACCGTCTCGGAGTGCCGATTCCAAATTGTGGTCACATAAGCGATTCTGATGCCCGGGCGGAAAGTTATGCCCAGTTCTTTCGCTAAAGGGGTGGGAATAAACCGGAGGGGGTGACTATATCGGCGATGTTCGTGCACCTATATCTACGACCTGGGGTGGAGATCTCGAGCCGAGTTGAACACAACTTCCGATCGGCGTGATAGGCCGACACCGTGTGTTGGCCCCGCCAGCGATTCACGTAATCAAGGGAGGAGCTACTGCCAGAAAACCTTGGAATCGGGGAGATCGTCGGCTGGAATCATAATTTCGCAGTGCGAAACGAAGGTTTTTCGACCCCGAAACAACGTCTTATCGCCTGCGCCAACAAGGGCGCGATGGGCGCCTCTGAGTGCCGATTATGAATTGGGGTCATATAAGCGATTTTGATAACCTAGCGGAAAGTAATTCTCGCTTGAGCGAAGGGGTGTCGGCCTGCGATAGAATCGGCAGCCGGCGACCACGCTCCCGGAGTGGAATTTGGGCGTCGGATAGGAAATCTCCGAATGCGACCATGTGCTGACCGGGTCGAAGTGCCGATTCCGAATTGGGGCCTCGCTGGCCGTTCTGATCTCCGTGCGAATAAATATTCGCGTCCTACCGAAGGGGTATGACAATAGGTGTACTAGTACACACGCTCCGGGGCGGAATTTTGGCCCCATAACAGAATTTCGCGAAACCAGCGCCCTGTCGACCGTCTCGGAGTGTCGATTCCAAATTGTGGTCACATAAGCGATTTCGATGCCCGGGCGGAAAGTTATGCCCAGTTCTTTCGCTGAATGGGTGGGAATAAACCGGAGGGGGTGACTATATCGGTGATGTTCGTGCACCGATATCTACGACCTGGGGTGGAGATCTCGAGCCGAGTTGAACACGACTTCCGATCGCCGTGTTAAGCCGACTCTGTGTGTTGGCCCCGCCCGTGATTCACGTAATCGAGGGAGGCGCTACTGCCAGAAAGGCTTGGAATCAGAAAGATCGTCGGCTGGAATCACAATTTCGGATTTCGAAATGATGGTTTTTTGACCCCGAAACGACGTCTTATCGTCTGAGGCATAAAGTGGGCGACATGCGCCTTTGAGTGCCGATTGCGATTTGAGATCATAAAAGCGATTCTGATAGCCGAGCGGAAAGTTATGCCTGCTTGAGCGAAGGGGTGTCCGTATGCGATCGCATCAGCAGCCCGCGTCCACGCTCCCGGAGAGGAATTTTGGCGCCTGACCGGAAATCTTCGAATGCGACCTTGTGCCGACCGGGTCGAAGTGCCGATTCCGAATTGGGGCTTCGCGGGCCATTCCGATCGCCGGGCGAACAAATATACGCGTCCTACTAAAAGGGTACGACAATCGGTGTACTAGTACACACTCTCCACCGCGGAATTTCGGCCCCGCAACGGAATTTTGCGAAACCAGCGCACTGTCGACTGTCTCGGAGTGCCGATTCCGAATTTTGGTCACGTAAGCCATTCCGATGCGCGGGCGGAAAGTTATGCCCAATTCTTTCGCTGAAGGGGTGGGAATAAACCGGAGGGGTGACTATATTGGCGATGTTCGTGCACCCATATCTACTACCTGGGGTGGAGATCTCGAGCCGAGTTGAACACGACTTCCGATCGCCGTGATAGGCCGACTCCGTTTGTTGACCCCGTCAGCGATTCGCGTAATCGAGGGAGGCGCTACTGCGAGAAAACCTTGGAATCGGAGAGATCGTCAGCTGGAATCGTAATTTTGGAGTGCTAAATGATGGTTTTTCGACCCCGAAATGACGTCTTATTGCTAGCGGCAATAAAAGGTGGACGGTTGTCTCTGAGTGCCGATTCCGAATTGGGGTCTTATAAGCGATTCTGACAAGTGAGCGGAAAGTATGCCCGTTTGAGCGAAGGGGTGTCCATATTAGATCGCATCGGTAGCCCGCGACCACGCTCTCTGAGAGGAATTTGGGCACCGGACCGAAAATCTCCGAATGCGACCTTGTGCTGACCGGGTCGAAATGTCGATTCCGAATTGGGGCCTCGCGGGCCGTTCCGATCGCCAGGCGAACAAATATCTGCGTTCTACCCAAGGGGTACGACAATCGGTGTACTAGTACACACGCTCCACTGCGGAATTTCGGCCTCGAAACGGAATTCCGCGAAACCAGCGCCCTGTCGACTGTCTCGGAGTGGCGATTCCGAATTGTGGTCACATAAGCGATTCCGATGCCCGGGCGTAAACTTATGCTCAGTTCCTTGGCTGAAGGGGTGGGAATAAACCAGAGGGGGTGATTATATCGGCGATGGTCGTGCACCTATATCTACGACCTGGGGTGGAGATCTCGAGCCGAGTTGAACATGGCTTCCGATCGCCGTGAATGGCCGACTCCGTATTTTTGCCCCGCCAGCGATTCGCGTAATCGAGGGAGATCGTCGGCTGGAATCGCAATTTTGGAGTGTGAAACAAAAATTTTTCGACCCCGAAATGACGTGTTATCGCCTGAGGCCATAATGGGTCGACGGGCTCCTCTGAGTGCCGATTCCGAATTGGGGTCTTAAAAGCGATTCTGATAACCGAGCGGAAAGTTATGCCCGTTTGGGCGAAGGAGTGTCCATATGCGATCGCATCGGCAGCCCGCGACCACGCTCCCGGAGAGGAATTTGGGCGCCGGACCGGAAATCTCCGAATGCGACCTTGTGCCGACCGGGTCGAAGTCGCGATTCTGAATTTAGGCTTCGCGTGCCGTTCCGATCGCCGGAAGAACAAATATCTGCATCCTACCCAAGGGGTATGACAATCGGTGTACTAGTACACACGCACCGGGGCGGAATTTCGACCCCGAAACGGAATTCCACGAAACGAGCGCCCTGTCGACCGTCTCGGAGTGCCGCTTCCGATCTGTGGTCACATAAGTGATTCCGATGCCCTGGCGGAAAGTTATGCCCAGTTCTTTCGCTGAAGGGGTGGGAATAAACCGGAGGGGGTGACTATATCGGCGATGTTCGTGCACCCATATCTACGACCTGTGGTGGAGATCTCGATCCGAGTTGAACACGACTTTTGATCGCCGTGATAGTCCGACTCCGTGTGTTTGCCCCGCCAGTGATTCGCGTAATCGAGGGAGGCGCTACTGCCAGAAAACCATGGAATCGGGGAGATCGTTGGCTAGAATAGCAATTTTAGAGTGCAAAACGTAGGTTTTTTGACCCCGAAATGACGTCTTATCGCCGTGGCATTAAGGGGGCGATGGGCGCCTCTGAGTGCCGATTCCGAATTGGGGTGTTATAAGCTATTCTGATAACCGAGCGGAAAGTTATGCTCGCTTGAGCGAAGGGGTGTCCGTATGCGATCACATCGGCAGCCCGCGACCACGCACCCGGAGAGGAATTTGGGCGCCGGACCAGAAATCTCCGAATGCGACCTTGTGCCGACCGGGTCGAAGTACCGATTACGAATTGGGGCCTCGCGGGCCGTTCCGATCGTCGGGCGAACAAATATCCGCGTCCTACCCAAGGGCTACAACAATAGGTGTACTAGTACACACGCTCCGCGTCGGAATTTCGGCCCCGGAACGGAATTCTGCGAAACCAGCACCCTGTCGACCATCTCGGAGTGCCGATTCCGAATTGTGGTCACATAAGCGATTCCGATGCCCGGGCGAAAAGTTCTGTCCAATTCTTTCGCTGAAGGGGTTGGAATAAACCGGAGGGGGTGACTATATCGGCGATGTTCGTGCACCCATGTCTACGACCTGGGGTGGAGATCTTGAGCCGAGTTAAACACGACTTCCGATCGTCGTGATAGGCCGACTCTGTGTGTTGTCCCCGCCTGTTATTCACGTAATCGAGGGAGACGCTACTGCCATAAAGATTTGGAATCGGGAAGATCGTCGGCTGGAATCGTAATTTCAGAGTGCGAAACGAAGATTTTTCGACCCCGAAATGAAGTCTTATCGCTTGAGGCGATACGGTGGTGACGGGCGCCTCTGAGTGCCGATTCCGAATTGGGGTCATATAAGCGATTCTAATAACCGAGCGGAAAGTTATGCCCGCATGAGCGTAGGGGTGTCCGTATGCGATCGCATCGGCAGCCCGCGGCCACGCTCCCGGAGAGGAATTTGGGCGCCGGACCGAAAATCTCCGAATGCGACGTTGTGCCGACTGGTTCAAAGTGCCGATTCTGAATTGGGGCTTCACGGGCCGTTCCGATTGCTGGGCGAACAAATTTTCGCGTCCTACCGAGGGGTACGACAATCGGTGTACTAGTACAAACGCTCCGCGGCGGAATTTCAGACCCGTAATAGAATTCTGCGAAACCAGTGTCGACCATCTCAGTGTGCCGAATCCGAATTGTGGTCACATAAGCAATTCTTCTTCCCTGGCGGAAAGTTATGTCCATTTCTTTCGCTGAAGGGGTGGGAATAAACCGGAGGGGTGACTATATCGGCGATGTTCATGCACCCATATCTACGACCTGGGGTGGAGATCTCGAGCCGAGTTGAACACGACTTCCGATCGCCGTGATAGGCCGACTCCGTGTGTTGGCCCCGCCAGCGATTCCCGTAATCGAGGGAGGCGCTACTGCGAGAAAACCTTGGAATCGGAGAGATCGTCAGCTAGAATCGCAATTTTGGAGTGAGAACCGAAGGTTTTTCGACCCCAAAACGACGTCTTATTTCCAATGGCAATAACAGGTCGACGGGTGCCTCTGAGTGCCGATTTCGAATTGGGGTCTTATAAGCGATTCTGACAACCGAGCGGAAAGTTATGCCCGTTTGAGCGAAGGGGTGTCCGTATTAGATCGCATCGGCAGCCCGCGACCACGCTCCCGAAAAGGAATTTGGGCGCCGGACCGGAAATCTCCGAATACGACCTTGTGCTGACCGGGTCGAAATGCCGATTCCGAATTGGGGCCTCGAGGGCTGTTCCGATCGCTAGGCGAACAAATATCTGCGTCCTACCCAAGGAGTACGACAATCGGTGTACTAGTACACACGCTCCGCTGCGGAATTTTGGCTTCGGAAGGGAATTCCGCAAAACCAGCACCCTGTCGATCCTCTCGGAGTGCCGATTCCGAATTGTGGTCACATAAGCGATTCCGATGCCCGGGCGGAAAGTTATGCCTAGTTCTTTCGCTGAAGGGGTGGGAAGAAACCGGAGGGGGTGACTATATCGTCGATGTTCATGCACCCATATCTACGACCTGGGATGGAGATCTCGAGCCGAGTTGAACACGACTTCCGATCGCCGTGATAGGCCGACTCCGTGTGTTGGCCCCGCCAGCGATTCGCGTAATCGAGGGAGGAGCTACTACGAGAAAACGTTGAAATCGGGGAGATCGTCGGCTGGAATCACAATTTTAGAGTGCGAAACGAAGGTTTTTTGTCGCGTTCTCTTCTCGTGCGGGAGATGGTGAGTGGGACCTCCTTCCCTTCCTCTGGCCGGCTAGAGGATGAGAGCTCCCCGTAGAGCCTTGTTTGTATGCCTGCCAATCAAAGAGAAACAACAAAGAAAAGTCCTATTAGAACATGATTAGTGTAGTAAGTATTCTAAAAATGAAAGGAAATAAACCAACATGAAGGGAACGAACCTGGGGTGGTTTTTAAACCCCTTGGGTTATAGGAAAATGTGGGAATGGGAAGGAGTGCAACCTATCTAGAAATAAGATAAAATGCATGAAGAAATAGAGGAAAAGGGAGAGGGGAGGAGAATGAGCCCCATTAGGGAGACTCCCTGGCTTGATGTTCGTTCCAATGATCGTGCAGAAGCTTCTGGATGAAGTGGGGGTCGTCCTCCTCACGCTCCACGCTCCATGGATGTGAAATGAGTAAGCTTTTGAGGTGGAAATGTGAGGGAATGAGAAGAAATGAGAGGGCTGCGTGGCTAAGTCCAGATCAGTGGAGAAGTTGGCAGCCCTTCGGGGTGAAAATCGGAGCTCCCCCTGTCCTTGAAGTGAGGCCTTGCTTTTATAGAGCTTTGAGAGAGAATATCTCCTTAGGATGGGAAAATAATTAAAATGGGAGATAAATCCCACCCAAATTCGGATGGAGAGTCCTTGGGGTCCTCAAGGAGAGTCCCTAGGGCCCAAATCTCGCCCAAGGGGCTGAGATAATCCCTAGGGATAAAGATAAAGCCATAAGAGTATAAATAGGAGGTGGTTGTGGAGGCCTGCACGCGCAGCTGCGTCGCGACAGTATTGTCCACGTGCATGGATAATGCATGGGCTGTTGCGGAAGCCTAGACCGTCGCGACTCAGAGATGCGGCGCTACGATGCGTCGCGACTATAAAATCAAAATTTTACGTGAATTATCGGCCAACCGCATGAATGGATAAGAGTTATTAATGCTCAAGGACTCTCTCAAAGAGGTATGGGCGGGATTTCAAGGCAATTTAACTCGTTAATGGGCTTGAATCAAGGCTAATGATGGGCTCAAGGTGAGTGACCAATTAGGGGCCCACTGAAGTGACAAGAAATATGGTTCAACCTATTAGTCGCAATCGGGTGTCTACATCCGTGTGTTGGCCCCGCCAGCGATTCGCGTAATCGAGGGAGGCGCTACTGCGAGAAAACCTTGGAATCAAGAAGATCGTCGGCTGGAATCGCAATTTTGGAGTGCGAAACGAAGATTTTTCTACCCCGAAACGACGTCTTATCGCATGAGGCAATAAGGGGGCGACGGGTGCCGCTGAGTGCCGATTCCAAATTGGGGTCTTATAAGCGATTCTGATAACCGAGCGGAAAGTTATGCCCGCTTGAGCGAAGGGCTCTTCGTATGCGATCACATCGGCAGCCCGCGACCACGGTCCCAGAGAGGAATTTGGGTGTCGGACCGGAAATATCGATTGCAACCTTGTGCCGACCGGGTCGTAGTGCCGATTCTGAATTGGGGCTTCGCGAGCCGTTCCGATCGCCGGGCGAACAAATATCCGCGTCCTACCGAACGGGTACGACAATCAGTGTACTAGTACACACGCTCCGCGGCGGAATTTCGGCCACGTAACAAAATTCTACGAAACTGGAGCCTTGTCCACCGTCTCGGAGTGCCGATTCCAAATTGTAGTCACATAAGCGATTCCGATGCTCGGGCGGAAAGTTATGCCCAGTTCTTTCGCTGAAGGGGTGGGAATAAATAGGAGATGTGACTATATCGGCGATGTTCGTGCACCCATATCTATGACCTGGGGTGGAGATCTCGAGCCGAGTTGAACACGACTTCTGATTTCCGTGATAGGCCGACTCCGTGTGTTGGCCGCGCCAGCGATTCGTGTAATCGAGGGAGGCGCTACTGCCAGAAAACCTTGGAATTAGAGACATAGTCGGCTGGAATCGTAATTTTAGAATGCGAAACGAAGGCTTTTCGACCCCGAAACGACGTCTTATCGCCTGAGGCTATAAGGGGACGACGGGCGCCTCTGAGTGCCGATTCTGAATTGGTGTCTTATAAACGATTCTGATAACCGAGTGGAAAGTTATGCCCGTTTGAGCGAAGGGGTGTCCGTATGCGATCGCATCGGCTGCCCGCGACCATGCTCCCGGAAAGGAATTTTGGAACTGGACCGGAAATCTCCGAATGCGACCTTGTGCCGACCAGGTCGAAGTGGGGCACGCCGGGAGAACAAATATTCGTGTCCTACCCAAGGGGTACGACAATCGGTGTACTAGTACACACGCTCCGCGGTGGAATTTCGGTCCTGGAATGGAATTCTGCGAAACCAGCGCCCTTTCGACCGTCTTGGAGTGCCGATTCCGAATTGTGGTCATATAAGCGATTCCGATGCCCGGGCGGAAAGTTATGCCTAGTTCTTTCGCTGAAGGGGTGGGAATAAACCGGAGGGGGTGAGTATATCGGTGATGTTCGTGCACCCATATCTACGACCTGGGGTGGAGATCTCGAGCCGAGTTGAACATGACTTCCGATCTCCGTGATAGGCAGACTCCGTGTGTTGGCCCCGCCAGCGATTCGCGTAATCGAGGGAGGCGCTACTGCGAAAAAACCTTGGAATCGGGGAGATCGTCAGCTAGAATCATAATTTCGGAGTGCGAAACGAAGGTTTTTCGACCCCAAAACGACGTCTTATCGCCTGAGCCGTAAGGGGGCAATGGGCGCCTCTGAGTGCCGATTCTGAATTGGGGTCTTATATGCGATTCTGATAACCGAGCGGAAAGTTATGCCCGTTTGAGCGAAGGGGTGTCCGTACTCGGCAGCCCGCGACCACGCTCTCGGAGAGGAATTTGGGCTCCATACCGGAAATCTCCGAATGCTACCTTGTGCCGACCGGGTCTATGTGCCGATTCCGAATTGGGGCCTCGCGGCCCGTTCCAATCGCCGGGCGAACAAATATCCTCGTCCTTCCCAAGGGGTACGACAATCGGTGTACTAGTACACACGCTCCGCGGCGGAATTTCGGCCCCGGAACAGAATTCCACAAAATCAGCGCCCTGTCAATTGTCTCGGAGTGCTGATTCCGAATTGTGGTCACATAAGCGATTCTGATGCCCGGGCGGAAAGTTATGCCCAGTTCTTTCGCTGAAAGGGTGGGAATAAACCGGAGGGGGTGACTATATCGGCGATGTTCGTGCACCCATATCTACGACCTGGGTTGGAGATCTCAAGCCGAGTTGAACACGACTTCTGATCGTCGTGATAGGCCGACTTCCTGTGTTGGCCCCGCCAGCGATTCGCGTAATCGAGGGAGGCGCTACTGAACAATAATATATAGAGTTTTGTGTTTACATATACATATACCTGTCGCTGGGACGACCGACGTAGACGAGGAGGCGGACCCTGCAAATATATTTGCACGTTAGAAAATATAAAGTAAATATACACAGTATAATAAAAGAATTTAGTTTAGTACCATTTATACCTATCCGCGTAGACCCTCGGCCTACGGAGGTGGAAACCCTCCCACTCCGTCCTCCACGTACGTACCATATCTCTATTGAGAAAAATAAAGATATAACATGTCATCAGCACTCAAATTTGAAGTAGCTATTTAATAACATATAATTAGCAACAACACTCAGTTCTTACAAAATTTTATAATATTATCTATATTCATCATTAGATGCTGAAGATATGTCTAATTCAGCGTCATCCTCTTCGAATTCGTCCTCATCATCGGGGGACTCTTCCTCCTCATTAGACTCCAGCTCCCGCTCAAGGGCATTTAGGTCAACTTCTTCATATTCGTTATCCTTATATAAGCAAATTGGTTCATTTATATCATCAACACTGAACTGCGTAGAAGCCGCCAACTCTCGTGCGTCACTCCGATCTGATTGGAAAAAATTGTCATCAACACCTTCAAGCTCTATATCAGCCGGGAGAAGCTCATACTCAGGGAATAACTTTGTTTTCACTCTACAAGCAGCCCACCAATCTCTCAATTTGAGGGACGAAAAATTCAAATAATAAACTTGTTGGGCTTGTGCCGCCAGAATGAATGGCTCATACGTACTCAACTTGGACTTATGTTTGATATCGACAATCCCATATGTTATGTCATTACGAATAGAGGTCGGATCGAACCAATGACACTTGAAGAGAAATACATTGTTGCCTTGTCCTAAAAATTGCAGTTCAATGACTTCTTCGAGAATGCCATAATAGTCTACTTCATTTTCATTGTAGGCACTTCCCTTCACACATACGCCGCTGTTCATCGTAGACTTATTCCGTCCATAATCTCTCGTGTGAAATCGGTATCCATTCACAATGTAGCATGGATAGACACGTACAATCTTCGAGGGCCCATAACTGATCTCTTGTACTCTTGAATCAGTAATAAAGCCTTGTTCAACCTATTATTAAAAAAAGGGACAGACAATGACAAATTACAACAACTAATTATGCATAAGAGCATAACACTTATGCTTCAAAATATTTAGACACTTACTCGAGATCTTAACCAAGTAGCAAAGTGATTCGGACATGCATCAATTTTCATAAAACTAAGCCCCAAATCATTCACCATCTTCTTCGCACGGTAAAAATCATCAGGCAACCTCTCTGATTGAGGAAGCATACTCTTGACGAGTAAGAGAAGTCGATCAAAACAACTCTTGCTCATATGAAATTCATACTTCAAATTCAATAGCTGCAACACTGCAGACAACTGT
Organism: Colocasia esculenta; assembly: GCA_014218235.1. Classification (NCBI taxonomy): domain Eukaryota; kingdom Viridiplantae; phylum Streptophyta; class Magnoliopsida; order Alismatales; family Araceae; genus Colocasia; species Colocasia esculenta. The sequence goes on along the minus strand of CM024762.1, from coordinate 2,505,566 downwards.
GTATGCTTCTCACAACCATCCCATAATGGCTCATCAGCATCTCGAAGTAACTGATAAAATCTCTGAGCTGTATTATTCGGCACATCTTCATTTGTTTGGTCATCATGAATATTGAACTCCGGACCAGCAGCATCGATAACCATGTCTACGTACGTACTTATGGAGGCAAAGTTGGCTGGTTCAGACGACTGAATATTCAACTCACCATGAGACGACCATAACTCATAATGGGCAACAAATCCTCTCGTATACAAATGATGCTGCACATCTCATGTCGATATCCACTTTCTGTTCTTACAAGCTGAACACAGACATCGGATGTTACCCATCGGATCAACTGCTACTGATGAATTCCTCAATGCAAACTGAATGAAACTGTCAACTCCGTCTTTAAACTCCTCTGTCACAACTCCATTAACTATTCCACGGTACATTCATGACCGATTCTCATAAGACATTTTTCCTACACAGATTAAATGTCATGTCACGAGTTGAAACCCAACACACCCTCACATCGTTCGAGTAAGTCCAAATGAATAGGTAGGACATATTATTTATATTATCACTTTTTACCCACTTGTGAATATTTGATCGCACTCAGATGGCCATTAACTATGTGTTTGTATAATTTGCTGAAAATTTCGGCAGCATCTCCCCACACCTCTCCGATATACCAAAAAAATTTATTTATTAAGATATTTTCTTAAACACTTACTAATAAGTGGTTAAGAAAATATTCTAAATCAATAAAAGGTATATCAGAGAGGAGTGAGTAGAAGCACCCGAAATTTTCAACAAATAATACAAACACATAGTAAATGACCACCTAACTGCAATCAAACATTCATAGACTGTCCAAAATGGGACAATTCAATACTTTGAGTTAGATATACACGTTCTCATCATTGAAAATAAGACTCGTGCACATCAATCCCAAAGTCTTGAATGTGAAGGTTCATTGACACGGGCTTAACACGCTCTCGTGAGGTGTGTGCAGTGATAAATTACTATACATGCATAGATCAAATTTAAAAATCACATAAATATTAAAGGAAAATGAAAACAAAATATTACATGTGAACAAGTGCAATATTAAACCAAATTCACACATACATGTAAATGAATTACATTAATGTAAGAACTGCAATACTAATCAAGAAAAAAGAATTACAATTGAAGTATGATTTATGGCCGAGATAAACAAACTAACTTAAGAGTAGGCATATGTCCTCATCTCAAAATTATTCATATCTATCTAAAATTATCCATATCAATTACACTTATTCCTTTCTCACCATGTCTAGATACCAAACCTAACCAGAATTCTCTACATGGTGGACTCGATGGCAAAGGAAGCACTAAGGTGTTGGGATACACAGTACATCCAATGCTACATATTATGGACATTTCTAGTGTCCCTTAGTTATAACGTACACTTCTATTACCAATTTATTAGACGAATTATTTCACATAATAGGTTTCTGGTGGTGAAGCAAAATTAAAATAGATTTTGTCCAGTTATATTTTTTAATAAGAAATATATGTAAAAGACCTTAATAATAGTAATTGTGGATAATTATATAAGAGAAATCAACCCATTTTAAAATTTTCTCAATATCATCTATTAGTCCGGTGGGTAAGAGAAATGCAGCAGCCCAATAGATGGCCTAATGAGTTCTAATCTACCCGCCCTCCATAATGGCCTATTTCTCCAAGAAGAAATTCCCTTTTGAATTTTCTCAAGAACAAACCTGCCTTTTGAATTTTCTCCATAATGGCATATTTCTATGTTTATTGAATTGGTTGTTTATTGATGGCATGTCATGTGATTGTTCTTTTGAGGATGTAACAAGTTGTGTTGTTTATGGAGTTGGGGTTTGTTTTGTTTATATATTGAAGTTGGGTTGTGTGTCTCTTTGTTAACACACACTGTGATACTAAGGTTTTCTTTTTGCCAATAATGTGTGGGAATATTATATTTGTTTTGTTCATCTGTGAGAGTAGTACATTTTTTCTGGGTAGTTTATATGTTTGTCTATTTGTGAGGGTCAATGTATATTAATCTCACTATTCATACTTTTAAGTCTTATGCTCTGCAAAGTCATTTAGTAGCAGCTTTGTTAAGAGGACAAAGTTTCCAATTTCTTTTAGCTCTTTTGTTAAGATGAAATGTTATGTGTTCACATTTATGATTGTTTTCAAACCAGGAAAAGCTATGAATTCACATCTATTGCATGTTTTATTAAGAGGAACTAAACTGTCATATTTTGCAATCTTTCACTGAGGCTGAAAAAAATGTTGTTGCTTCACTCTGAATGTATTGTATGGTGTTATTAGAAGAATTTGAATGGGGATCCAAGCCAAATACCACACAGATAGCTTAATTAATCTCAGAGATTTATTTGTTGTTGTTGGTTTGTGTATGATCCATTGGGGTGCAAATGAGACAGTTAATGTGGGAAATTCCCACTGCAAAGTGTAAGAGGTACAATGCAGTTTCCATTGATTCAGATATGCTATCATATTAAAATGGGGGAGGGGGCATTGTGGGGGAGGGGGGACTGTGGGGGAGGGAATGTGGGGGAGGGGACTGTGGGGGAGGGGGGAAGGGGGGGACGGTGGGGGGGGGGACGGTGGGGAGGGAGGATGGAGGGGGGAATGTGGGGGGGGGGGACTGTGGGGGAGGGGACTGTGGGGGGGGGGGAGACTGTGGGGGGGGGGGACGGTGGGGGAGGGACTGTGGGGGAGGAGGGACTGTAGGGGAGGTGGGGAGGGGGGGACGGTGGGGAAGGAGGGGACGGTGGGGAGGAGGGGACTGTGTGGGAGGGGGCGGCGGCGCGGGGGGGACGCGATGGCGGCTCGGGGCAGCGACAGCGAGGTCGCGGCGACGCCGGAGACGAGAGAGAGAGAGAGACGCCGGAGACGAAGAGAAAGAGAGAGAGAGAGAGTGCAGAGAGAGAGAGAGAGAGAGAGAGAGAGAGAGAGAGAGAGAGAGAGAGAGAGAGAGAGAGAGAGAGAGAGAGAGAGAGAGAGAGAGAAGAGAGAGAGAGAGAGAGAGAGAGAGAGTGGGCGCGAAGGCGGGTGGGGGGAAAAATTGCGGGTTTTCCGACAGAACATATTCTGTCAGAAAATCCGTCGGTATTTCCGACGAAATTTTTCGACGGACATTAGCCGTCGGAAATACCGACGGAGTTTCCGACAGAATATATTCCGTCGGAAAACCGACTGATATTTTCGACGAAAATATACCGTCAGAAATGCCGACGGATTTTTCGACGGCATATTTCCGTCAGAAAATGCCGTCGTAAACCCTCTTTTCCTTGTAGTGCCTTTAACAGGGGTGCTAACTAATCTGAAAGCAAAGTGTTTTTTTCACTTACCTGAGGTTACCTTTATGAGGTTACCTTATCTGTACACCTTTTACCTAGTTTCCAAATAGGGCCTAAATAACTCTTCCATGATGGTCTGTATAGTGACCTAGTCATGGGCCGTGTAGGTGGAAGGGCTATCTAGCGTGGCCAATGTGTGGAACCATCCCAGTGTACGGGACTAGGGTAGGAACGAACCAAATTAGTCCCATATCGAAAATCGGGGTAGTGTTACTGGGCCATAAATGTAAAGTTGTGATCCATAACTCGTGAGACGCCTTTTAGTGTATCCGTTGAGTTCTTGCGAAGAACTCCGAAGTTAAGCATGCTTGGGTAAGAGTAGTCACAGGATGGGTGACCTCCCGAGAACCCCAAGTACATAGCTGATACGGTTGATTAAGGACAAAATCATGAGACCAGAGGGCCAAGGCAGACAATACCTCACGTGGGATGAATCAGATGTTATAGTATGGTATCAGAGCAGGACCCGTCTAGTACGATATGGGCTGGTTTGGGGACGAATCAGCTGGAAATTGGTGGGCATGTAGTGACCCAATCATGAGCCGTGCATGTGGAAAGGGCTATCTGGAGGGGCAGTGTGTGTAGAGCCATCCTTGTGTATGGGGAATGGGCAGGAACGAACTAGATTAGTCTCATATCGAAAATCTGGGTAGTGTTATTGGGCCATAAATGTAAATTTGTGATCCAAAACTCGTGAGACATTTTTTGTTGTATCGACTGAGTTCTTAAGAAGAACTCCGAAGTTAAGCGTGCTTGAGTGGAAGTAGTCACAGGATGGGTGACCTCTCGAAAAGTTGGAGTGTGTAGCCGATATGATTGATTAAAGACAAAATCGTGAGGCTAGAGGGCCAAAGCGGACAATACCTCATGAGGGTTGGATCAGGATGTTACAATTTGAGATGCTTATCACTTTTGCTTGTCCCCCTCATCATGCACATCATCATTTAACTCACTTGAAAAACATATGCCATAACTAGATGAGCGAGATGCTCAATAGGATTTATATCTCTTTATTAAGTATGCTTTATGTCATTCATAGTTTAACGAGCATAATAACGAAAGATAAAATAACAAGTAAAGTCAAGGGTTTATATATACATGAGCAATAACTAGTAGGAAATTGAAATAATAACAAGATCTCATAACAATATAAACAATAGCAAGTTGTATCGAGAACAATGAAATATAGAGTTTGGCCATATCACGAGACAATGCCCACAAGGGTGGCAAGTACAAATCAGTCAAGTTATCAAGTACACATTCATGAGGTGATTGTCATAAATCAATATAGAAAGTCAAGCACTCAAGTGCAATGCCTTCACTTTGGTCAATCAACTCTCGTTGGCACAATCACTTTTGGAAGCTCTTCTCAAGATCAGACCGGGTTCTATAAATGCCAAGCATTAAGTCGTGGATACAAGATCTCATGTAATATCTATATAATTATTTAATAGCCAACGAGATCTAAGGAAAAAATCTAAGTAATTAAGGTAGATGAATTAAGATCATCTTGGACTTCAAGAAAAATATAGTTTCTAACGTTCTAGAGACTTTACAGAAGGGTTGTTTATGAAACAATACGTATAACGCACGAGAAACGACATTTTTACAATATAAACAAGTTAATGGTAGCACAGGGCTGAACAGTACAGTCAAGACCATAATTGCAACAAGAATGTGGTCATGGTCAAGGATGTGTTTATTGTGAACACATAGCTGGGGTCATAGGCACGTTATGAGCGAGACCTTGAAGGTAGGCATGTTTACACACAGTGTACTGTTTTCACATAAAGTGTAACGACCCTCTTCATATCGGTACGATTATACCAATCCCCATCGGTATAAAGGGCGTCGTCACAGTGGGACATGTACCCAACACTAGTCGATAGGTTGATATGTACCTGGATAGCAATAGAGTACAGCGGAATAAAATAAATAACTCAACTTTTAATCCATCACCAACACACATTCCATAATCTAAATAGCCAAATAGAAAGACAATGTCCACATTAATACAAGATAAAAGAACTACATTGTCCAAATATTGTCCATGCAATAACTCTTTTCATGCTATGAGAAAAAGAAAAGTACAACTAGTAGCAGCTCCACAAAATAGTCTTCTAAATGATGATCCTCACTAAGCTTCCTTCTAGTGCACGATACCTGTCAACCTGTACGCCGAAGCAAGAGTGAGTCTAAAGACTCAGCAAGCAAACCAAAGACTTAAACTTAAACATGTCACACTCACACTAATCCATCAACATTAAAGAGATGCACACTATCATCACATCACAAGGGTACTCATGGTCCTTACTCTTAACTAGCAACACATATTATATTCACATGAGCATACTTTAGTCTATCATAATTCTAGTCTAAATCATGAGCATTACGTCATACACATGTACATATTCCATACACCTAACAGGTAGCATGATTCGTCCACACATTCTTTTTCATTCTATAGATATCTCTATCACTAAAGCATAAAATTGAGCATAAGGGAAAAGAACAAACTAGCATGATGACTACTTTCTTTTCACATGCACTTTTTGTATCTAATTGAACAATTTACTTGCTGTTTTAACATAATAAAATCACATGCACATAGCTTCACATTTTTATAGCATGAATTGAAGGTTAAAACATGGTAAAACCATTTAGCAACAATAAACACTTATGTATGAAACTTTATACTAAGCGAGCATTTCAACTAGCATAGAATCCAAATATTATTCATGCATTTATCATGTACATAATCACACTTTACTTGCTGTTCTTATATGCATTACATTCAATTACATGGATCTATAACTATTCACATATTATCTCATCCTTTCGACAAGTCTACATGTTCATATTTTGGCGTTGCATAAATAACATAGTTGTCTAAGTTTACTCACATACACCATTACATGACGAATTGTAATCTACATGATATGATACTAAGCATGGCATTTCAATTGAGATATTAACATATGAAAAACATAAACGTAGCATGCTAATAAACTAGTTCTCACATGCAAGCACACTCTCATTTGCATTAACTCTTCCTCACATCTCCTTTCACATAATTATCATATCATTTACTCTTGTTTTCGCTTATCACATATCATATCATTTACTCTTGTTTTCGCTTATCACATATCATATCATTTACTCTTGTTTTTGCTTATCACATATCATATCATTTCCTCTTGTTTTCGCTTATCACATATCATATCATTTGCACTCACCAGGTGCCTCATTCACATACCATTTCACACTTTATTCATATTTCATTGCTTAAACAAATTGCCATGACACATAGTCCTAACCACTAGTAGAGGACACTAACAAATATCTCATTCTCATAACTCATCGCATAACACAACTCATCACATCTCATAACACATAACACATAACACAATTCATAATCACATACCCACCATCTAAGCAATACAGTGGTGAATCTTGGTAACTGCGCAGACCGGAAGAAGCCCTCTCCACCCTATCCAGTGGTACTTGTCCACCTCCGGGATTCCCCTAATGCCTTTAGGACGAACTTTTCACACATAGAGCTTTCCATAGGGACTTTTCTATGTACAACTCTCGATGCCTCTAGGGTAGCCGTGTCATTTTTGGCCCAATTATTACACATTATACATTTTGATTTTTAACACACATATTACACATGATATACACATGTCTTCACATTCTCTCACTTATTCACATGGCCCTATTTTCCTATTCATGATACTACTGTTGACAGAGATCAAACATTCAGTACCTTACACTAATCAGGTTGAAACATACATAATTAATCATGTTCATATTAGCATGCGTTGAACACTCGTTTTCGCAGGGAAATTTCGTAGGACACTCTACAGTTATCCAAATAACATGAGAATTTAACCACAGACTAATTTCAGGTTTGTGATCACACATACAAATTTTCATTTTTTTTGGAGTCATATTACATTTACATAAATTAAAGCATTCAATCTCATGCCATTTATAATTCAATTTATCATGGGGCATAACGTAATTATCAAATTTGACAGTTCTCAGACCTGTATCTAACATGAACATTACCACAGAAATTTTTATCCGAATTTATTGCACACTACATAATTTACTGTAAATTTTTGACTAATCTACACATGCCCTCTATTTTCAATGCGAAAATTTCAATAATTAGCATGGTCATGGGAAAAATTCTCGTATTTTTAGAACATGGACTGACATACATATACATCACCTGAAAATTTTATGGAAGTCGAATTACACATGGATCACGCAAAAAGTAAGTTACCATACCCATGATCTTTATTTCACATGTATTTCACATAATTCTAACAATTTAGATAAATCACAGAAAAATATCAAGATCTCACAAACACATTCCATTAACCATATTACATAACATATAATGTTTACAATATATCCTCATGTGAAAATACATCGGAAATTTATCATATAGGAGGAGAGAACAGCTCACTGTTCTGTCCTGAAGAGCTTAACGGCATAGTCTGGCCGTTATAGGATATTAACGGCAATATCGTTAGCCGCTAATAGAAGAGCTCGACGGCAAGGGATCTGGCCGCCAAGTTCTGGTCTGTGCAGAAAGACAGACCGAGCTTCAAATACAAGAAGAATGGGGAGTCCAGGACACGAATTAAAATACACAAAAATACCTAGGACTTAGGGAACATGCACAAGCTTAGGATCTAGGGTTTACTTGCCTCCTATAAAATCTCCAAAGGGGTAAAAATGGGTGATGAAGCTCTCATTGGGCAGTCCCAAGAAGCCTCCAAAACACCTTTACTCCGTCGTCTGAGGTGTTGTAGCTTCCAGTCCGAGGTCGGGGAAGCCTCCTCCTACGTCCAAGCTAGCTTCTAGTCGTTGTAGATCGCCGGATGAAGCTCCAAATCGCCGGATCTGAGCTCTCAAAGCTCAGGTTTTCTCACAGGGCTTAGGGTTTCTCTTCTTCTCCTTGCAAAGAGTCAAGAGAGGGTTTTGGGGTTGCAAGAAGGGTTTGTTTATAGGAGAGAGACCTCTCATCCCACGCAGGGGTTGATGTGAAGGCTTGAGAGCCGTTGGGGATGTCTCCCCAATGGTTGAGGTAGCTTGCCCCCGGAATTTCGGGGTCTGCTGCGCATGCATGTCAGAGAAGTAAACGTCCACATCTCTGGCCGTTTACCTTAGGGTTGGCGTCCATCGAGGTTGACGCCGACTCCTCATGGACGTCCGTCCATGTTGACGCCAATTGGCCCTTCGGCCAGAACATGAAAACATGCAGAAATCATGTTCAACTTATACATATATACATACAATGTATGTAACATAGTATACACACTATCACACCATGCATTCAAACCATATTTACCATATAATTATACACATGCATACATAAGCACAACTAGCTAATACGTACGTAGATATCTACCTATGCGTACATGATGTTTTACATAAGCGTGACTCAACACGCGACAAAATAAAATGACAAGAATTGCGAGGGCTTCACAATCATTAGGAGGCAATATGAATTAAGTTAGCTAGGAATAATCTATTCAACAAAATAGTTCTTGCATGCATAAACTTGATTTGACAACATATAGTATACACACACGGATGTAACATACTTAGGTACATTATGCATGAAATAGATAGATACAACACGTGCACCGGTAATTAGATTAACTTGCACAACATTACTTAAGTACTATATGCATGGGATTCCTTAATATGCACAATATGCACAATTTAGCTAATTGCCTATTCTCACCTAAATATCATAAAATACATGCATGTTATTCATGAGGAGTATAGAATTACAATATACACTACTAAATACACCTACCATACTTGAACTCTATATGTACATGCAATGTAAGAAGTACAATGTACACATTAACTACACCATGCAAATGAACAACGTTTACAACTAAACATACACATGCATTCATAAGTATACCAAGGTGTTATGTATGTAGAATTAGGTATACAATTATCACATGCATAAGATAACATATACACATACATACATACACATATGCACTTCATACACTCTCACACAATATCCATGAAATAGGTAGTATAGGATATTCTTCAATATTTAGATAGTACATGCATAATATTATTCAAGTATTCTACGTCTGAGATTCTTTGTATTCATAATACACCTCAATTTAGCTAATTGCTCATTTCCACATGAATTATCATATATAATATATATATATATATATATATATATATGTGCATGCATATGCTCAAAAGAAATACAAAATTTATAGTAGGCACAATGAATTACACATGATATGCACACAACAAGTGAATATCCTCTCACCATATAAAAAGAATAAAAATTCGGGGTATCATATAAAGGCTAGTTGAAACACGCCATAACAGTTTGATAGAGTTTCAAGAAGGATCTGAGTGTTTGTGGTACAACTTGCTTGGCGGCCATGTGAAAATTAATGGCCAACGAAGATTTATGAAGGTCTCAATGAAGCAGTTCCAGTTCAATAGGAGGGATACCCAACGGAGGGTCATAACTACAGTAAGACAGTGTATTGTAAAAACTTGCTTAGCGTCTATATGGGAACCATGACCAGGGGAGCTACGGAGAAACAACGGTAACATCTATCTGAATCATCAAGTATCATTCAATAAGAGTATTTAAAACAAGGTTATCATGTAATGAAGCAAGGACATGATTAAAGATACATGGAGATTAACATGAAGATACAACTAGAGGGATTAACTAACTAATGAATATGGATCAAGTACATATGAGATAATCAAGTGGTAGATACATGTTCGAATCAAACACACATGATTAAGGACTTAAATCATCTTTAATTTACATGTATTGTTATTGTATAGCACGTTTAGGGTTGAAATACTAATTAAATAACTTGATTTTTTTTGTTACATGGTAGTGTTTTAAGTGAAAATAAAGTTGTAATGCCAATAGTTTAAACATGCAAGGGGTGGCAAGCGAACTAAGAAAGCATTGGGACCTGTGGCACGTTCAGGTTAAGAGAATATGCTAGTTGGCACGAGGACGTATTGAATGTGGCTTATCAAAAAGGCATGCTCATGACCATAGTCTGGAGACCCACTGCATTTCATTGTACCGAGTAAGTTTCTGACGATTTTCTATCAGGAACTCCTAGAACTCGATGCATAGCAATTTAAAAAGAGGAAATATGCATGGGAAAGTTTTGAATCATACTCCTAACCTTATAGTAAAGATTAATCGAGATGAAATTAAGGGTTTAACAAGATTGGGACGAATTACATAAACATGATTGGCCATAAAAAACCCAAACTTGATCCCCGAAATAACATGTAATACATGTTATAAGAGTGGAGAAAATCTCGTAAATATGATTTGGACATGAAGATGAACCTATAGATGGTTTTAATTAAGTTTTGCCTATGAGAAAACCTATCTTTCGGTCGTTTGAAGATTCTAGGACAAGACCAGATGAAGAACACCAAAGATCTTTAGGGTTTCCCCATTCCTCTCCTTCCACCCACCTCTAACCATGTTAAGGAACTCCCCAACACTGATTAGAGTTGGTCTTGAGGGGTTTAAGGGTTCTATTTAAAAAGATAGGGTCTTAAGTGTCCCACTTGGACTCAAATTTTGAGGGGAGCGAATTTGTCTTATTTTCTTCCCTATTTTGAGCCTCCCAACCCAAATTAGATTAGAGTTTTAATGAAAAACTAACTTACCTTATTGGGCTAGTGTTTAGTCACTTTTTTGGCCCATTAATCCTCATGTTTAAGCTTATTTAACCTAACTTAGTTACGGGCAATTTGGGTATTACAAATTTAATAGTATTTTTCATCTCTTTACTATTATTTATGTCTTCTCTTAGCTCATTAGCATTTTAAGAAATTTCTATTTAAACTCTTTATAAATTTTTTATTTATTTGTTTCTCATATATTCTTTTACAATTTGTTATTTATTTATTATTAAATAGTTTAAGTTGCTTCACTCTCTTTTTACGTTCTTTCATGTGGACTCCATCATGGAGTGGGGAGAGCTAATGGTGGTACTTGATCTGATATGCAAGAAGTGGTACACGACTACGCTCCTCATGCATGTGGGACTCCCCCTCAACTAGTGGCGGATCCCATGAAGAGTCAGTAGGGTCACGTGACCCCACTGACTTGGAAGGGAAGTCTTAAAGGGTTCTTTTTTTTTTTTTTGTAGGTCAAAATTTTATGTAAGATTATGTAAAGTGACCTCACTGAATTTAAGGGTGACCCCTTAGACTCAAGTGACCCCACTGGATAATTTTCAGGATCCACCACTGCCTTCAACATCGACAGTGGTGAGCTATGAGTGCTTTGGCACTCTCATCTCGCTCTCGTCCGCCCTCACCACAATTCGTGCCACAACCAACACCTATTGCCAACTCCTCTCGCAGAGCGATAACAACATGAAGTTTATAGCTAGTGTTGTATTACCTAGACGAAGTTCCGCTCCATGCGTTGCGATGTCATGATGGAGCTGATCATGGATGTGATGTGTGCACTGTCAATCCCCAACCTCAACATTCTCAAGAAGACTCTCAACATGTTGGAGCTCATCACCTCATGGAACATCAATGAGATGGTCCTCATGTTCAAGAAGGAGGTCCTCTAACTCTCTCTCCCTCACACTTTTTAACATGGATGTTCTAGTAAATTGATATGTTCTTTAATCGTTCTGATAGGTGATAATAGAATATTCTTTAAATTTTGATGAAAATTTTAACAGCTTTTGAAAAAAATTCTAACAGCAAACAAATCATAGATATATTATTGATGATTTTTTTTCGATTTTAAAGATATAAATTATAATATAAAATTGTTAACAATATAATCTCAAATGTATAAATATCTTTTGAGAAATATTTTTTGCCTTCCATGTAAAATGATAAAGATGATATGAATTGTTTAATAGATGAAAGAGAAAGGGAGATGTTATTAAACTCTTATTATGCCCTTTCTCAGCAATTCACAACACCTTTGTTATATAATAAGCATTTCTCTTTTCTGGTTATGAGACGGGGACAGTCGTCGTCACGCTCGCCCAACCCGCTCGTCCCCAGGAGGACGACGCCCATTTGACGCCACCTCGCTCCAGCGGCTCTGCTTTGGTTTGCTTCGCTGGCTGGGGGGTGCCTGGGGACGCTCTCTCCCGCGCCCCCCTCAGCGCCAAACAAATATCAGGCCCAGCGACGCGAGTCCCTTTTTGCCCCCGCAATAAACGAACAGGGAGGCGCGGGGACGCCCCGGTCTGGTGCTCCGCAGGCGCAGCACGGCCCGCGTGGGGCTCACGTGCTGTGTGTGCGGTCGGGCTGGCAACTGGCAGGGTGCCCTGCCGCATATGTTTATTAGTAAATGAAATAGATGCCTGTTCTAGCGGGGGGGATTGGCGAGGGCGTGCGGGGGATCGGGAATGGTGGAGCATCTCCGCGGGGGCTTAAACAATTTGGGAAAACGGGGGCGGGAGCACGTTACGAAGCTTGCGCCCGCGTACCCGCGGTTCTGGTGTCTCCCCCCCCCCCCCCGGCCCTCCTCCAATTTACCACCCCTTTCCCTCTCTTGGTGGTCTCCCCCCAACTCTTACCTCTTTCTCTCTCTCTCTCTCTCTCTCTCTCTCCGCGTCTCCCTCGTGCAGAGAGGGACGGAGGAGAAGGGGCTGGCAGTGCCCTTTAAAAGTTGCGGGCTGTGGAAGCGGAGGCGGCATTGCGGCCATGGCGGCGGAGGAGGGGAGGAGGCTCATTACGTCGGAGGAACTGCGCCGGCACAACACGGCGTCGGATCTGTGGATCTCGATCCAAGGTAAGGTGTACGATGTGACGGGGTGGGCCAAGGACCACCCCGGCGGGGATCTCCCCCTGCTCAACCTCGCCGGGCAGGACGTGACCGACGCCTTCGTGGCCTACCACCCGGGGTCCGCCTGGCGTCATCTCGACCGGTTCCTGGTCGGTCACCTCGCCGACTACCGGGTGTCGGAGGCGTCCAAGGACTACCGCCGGCTGGTGGCGGAGTTCTCGCGGCAGGGGCTCTTCGATAGCAAGGGCCACGTCACCTGCGCCACGCTCTGCCTCATATTCGTGTTGTTCTCCACCGCCGTGTACGGGGTGCTCTGCACGCGGAGCGCCTGGGTCCACCTCCTCTCCGGGGGGCTCATGGGGTTCCTCTGGATACAGTCGGGGTGGATCGGCCACGACTCCGGGCACTACACCGTGATGAGGACGCCGGCGTTGAACCGGCTCGCCCAGTTTGTGTCCGGGAACTGCCTCACCGGCATCAGCATCGCGTGGTGGAAGCGCAACCACAACGCCCACCACATTGCCTGCAACAGCCTCGAGTTCGACCCCGACCTCCAGCACATGCCCCTGTTCGCGGTGTCCTCCAAGTTATTCCACTCCTTGAGGTCCTACTTCTACGAGCGGAAGATGGATTTCGACGCGGTCTCCAGGCTATTCGTGAGCTACCAGCATTGGACGTTCTACCCGGTCATGTGCTTCGCCAGGATCAATCTCTTTACCCAGTCGATACTGCTGCTGCTCTCCAAGAAGAAGGTGCCCAACAGAGGGCAGGAGCTCCTGGGCGTTGCCATATTCTGGCTATGGTACCCTCTCCTTGTCTCTTGCTTGCCCAACTGGGGCGAGAGGGTGATGTTCGTCGTCTCGAGCTTCGCCGTCACGGGGATCCAGCACGTTCAGTTCTGCTTGAACCACTTCTCTTCGAGCGTCTTCGTTGGGCCTCCCCGCGGCAATGACTGGTTCGAGAAGCAGACGATGGGCACGCTCGGCATCTCGTGCTCCCCGTGGTTAGACTGGTTCCACGGGGGTCTGCAGTTCCAGGTAGAGCACCATCTATTTCCACGCCTGCCCCGGTGCCAACTCAGGAAGGTGGCTCCTTTTGTGAGGGAGCTCTGCAAGAAGCACAACCTGCCCTACTCGACCGCCTCCTTCTGGGAGGCCAATGCCATGACCATCGGCACCCTCCGGACCGCAGCATTGCAGGCGAGGGAGCTCGCCAACCCCGTCCCCAAGAACTTGGTCTGGGAAGCAGTGAACACACATGGTTGAGGCACCAGGAGATATCTATCCGATAATAAACCCATCACCCATCTCCGCAAAAAAAAAAGAGCAAAAAATCTGCATCTTTCCCCTTTGGGTTAGCGATTGGGAAGAATGGCGGTCTGTTCAAAGATCTCGATGAATTGTTCATTCAGGGGTCGCACAGCAGCCTCAACACCCATGCCCAGCTGGTTGCAAGAATTAAGATGTGTATCTTGTCTTTAGTCGGCGGGCATTTGGTTTTGGGGGCTCTTTTGCGCCTTTGGATCATCTAGGAAGGTGCGTTCTTATGTTCGGCGGCGTTGATTTGTGTTATTGTTTTAATTAGAAGAACTTGTAAGACCTAAAAAATATGAAATTTTTGTTTAACTTGTTGCCTTCACATAGCAATTCTTACTACTTGGATCCCCCCTCCCCCTTCTGTGTTTGTGGTATTATTCCAGTCCAGAGAACACCACCCGTCCATGGGGACTGCAAATGCCAAAGGATGGCATATCCCGAAGATACAGGTTCATGTTTGGCATATTCTTGTTGTTGGGGCTGCCCCAGTTGTTTGTTTAATTACGTACTCTGTTTATGGTGTGTTTCTTGTGCCTCAAACTTCTCTCCTTAATCAATAGCCATTATTGGAAAAACCCGGGATTTTTTTGGGACTAGTGTTGCGTCCCTCGGTAGGTGATATACTTGCCTTCCACAATCCGCATTAAGTAATTTTATTATCGATGTAATTTATGCAACATAGGATTAAAGAGAAAAATTTTGTACATTTCTCAAAGTGTAAAAATGTCATATCATCTTGTATTTCTCACCTCTCATTGGTGGAAATTAAGGTGCCACATGGATTAAGGTGCCACATGAATCTCTCTCCTCTTTTCCATCAATGAGAGGGGAAAAGTGTAAGATGACATGATATTTTTGCACTTTAAGAAGTGCACAAAATCTTTCTCATGATTAAATGACGAGCAAATCTCTATCTGAGTAGATGAGAGTAAATAAATCACTATGCATGTATGTTTCTACTTTCTTAGTGGAAATCAAAACAGTCGTTTCCACATTTAATTTTTCTATTCGTATTCTCCATTGTCGATTTTTTTTTCTATTTCTATTCTTGACCATATATTATTTTTTCATAAAATATTCATACTCTTAGATCTATTTGACGGAGGGATAAGAAACTCTCTGGTTATTTTAATCTGCGGTTGTTTAATTCATTTTTTAATGCATCGTTTTTTGACATTAAAAAATAGGTTGGGAGTTAAAAGGGGTTAATTTTAACCCTCCTAAATAGGTGGGATATCCAAATCCCTTTTTAACTCATCTTTTACTCCACTTTGTCAATAATTAACCAAGTTAATCTACCCCTTGGCAAACTGTCATTTCTCCCTAATTCTCAACATATCGCTCTCTAATCCAACATATATCTCCTGCCAAAATCGTCTTAAATATATATTTCATGGCAGTGAGAAACTCTAGATACAGATATGAGACTCCTCTTCACCTACGGACTAAATTTTAAGTTGCTTATCTCTCTCTCTCTCTCTCCAGATATGACTTTTTTACTTTTGATTTGTGATAAAAAAAACAAATAATGTATAAATTTAATGCACCTAAAGATCGATTCATGGACGCGCCTCTCTCCACTCTTTGAATGTCCACTGTTAATAGTCACAGACCTTACCGCTTGAGATGCCGCTAATACTTGTTCTCACTAGAGCTATCTCTTCTCCTATTGTTTTTAATACTACCTGCGCATACTTCAAGTCTAGGGATGTCCGGCTCGGAAGTCTGACCCGGAGGTTCGAAAGTCCAGTCCGATTTTAACTAGTTTGAGTCGAAAAAATGAGCACGTTAAATTTTTTTTGTCCAGCTCAGAAAAAAATAGGGTCGGGTTTAGATTTTGTGAGGCCCGATCGATTCTTCGGCCAAAAAATATAAATATAATTTATATTAAATATAAAATTTATATGTAGAATAAAAATTATATGTATTTTTTCAACTATAAATTTACTCAAAATATTATTTTTTATAAGTTAAATGTTAATATAAATATAAGTAAAATATATATATTTTTATAGATATATTATAGTACATATATTAAATTATATATTATATAAATAAAATAGTATTTTAATTATTTTTTCGGACCGGATCAAGTTTAATCGAGTTTTTCTTGGGCCGGGCCACCGATACCGACCTACCCCCAGACTTGAACTAGGCTCAGGCCGATTTTTAAAAAATCGGGTCTGGACCGGGCCTAGCAAAGCCCGGTCCACGCCCTGCCCATTGACATCTCTATTCAAGTCTTAATTCTCATTTTCTTATAATAAAAAAAAGTGACTTGAAAAATGTCACCCAGTATTACCAATTTCATAGGGTGTTAAACTTCCACGTAATTTCCCATCTTGCATTAATCGTACTTTGATTTGGGCAGATTCGTAAGCTTATTGATTCGTTTCTGTCGGATTTCACATTGTAAAAGGCATGATTTGAACGACACATATTCGTATTCTAGATAGTCGAGTATCCAACTTTTAAAACACTATTTGCAATTATTCATGTTAATATAACGTCCAAAACGAAAAAAAAAAAAGAGAGAAAAGAATCTCCTTTCTCTTTCTTGCAACTGACATCAAGTATCTAAATTTGGAAAATCTCATAAAATTTTCAGATCTAAATGCAACTCAACACCCTTTTATCATTTCCTGATCGTGAACGCATAATTTTTTTTTTTTTTTAGATTCCCTGTCTTTGTGATAAGAAACAAAAGAAACGAAGAGACTCTGACACCCCTGCGTTTCCAATGCCCGTAGATTCCCTACGCTGATTCCTTCCTAAGTTAAAACAACGCATTATTTTCCCTTTCAATTCCTTCCAGGTTAAGCATAAGTTTCTCGTTCTACGACGGTGACCTAAATCTCACTTTATTTCATTGGCTTTTATTAGAGATTTATGGTACTTAGGGGAACAATATGCATATGTGAATAGAGAAATACTAGTAGACGTGGAAGAGCCTCCCAATATTTTTTTTGTTTTTTTAAATCTGTGTATTTAATGAAGAAAGAGATGATATTTAATGTATAAGAGAGATTTTATCTATATAAAATAGTACACACAAATAATAAAACAAGACATACAAATGACATAACAATATACACAAATAAAACAATACTTATTGTTGTACTATTTGTGTATACAGAAAGGTTTATTGCACTTGCATATTATGACGAGGTAATAAATCCATGTGGCATCCAACAATTAGATTGCCATTTCTTCACTCCTCATGTGAGGGGTGCCACATGAGTTATTGTCTAGTCATATTACACTTGAAGTGCAATATACAAGTGCAATAAACCTTTCTCTTGTGTATATTGTTATGTCATTTGTGTCTTATTTTATTATTTGTGTGTACTATTTTATGTATATATTTTCTTTCTCTTCATTAAATATTTGTCTCTCTTCACAGGGTAAAAAAAGAAGAAGAAAAAAAAAGAATTGGAGGCTCTTCCACATCATAGCATTTCTCTACGTGAATATCCTCCAGTTTGACTGAAAACAATTATCTGAATCGAATCAAACTTTGTCGAATAATATTCGAACTCGGATAACATGTAAATATCCAACTATTTTAAAATATTGTAAATATAATTTATTTTTCATCATTGTAAAGTTAACATATAAAATGGCAAACATATTTTAGTTGCCTAGGTATCTATAATTTATATCACTAAAATTGTATGCCAAATGTGTCTTAGTTAACGACTTATTCTTGACTTAAACAATTCATCTAGATAGATAGACGTTATAATAGAAGGAAACATCATAATAGATATAATGGTTATTTTCCCACACATATCCATCAAATATGATTCAATAATTCATCTAAACATAACTCAGATGATTTATCTAAACAAGTAAATATGAGCAAAGTTATAAGAACGTTTTGGCCACGTTTATGAAATCTAAGGATTAATTTGAAAGATATAAGCAGTCACGGAGAAAATGTATACTTTTCATGTGGGTTTTTTAACATATAACCACCTGTCAATATTTCAAATAACACCTTTAGAATTTCAATATTTAAAAATAACCCCTACAATTTACTTTGGTTCAAAAAATAACGCTCGGCTGTCTACTTCCTCAGTAAGCACCCCATCTATACTATAATACTAAAACAGAGTTTCATGTTTCCCGCCTAAATTAGATACAGGACACGTGTAAACACTAGTTAAACTGAAGCATGTTCTATTCCTCTCCTTTATTGTTGCATGCGATGCCTACCATTTCATCAGTTCCTGGTGAAAAGCTATAGGGCGTTTCGCCTTCTTCTCTTTCTTCCTGCATGCGATGCCTACCCATTCATCACTACCAGGCGTTTCGCCTTCCCATGTCTACTGCCGTCTCATTCTTCTCCCCGCGCTTGCGCCAGCTTGCCCCCACTCCCTCTTTCTCTGTTATATGTATTTTTCCCCTTCTATTCCGCCGCCGCTACCACATCCATCTGCTTTCCACCCCTACGTCGCAGCCCTGCTCACACCCCCACCCCTCCCTGTGCCGGTGGGGACACATCCGGCTGCCGTGGTTCTCATGCACAACATGGGAATCCATGTCGCCGACGCCCAAAACACTCCTTCGGACTGGGTCAACCTCCATAACGCCGCGCGCAGCAGCGTGGGTGTCGCGCCGGTGTCGTGGGACAACACCGTCGCCGCCTACGCGTGGTGGTATGCGAACCAGAGGATCGGGGAGTGGGGACTGCCAACTCAAACACTCCGGGGCCCTTACGGGGAGAACCTTTTCGTGGGATGGGGGCGCGAGTTGTCCGCCGCTGACGCTGGGAAGGCATGGGTTGACGAGCGGCAGCACTACAACTGCCGGAGTAATAGCTGCGCCAGCAGGCAGGTCTGCGGGCACTACACGCAGGTGGTGTGGAGCAGCTCCACAAGGATTGGCTGCGCCCGAGTAAAGTGCAGCAACGGCGGCATATTCATCACCTGCAACTACAGCCCCCCGGGAACTTCATCGGCCAGCGCCCTTACCCATGCCGTGGTATGCCATCGAGGGAACAACTCTCCTCCTTCCATTGTCACAGTGCATTCCCAAACCCAGATCATCGTACCCCTCCCTTCGGCATTCTCGACAGTGCCCTGTACCGTGAGGAGAAGGAGCGCCGCCGTGCTCCAGTCCTCCTCGACATTTTTTGGACCCGGCCGCGTGCGTCTTCCCCGTCGCGCCGTGCTCCTGCCGTCCCACGTCCGCACGCTGCTGCCGCTGTTACGCCGCTCGCGCGCTACTGCCAGCCACCGCGTTGGCTCTGCACATTTGCCGGTCGACGCCTGCATCGTCCCACCGTTTGCTCGCTGCCATGCTGCTCGCCGCCCCTTCTCGCCTGCTTAAGCATCTGTGCTGCCCCTACCCGCTCGCGCGCCAACGCCTCTTGAGGCTCGCCTGTGAACCTCCGCATCGCCCTTCCCCCACCGCTGCTGATCTCTCCAGGCGCAGTCCGGCGTTTGCCCGTTGTGTGCGCCACCTGCACAATCGTTTGGCTTCGGCGGCTGCTCCAGTGCTCCTCCCCTCTCACGGCCAACGGCTTGGCATCCTCCATCCCCAGCACTGCCGGTTGTCCGCCCCGCCTCCCTCATCCACCCTCCACCCATCACGTGTACAAGCGTGAATATTAGCTACTGTAGCGCTACAGTAATTACTGTAGCGCTACACTAGCTACAGTAGATAGCGGTTTATTTTTTTCCTCTTTTTACTTATAAATTTTTATTTTAAAAAAATTTATGTAACATTACATTTTTCAATTTATAGTTTTTTTAAAAAATATAAAAAATAAAATCATAAAAATTTATGCATACTACTGTGCGGTTGGGTCCGGGATCCGAACAGTGATCTGCTGCTCGCCGAACACATCATTACATCGTCGGTAATCGTAGAGAAATTTGATGTAGATATGATATAATGGTATCCCAAATGTTCTCATTATTGCTGCATTATCCCGGCCATCTTCTTCTTGGTCATACGCCATCTAAGAAATCATTCGCCATGGTGTAGTTTAGATTATAACTTAAACAAATATTTATTCCAATCAATATCTAATTATTCTACTTGTGCACCTATTTATTCGCTGAACACACCATGTTGACATAGAATGATTCTTCCCAGATCCAAGCTCCTATCCATATTTTGGATATTCTGCTACAGTGTGTAATGACTTTGATCTATATTCTCAACTATCCTTTAACACAGGCAAAGAAAAACAAGTACATGATGTTATTGTATAATGCATTTTCGTGTTGAAACGTAGCTACGTAAATTTTCATGTGAGCTATATATGATTGACATATTTTTTCCTTTTCTTTACATATTGTTAAGATCCAAAAGACTTTGAGCATTCTTAACGGTACAATATCCACTTTGTTGGGACCTTCTATCTACAAAGACTATCACAACAGCACCGTCGAAAAGCTTTGCCCCTCTGTGTTCCCAAGTTTTATATAGTACTGATTTAAATTATTTTTCATTCAAAATAAATTGTATGTTCTTACAAAAGATTTGAGTAAATTGATACCATTGTTATTTATCGTCAAGTTCTCTGTGAATCAAAGAGTTTGAACACAACAATTATACCCTGCGATAGATCTGATTTTACTGTTGATTTTTTTAATTACAATTTTTAATTTCATGTGATTGTGTTTATGTTATTAGAAATGTTATATATTTTTAAATTTTAAAATTTTTTGAAACAATCGCCGTGCATCGCACGGGTGTTCAACTAGTTAACTATGATTCAGGGTGTAAATGAGCCAGATCCGGTTGGATGAGTAGTTTGAAATTTGACTAGATAAAAATTCAACTCGACTCGTTTATTATATTAATAAATTGTGTTTGAACAAAAAATTAAGTCTGATTTTATAAACTAACTAAAGTTGGAACAAAAGTTTGCTCGACTCAATTATACTCACGAATAGTTCAGTTAAGATAGTCGAAAACGCACTCATTAAATTACTCGTTAACATATACTAAATGATACTCTTTAATATATATGAATTTCTTATAATAAATATGAGGATATAGATATATGTATCTATTTTTGTAGAGTTATTATTGTAGTATAAAATATTTATAGGAAATTAAATGTAATAGACTAAATGTCATGACATATATATGCAAATTAGATAAATAATAGTAAATATATAAAATCTAGTTTTAATCAAATCACACATCAGGGATATATACACAAAATCATATTTCACAGGGTCCCTAGGCATCGCACCTCTTCTTCCTCACAACTCTGTAGGGGTGTTAGCACTGCTAACTCAAGCCTGGTGTGGCCAATGGGTGTTGTCGCCAGACTCTCCGACGACCAATGTGGACCCTCCATCAGTGCCGAATAGAGCTCCCGACGTAGTGATAGCTGCAATGGAGGAGATGCAATGCCTGGAGGGGAGATGTCGATTCTAGCAGTGTGGCCTCGACAGATGCCAATGTGACAGTTCCGACAGTGTCGGACACTGTCTGCGGTGCCCGCAGTCTTGCCTGCCCCACCCCTTGCATCCGACGGCCGCTACCACCTCCTGTACCCGCGACACTACCCCCTCCCCCCCACCTCATCCTCACAGTTGGCTTCTATAAAATGGCCTCCCCATCCCACTCTTAAATCACAATTTTCTTAGCCTTTTGACTCTTAATTTGAGCTCATTTAGTTAGCGAGCTGATTTCAAGCTTGAGCAAAAAAAATTCTTGTTTACTTGTTACAAAAAATATGAATAATATTAACCAACTTGAGTGCAAAGCTCGAGCTCGGGTCAAGCTCGCTCGAGTTCAAGCTCATTTGTGTAAATGAGTAGTTCATCAAGTCGAGTTCGTGTAGCTTAAAAATAAATAGAGTCGACTTCGAGTAGGGGTTTTAAGTACTTGGTGAGTATCGAGTCGAGTTCGAGCTCGCTAAAATTGAACGAGTTGAGTTCGAGTAGAGTGTTAGTAGGCTCGGCTCGGATCGTTTACACCCCTAACTATAGTTAAATCTAACTCCATCTGTGAACTTTGCCATAGGTTCCTTCCCAACCCATCTTGATGAATAGATAGGGGTGTAAACGGAACCCGATAATCCGATATTCCGACCCGATACCGATAAAAATTATCGGTTTCGGAATCGGAAAATGATACCGATAGCTTATCGGAATCGGTATCGGATATTCCGATAAGTTATCGAAATCGAATCGGAATCGAAAAAATAATCGGAATCGGTATCGGTTATTCCGATAAATTATCATAAACTCAAGGTAAAATTATGGTAAACATCTTACTTTATCGGAATTTCGGTTTCGGTAATGTTATCGGAATCGGAACGGAATTGGAATTAACTATTCTTATCGGAATCGGAATCGGAATCATATTTCGGTTATCGGAATCGGTATCGGAATCTGTGTTTCTGGTTCCGAAACCGACCCGTTTACAGCCCTATGAATAGATTACATGTAATTTGGGAGATTGATGAACTGATTACATACAATTCTCATAATTACATGTAGTTCCCTTAAATAGTTTAAGTAGCTCAAGTTTTAGTAATAAAAAATTAAATATTTATAACTAAGAAGTCAAGAGATTGACTCTTAGTTAAAGAATCGAGTCTCAAGTTACAATCAGATAAAAATCAACTCTCAGATATTTAATGTAAAATCAGCTCTCAGTAGAAATCAACTCTCAAAAGAATCGTGTAACAGTCCTGATTTATAAATATTTGAATATAGAAAGCTATGTGAATTTTTTTTTAAAGGATGTCAAATAGGAATAGAAATAATTATGAAATAAAAAAAGTCAATAATTGACTCCTTGATACCTAAAGAATTGAGCCCTAGAATCCCAACCAGAATTGAGTCTTAAAGATACACAAAAATCGATTCTTCAAACTATTATTGAATCGACTCTCAATATTGATGAGAATCGACTCTCAAACATTTATGAGAATCGTATCTCAAAAGTTTATGGGAATCGACTCTGTAGAGAATCAACTCCCTAACTTGTTAGAGAATCTGTAACGGTCCTGGATATTTATACCCAATAAGGGTCCATATCCAGATCCATCTCTCGCGAATGGACCAAAGTCTCGCAAGGGATATCTCACACACGTGTCCAGGTAGAATATAAAAGACAAACCACAACAGTAAGAGACACAAGAAAGTACATGTGCTCATATCTGCATATAACAATTTACAACTGTCACATTACATTATTACATGTCCAAATTAAGAAGAGTACAACTACCTGGGGCATACCCCGATGGAGCACAAGCTTACATAACTGTACTAACACTACTGCTGGTGGTACAAGTTTGACACGACACCTCCGCAAGCCACACCAACGGTAAACCCTGAAAAGAACTGTAAGGGAGTGAGCCTCAACAAGTCACTGGCTCAGCAGGGGACCACCCAAAACAACACACAACGCAGGAGAACCTCGACCCTAAAGGGTCTCACTGGCAACACCGGAAGCCAAACCATTTCATGCTTACTGCAAAACATAACTATAACAATTGACACAAGCCCTGGAAAGTAAAAGGGACAACAACACTAGCACCATGTTGCTTATCTGCCTAAAAACTGTAAAGCCTAGGCCACAAGCCTCATAGGCACACCACCTCAACAGCTGGTTGCCTAAGCTGTAAGCCATACAGGCAAAGCAATGCCTATGCTACTAGCTTCACTAGCAAGCCTCTAAACATATGGGTAACAGGATTGCTAACCAAGAGCTAACCCTTTATACCCTTAAACCACGATGTATCGGATGTCACACTTAAGTAACCGGACTAGCTATCACGATGCCAATCCATCGCGCATTAAACCATATACGGAAACTTACCCAAAGAAGGGTAAAACATAACAAGTGGACGGTCTCACCACACGACCTCCACTTCACCACCTGAAAAGGCTAGTACTCAGCGTACTACGAGAAACCAGTACCCACAAAGAGTATAGGTACCTACCACCACGAGGTACCACCACAGAACACAAACACACCACGGAACACAAACACAACTGTGCCACCACGAGGGTACACCACAACCAATCAAACCACAACCAGTGAGTCTCCACTCATTAACCACAATAACAACCGTGCCAACACCATGGCACACCTCGACGGGTAAAACCACAACTAACACACGCTACAACCGATAGCAAAGCACGAGCCAGAAAGCACGATGCCACTACACGGGACAGACTACTGGTTCATGACGCCAGTATCCAACCTGGACAACACAACACAAGAACAACCTCTCAGTCTCGCAGTCACGGACGTAAGGTCCAACTGCAGCTCCACAACACAAGTAAAGCAAAAGAACTGTGGAGACCAATCAAACCACCACAACCTACAGGTCACACACCCTGCAGGCCCATGCCTGACACCTTTAGAGACTCTAGCCTGAGCTCTCTAAAGTGAGGCACTGGTAATAGGACTAGCCAGGGCCCAGTACGTCTACTGGTGTCCGTAACCCCTAGCTACGAGCGCGCTACAAGTAACTAAACACAAACTCTCACAAGTCACTGTCCCACTGCCGTCTTTCCCTCAGCCGGACGACAACTCTCCCCGAGAGTGAGGGTGTCCAGGAAGACGACAAGACCTCGACGGTACCACTGCACCGGGACAAACCCCGAGCACACACAGGTTCTTGGCTCACACAAAACCTGGGGCTCCCAACTGAAGAGGCATTCCGAAATAGGCGCCGGACCACCAAACTCGGCAACGCACTAATCACATCATAAACTCATACAATCTTTATTACAAACCATGGTACAAACGTAAGGACTAGCTTGACCTGGTCACTCCGTGACCCACAAGCTATCCTACACCACACGGAGTATGTGCCATGCACATCCTTGAACCACGATAACACCACAAGCACACACACCCACACACACACCGATTATGTAAAGCACCCATTAACCATGTGGGCAACCTGCTCACAGAGCTTTATGGAGGCCAATGCACCTCTTACCAAAACCATGCACATTAAACGTCGATAACTGGATATCCAAATTGCCAAAAGCATACAAATAATATCCTTGGCTGCGATCGCGACAGAGACCAAGGCCGCCTTCTGATCACGACGCCACGACATGTCGCGACAAGAAACCCTGTCGCGACGGGTCGGCCTGTCGCTACCTGGTCGCGATAGCAGGGTCTGTCGCCATCTCAGGCGCAAACCCTAAACCGGAAAACCATCTCCGGATTTCCATGCAAACCACCCTAAACCCAGTTTCAACCCAGTTTTCATGCTCATTTCACCTCCTAGGCATGATATCTACTGTTTTAAAGTGATAAACAAACCAATATGCAATTCACGTAACAAATCAAGGTAGAACTCACTACCTTCACGAAGAACGCGCAATCCATGCATGGCGCGGCGTTTCCCCCACTCCTTGCGACGTCCTCGCGTCGAGAGCATGATGAGAACTCCGCCGAAACGCCAAATCGCCCAACAGAGCCGCAACAGCTTCTTCCCTGGTTGAGCAGAGCTTGTGAAAGCTCTGTTCGGCCAGCTTGCTTAAAAACCGCACAACAGTTAATTAGTGACAGACACAGTGGTCACGGTTCAGGAAGCCGATTCGCATCGGGTCAAATCGTCGCGTATTTCCTTCCCATTTCCGGCACCTTCTATGTTTTGTGTTGGGGAGAAACAATAACACTACAGACCAGCGACAACTCTCTAACACTACTCACTTGTAGATACCAGAGAGAGATAGAAGGAGGTAGGAAGAAGAACACAGGAACACCAGATTTTTACGTGGTTCGGAGGCAAGAAGCCTTCCTACGTCCACGGCCACAGCAGCTTTCAATGCTTCTTCTCCAAGAAAAAGACACACACCATACATCTTACAAAGAGGACAAAACCCCCCTTTATATACTAGGAAGAAAGGGCGCCACAAACGAGACACACAAGGGCAAAAGTGTCCTGCCTCTGAATCGCATCAGAACTGCAAAGTCCTATCCTGGGAGGGGGAGTCAAATGCTTCATATTTGACATTCGACTACATGAGTCGAATCCTTCATGCGACATTCGACTACATGAGTCGAATCATTCATATCTGACATTCGACTGTATGAGTCAAATCATTCAATCGGCTGCTTCATTTCTGACTTCGGTTTTGGCAGTCGAACCGCGACCTGACCCCTTATGGAGATCTGCTTCAGAGTTCGGGCTCCACATTCTAACATTTGTAATCGCGTCCACTAGAGTCGTCGCGTTTAATAATTTCCAATTTTGATTTATGGCAAATTCCAAAATTATTTTTAGAAAGATTTTGTTGCTAATTAGAATCGCGTCCACATGGTCCGTCGCGTTTCTAACATTCCATTGTTTGAAGGTCAATTTCCATCAGAAGATCGATTTCTTCCAATACGCGACCACCCATGTCGTCGCGATTCAAAGTTTCCATTTATTAAATTTTGGAAAGAATCAATCGATATTGGAAGTGTTATAAACGCGTCTGACTATGTCGTCGCAATTCTTAAACCTACCATAATCGATGTTTGAAAAGGCCTAATCGAAGTAAGGAGATCTTATTAAACGCGACGCTTATGTCGGTCACGATTCATCTTGATAGGTGACCACTGTGTCCATCACGATTTACCAATTTTTCCCCTATAAAAAGACCCTCGAGGCCATTGTTTTAAGATACCCTAAGCATTACGGCGAAGCCCTGTTGCATTGAAGAGCTAAATTCCGAGCTTAAAGAGAAGAACCCTCCTCTCAAGCCACTTCAAGTCTTCATCAAGTGGAGCTCGGTCCTCAATCTCTCAACCCCCTTTGGAGCAAGGAGGAGAAGTCTTCCTCTTCGTCCAGCGCAACGCCAAGCTTCCTACATCACCCTTTTTCTTTCCTCTCTTCCTTTTTTATCTCATTTCATTTTTAGTGCATTCATCACACTAGTCACATTCACACAACACTTCATTTATTTCATACATAATCATTTAGGGGTTTAACACCACCTCCACAAGGTGTGTTCAAGCCCATGCCATCACATTTTTCACATCTCTCTTCGTACTTGACACTACACAACTTGAACTAATCATTTCCTTCACTTGTTTATTTGTTTCTCTTTCTTGCAAGGTAACCAAGCTAAAGTCTTCTTCACCGGCTGGCCAAATGGAGAAATAAGAGCCAACCCACCTCAACTCCCACGATCTTTGGGTGAAGGTAAGTAAATTCGGCCTTTCGCTCATTCCTTCGGTACCCTCGCGTACTTGGCGATCACACTTCCTTCATAGTGCACACACGCACTCTCTCCTTTCTTCTTTCCATATTTATTTTAAAATTTCTCTTTTTTTTAGTTATTCTTTGTGGAGTGTTTGAAAAAGCACATTCACAGTGAGCAGAGCTTCATGGAGTTGAAGCAGTTGCTCACTTTGGCGCTAGTCCTTGTGCTACCTTTAGGTTTAGACGGTTTTGAGGTCTACACGGATACTTCTAGAGTTAGTTTAGGAGCAGTTTTGATGTAGCATGGCAAGGTAGTGGCTTATGTTTCCCGACAACTTAAGCCCTACAAGGAGAACTCACTCACAACCTGGAGTTAGCAAATAAAATGGTTAAACCGATAAACTACATAATCCTTACATGCTTAACATAATTAACAAAACTCAATAACTAAACATACTTCAATCTATTAACTCTAATATATACCTTACTAACGTTTCACCCACTAACATAACACAAAACATCATTATATAACCAAGGCTAGGCCCACACAATTCCATCACTGTGCAACGTAACTATACCCACTTCGGAAGGCAAAACGCGACGAACATAGGGGTCACCTCAAGAATCACGATAGTCTGACTCGTTGCCTTCACGCTAATCGATATACCATCCATCAGTCAAAATGCAAATCACGATGGTTCGATACATCTCCACCAAGCCAATCGATTACTGAAACACATGAACACAACGGGACAACCCAACCTTCAAGTCAGTCGATACCAAACACATAAATCGAAGCTAATAAATGTGACGGAACACATCGTCGCCACAATGTTAGTCGATTACCGAAACTCATTAACACGACGGACCAAGGCGTCGCCTACATGTCAGTCGATTCTAACGCACCAATTGGAAGTCTAAACGCGACGGACCAAAGTGTTGCGTCCACAACAAAACGTGATGGGGTAGATGGTCGCTTTCTTAGACAAAACCACTGGATTCCTTCTCCTTCCCGAAATCTATTTCAAACACCATTTAAACTAAAAGTTTAAACCTCTAAAATGAAAAGTAAGCCATGGCACACCACCATAGTATGATTTGCTAAACTTTAAACTATTCAATCAATTCAAAGAGAAGGGGAAGTCTCTTTACCAACTCAAAGAATACGAAGAATGCCACACTGTCGGCGAGTCCACGCTCCGAACGCCCTCCTCGCGTGGAAATCACACTAAGCAAATCTCCAGCAAACCGAAAACCCCAAAATCGCTGCACAGCAGCCCCTCCTCGGCCGGACAGAGCTGCCCTTGCTCTGTCTGGCCCCAAACCGCCGTACTGAAATCAGAACTAAAAGCACGACGTAGTGTGTCGTCGCCTTTAAGACGTTCAAAACGTGATTGACCTCCTTGTCGCCAATAGAAACTCAAAGCGCCATGCGTTAGAAAAGTAGTTCGGAGAACGCGTCGTAGGAAGCTGTCGCGTTTCAAAACATAACGTCCTACTTCGTCGCCTTCTCAACCAGAAAACCTATGAGCTATATAGGTCCAGATCTCTGGCCCACAACACACAGAGACCACCACCAAGGTCCAATGGCCACACATTGACTAAGAGTATCACACCACAATCATTAAACTCGGATCCAAACGGCCATGACATTACACCCCCTCTCTCTTTTATAGTAGCCAAGTTACATAACCCCTTAAGCCAACTTAAACTACTTTACTTAATGTTAAATTATACTCTCTTCTTTAAAAACCAAAACCACCTAAGTTATTTATTACTATTCCCAAGTCATGCGGTTTTGTCACGGCCCTGTATTCCTCGAGACAAAGCACACATAACTCACTATTTATTGGGACCACATCTTAAAAGCTTGGGAAACAACACTTCAAATAATTAATAAAACATTTGTTGCCTTTAAAAGTATCTCCTTCCACCGAAACGCCATGAACCAAAGTCCTACGGTGGAGTAAAAAAAGTTAAATGAAAGAAAAAGAGAAATTTCTAGCCATTCAATTATGTTTGATATTTAATTTCTCTTAATCCATTAAATTTTACTGACCAACTTTTATTTAATCGTTCTATTAATAAAAATAGATAAAAATTAAAAAAAATTAACATGAATAGTGTCATGGGTCTTTGGCATTGGCATTTCATGCACAAGTGCATGGGAGCATTAAATGCTCAAATCCACTAACCTTTTGTGTGTTTGTATTATGTTCATATCTTTTTTCTATTTGTTATACTTTCTTTCTTTACACTTTATCTATTTTAAAACACTATATTGAAAACGACCGAACTAGATAAAGTTGTCTTCGTGAAAGTTGAAGAGCATCTTATTATCTTTCTAATGAATTTAGATTCACTTGATTCATAGTTCATTTGTTCAAGATATGAGTTTCCGCATCAAAATACGAATTCCCACAAGAGAATCGACAAAGTTAACTCAACCGATTCAAGTTTTTTTTTCCAGTTATTACAATTTTGATCTATGTGTGTTACATTTATTGAGCTTTATTGTTGCCATAAGTCAGTTTGTGTAGAGGCATTAGTTAGTTGCAAACTCTACTGTAGTGATCTATTGGGGTCAAAGCTAGTAAGCTATCTTATAACTTGGCAATAGAAGAGACTTGCTAGAGAAGTTACCAATGAGCTAACTTAGTGCTTGGGAAAAGAAGTAGATTGACTAGGCAACATATCTTAACCCCCCTAGTCTCGTGTAGAGGCTTTTCACACACTATAGGTGCCCCTCTACTACTCCCCTTTAATTGCAGCTAAACCTAATTCTACTTGTGAACTTTTTCTATAGGTTGATCAATTGTTAGATGTCTCAACTTGAATACCAAGTAATAGACTGCATGGCTGTAAATATCTCTGGTAAGATGAACATATCTACTAGTGTGCTGGTCAAGCCTAACGAGTGTCAATCATATGCGCCAAGTGTTAGACAAATTTGACAGATGAAGGTGTTAGTACAAAGTGACATGTTTAAAATATGTCAACTTGTACGGACGTGTTTTCAACTAGTCACATCATAGAAAATTGGCGTGTTTAGGTTGTTGGGCCTTTATATGGGATCCTCTTTGAACTTCACACTATTTTCTCCTAACTCTCACTTATCGAGCTCCTCCATTCTCTCCTTCTCTTCCTCTCCCTCTGGTGATAAATGACGATTGATGGATGAGGACACAATGACATGGTGCTTAACATCGAGTGGTAGTACCGGTGGGGTCAGGGTAAGGAGGAGGTGGCCAACTTTCGAGAAGACCTCAATAAGTTAGGCCTTTCGTTTCAAAGTAGTGTGACTTTCTCTCACTCTCTGAACTTAGATTGATTTAGGAGAGAGATTGTAAGTTATTTTATGTTTTGGGGTTCACTTTAGTAAGAGTGTAGCGTGAGCTTCGTTCCCCTCAAATTTTTATGATTTTTTGGCAAATGTATGTTTATAAATGCGTGTGGATTGAATTCCCCTCCACTACCCCTTGTTTTTGTGTTTCTCTCCTTTGCATTTGGTGATTTGGGGTGGTGATCCAAGATTCTCGAAGATGGAAGGCTCCATCTGGTTCACTATGTGTTGATATGTTAGCATAAGGTAATGCATTCCAAACATGTCAATTCGAGGGAGAGAGAATATAAAAGGCTTTTACACATTATCCCTTATTTCTTTCACCCCAACAATTTATTGAGGCGTACTTTGGTCTACCAATTTTTTAACGGATTTTTAGACAGAGTATTTTTTCTGTTTAGACATAACATTCTTTCTATTGATATTATTTACATATAGCAACTAATTTACTGGGTAATCTTGAACCCAAACAAATGGCAAGAAATTACTTTTAACTATTAAAACTCTATCTAGTATTTGAAATATTGTTAAATGTAAAAACTTCTTTTCATTTTTACTCTCATTATGATTAATCATAATGATTAAAGTTGTCAACGAGTCGAAATCAAAAATAACATTTTCTACATCTATTTCTCATAAAAAACCAAAAAAGAGTCTAAAATAGAAAGTAATCAAAAATATTTGATATGATCAAATAATAGATACATGTGTGGTGGTATGATCCTGTTTGGGCCTGAGCCAAACGGGCCTCCACTAAATAGAGAGGGAAGACGATCGCTGGTGAGGACGAACGCCTGCAAAACCAGAAGAGGATCAGGGGGCCCGGTGAAGACCGGGAAAACCCTCCGATGCCCAAGTCAGTGAAGAACTTGAAAGGCAGGGGGTTTTGGAGTGAGAGAATGTGTTCGCGTAGGGAAGAGAACGTACCGTTGCATGGTACTGTACCTGTTCTTTTATAGGCGCCGGTGCCAGGGCCAGTGTGCGTAACGCTGGTAGATCGTGCCTGAAAAGGCGCCACGATGGGTGCGTATAACGGGAGGAGTTATGCGCCCAGGTGCCCGTTGGGCTGCCAGGCGGTTCGTGCCTCTTGATGGTGGAGTACGTGGCTTGGGACGGTTACGACCGCGCCGCAAGCCAGAGAACCTGCTCGGTGCCCTTTGGACGCACCTTCCGAGCAAGTGACCCGCATGGGGGTCGAACATGATGTTCGGTGATGTCCGGGGCTTGTTCCGCGTAGCAGGGTTACTTGCTCTGCTCGAAGCCCTTCTGCAGCTGTTCGGAAGGCGCCTGCTAACTAGCTCGGTAGCGCTTCTCTTGGGACAGCTGGCGCGTGGGCCCCTCCTCCATCCGATCCTCTCGAAAACGTGAGACCTTGCGGGAAGGTCGCGTCGTAGAGAAGGCGCTGATGGGCCTTGACGCTTTGGGCTTAGGTGGCAGGAAACGGCCACCACACTTGCCCCCCACGCCCTCAAGGGGCTCAGAAGCCGAGGCGCTTGAGGGCGGCGCCCTGCTCGGGTGTCATCTTCACCATAAATGCGGTATCGCCTTCGGAGATCCGAACAGATCTGTAGTGACACTCCTGCAGAGGGGTTAGCCTCGAAGACGGGGTTTTCATGATGACCACGTGGGTTGTGTCAAACCCGGAGCGTCCCACGCCAGATCCGAACGGTCATCCGAGGGTCATTCGAGAGGGGACTCGGAATGGAGGGAAAACGCCGTTTCCCGTCCCGCTTCGAATTTCACGCCTCACCTTCCTTATAAGGAAGGGGAGGGGGTGAAAGCAGGGTCTTCGTCTTCGATAGGTTTTCCAGGGTGCACTGCTTCCCAACCTGCTCTCCGCCTTCCCCTCTGAGTCCTTCCTCCGCCACTGTTCTTCTTCTCCCCTCGTTGCCCTCTCTGCCTTCCAGCGATGGCTCAGAAAGGAAAGGAGGTCGTTGAAGCCAGCGGGATGCCGCCGGTGGGAGCGAAAGTGGCGAAGTACCGGAGCTTCGAGGGTCTCCGAGAGCACTTTCGGATTGGTGAGGAATACGACATCGTCCTGATGTGCGAGGACGAGTCGTACCTGACCCAGAGGCCGGGGTGCTTCGTGCTCTCGCTGGACCTGCTGGAAGCTGGTCTCCGGCTGCCGGTGCCGGAGATCGCGAAGGAGCTGCTTCGAAGCTGGAAGGTGGCGCCTATCCAGCTGACTCCCAACTCGTGGAGGACCATCTTCGTCTTCTGCGCCATATGCAGGAAGAAGAAGATTGAAGCGACTTCGGAGATCTTCCGAAGTCATTTTAGCCTGGCGTGCTCTCCGCAGTCCGGGATGGGGATCGTGTACGTGAAACATCGTACCAACCGGATGCGGATCAACTTCTCGCCTCGGCTGTCCAACAACAAGGGGTGGACAGGGCGACTTTTCTCCGTGGGGAGAAGGAAGGGAGCAAACATCCCTGAATGGGACTTTCCCACTAGGGTGGTGGAGCCCCTGAGGAGGGCGGATATGGCCCCTTTCTTGATTCGGGTGGCAGCCGCAGCCTCCCAATTGCTGAATACGGTCTCGGTGAACCATGCCGAGGGGTACCTGACCGAGTACAAGCTTGTGAAGTGCAAGCTTAGCCGCGCTTGGGGTAAGTCTTCTTGCTGTTCTGCTTGTTTCCTTTTCTCGCATTCATGGGTTCTGATCCTTTTTCCTGCTTTTTCCAGACGATGAAGAAATAGCGACAGAAGGAGATGGCGAATTACGCCGAGATGATCCCTGTCAACCTTTGCTCCATAAGGTTGGACGAGGGAGGTTCTGCGAAGGGGCCTGCGCCAAAAGCGAAGGCCGTGGTAAGAGGAGGTGCCGTGAAGGGGGCACCTAAGGTGGTGACGACCACAGAGGTGGCTTCTCTCCCTCAAGCAAAGAGGAAAGAGAAGCGGAAGGCGGCTGTGGCGGAGTCGCAGGCCGGGGGCCACTCTTCCGGAGAAGGGGCGTCCGACGAGCCCCGAGCTCGCAAGAAGGGGAGGCTGATGAAGCCGGTGCCGCGCGTTGCTGAAGGCGCCGCGGCGGTAGAGGAAGAAGAGGAGGATCTTCAGCCTCTGCTGGCTCGACGCTCCCGCAATCGTACGGGGTCGTCCGAGCAGGGGACGACTCTGTCTTCAACTGTGGACCGCTCGGAGGCGGTCATGAAGATGTCCGCCGAGCTGGGCCTGATAATGGTCAGCGATGAATCGGACCGCTCCGGAGGGCGGGCGAAGTCGCCGGCACCTGAGGCCTAGGAAGTCCTGCCTTGTGAAAAGGACGCCGAGCAGGGTGGCGCGCCAGACGAGGGCGCCGAGATGGGAGCCGAGGATGGGGCGGTCGCCGCGGACCCGGGGAAAGGAGTGGGAGAAACTCCAGCAGTTGATCGCGATACGGACGAGGCAGCTCCTCAGGGGGGAGATATTGCTCAAGGAGGTGGAGACATCCTGCCTCCCCTGCCCCCCACCTCAGTGATCGCCGAAGGCCATGTAGCCTCAGGGGATGCAGCCGAGGTGGTAGCTGAGGGCGCTGCGGTCGGCGAGGTTGTAGCCGACCTCGGGCAAAAGAGTGCTCACGCTGCTGGAGATGCCGAGGAGGGCCAGACAGCAGTTCTTGCAGCCTCCGCTGCCGAGGCGGCGGGGCGGGCGGCCGGCAATGAGGCAGGAGACCGTTGAGGCGAGTCGAGCTTCTGCTTCGACGAACGTCGTTGCAACGACCTCCGGGTTGGGCCGGCCAGAAGGCCCTGTGATTGTCGATGCTCCGACTTTATCTGCCGCGGCTGCGGCTGGGGACGAGAGCTCCGGGGACGACACCAGGCCTCTGACTGAGGTGCTACACCGAAGACTCCCGGAGGTGCCCTCGGTGGCGGTGCTGGAGGCGACGCTACGCCGGGTTGAGGTGTCCCCAAGGAAGCTGCTCGCAAGCCCCACTGCTTCCCGACTCGAACAGCTGGCGAGGTGCCTGGACCTTCCTCCCGAGCTGACTCCAGAGAGGTCAGTGGAAGGGTACCATCCAGAGGGCCTGGAGGACGAAGACATGAGCGATGTTGACCTTGAGGCGCTCATGGATGGCATGCTCAAGTCGCTGGGCACCCTCAAGACTCTGGCTGTTCGGGGTCAGAAGCAGAGGTATTTGAATGAGGCCCAGGCAGCCTTCTATGAAGACTTCTCCGCACGGCATAAGGCTCGCGAGACGGCACTGGAGGAGGAGGTGAAGAACCTCAAGGCCGACCTCCAGGCTGCGAAGCTCGAGGCCACCTTGGTGCGGGCCGAGAAGGAGGCCTTAACCAAGGTGATAGCAGACACAGGGGTCCGCGCTGTCGCTGATTATAAGGCCGGGCCGGAGTATCAGGAAGACCTGGAGCAGTATGGGGCCCGCTGCTACCGAGTGGGCCTTAATGCTGGGAGGGACCACGGAGAACGGCTTTCTTGGGTTGACCGGGCCCGAGAAGCCTTCGAGGCCGCCGTTCGGGAGTGCCGACGTCGTACTCAGGATGTCCGTCTGGATGGTGTGCGGTTCGCGCAATTCCAGTCTGGGCGGATGCCCCTTTCGGGTGATGACGCCGGTCCTTCACAGCAGGCCCCTTGACCCTTAAGCTCCTTGTCGTCTTATACTTCTCCTTTTTGTAACCGTGGCCGAAAAGATCCTACTTGTAAAAAACTTTTTTTAAATGAAGTCTTTTGTTTGTGAGATCGTCATGTAGCTTCACTTTCTCTATCTTCTTCCTTTCATGATTACTCCTGTTCGGATCGAAATCCGCTAGGCGCCGTAAGCATTGCATGTATAACGCAGACCGTGGGGAACCTTGAAGGGGATTCCGATCAGGTATATATGCTAAATGCTCGTATGGCGTCAGGAGTTGGGAGAAGAGAGGTAGGATGCTGAAAAGAGGCTCTTATACATGATAAGCCTTAAGGTTAGAAACATGCCAAGTCCTGGGAATGGCTTCGCCACTAGGAGTAGTTAGCTTATATGAGCCCTTCTCGAGGACATGGGTGACCTGATAAGGTCCTTCCCATTTGATGGCAAGCTTGCCCACTGCTTTTCGGGGGTCCGAAGCCGAACAGCGGCGAAGAACCAAGTCTCCCACGTTGAACCGCCTTTCCCGAACTCGCGCATTATAATATTGTGCGAGTCGTTGCTGATAAGAAACGAGGCGAATGCTGGCGTCGCTTTGTCGTTCGCTCAGCATGTCTAAGTTTTCCCGAAGAGCGCGGTTATTGGCGGCTTCGTCGAAGTGGGTAGTTCGGATAGTTGGAAGGGCTACTTCCAAAGGTACAACTGCTTCCGAGCCGTAGGCCAGCTGGAAAGGTGTTTCCCCTGTAGCTACCCGAGCAGTTGTTCGGTGACACCAAAGGACGTTTGGGAGCTCATCGATCCATGATCCACCTGCAGCCTCCACTCTGGTTCGGATCCCGTGCAGCAATGTTCGGTTGGCGTTTTCGACCAGACCGTTAGCTTGGGGATGAGCGACGGAGGTGAAGTGGTTGTAGATTCCGAGCTCGGCGCACTTCTGCTTGAAGAAGGTGCTGTCAAACTGTTTCCCGTTGTCAGACGTAATCACCCTTGGGACGTCAAACCTGCAGAGAAGGTTCTTCCATACGAACTTCCATGCGGCTTGTTCGGTGATTGTGGTAACGGGTTCGGCCTCGATCCACTTGGTGAAGTAATCGATGGCTACGAACAGAAATTTCTTCCGACCTTGGGCCTCTGGAAAGGGACCCAAGATATCAATGCCCCATCTGGCGAAAGGGCGCGGCTCGAACAGACTGTGAAGCTGTTCGGCCGGTTGTTTGATGAGTACTCCGAACTTTTGGCATTCTGGACATTTCCTGACGAAGGTCATGCAATCCTTCTGAAGAGAAGGCCACCAGAACCCTGCTCGGATGAGGCTGCGCGCTAGCGTTCTGCCCCCCAGATGGCTTCCGCACAGCCCCTCGTGAACTTCCTCTGTGGCCGCAAGGGCCTCCTCAGGGTTGAGGCAACGCAGAAGAGGTCTTGCAAGGGACCGCCGGTACAACTTGCCTTCTACGAGGGTGAAATGCTGCGAGCGCATCCTGACTTTCCGAGCTTCATCCTGTTCGGGGGAAGCTCACCTCGGAGGAGGTACGCCACGAGAGGGTCCACCCAACTTGGGGTTGGTGGGCCCGTTTCTATGGCGGCTACATCAGTCTCCGTGCTCGGAAATGCGAGCTCTTCAATGAACACAGAGCGAGAAGGGGTGATGTCACCTGAAGATGCCAATTTGGCCAGTGCATCAGCTCGCGCGTTCTGCTCCCGTGGAACATGTATAACTCGAAGTATACGAGTCCTCTGTCTGGCTCTTGACCTGTTGAGGTATTGAGCCATGCGAGGTTCCCTTGCTCCGAACTGTCCGCTCACCTGGCTGGCGACCAGCTGGGAGTCACTAAAGACTCTAAGCCGAATGGCCCCGAGGTGCCTAGCCATGCGGATACCGGACAGCAAGCTTCGTACTCGCGACGTTGTTGGAGGCTGGAAAGCAGAAACGGAGGGCGTATTGGAACTCTAACCCCTCTGGGGAGGTGAGGACCAAACCTGCCCCGCTTCCGGTGACACAAGAGGATCCGTCAACATAAAGCTCCCATGGGGGCTCGTCTGCCAACGGTGGATCCTGCTCGGTCGGAAGGGTGCATTCCGACACAAAGTCTGCTAACGCCTACGCTTTGATCGCCGTCCTCGGTCGGAAGCTGATGTCGAACTCACCCAGCTCTGTCGCCCACTTAACCAACCTACCGGAAGCCTCCGGCCGCTGAAGGATGGACTTCAGCGGTTGATCGGTTAGCACTGTAACGGAATGGGCCTGAAAATAGGGCCTGAGTTTCCGTGCAGCCGTGATGAGAGCAAGGGCGAGTTTTTCTGCTCTGGGGTACCTCCTTTCAGCTTCTTGGAGGACCCTGCTAATGTAGTACACTGGATGCTGCGCCGCTCCTATTTCTCTGATCAAGACTGCACTGATGGAGTGTTCTGTGACCGAGAGATACACGAACAGAGGTTCTCCGAGTACAGGCTTTGAGAGAACAGGAGGGGCTGCCAAATATGCCTTCAACTCGGTGAAGGCGGCTTCGCATTCATCAGTCCACCGTACTTGCCCCTCTTGCTTTGAGGAGCTTTTAGGGCCTCGGAGCAATTTGAAGAAGTTAAAACTTCTTTCTGCTGCTCGGGACATGAACCGATTCAGTGCCGCGAGACGCCCCGTCAGGCGTTGGACGTCGCGCACTGTTTTTGGACTGCTCATTTCAAGCACTGCTTGGATTTTTTCCGGGTTCGCCTCTATTCCCCTGTTTGATACGAGGAACCCGAGGAACTTGTCTGACCGAACACCAAACGCGCACTTGGCAGGATTGAGCTTCATATTATACCTCCGCAGGGTTGTGAAAGTTTCCTGGAGGTCGGAAATGTGATCAGTACTCGGAAGTGTCTTGACCAACATGTCATCAACGTAAACCTCCATGTTGCGCCCGATCTGCTGCTCGAACATCTTGTTGACCAGTCGCTGGTAAGTCGCGCCTGCATTCTTCAGACCAAAGGGCATCCTGGTGAAACAGTATAAGCCTAGGTCTGTGACGAACGTCGTGGCGTCTTGATCCGGGG
The DNA here is from genome assembly GCA_014218235.1 of Colocasia esculenta. Classification (NCBI taxonomy): domain Eukaryota; kingdom Viridiplantae; phylum Streptophyta; class Magnoliopsida; order Alismatales; family Araceae; genus Colocasia; species Colocasia esculenta. Next base: position 2,466,963 of record CM024762.1, on the reverse strand, counting down.
GATGCATGCTGATCTGGTGGTAACCAGAGTAGGCATCCAAAAAGCTGAGAAGCTCATGTCCGGAAGTAGCGTCCACCAGCTGATCAATGCGCGGCAGGGGGAAGTTATCCTTGGGCGTTGCCTTATTGAGATCTTTGTAATCCACGCACACGCGCCATTTGCCATTGATCTTGCGCACGAGGACCACGTTGGAGATCCATCTTGGATATTGGGCTTCTCGGAGGAGCCCAACAGCTCGGCTCTTGACCACGTGATCCTGTATCACGGTCTGCCGTTCTCGGTTCACGGGTCGCCTCCTTTGCTGTACTGGCGGGATTCGGGGATCCAGCCGGAGGCGATGCACCATGACTTCCGGGGGAATGCCTGGAAGCTCGTCATCAGACCAAGCGAACACGTCCAAATTGGCCAGCAGGAAAGCTGTGTAGCGTTGCTGCTCAGCCTCTGTCAACAAGGCACCAATGTACAAGACGTGTTCGGGGTCGTCGTCCACTTGAATGGGGATTAAGTCTTCAGCAGGCGTCCCTCGGCTGGTTGAAGGCTGATCGGAAGTCGTAGGAGCCGGATCAGCGAGTGGTTGCTTGTCTCTTAGAGAGAGGACATAGCAACGGCGAGACTCGCGCTGACACCCGAGCACTTCGCCCACTCCGCTCGGAGTAGGAAACTTCATCTTCTGATGGAGCGACGAAGGTACTGCTTTAATACGCCCGATCAGACCTCTGCCAAGGATAGCATTGTATCCAGGCATATTGTTGATGACCAGGAAGTCAACAATTTTGGTCACAGCCTTTGGAGCCGTTCCCAAGGTGATCGGAAGGCGAATCCTTCCCATGGGCTGGACCGAAACTCCCGAAAAGCCGAACAGTGGCGAATTTACAGGGGTGAGTTGATCGGTTCGCAGGCCCATGAGGACAAAACAGTCGTAAGCCAAGACATCAGGAGCGCTTCCATTATCTACCAGAATCCGGCGCACATTACAGTGGTTGATGGTGGCCGAAACGACCAGCGCATCAGTGTGCGGGGTCGTAACCCCTACAAGATCTTCGTCAGAGAAGGTTATAACCTCCTCGGGCTGTGCGCGTGCAGGACTGGCAGAGTATGGAGCCGGCCGAGGTGCCGTAGGCCTATCTACGACGTGCACTCGCCTTGCGTAGTCGCGTCGGCTTCGAGTGCTTTCTCCGCCCGCGCCGAAACCTCCCGCGATCACGTTGATCTCTTGCCCATTGGGCTCATTGTTGATCGGCTGCTCGGGAGTGCGGTCTCGGCGTCGGGGGCGCTCTTCGTTCCGGCGCACGAACTGTCCAAGGTAGCCGCGCTTGATAAGGTCTTCGATTTCGTCCTTAAGCTGGCGGCACTCGGAGGTGTCGTGGCCGTGGTCGCGATGAAAGCGACAGTACTTATTTTGATCGCGCTTCCGGGGGTCGGAGCGCATTCTCTGGGGCCACCGAACAAAAGCTTCGTTCCTGATCTCTGCCAGGATTTGTTCGGGAGCCACGGTGAGGGGGGTGTAGTTGGTGAAGGGACGCGGACGGCGCGAAGAATCGCCATTGCGCCGTCCTTTCTTCCGATCTCGGTCGGAACCGTTGTCGGAAGGCCGCTTCTTGTCCGACTGCTCCCCCTGCTCGGCCCTGCTCGCGGCCAGGCTCTCCTAGCAAGCTGCGTGGCGCTGTGCGATGGAGAGTAGTTCGGTGAGGGTGGCAGGCTGCTGGACGCCGAGGGTCCTCTGCAAAAAACCGTCGCGAGTGCCCTGGATGAGGGCACTGGTGGCCAGAGGGACGTCCAGGCGCGAGATGCGAAGCGCCTCTGTTCGGAACCTCTTGACGAAGTCCCAGAGTGCCTCGCCTTTCTTCTGGCGCACAGCCAGAAGAGAAGCCGCCGTTCGCGGCTGTGATCTCCCGCCAAGAAAGTTGTCCCTGAAGGACTTCTTCAGTTGGCGGAAGGAAGTGATAGAGCCCGCAGGGAGGGTTTCAAACCAAGCCCTGGCGGTCTCTTTGAGCGTTGCAGGGAAGGCCCTGCATTTAGCCGCGTCTGATGCTCCGTGGAACACCATATGCGACTCGAAGCCGTGGATGTGGTCGGCCGGGTCGGTCGTGCCGTCGTAGGGAGCGATGGTGGGAAGAGGGAGCTTGGAGGAGACCTGGGCCTCCAGGATCTCCCTAGTAAAAGGGGAGCGGAAGTCCAAGTCATCCTCCGCGGGAGCTTTCCCCTCCTCCCGCTGGACCATCGCGTCCATACGACGCTCCAGATCGACCACGCGCTTGAGGCACCTGGCGAGCTCCTGCTCGGAGTTGGCGGGGCCCCCTCGTCCCGAGGCGTGGGAGTTGCCTCCCACGACTGATCGAGGCGGACGAGGGGAGACAATAGAGCGGCGAGGCGAACGCTCGCGGCGCTCTGGTGCCCGTTCCTCCGATGGGGCCCGGAGGGACCGGCGCGGAGACTCCGCCTACTGCTCCTGCGGCGCCAGGGGGACGCGGGAGCATCGATGTGACGATTCCGCCTGCCGCTCACGCGGCAGGGAAACCGTCGGGGCCGCTGCCCCCGCCAACTGGGCCTGCAGGGCGAGGCAGACACCCGTCAACTGCTGCATTTGCCCCCGAAGCTCCGCTACTTCGAGGGCAGTTGCAGGTGCGGCAGTCGTTGGTGCTGGGGCGTCGTGGTTTGCGCCGGCAGTGGCAACGACGACGTCACCAGGGGGGGATCGGCGACGGGAATCCCATCGCGACTGGCGAGACCTCGTCGCCCTGCTTCCTATGTTCTGGTATGAAGATCGTCCTCGAGCCATGGCAGCGTCGATTCCCACAGACGGCGCCAAATGTGGTGGTATGATCCTGTTTGGGCCTGAGCCAAACGGGCCTCCACTAAATAGAGAGGGAAGACGATCGCTGGTGAGGACGAACGCCTGCAAAACCAGAAGAGGATCAGGGGGCCCGGTGAAGACCGGGAAAACCCTCTGATGCCCTAGTCAGTGAAGAACTTGAGAGGCAGGGGGTTTTGGAGTGAGAGAATGTGTTCGCGTAGGGAAGAGAACGTACCGTTGCATGGTACTGTACATGTTCTTTTATAGGCGCCGGTGCCAGGGCCAGTGTGCGTAACGCTGGTAGATCGTGCCTGAAAAGGCGCCACGATGGGTGCGCATAATGGGAGGAGTTATGCGCCCAGGTGCCCGTTGGGCTGCCAGACGGTTCGTGCCTCTTGATGGTGGAGTACGTGGCTTGGGACGGTTACGACCGCGCCGCAAGCCAGAGAACCTGCTCGGTGCCCTTTGGACGCACCTTCCGAGCAAGTGACCCGCATGGGGGTCGAACATGCTGTTCGGTGATGTCCGGGGCTTGTTCCGCGTAGCAGGGTTACTTGCTCTGCTCGGAGCCCTTCTGCAGCTGTTCGGAAGGCGCCTGCTAACTAGCTCGGTAGCACTTCGCTTGGGACAGCTGGCGCGTGGGCCCCTCCTCCATCCGATCCTCTCGAAAAACCTGAGACCTTGCGGGAAGGTCGTGTTGTAGAGAAGGCGCTGATGGGCCTTGACGCTTTGGGCTTAGGTGGCAGGAAACGGCCACCACAACATGTAACATTAAGAGTAGTGATAAAAAGATATCCTTGATAATAATAAATATAATAAATACTACGAGAGAGAGAGACATATTAATTAGATTTTATTTACAAATTAAGAAGAAGTTAAAATTTTAGTCTAAAATTTTTAATATTAAGAAATAAAATTTTAAGAATATATATTCTGTAAATAAAATAAAAATTATATATTATCAGAAATGAAAAATAATTGAAAACAGAAGAATAGATACAAAAAAAATTAAAAAACAAGTCAAAAAATAAATATTTATTGGCAGCCCTATTAATGACTATAATATCCAATGTCAGTGGGATGTTGTGCATCCGTTGGAAGCCCTTCGAGTGAGGACTGGCGGTTGCGTGAATTACGCACGGGATGTGAGCTGTCACCACTCATGGATCAGGGCACGCAACAGCGTTCGTCCTCTTTGGCCATGCTTCGCGCCTTTCGGCATTGGCCTACCTGGCAAGCTGACTGATTTGACCTGAGTCCGATCACATCACCGCCTCGTGAGCTGTGATGCTCCCAAATAACACGATTTCGTCACCTTTTACATCTCCTCTCTTTCTTCCAACGGCAAAGTGTGGTAGCTCTCCCATCGCCGTCTCCTTCTCCTGCACATCACCAGCTCGGTTCCTTCGGGATGTTCAGGATCTGGAACTTTCCTGACTCTTCTGATGGGCGTAATTACCATTCGCCTCTCCAATAGCACCTTCCAATAGTCCCAACAAATATTTAGTGTATTTTACACTTGAGTTGTAAATAAACTCATAAAATGTTAAATTAGATACATAAATATTTGAGTTGAATTTAAAAAAATCTAAATTAGATTCATAACTGATGTGTCTAGATTTATTGATCTATTATAGTGGATTAATGAAAACTCTTTCTTACAACTCAAGTGAAAGGATACGTTTATACTAAATGTTTCTCTCCCCATATTGTTTTTTTTTTCAATTTTTTGAAAAGTTGAAAGTTGGGTGGTTGAATTCCTACCATTCCAACTATGTGACTGGCAAGGTTAATCCGAATGATTGCAGATTTATGAGAAATGATTAGTGCCCGACATTTTGAGCACTAATTTTTTGTTAGAATGTTCGGATATGTCACTCGGGTATGTCATGCAAGCGCTATCGTGGTGATTGGGTGGAGGGCAGCGGCGGGCGATGGCAAGCGGTGACGATCGACGGCGGGTGGCGGCGATCGGCGACGACGCTCATCGTGGTGGAGGCCATCGACGGCCAACAGTGCGTGGCGACGATCGTCGCAGTGGTGGCCATCGACAACCGTCCACCAACGGCGACTGGTGACCGACGACCAGCTACAAATAGTTATTTATCTGTGACAATACCTATCTAGTAGTGACAAATAACTATCTATTGATAATAAATAGCTATCTTATTGGTGACAGGAGCTATCTATCCGTGACAAATAGATATCTACCGATGACAAATAACTATTTATCCGTGATAAAAACATATCTACCAGTGACAAATAATTATCAAATGGTGACAATAGTTATCTACCGTTGACAAATAATTATCTATCGTTGATAAATAATTATCAAATGGTGACAAAAATAATTATCCACTAGTGATAAAAAACTATATACTGTGACAAATATATAATTACATAAGAATAATAAATAATTATCTAATAGTGATAAATAGACATACAGTGGTCAGTTCGTCGCCGACCACCGCCCGATGTCCGGCGCCCAATGTTGCCTATTGATGGCCACCTACCTCCATCTGTCGCCACGGTGGCACTCGCGTAGTATGTTTGCGTGATATGTCCGGACATTCTAACAAGATATTAGTACCAAGAGTGTGGGACACTAATTGCTACTCTTAATTAATTGACGTCTTATGTATTCTATTCGGATCCATGGGAGGTGCTGTTGCTTTCAGTCCGACAGTGTTGGGAGCATCCAAACGAATTACACCTGAACGCCCCCATCTAACCTTCCTCCGTTCACGCTGGCCATGATTTTTGCGAAGGCCCACTCTTCTGGCTTCCCCCTCCGAATCTGCGGATTTCTCAGAAGGTATTGCACCAATAATGGCCGCCTGTGACCAATGTAGTTAATTATCAGGCTCACATATCGATCATTAGTATAATTTATTGGGGGTTACCAAATCACAGTAGTTTTACACATCAAGAATGATAAAATCTAATCAATGAGCTACCAGATTATTAATGGTGGACATCCAAGTAATCCAACTTGACTTTAATGCTTGATCGATTAGATATTAAGTATTTTTCATCAAATAAATATTAAGTTATATATCTATTCTCATAGAAATGAGATGTACTTTTGTGTTTATGTAAGATCTAAGAAGTATGTGTGAGACTTACCCCGACATTATAAACAGATACAAGAGCAAATACCAAATATTTTTCTTCAAATATGAGTGGACTTTGAGACACCACCAATGCCTTTGCCATCATGACATTCGGGGCGATTGGTGAGGCCATGACCCGGCGTTAGGGACTAATGCGGCTAGGGGTGTCAATTGGGCCAGGTCGGGCCGGTCCAAAGGCCCAGTGATCCGGCCCGGCCCGATTTTACACGGGTTTGGGTCAGATAATTTAATATTTTTTAAATTTTGAGTCCGGTCCGGTCCGGCCCGGAGTAAGATTGGGCCGGACTCGGGTTCGGACTCGGGCTTGGCTCGGCCCAGCCCAGGCGGTCTGGTGGCCTGGTATTTTTTTTTTAAATAAGTAACACAACAATAATTTTAATACTCTAAAATTTTGGATTGAAAATTATGTTGTGGAGTTATATTTAATGACTTAATATTTATTTCATATTTGTAACAACTAGAAATAAGTTTATCTAGATTAGTCTAATGTTTACTTTATGCTATTTTGATTCAATGAATACTAATTTTATTATAAAAATAAATAAAAATAATAAAAATATCTTTAAAAAATAAAATCGAGCCGAAGCTGGGTTTAGACCGGGTCTTACCTAATTTTTCCGGACCGGACCGGACTTGAACCGGAGCGATTAGAGACCAGACTGGACCCGAGCCAGTACGAACCCGATCCAGGCCCAGGCCCAACCCATTGCCACCCCTACAAGTTACACTACATTTTATAAATATTATTTTATGTGATTAACAAAATATATATTAATATTGTCAAAACAATCATCATGCTCATTAATAATATCTTTAACGATATATATGTGACCTGGTGGGATTTAATTTTATGGATACACATGCATCACAAATTGTGCTTCTGGTTCAAACTAATTTAGTTTCCTCAAATTTTCTTTGAACATGAAGATTTTCTCAGAGACATATTCCATCAGTTATGCTTGTGGGATCAACCATTTTGATGTTTCTTTTGGCTCTCTCTCTCTCTAATCATATGCTGCTGCAGAGTTCTTTTTCCCAATCACTCCCATTGTTTATCCAATGTCATAATGAATCTTGGTTGCTCCCATCTGACATGTCTCTATGGAAGTTGTGCAGGGATGATAAGTTTTTTGAAGCTGTTGCATTGTTATATAGATATTTGTATAGGGAGGTCACAACATTGTTCAGCTTAAGTGAACCTGCTTCCTAAGCCAACATGGAGGATATATGAATGTGGGGAAGGAAACCAACAGTTGCAGTTGTAATGGTTGCAGATGTTCACAATAAGTTATCCAGGTTAAGCAAATTTTGAATACTTGACTATTCCAATATTGCTTGTAAAAGAAACTCGAAGAACATTCATTTGCAATGCTCACTGCTACTGCAAGCCCTGCATCGATTCTTGTCTGAACGTGCTTTAGTGTGGTGACCAATGGCCTCTCTCACTTTGAATCTCCAATTTATAGAACTAACTCGCAAATTTGCTAGCATAACAAGATTATTCAGTAACTTTATCTTAGTTAGGACTGAACACGGTTCGGTTCGGTCTGGGTTGATCTATTTTTTGGCTAAATCGAATCAAACCGAATCTCAAAGTCAACCCGATCCGAACCGAACTGATTCAGTTCGATTTAAATCGAATTCTAATACATATTATAACGCCACCGCACGCTTGCCTGCAATGGCCAAAGCGCTGAACCCTTTCACCCAAGGTTCTGGTTTGAAATCCAGATTTGTCACAGTTTTTGGCCAAAAATTCACTATTTTGAGAAAATATCCCTTTAGAGGAAGCTGGTTTCGAACCCGCGCCAACCCGAAAAGCTCTCGCCCATGCGCTAACCAACTGTGCTATCTTTTATTTGAGCAAATAATATATATAGTAATAATCGGTTTATTCGGTTTCAGAAAATGAAACCGAACTGAATTACATGGGGACCCAACGGTTTGATTTTTCGATTTGAACCGAAATTTGAACAGCCCTAATCTTAGCACACCCACTTCAATATTATGGCTATACTGATTAAGTACTAGGCCAAGTTGAACTGTAGAGGGTATTGAAAGCAGGCGATAGTTAATCGAGATAAGCTTGTTGCTGAAATAATCTATAGGCATGTTATAGTGCCACATTTTCTTGTCATTTTTATTTTCCACATAAAAAAGTATTATATAGATTTATTGATTGTTTAATTAGACAGTAATTTAAGATGTGACGTGACACTTATTCTTTTCTTGGAATAAAAAAAACGATGACATAAAAACATGGCACTCTCTTATTCCACCTATTTCTATATCTGACTTGATCCGTTCACATACAAGACCCAGGGTGGCTGTCTCAACAAACAAGCGGCATCCATGCAATTAGCAGGTACAAAAATCGATTAAGTTTGCCTATATAAGAATCAATCAAGTGCTCAATGGGAACAAAGAAATCAATTAAGTTTTTGACGAATCAACCATATTGATTAAGTGCAAAGATGAACTTGTGTATCAATTAAGCATCACTCTAATCTCTTTGATTAATTGATACTTGTGTCTGTATTTGATTTTACGTCACGATACTTTATTGCTAATCGACAATGACTAATGAGAAAATGTGATTGTCTTTCACACACACACTGAGTTAATCAATTAGAAATGAAACGTAGTGGAATGAAATAAAATGAAGCGGAATGAAATGAAGCGAAGTGGAAAGAACTGATAAGTGGGAGCCAAGGTGTGATGAGATACACTCTCAACAACAAGAACACACCACATGATGAGAATCTTTCTTCAGCTCCAAGTGAAACAACCTCAGGGAGAAATTCTTGAAAACAACAATGTTTGATGGATGGAAAAGTGTGTACGTGGTACACGAAGGAAGTTTGTGCACGTGGGCACGAAGGAAAAGAAGTAGATCAACTTCTAGCATTGTGGAAGTACCCCAGGACACAATACTACAAGTTTCACCATTAGGGAGTATTTATCAGCTTATGGATGTGCTGCAGTTAAGGTGGATCTATGGGAGATAATGACAAATGGTAGAGGGATAAAATCCAAATAAGGAGTTCAAAAAGAGTCAACCCGGAGGCGGCAACAAAGGGAGTTGAATACTCAATTCAGAATAGAATATCTCACATTACTTTGGAGTTGGAGATCAATGGCTTTCATATTGGGATTGGTAAGTGATTTTCACTGTGATTTCAAAGAATGCATGTGTACATGTTGGACTAAAAGGAAAAAAGGGTATAAATCAAATTAAGATAGAAAATAATTAAGGATAATTGTTACATCACTTGAGTTAAGTCACTTGAGTTAAGTCAGGACATCAAATACTCCAAGCGTGAGTCTGTCATCCTCACTAATGCAAACACAACGACCTATCCGCATGAATAAGAATTCTCTGAAATTATCATTATTTTTAATAAAGAGGAACTCAAACTTCATATTCATCATAGCCACAAGGCCCTTAATGTGCTCTAATAGAGTAATACCATATAGTAGAAATGCAATGTAGGATAAAGATGGTGGGGAAATAGTTGTAGCCTAGTGTATGGGTGGACCAAATGGAGGTTCTTCAAACCTACACTCAAAACTCATTAGCCAAGGGAATAATAGACATCATGGAATAAGTAGCTTTCAGGACAACACAAAGCTCAGTCATCTGTTTGATTTAGATCATGAGGATAAAAACTTGGTCAAATAGAATGAAGATCAAAGCAGGATGAATCAATAGTATATATTAGAAATATTCAAAACGGATATGACCCATGTTGGTAATTCAGGCGTGCAGAGTGACTGCCCTGCGCAACACCATCAAAACATTTTTTGGGGTTTTAGAAATATTTAATTTTTTATGGGTTTTTTAAAATATTTGAATTTTATGGGATTTTTAAAATATTTAAATTTTTACGAGGATTTGAAAAATATGCATCTTTTTTTGGAGTTTTGGCAATATGCCCATGTTAACAACAACATTAAGGCTACTTTAAACCATGGACGCGCGAGGGGTCCTCATTCCCTCCCCTTTCGCTAAAGGTTGCCCAAAACAGGGCATGCATTTAGGGTGGTGCCCTATAGTTGATTGTCCTTGGTTGGCGATGTCGCTACTAAAGCCATACCTGAAAAGACGACTCAGTTTAGGAGGGAGAAGAGAAGAAAATTGGGGGATAAGTTTCATATGGGTTTCAAGGAGTAAGTGTTTGACTTCCATTTCACAACCATTAGAGATTCGGTTTTCATTAGAGTTGGGGCTTTTGGATTGATTGAACTTGGCCATTTATGGCAGTGCATGTGTACGAGCAAATTCATTTTAAATCTGCGGGGCCTTTGCCACTCTTTGGCATGCCCTATTACATTGATTTTAACATTAAATTTGAGCTGCATGCATACGACCAGGGTTTGCCCTATGGGGACTTTGCCACTCTTGACATATATTTTTATCTTTGTATGTTCATTTGACTACCCTTATTAAGGACCTCCTCTTATCATAAGTGTTTCAGTTTAGTTATCTTGCCCAAACTACCTCTACTAACCATATTTTGGGCAAATAAGAAGAGAAATAGATGGACGTGCCCTAGGCATGGCCAAGGCAGCAACAATGTCTTCTAAAGAGAGTTGGCTAAGTGCACTGTGAAGTGTGTGAGGTGCCGATGCTAAGGGTGACCTTTAATGATTGGGGAGGGAATGTTGGACTCCTAGCATGGAGCTCTCATAATCAAGGTGTTGTGGAAGCATGTACAATATTAATATTCCCTTTTTTGTGATTTTGTGATAAGGTAAATAGGTAATAGCATGGTTTTAACCATAAGAGATTGGGAGGGTGGTAGAAGGGATGAATGCCCTGCGATGGGGCGAGACTCCAAAATCAAAAAATGTACGAATGAGACAAAAATTAAGAGGATACATGAGGACTAAATCCTCAAAAATAGTGGATGAAAAGGCGAATGCCCTGATCAAATATGGAAAAGGGGAAAAGATGGAAGGAGTTTAGGGAATCTGGAGGTTCTGGAGAAAACAAGAGAAGGTGAGCACGATGCCCAGTAAGATAAGGAGAATCCGGAGTTTCCGGAGGAGTGAGAGGCAAAGGGGTTATGCCGCGTGGGGCAAGAGTGGGAGATGTGTCATGTGGGGCAGGAGTGGGAGATGTGCTGCGTGGGGCATGAAAAGGAGATGCGTCGTGTGGGGCACAACAAGGAGGTGTACCGCGCAGGGTACGAGAGGGAGAGTGAAAACACAATGAGGTGCCACGTGGGGCACGAGGAGGTGGATCTGGAGGTTCCAAGGTACAACGTAGGGCGTGATGCCCAGTACAAAGAAATGAATTATAAAAAAGGTGGTAATAAAAGGCCTCGTGTGGGGAAGGAATGTGAAGAACCCACAGAGAGATGCTAAGGAGCAAAAAAGGATGATTGAAATGAATGGGAGAGAGGAGGACGTCCCCTGGCCTTTAGCCCTGCCTAGCGTTTAGCCTTCCACTTAGGCAGTGGCCTCTTGACCCTTCAGTACTTCTCACATAGCGTGCCCAGTAGACAGATGGTTTAACTCTTTTCACATGAATTGATTCGCTCTCATTCAAAAGTGAGGAATTGTTGACTTCCCTTCGAGTTTTGAGCAAAAGTGACAATTCCCTTGGGATAAAATCAAAATATATGGTGGGGAGTTCCATTGGTAAAGAGGGAGACAACAATGGTGGCATCATGCCCATGGGATTGGAAGTAGTTGACAATAATAGGGGCATGTGCCTTTGGGTTATGGAGTTCATAAACAATTTGACAATGGAGGGTGTAAAAACAATGTTGGTTTTTGACCCCTTCACTTGAGTGGGTAAGGCAATGACAACAGAGTGAGGGGTCATGAGAGCATGGAGAGAGATTTTCCCAATGAGCATATGAATTTAATGCATTTGGCAACTAAATTGACTCACATAATCTCTTGGGTGGGCCTCTTGACAGTCAATGATGGAGGCGAGGATTTCCTCTCTTCAAATACACCCGGTATGGAGATAGTGACTGGCATGTGTGGAATATAGTCTTGAAACTTGAATAGCATGCCCAGCCTCGAGTCTTCCTTCTACTGACTTCATCCATGGATCTTCAACAATGTGCACCCACTCGGTTGGATGGGGGTGTGGATGGGTAATCGAGTGGAGGTAGTAGTGGGTGTAATGGGTAATGGAGTGGAAGGCGTTATGGCTAGTAGAGGCTTAATGGGTGTGATAGAGAGATCTTGCTCAGGTTCAACTGTCAGTGGTGATGGAGATGTTGGGGTAATGCGTTTAACAATGAGAGGAGTGATTGATGGTTTAGGGGTAGTTGGCTTAACAAAGGGAGGTTTAACAATGGATGGTTTAACAATAATGAAAGATAGGGATGGAGTGGTAGGCAAGTGGCATACGAACATGACCTCGGAAGGTTCATCGTTGTAACACCAGAAAGTTTCATGGAGGGGTTCTATATTGACAGCATCAGTCTGAGCAATTGGTTGAAGTGGAGGTGGAGGTTATGGTTGTGGAGTAGGTGTTGGAGCAGGTGCAAGAGTAGGTGCAACATTAGCTTCTGGAGCTTCATCGAAAATGGGGGTGTTGTAAGGCCCAGATGGAGGTTGATTAGTCTGAGGACAGATAAGTGAACACTTAGGTGGAAGCATATTGTGGTAGGTAGGTGTATAGCGAGTGGTATATGATGTGGATGTGTATTGGTTGGTGGAGTGGCGAGGTGGATGGCGGATGATGTCCACTTGTCCATTGTACCTCGGACCATCTTGCTCGAACATGTTCATAATAGGAGAGTCCATTAGATGTGCTTGAATGTAACGGTCTCTCTCATATAATTCATCCATAGACTCAAGTTTTTTCATGGGCAAGATGTGTCGAAATCTCAAAGTAGAGTTTGAGATGATCATGTTGACTTGCTCTAACCCTGTGAGCAGATCTTTCAACTTGGTGGCCATTGCCCTCCATCGGTTAGAAAATGAGACAAAGTCCTCGTCAGGCCTCATCTTCTAGGATACCAAATTTGTGATTGAGAGCGGTGGGTTGACATGGTCCTTGTACTTCTAAAGAAATCTCTTCTGCACGATGTTGAAGTCCTCGGCCTCCCTTGGCTCTAAAGAATAGAACCACTCCAAAGTCGGGCCATCTAGAGACCTACAGAAGAGATATGCCAAAATTTGGGAATCATGTTGCCATTAAGATGACTCATAAATGAAATCTTTGATGTGAATGTAGGAATTGTATGTGCCATTATACAAGCGGTACGTCAACATCTCTAAAGGATGTATATAGAAGGTAGGGAGAGTCAGCATGGTGACAATGGGGTTACCCTTGGAATGAGAGGCTTTGTTCAATTGTTCCTCCATTTTATTCAATTTGGTGAGAAGAGCTTGTTGCATGGGAGTAACATGCCCATAGGCTTGAGAAGAAGTACATAAGGGAGGCCGAGATAGAGTGGGCTTGCCTATGGGGCGGTCTGGACAGATAGGATGACGTGGACTATACAAGCCAGGGGCTGAGAGGAGTGAGGAGGTGGAGGTGGCAAAGCCGCCGAAATATACAAAGGTGGGTGCCTAGGAGAAGGAGATGGCATAGCCGTCGGGGAAAGAGAAGTACCCTCGACTAAAGATTGAATGATGTGCAATTGTTGATGGGTTAGTTTGTCTAGAACATTCAAAACAGTTGATACATTAGCATTGTGATGCGAAGACCAAGTCTCATGTCAGGTAGTGGCTCTTGATGAGACCGAGGGAGTATAAGAATGGTTAGTGCCTGAGGCGCGGACATAACTGTAAGATGCTGATGCATGTCTCTCAAGGTGGTGAGATGGACAGACTTGAGATTGATTAAATTGACTAATTGAACTGTCCTCATAGTCATTATTTATATAAGCATGGTTATACATGTCCATTTCAACCTAAGGCAAACAATCACTCAAGGAATCAAATATCAAACAATCAATATGGTCCTTGTTAAAGATTAGACAATCGAGTTGCGATGTTTACGCCTTATTTTTTTAGGAGTTTCACTTGAATTATCTAGATTTGAAATTTTCAATGACACTCCAGATGAGATCCTAGTTGGATGAGAGTTTGGAACTTTGGGGTTCAACTAGAATTACAATCTCACCACGTAATCACCAACTAAACCTGAGACGTCAGTATGGTACAACCTGCTCGGTCCGTCGTGATGGAATCCATGGGGTACGGAGACTTACGGAGGTCTTGAGTCCAAAGGGATGGAATGCCTAGTGGAGAGGTCTTCCTTGCCATGAGGGTGTGTGGAGCCTAGGATAGGGAGAGAGGACGTCTCCCTGACAAAAGATATGTCCTGGGTGCAAGAACTAATGCAAATAAATTCTGGACAACAAAGAATAATGCACTTCTGTCAACAGTCAGAATTTTGTCATACACAGACGTCGCGAATATAAAGGTGAATCATTTCCTACCACCTGGATACATATCTGAATGTCTAAACAGACTACCAAAGCTGCGTCCGATCCTTGAGGAGCAAACTGTAAACAAAAATGTGTCAACCTAGGCTGTCGTGGAACACACTGAATCATGTTCAGTTAACCTGATGCGATATACAAGCAGAATCACGTCCTCTGTGTCGGACGCGATTTCAAATAGGCACCTGAGAACAAAAAATAAACGAGAAAACAGGGGAAGTATAGGGAATTCAACACAGACTTAGCATGGATTTTGCAGGGTATAAGCAGGAACAAACAAAAAGCATGATCTCCAAGCACAGGCAATATGATAAAGATCAAATCAACTCCATTTTATTTTATCTCTTTTTCAAACTTTCTTTATGGGTCCACAATCAGCTAATCGCAGAAAGGAGGAAAGGGGAAGAAGAGAAGGGAGGTGTGTGCTACATGGGGAATGCAAGGATGAACACACATGGGTGTCGATGGAGGGTGCCACGCGGGGCACAAATGGAGGGGATAATAAAAAAGAAACGGTAAGGAGTCCCACCGTGTTCACCAATTTGTGGATTACGACTTTCGTCCAACAAAGAAACGAAAATACAAGGGTGGAGCACCACTCCGGAATGTGATCGTGATCGCCACAGACTCGAGGGTCTCAAAGGAGTAAAGATAAACAATGAATAATAAAGGGAGTGATCGCGAAGAATACCTTTAGCGAGAAAGATTGTGGAGACGGGTTCGTTCCTTCTTCTACGCGCGGCCGGCCGTGGTTAAAGGTTTCTTTTGATGAATACCCTTGAAAATAAACACAACAAAAGATAAAGAGGATGGATTAGCCAATGTTGTGTAGCATCAATTCTCATAAACAAAAAAAACATGAAGAGCAAGGGGAAGAACACACATTTTGTTGCTTTTAAAACCCCTAGAAATAGGGGTGTGTGTGTGTGTGCATGAAGTGATTAGATAAAAAAGATGTGTGTGATGAGAGAGTAGAGATTGATTAAAAACATGAAAAGCTCACATGGGAGCAAAGGGGAAGGCACCCTCATAGGGGGTTGATGGAGATGCTAAGAAGAATAAACAAAGAACATGAAAGGGAAAGAGGGAGAGGTTGGCTTCCCCTATAGTTTATGGCACATGGCACTGAAGCTTGCATAGAAGCTTGAAGGAGGAGGGGGGCACTGGCGGCTGATGTGGCTGTGGAGAGGAGAGGGCAACGCTTCAAGTCTTGAGGTGGAGATCCAGTAGCATCTCCATTTCAATTGGACCCTCTCAACTCACTGCACAAGGGGGAATTCACACTAGGCAACCTTCTGAACCAATGAACCAGATGTGTATTTATAGGGAATTAGGGCTTAAAATCCGAGTTGGAATGTAACCCTAAATTGCGTCAGGAAAAGTGGATGGGTTTAAAGTATAATCGTGTCAGACAACCAGACACATTATTGAATTTTCAATTTTGATCGAATTTTGATGAAAATAGTAAGTTGAATTGCGTCAGGTATGGATGATGTGTTCATGAATTTCTAAATTTTGTTTATGGAAACTTGCCAAAAGGGCAATTTGAAAAGTGCAATCACGTCAGGTGTACAAGACGCATTTCAGAAAAGGCAATATGTATTTCCAAAACCAAAAATGGAAATTACTCATAAATATGGAAGTCCAAAATCACGTTGGGTACAATGGACGCGTTTTAAAATACTTATTTTAGTCAATAATCGATAAACGCATCAAGTAAAGCCGACGGGTTAATTTAGTCACCAATTGATTGTCTAAATCACGTCCAGATATCTTAACATATCATAAATGTTCATCAATCAATGGTTGTTCACCAATCGATGGAGAAATCACGTCGGGGTTACCTGACGCGTTAATGAATGTTCATCAATCGATGGAAAATAGTGTAGGCTTAATCTGACACGTTACTGACAAAAGGCGTCTGGTTGGTATAATGCATTCATTAAATGATAATCGGTCCACCTAAGCTGACCCGATTTAAAGAAGGCCAGCATGATGCTCCATCAAGCCAGGAAAAATAGGGGAAAAGCCATGAAGAAATAGAGGAGAATGGGGGAGAATTAGAAGGATGGGAAAATGCACTCACAAAGTGCATATTGAGGGCCACTTAGAGCATTATGATGCAATATAAGATTTGCTCATTGTGATGTCAATTTTGGCATGTCTACACCCTCTTCTCGACTTGTCTTCGACATTGCTCAAACATCGTTCGAAGATGCGTAATCCAGTATTTTGGTTTGGGGAAATATATTCTGCTTGTTTGACTTATGTGATCTTTTTTGTTTTTGTTTTTTTGTTTTTGCTACTTTGTATGGTTTAGGAGTCCTCTCCCAAGTGGACACTTATGTATTTGTACTCGACTTTATCTAATAAATGGTCCCTGTCAGAAATGCATGTACAAAAAAATTCAGCAGCTTTTAGGTTGTTAATTTCTAGTCCCTACTTTATTGGGATCTATGATGACAGTTAGAGACTAACATTTTCTATATTCTGACTGTGGAAAACTATTACTTTAAAGTCTTTTAACTCTTACTTTAACGTCTTTTAAGTTATACTTTAAATCATATCAACAGTTACTTTAAATCTATCATACTTTAACCGATTTTCCCTTCTTCTTTAATAGGTTTATTCTTCTACTTTAACTAGTTTCTTCGCCTACTTTATTAACATACTACAACTACTACTTTAATAGACAACAATTACAACTTTAATATACTATAACTACTACTTTAACACACTACAACTGCTACTTTAACATACCAGATGCTTTAACTAATTTTCTCTTCTTTAATAGGTTTGCTCTTCTACTTTAGCTGATTTGCTCTTCTACTTTAACTAATTTTCTCTCTTACTTTAAAATCTTCAAACTTAGATTTTAAGTCATACCAACAGTGACTTTAAGTCGCACACGCTTTAACTCACCATCACACATATTTTAATGACTTTAAACTCTTACTTTAATACATTCGAACACTTACTTTAACATCTTCAAACTTAGATTTTAATTCATGTCAACATTTACTTTAAGTACCACATAATTTAATTCAGCTATCACACATACTTTAACAACTCTAAACTTTTACTTTATCACCTTAGAACATAAATTTTAAGTCATGTTATCAATGACATTAAGTCCAACATATTTTAACTTACTGTCACACATACTTTAACAACTTCAAACTCTTACTTTAACGTCTTAGAACTTAGACTTTAAATCATGTCAACAGTTACATTTTAAATCATATCAATAGTTACTTTAAATCTCATATGTTTTAACTCATTGTCACACATACTTTAACAACATCAAACTCTTACTTTAACGTCTTAGAACTTAGATTTTAAGTCATATCAACAGTTACACTTTAAATCATATCAATAGTTACTTCAAATCTCACATATTTTAACTCATTGTCACACATACTTTAACAACTTCAAACTCTTACTTTAACTCCTTAGAACTTAGACTTTAAATATTGTTAAAGTATGAACACAATGATCATATATACTGATGGCACAAAAACAGACAGAACATTAAAATGAGAAAAAAAAATTAGAAGACAGAAACTATCTTTTTACGGACTGATTGTTAAAGTCCGTCAAAAGAACTATTTGGAGCACCATTTTCTAATAGGGGCTAGAGCTGTAAATAAATTAATATACTAGACAAGTAGCTCAAATTCGGCTCGGATGTTATTCGAATTCGGTTCGTTTAATAAGGTAAACGAGTCAAACTGAAACAAAAATTTAACCTTGTTTCATAAATGCACCGAGTATGAAAAATGTTTACTCGGCTCGTTAAAGCTCGTGAACAAATTCATTTAATTTTTTTAATTATAAAATTATAAATATAATTGTTAAATATTTTAAATATTATATTAAAATAATTAAACAAGTAACATGAATGATCTTAAGATATGACTTTGAAATAAGATAGATTTGAGTATTATAAATAATTAATTTTTTACTTATAAATTGAATTAGACTTATATATATATAGATATATATATATATATAACTCATAAATTCAACTGGACTCATTGAGATACTTGTCAAATACTCGAACTCGAGAATATTTAAATGAACCACACTTGAACAACTATTTTTAATATTCGATAAAATTCGAGTTTGATTCAAGCTCAATTAAAAATTAACTAATAAAATTTGAGCAATATAATATTCGACTCGACTCATTTACACTCCTAACAAAAACTAAGAAATAAGTATCATATCTAATAAAGACTTATAATTAATTTGTCAAAAAATACACACGTTCAAAAAAAAAAAAAAAAACACTGTCCATGATCCGAGAAACCAGACCGTCAAACTGAGAGGGTATGTGCACAATTAAAACCTTCGCAAGGTTGTAACAGCAGAATGGAAACCCCGTCGGCGAAGACTGCCTCTGTAATCAAGAAACCCCGGAAGCGCCGTACTCCGAGAGCGGTACCGAATAGAATTATAATCACATCACATCGCCGTCGGGCAGAACCGCTCGTGCTGGTGCCGTCGCGGGCCGCGAAGGCGCGCGGGAGGGATTGGCGAGGGTGGAGGGCCATGGACAACATGGTATACGCCGAGGAGCTCGTGCGGGAGTTCCTCGTCTTCAGGGGCTTCACGGCCACCCTGCAGACCTTCGAGGCCGAGCTGGCCACCGACATCGGCAAGGGCTTCCAGGTTGAGAAGCTTCTCGACCTGGTCTTCTGCACGTACGTGCCCAGCTTCCAGGCTGACAAGCTCGTCGGCCTGCTCCGTTTCTTCCGGCACCGCCTCTCGTCCTCATCCGACGCGGCGCTGGCCGCCGCTCTGGGCAAGCTCGAGGTGTCGATCCTGCGTTACTACGTCGTCCACGCGATCCAGTCTGGGCGGCAGGACAAGGTGATCGAGTTCTTCGGGGCGCACGGGGCCGACCTGATGCGTAGGCGCGAGGATTGGACTCCGTGGTTTGGTGGCGACCTCCATCTCTTTGTTTTAGTGATCTGTCTCTCATCTCCTCCCCCCCAAGGTCTATGTTTGTATATGAATTTTGACATATATGGGTCTTCGCAGCAATTCCGTACATCAAGAACCCGAACTTGGATCCGCAGTTTCGAGTGTACTTTTCCAAGGAGTGGCTGGATGCCCTGCGCCTTTCATTCAGAAATTTCCTGAGTGAAATATTCAATGGTGTCAATATCCTTCATAGAATCAATATTGTTGCTTGCGCTGATGTTGTTTTGTGGTCATTGGCTGTCTTTTTGGGTTTAGACGGTTCTTACTGTGATGATGTTTTTGAGATGCTTAGTGTGCCCCATTCTGCACGTTGTTGCAGCTCTGATGGTAGATCCTTTTGTCCAACCATCGGGCTTGATCGCCATAGAAACTTGTCTCCTGTTGTCTGTTCTACCCCAAGAGCATATCCTTAATTTTCTTCTCTTACTATACTCCATCCCTCTCCTTTTCTTCTGAAAATTGCATTATTTCCTGCAAAATCCCAAAATCGTGATGATCTTGAATCTATTATGATTTTGTTTTCAACACTATATCCTTAGCTAACACAAGGATTCCTGCACTCTTAAAAATCGGTACTGAAAAAAATACCGTCAAACACCTTCAGAACGACATTAAGCAACTAAATACGAGATTGTCACAACTTCAGGCCTTGCTAGAGGCGAAGGAGGCTGAGCTATGCCAGATGAGGAGGTAACCGTTCTTCGTTTTGGAATGTATTTTACAGAATATGCACTCAACATCTCTCTTTTTCCAAGTTCCTAAGAAAATTGCCCCACCTGCCACATTGTTTCACTTTATAGTATCTGATTTGGTAAGAATGCAGCGTCCATGTGCCATTCAATGTTGAATTCTTTGTTCCTTCTTTTAGTAATTGTTGTTAAAGACCTCTTATTGCTTCCATTATCTCATGCATTTAGGCACAACTCCTGATGAAATGCCTCAGAGGCCTTCCTATTGTAATTTCAGAAGACAATCTTCTTGCGTGTCTGCATTCCTTTTTTTTTAATGGGTGTCCAGCCACGTGTCCAACATATAGAAGATAAAATAATGCCTGGCAAGAGAATGCTTGATAAAAAAAAGAATGCTTGATATAACCAGTTTGTTAGTAGTTCTCATACACGGAGACTATGTTGGATCCTATTGATGATATGGTTTTATAGATTTGTTGTCATTGTATAATTTTTCTTGCTTTCATTTTGTTCATTGAGTAGGCCAGTGGCCCAGTAGCGATTGAAATGCCCAATTGTCAATGCAATCAATTTTGTGTTAGAATTGAACTTCATTTTCATATTCTTTTTTGTTTAACTAGGACCTGTTGGTTTCTTTGTTAGTATTATTCAAATATTTTTTTGCCCGAAGAACATGTTAGAAAGGACTCATGCTTTGCTTTTGATTTCATCTTCAAAGTGGTGTTTCTGAAGTTTGTCTAGTGCGTGGACATATGCTTTTTTGTTTCTGCCCAAGGATAGGAGAGAATTCTGATTATTTTCAGACAGATATTCGCCTGAAATTTGGAAATCTATACCTGAGTGCTTTTACCTTCTTGGAAAACTCAACCGCCTGCCTTTAACCCTAGACTGTCAGTTGTGAAAGTCAAAACACTGTAACTGTGATATGAAAAGATACTTTCTTCTTCTTCTTTATCAAATGTGTTTGGACATCCCGGCTCTCTTGGTTTATGCATTAGTCCTGATAAGATGGCTCACCTCATTCATATCTCTTTTATGGAAGCATTCGGTTATATGTCTTCTGTAGCCAAATTTCCTCATGGTATAGTCCATTTTTTTCATTCAGTGTGGGGTCTTCGGTAAATGAAACTTCCAGGCTTCTAGAAAACAGCTTCAATCACAGCTGCATGAAAGGGATTTTGCAAGATGATTTAGTCTGTAACTCAGTATCAGAAGACCATCATCATGTTAGTGACCATGTTTCAGTAGAATCGGCTTCCAACTTGGAAGAAATGGTTGTAGGAAAAGGCGCTTCTGATGCTCCATCTTCTGATAGTGTTGTGTCTGAACTGAGGCTACCTGAACCAGGACTCAACTCAGAGTCTGAAAGCAGGCTTCGTCATAGAGTTGATAAAGGCATGGATGCTACTCTGATGTTTCAGGCAGGTTGAGTTTTGTTCCTAATGCATTTATATTTCTCTTAAATAGGTTGGTGTCTTTTAGAATGATACCTTGTCAAAATTGTGGTTGCCTGTCTATCAATAGAATGGCTATCATAACCGTTTCTAACTTTCTAGAAAATAGCTCACATTGTTCGATAGTTTCTTTTGGAATTTATCATTTTATGTTGGAAAGGACTATAAGGAGAAATCCATTAGAGACAGGTGTCTGACTTCTTTTGAAGTTTTCTCCATTTATGGAGTGATATGTGGTGTTATGTGTCTTTTCTGGCTAGAGTAGTTGTACTCTCTGGCCATATCTAGCATTTGATTGGATATTAAAAGAATGATGCAGGCCATCAGTAGCTTGCATCAACCAATGCCCTCTGTAAATTATAGAATGTGTAATGACTGGCCAGGCTGTATCACCTGTTTTGGCTGTCATTCTCTCTCTCTCTCTCATAATATAATATAACACACACACACACACAGAGACCTGCATGTTCGCACACACATGTAGGCATGGATATATTTTTCTCCCTTATGTGCGTATACATGCACACTCACGTCTAGATATGGATATATTTTCTTTATACACATATATACACACACACACACACACACACACACACATTCACACAGACCTTCATATGCACACACACAAGTATGCATGGATATATTTTTCTCCCTTATGTGCGTATACATACACACACACGTATAGACATGGATATATTTTCTTTCTTACAGCAAAGCAGCTCTCTTGCACTCCGTGTGGTTATTAGTATTATTCGTTAACAATTGATATGTTGCTTAGGATGTTACCTTATTCAAGAATGGCAAGTTGACTGCTTAGAAATTATTCTTTGTATTTTGACAGGAAGTGAGGTGAACTCAGTGAAAGAAGAAGAGTTCCCTGAAGTAAAAGTAGAATTTCAGGCAAGCCTTTGTGATATCTTGTGCTTATTTGTTCCCTAATGCCTAACATATCCTTTTTTCATTCTTTATGGGCTTGAAACTAAATTCAAAATATTTGGTTGTTTGTTGACGTAATATTGCTGAATGGTTGTCAGGAAACTTTTCTAGGCCACACAAGCCCGATTACTAGGTGCAGGTTTTCTGCTACTGGAACTAATATTGCTAGTGCTTCTGCTGATGGCACCGTAAGGTATTTGCATGGAAAGAGTATATTTGACTTTGTTCATCAATTTCAGTCCATTTCCACCACCCCCACTACTTTAATGACCATTATTACTTTCTTGCTTGGTCGAAGAATATGGACATATAATTCTTCCACCCCAACATCGAGAAATGCGACTATCTATTGTGGAGCTGAAATTATGTCTCTTGATTGGGAATGTAGATCTGACCGTTTGGTATGTATTGTAGTTGAGTGAAACTGTCTATTGACATTATTCTTTTTAGCTAGGAGCTGAGATTCTTAACATTCTCCTTCTTTTCGTTGGCAATAGCTGCTCATAGGTACAGCAGATGGCGGAATCAAAGCTTGGAATGTCGATGCTAAGAGAGTAGTTTGTGATCTCAGTACGACTTCAGATTATCCTAGGTTGAATATTTTTTGGCGCAGGAATCCTTATATTTATATTTTCAGTTACTCTTTTTGGGCTAATCTTCCTATGATAGTATCTTTGCAGTGTCTTGGATTTGAAGTGTAGCCCAGTGGAGCCAATTTTTGTCTCAGCAGCTGCATCTAGAAGGTACTTGTCAATTTCTTTACTTTTGTTGTTTGCCAGGGAGGGTAGAGAGAAATGATTTTGTCTTTGACAGTGTGCTTGGTATATTAGCTAGTGGCAGTGAAATTCTTCAGAAACGTATTTAAAAGGCTATCTGAAGGTCAGCTCAAATTTTAGTGAACAATTAAATAGTGAATGAAGCTGTGGTGAAAAATATTGGGTTGTGTTTGAAGATTGATCATTCATGCCAAACATATGTGAATAGATCATTGCAAGTATATTTTGCGATCAGTTAGTTTATATTTCCTTGATTTACATTGGTTTGTGCACTCTAAGTAGATCTTGATGATGGTTTTGTAAACAAATATACCTGCACTTCATTTCTTCCTCTCTTAAGGCATTTATGCAAGAGACAGAAAGAAGTTGTCATCACTTAAACTAAGGTTCTCAATGTGTGCCTGGATTTGCATGCATATGCATGGTGAAGCATGCATACACATGCTTTCACACGGAACACGTTTTGCACTCATGCACATGAAGCATGCCTTTTGTCCGTTGTGTGGTGTAAGCTTTCTTCAAAGGTGAACACTATTCACCACCCGTCCACCATCATTGAACAGTTCAACATATATTCAAGTTTGAAATAAGTGTTTTTTCAAACTCAAGTCTCTCTATACTTTTGACTGTTTTTTCTCAAACTCCTTAGTCTTTCTATATCCTCAGCTTCATTATCCTGATGGGATTTTTTCTTGATTTGAGGCATGCCGCTAGTCCTCTTGACCAGATGGGATTTGCTTCATTGACTGTTTGGAACATGAAAACGTGGAAGGCCATGGTATGCTTTTATAAAAGCTTCTTGTTTATATTGAAGATACACAAATGTGTTGAAATATTTGGTGTTTGGTGAAGTCAGTTCTTCCTCTTGGGAAAGATCCTCCAGCAATAACTTCATTGTGCTTTAACCACAATGGGAAGATCTTAGCAGCATCGGCAACGGATGGAATGATTCATATGTTTGGTATCCTTAACTAATTAGTCTTCACTGGTATTATCCACTTTCCAAAGAAATGGCTTGTTTTATTTAGACCACTAATCTGTTCATCACTGGTTCAGTGTTGTGACCTTATTTTATCTTCTTTTTCTTGATTTGATCAAAGAAGAAGGTTTTTGAATCTACATGTGAAATTAACTCTGGCTGTAATAGTTAGTGTAGTGAAAATGTGAAATGACAGCCAAGTTGGTCTGGCTACATTCCACCCCTGGAAACAGACAGCCCGCTGCAGTGCCAGCCTAATATTGTGATTTGTCAGTGATCCTAGCATTGAAAAACTGTCTTTCCTGGTTCTGTCACTAAGGTTTTCTGCTGCTCTTCTGTCAATGGTTCTAGCCTTGGAAAAAGATTGGTCTCTTGCCAGCATACTAGCATAGTGCTTTGGCTATGGTCATAATGTTGGAAACCACTCAGTCCACTGAGTATTAACACTTGGTTTGTCATCTGTTCTGGCTAGCAAATATTTTTTTTCACCTTTTTGTCTGTGGAAAGAAGTTTTAGAAATAAGAAGCTTTCCTTGTGCACATGAATTCTGTCCACATGGCTCCTTGAGGAATGAATAGCCAAGATATTGCTTGTGGTGTGGAAGTTGAGTTTCTATCCTGTTGGGAAAGAAAAAGAAACTGAATTGTGATTTACATGTTTCATATGGGGTATACAAATTGCGCACGATATGGCCAGTGGCTGGTGGAAAGATGGAGTTAATGGATCTGAATAGGCCATTTTGTTTGCGTTGATTAAGATTCTCTTCTACAATAAGACTACAGCATACTCACTGAGTTGTTGATAATAATCTTCTAATGAATTATAGAATTTGAAGGAAGTCTACGTCATTCTTTTGTGGAGACAATGCATGAAATGGGCTTTTAACCAGTTCCTGTCACTGAACCATACTACTGAGATACATGATAGAGAGCTGGCTTTGCTCTCCTGATCAAGGTTTACTTAAGGGTGCATTTACCAGCTTACTGTGTTCTCCTGTTGCCTGCAACTGGAATTTTTATATATTCTCTTAATGTTTCAACAACAATCTGTTTCTAACTTTTTTACCAATATGTCATAAAGATTGCATAGTTTTCCTTTTTATGGAGAGCAGTTGAGATTCTTCTTTCCTGTTTCTTATTCATTCATCATTCACCTGTGTACTTTCTTAATTGACCTCCTTAAGATATGTCGGCCAACCTGCAAATTACAGGGTGGCCAGCCCATGATTCTGCTGTTAACTCTGTACTATTTGGACCTGATGAGACGAGCATATTCAGTCTGGGCTCTGATGGAAAGGCAAGTGGTAGATATAGTAAACCTGATTTATGTTTTACATTTCTGTGTATTCTTAAAGGACACTGTTGCTGCAACCGATGTATAAAGCCCTCTTTTTCGTAAAATTGCTGGAGCCATTGATAACTCTATCATACATTTGCTGGAGGAATGCCTTATTTTTCTCAAGATTAGCTTTTTCTTCATTGCTTTCTTAGCTCTAGCTTTCTTCAGGTTAAAAAAGCACAGCTTTGTGGTGGGCTTACAAATATCTAATCTATAGTTCCTATAATTTGTAGTAAGCAAGGCCATTACGCTTTGCAGTCAGGGTTATAAATGTCTATTTTATGGTTTCTATGAATTACGTGGTCAAATTGCTCTATAAAACTGTATTCTGTTAAACACTGTGAAAGAAGGAAGTGAATTTCATATCTGCTCTTTTTAAAGCATTTCAGTTTACATCCATTTCTCTTTGTAGGGAACCAAAAAGGGTGGGTGGGTGACCCCTTCTTCCATTTATTGCCCTCTTTAATGTTTTGCACCAGGAACGCTTAGAAATAACCTGAAAACTACCTTTAAAGAAGCTATTCATATGCTTCCCTCCCGAAGGAAGGCTAAAATCCCCTGCTTTTCATAACTGTAAGGTCATTCGAAGATTCTCTATGACAGAGACTGGTAAAAGAAAAATTTTCTTTTACCCTTACCTTTAAATTAACAAAAGGCCAACCAACAAAGTTTTCCTTAATTTGCAAATCATGATAAAGAGAAGATTAGGGAGAAAAATGGAACATTTTGACCTATCCCTGTAAACTTGTCAAATTAAGGAAAACTTTGTCGGTTGGCCTGTCCCTTGCACTGTTTCAGTGAGGGGAAGGAACTGAGCAAGTGGAAATTGTGAAAGTGGGAGATAATTTGGGGGAATGATGAGGAATAAGTGGCAATCGTCTGATTTAGTTGTATTAACATAGCCATAACTGAGTTTAGATACCAGGAGCAGACACTAGCGAACAAAACCTAGATTAGTTAAAGCTTTAGAGGATTAGTTTACAGTTCTACTAGGATGCCTATGTCCCATCCTTCAAAAGGTTTTTGGGAATTAAGCCCAAATACACACTTTGAATCAGCCGGCGCGAAAAGCAAATAAGGGGTTTATGATTTAATGTGATCATACCTTTTACAGATATTCGAATGGAGCTTGCAAAACCAAGGTCAAGTTCTCTGGTCCAGGGATTGTAGCAGGTAGAACTCCTTCCTGTTCAACAAGAATGGTATTTCCACCTGCAAAAGCAAAAGAAAGTACTCCTTTCTGCTCTTTAAAGTCAATCTCATTTGTCTTTTTCAATCTTCAGGTTCTGCAATCTG
This sequence comes from Colocasia esculenta, assembly GCA_014218235.1. Lineage (NCBI taxonomy): Eukaryota > Viridiplantae > Streptophyta > Magnoliopsida > Alismatales > Araceae > Colocasia > Colocasia esculenta. Next base: position 2,440,158 of record CM024762.1, on the reverse strand, counting down.
GGAAGCTCGAAAAGGCTCAAGCATGAAATATCATTGGATTCAAACGGCAGAAGACTGTTAGTCACATCTAATTCCGTTAGATCCCCAGTATACCAGGTAAGTCTCTAAATACTTTTCATTGAATATTGTTCGCCGTGTTCCTGTATTCTGATCTCTGCATTGGTGGATTGTTGGCATCTTATCATATGAACAGGTTCAGGGGCATATGAGTGGGTTCAGAACGCTGCCCCACACTTCTGCTGTTACAACGGTGGATTGGCATCCAACTCTTCCCATCTTCTTGACTGGATCAGTAGATCATTCAGTCCGTGTCACCTCTATTGCATAAATGCTTCTGCTTTGTGTCTCCAGTTCCTTGCGAGTGTGTGTGGCATCCCTCAACAAATTGGTGCCCACCTACTCGCCGTGCCTGCAGGATCCTCTCACAAATTAACTCACCACATTGGCCACATTGTTTGGCCATCCTTCCCTCCCTCCTTGTGAGCTTTTTGGTTTGCTAGCAGGTGTCCCCTGTAAGTGGGGTGAGAATATTCGTTGGCTCGATATGTTATTCACAGGCAAAGTATATTGTAGCGGTTAACAAACTTGCATGTTCCTCCGATGATCCGACTCTGACCTTCGGTGGTGAAGTTTTTAGAGGGGAAGAAAAGGAAACGCCCAGATGATTGAACTAAGGAAGAGGAAAGAGATACAGAGAACTGCCCAAAGAGCCACTTCCTAGACGCCCATGGGGCAGAGAAGGCTAAGAGGATGTTGAGCAATGTCTCCACGTGATGCTTAGGGTTTCCCTTGGCTCACACACACCCTAGAGGGCAGAAACTCTAATCTCATATTAAGAGGATAATTACAATAAAAGTCATGTTTTTAAGGATAGCTCACGAAAATAGTGTCCAAACTAGCTTTAGGATAGACATGAAGAGTTTGAGATTGATTCTTAGGCCTTAAACACACTCAAACACAAGTCTGGGGTCCTCTAAATCTAGTACTCCACACAAAAAGTTTACTATAAGTAAGTGTATCCCTTGAGAAGGGAAGATTTGCTGAGTATGGTATTTATCCCTATGGAAGAGGGAAGGTCAAAGTAGTCTTGATAGTTGGCTTTCCTTTTAAAAGGAAGGTTTGTTGCAGTTAGCGGGTTGTCTTTTCATTTGTGTATAAGGAATGATCAGTAAATGTCAGGGTGTTGCATTTTTTAAAAAAATGGTGAAATTCTAAGCTCTTGACTCAGGGATTGGACGTAGCATTTTCATTGGAAGGAAAGTCCAAATCAAGATAAAAATTTTGTCTTTTATGATTTGACCAACATAATTAACATGTGTTAGTAAGTTTTTGTTAATTTAGTTTCCACGATGAAAAGCATCTATTCACTCCTCTTTAGGTGAAAAAGTTCTACTGTCATCGATCCAACAGAACTAACTTCTTATCTTAGCATATGTCGAGTGGTAGATCAAGTGTTCATGACACGTCATGGACCCTGTTTGATAATTGGGCTCTAGTAAGTGGGCTCCTATTTAATAACTAGATTTTTACTTATTAGATCGAGTTTAATAATTGGGCCTTATAGATTGGACCAAAAAGTTGAGATTTTTCTCTCCAACCATCTATAATAATGATAAAAAGGATATTTTTTATATATAGTTAATTCTAATTTTGGTTAAGTTTGTTGTCTCTTATGGAAACAGATAACAAGGTTGAATATTTTAAAGGTTTTTAAGAATTATAAAATTTTCAAGATAATATTTAAAATATCGATGGATTTCAGAGGGTCATGTAAAAAGCCCAAATTTTTATAAGGAAAAGATAATTATCCGATTATGGGTCGAGCTATATTGCTCAGTTCAAACACAATAAATGGGATCCCACAAGTACGGTACTACACTTATGAGATCTTACCGTTGTATCTGCGTGGAACAATCCAACTTAGTCTGCAGTCGAATACAAAGTTGGACTCATTCTTTTATATATATGTGTAATATATTGTTGTGTGGCAAAACAACTAGTGCTGCATAGTGTATAGTACTTTAAAAAAGGCGAAATTAGTATGAGTTCGTACAAATGCTTTGGAACATGTACGATTGTATTTTTTATCGAAAAATATTTATGATAAGATACTAAAGGTAATAAAAGTGATATGAATTATTTAGAAAGTAGTTTTACCAGTTGACAATATTTTTTTCTCTCTTTCAACAAATGGAATTATTTGTCAAGATCAAGTAACTCACATCACCTCTACTGCAAGATATTGGAGGCAATAAGCATTTCTCTTCTTCATCATACAACATCAAAGGGATTCGCATTTTTCACTCTCCCGGTTCTGCACTGAGAACGGGCGACAACGCTAGCGTTTCATGGGCCGCACCTAGGGCTGTTCAGAATTTGGTTCAAATCGAAAAATTGAACCGACCAGTTCGATTCGGTTCGGTTCGGTTTGGGTCCCTACAGAATTCAGCTCGGTTTCAGTTTCTGAAACCGAGTAAACCGAATATATATATCTTATATGTATTTATAATGGGAAAAAATGTAGCGCGCCAAGAGGTTTTTTGGGGCGGGTTCGAAACTCATGTTTGTCACAAGTTTTTGGTAAAATTAGATGCCAGCCCGCCATTTTTTTAAAGAAGAAAATGTGGAAAATCAAGATTCGAACTCGACACCCGCAGAAAGTGAGGTAGCGCCTTAGCCATTCCAACAAACGCATGTTTGCAATATAAAAATATTAAACGTGGTTTAAACCGAACCCACAAGATTCAGTTTGGCCTTGGAATTCGGTTCAATTCGATTTGGCTAAAAAATGAGCCAAATTAGATCGAACTGACCGGTGTTCACCCCTAGTCGCGCCCCTGGGCGGTTCAACCGGCTTTACCGTTTTCCTTAAGTCTTAACCCACACAAACGTGCCGGCTCAATATCCGGTCCAGGTCTCCGCTCTATCTGCTGGACCCTCCTCTCCTCGTTTCCCTCGCACGTCTCCCTCGGAGAAGGGCACTCCCGCTCCTGGAATGCCATAAACCCTTGCTCCCGCCATCTATGCCTGCGGTGTTCAGGTACCCAAACCTCTCCACCTTCTCCTCTGCTAACCCTGGCCTGTCGAAGCTGCTACTCGTCGGTGTTGGTCCCCGCTCAGCTTCGCCTGTCCCGCTGCGTTCTGTCTCCGCCCAATTCCGCCTCATCGTCGCCTACTCGACCCCTCCGATGGCGTCCCCGAAGGTGTCTGCGGAATATGCCAAGTCCAGCCGCTCCTCCTGCAAGGCGTGCGGGAAGAACATCCCTGCAGGCTCCCTGAGGCTGGGCTTGTGCAGCAAGGACCCTCGCGGTTTCGACATGACCAAATGGCACCACTTGGATTGCTTCCCCGTGAAGGAACGGGCGTTTGCTGCCGTGGAGGAGATCATGGGGTATTCCTTGTTGAAGGTGAGGATGGTGTGTGTTGCTCGATTCGGGCGCCGCAGCAAAGTCGCTGATTTTGTTGCCTTGTTCTCAATGTTCTATTGGAGGATGCAGAAGTCGGAGCAGGAAGCACTGAAGAATTTGGAACTTGTGTCAGCAGCAAAGTCATCCATTGATGAGGTTATTTTGCCTTAAATCATGTGTTATAGTTGAATGTGCTTTTTATGTCCGGCATCACTATCATGTCGTGACCGCCATCATCATGAAGGCTTGTCGCGTCGGCGTGGATCTGCTCAGGTTTACAGTTTTGCCTGCCCTCATCAAATATTGGTGAACATGATTCACCTCACTAGTTTGTTCGTTGTACCATTATGTTTGAAGATGAGAGCAAGAAGGGAAGAAAAAGGGATTTGAAAGTGGGAATGCTGTTTGGCCAAGTTGTCAGTTGGTTCAACCCTTCTTTTTGTGGTCTTTATCATAACTTTTCTGTGCTATTTTTCTAGAAGATTGTGGCAGGAGGAGTTGCGACTGAAGAAGATGTCGAGAGGATGCCGAAGAAACCAAGGGTACGCATATTCTTGCTAAGTTATGTTCGTATCATGTGTTTGTTTGGATGACGGCCTACAGAATACATCTAATAAAATTAAAAAAAAAAAAGTAACGAGGAGACCTGTATTTGTGTTAGCTTCGACAATGTGACGTATAAATATCATGCCTACATTGTGGTGATCCAAGAAAAAAGAGAATTGCACTTGATAGTATATATTCTATTGACTAGTTAACTTCTCACTACAAAAATTATAACTGGCTATTGTAGGTTGGAAACTTGGATTTGTATTGTCGTTCTTGAGAATAAGTTGAAGAATGATGGGTAGTGCTTATCAGAAATCAGGTCGGATCCATATCCCTGATTGAAGGCAAATTAAGCTGGACCATACTTTATTGCATTGCATTGTGTGCTTCTAACTTTCAATCAAATCAGATAAGCTAACTATTTTCATCTTAGTTTTGATACCAAAGCTGTGGACACACAATTAGTACACGACCATGCATTCAAGTATGAGGATATCTTCCAGTGTGGCCATCAAAACTGACAATTTAGATCTCTGACATAATGTACAATGTGAAACAGACCAGATTTAATTGAAAGGTGCAAAATCCACACCTTTTTACAGTCTGCATTTTGCACCCTTCCTTTCTAAGCAATATGAACAAGCCTAGGAGATTCCTTTTCTGAGAATTGGATGGTTCATGGGGTATTTTATTTCTTTCTTATGTCGTAGATGCGTGCATCAACAGAAAAAACTTTGTGTTTAGCACTCTTAACACTGATTAAAAGGACAGCATGGGGAGTGTGCGTTGGGAAGAGGGGGTTGCAGAGAGATTGTCTCCTGTTTTTGTATGCATGATTCCCAGGTAAGAGTAGAGCAATGTTACTCTTGCACAAATATCTCAAAATCTTTAATGTTTCTTTGGTCAGTTGTTTCTTTTCGAAGAAGCATATGACAGACTCTGCATATCACTTCACCAAAATAAGATTGACTACAGATTATCTTCTCATTGGATGGCTCTGGCCTTAAAGTAATCTTGAGATATTTTCTCATAGTGTATAGGATCTCCATATAATTTCAGAACTTTAATACCATGCAGAATGGATCTCCATACAATTTCTTAGTACTTTTAATCATATTTTCATGGATTACTGATACATTCTGAGTGCACTGTATAATTCTTTTTTCCTTTTCCTTCTGTCTTTGAAGCATGGAGATGGAAAAGAAGGAGAGGAAACTGTCTTTTCTATTTCTGATATAAAGACTACATACAAGGTTCAGTAAACTGTCATGTGCAGTATCTTGTTATCATAGTTTGTCAGTGTTTGAAACCTTGTTGGTGCACATGTTTTCTTGTTTCATTTCAAGTTTTGCATTACATAAACTTGTTGCAAGTTTTCAGTTAGTTCATGTTTATTTTTTTGGTTCAGGATGCTTCTCTCCCACCAAAATGGAAGGCCTTTAAGACGGTTATTTTTCGTGAGGCGGTAATATCGACTCTCCAGTTTAATGGGCATCATAACAGCAGTGATACTGATTTGTAATCTTATTCTGTAAATTGTTGTTTTGATTTTGTCTTGAGAACAACTTTTTTCAATGTCTCCCCTTTATTTCAATGGATGTGTTGTTAAAGATGCCACTATAATTTTTTTTTTTTAAAAAAGAGATTTATTTTCTGGGGGACAGATGCTCCTCTTTGAGGAGCAGAATTATTCATCTTTTCACCTTTTATCAATGATTAATATGGCTATTTGTCCAATGGTTCCACTCATTTTGCATTATCAAGGTCTTAAGAACATCTTCATGGCAATAGTCACTCCATCTAGGAAAATCTGTCCTTCTGGAGATAGTTTATGCTTTCATTGATCTCATGATTCACATCATTGCATGTTAGTAAAGTTTAGTTCATTAACATTGCAATCATCTGTGCTTGTTATTGTTCTTGATTTTCCCCTCTTCTCCTTTTGCTCTCCCTTGGATCGAAAAGGGTATGTCCTTGTCTTTTTCCATGTTAATGGGTTATTGCATCCCTTTTTTTTTTTGCCTTCATTGCATCTTTTTCTAAGGGTTTCTATTCTAATTTCTAGGATGATGGTCTTCGTGATTCTGATAAGATTGCTGCGTTTGATTTTGACGGATGTCTTGTGAACACATCAGTGAAAAGGTACAAGGACTCTTTACCTAAAGATAACGAAGTTTCCAAGCAAAATACTCAACCTCTAAACCTATCTAAAGTTACTTCTTTTGCTGCAGAATTGGTCCAGATGCATGGTCTCTTCTATATCCTTCAATTCCAGAGAAGTTGCAAAACCTCTACAGTGATGACTATAAACTGGTTTGGATTTATTGGTTGCTTCTCAAGAAACTTAAATGATAGTGCCATACATGATTACATCAGATGCTTTACCTATCTATTGTCCATGTTAGGCTCTCATAAGAGTATTTTGCTTTTATTTCAGTCGTTTCTTGCACTCTGGCCCTTCCCTTGCATCTCTTGTGCCATTCATGAGATGCAGTCTCCTTCCCCACCTTTCCATGAATGTAATCATGCTTCATTTTGATGACATCTGACGTTCTATAATGGTACTTTCTTAATATTCAGGTAATATTTACCAATGAATCTAACATAGAACGGTGGAAGAACAAGAGACAGGTAGCTGTTGATTCTAAAATTGGAAGGATTGAAAACTTTTTGAAGCATGTAAAAGTTCCAATGCAGGTGCGTGTCAAAGACGAAGAATGTTCTATTTCCGTTGCCATATCATGTAGCATATCCTGAATCAACCCTCCCCCCTTCAGATGTCTTTTGATGTTGCACCAGGATAATAAAGCTCTATTATCAATTTATGATATACATAACTTTCTGTTTCTTTTCACTCTCAAATGGAAAGCACATTTCTCTCTGTTTGGACCCAAAGGAGTTTTTGTTGGACCCAACGGTGTTCTCGGATGAATAGGAACCATGTGATTTTGGTCTCTATTTTGATGCAGGTTTTTATAGCCTGTGGACTTGGGAAAGGCAAGGATCAATCAGGCGACCCTTTTCGCAAACCTAATCCTGGAATGTGGAGAATACTGGAGAAATATTTCAATTCTGGGATTGCAATCGACATGGATAGGTTTTCCCTTTCCTTCTTGCCTTGATATTTTTATTTACTAAAAATTGGGGGGGGGGGGTGTAGGTAATGTGTGGGTGGAGATTTGAACCTAGGTTACTAAGATCTATATGGAGCGCTTAACTTCTGAGCCACTTATTGTATACAAAAATTGGTTTCAAATTTCAGGAGTAAATTTCTTTTGATATGGATCAATTTTCTTCTCTAGTTGTTGCAGAGAGCTTAGACTTTATCAGTTTAATCATGTTCTGGAATTGTTTGTTCTTGTTCCTGGTCCCTAAATCATAGATGTGATATAATACAGTGGGATGAAACATCCAGCTTAAGCATTCCCTCCTATGTATATCATGGAAAACCAGAAACCTAGCAAGGTTATGAAATCCTGGGCTATTTTCTACAACTGGACTCGTGCTATTTATGTCAAATTTCTAATGTTCACTCTTCTGCTAAATCATTGTTGTAGATCTCCATCTGATTAGGTGCCCAAAAGGATTTAGGACTGACTTTGGAGAATTTGGGAGTTGTGTCTTTCCGTTACATTTGCTAGTGAAGTTAATAGATTGAGGAACCAAGGCATGCTTAACATGATGCCAGCAGAGGATATCTTGTTAAATGTTGGGTGGAGGACTCGAAGAATTTATCTGCTATAGGTGGGAAAGTCCATGGATTTGCATGCACCATGGAGAAAAATAAGATGCTTAGATTTTTCAGAGCATTGCATGCTTTATTGCAATGAAGTGACAAAGGGGGGAACAAACCCCAAGATAGTGTCTTTTTTATCTATTGAACAACACGGTTGTTCTTAACACTCCATGAACTGTTTATTGCTTATTTATTTCTTTGATGCATGGAGTTCAATGCATGGCTGTTAATGATTCATATCAGGTACCTTTTTCAGGTGACGCTGACATCTTACTGGATCTAATATGTGATATTTCCCTTGTATTTGTTTGTTCTGTATTACTGAGTCTCATGCAAGAGTTTGTATATTCTGTGCTGACTTCAGCGGTCGAATATGTTTACAATATTGATTGCCCCCAAACACCATGTGAGCTAAGTTGTTGAACGAAAAATAAAAAAAGCAGTTTTAGTGTTGCTTTTTTTATATTTCTATCTGGGTAAATAGCCTTTGCCTTATTCTTTTATTCACCAATTGTTTTTATATTCAATTTGGTTTACCTTTTCACTATCCATTCAACTAGAAGGCTCTGCCAGTACGGATAATCTGTATTCGTATATAAAATTGCATTGTTGTTTTGACTTCCCAACACCAATGCTAATCCTCCTTTCATTTAGGAAGCACTTTTCATGATTCGGCTCTACAAATATAAGAACAAAGAAGCATAACTTGCAACTAATTTTACACCCCATTAGGAAGCCAAAATCTATAACTGTTGTCTTTGATTGCATGGTTGGTAACTCAGTTTTTCAAATGCAAGAATTGATGAAGTCAGTTAATATTCTACGTGGCAAGTAATATTTTTGTTCATTTGATAAATTGTCATTGATTCTCCTACGTTTCTGGCTATCTGCCTGTAATTTCTGATCGATAGTCTTCCTGTTGCAGATCATTTTTTGTGGGTGATGCTGCTGGGAGAAAAAATGATCATAGTGATGCAGATGCAAAATTTGCAGAGGTAGGACTAGATTTCCGGCCTTCCAGTTTTATCATCTTTTTATTTTTTACTTTTGAAATCTTGTTTGGAACAACCTCAAACCCCCCTTTATGACCAAAGGCAACTCGGCATTGTCAGCCTTCCCATAGAACATGTATCATATTCCTTTTCCCTCTTCCAAAAGCCGATTACTTCCTTTTTCTATTCCAACTGGGGCAGCAAGGGAGGCTGAGTTGTTAAACTCAGCCAATACGTATATTCCGTGCTGAAATGACTTTTAGAGGATCTTCCTCAAAATATCTTCTTCATATTAGGAGAAAAGATTACAAATTTGTAGCAGTTCTCGACATTTTATGACAAGGTGCTTATAGCAGTTATCTCTTCACTCACGCACACTTTTGATTGAAGCTGTAGCAATTAAAACTTCTGTACTTTTTGTAGAAAGAGCCAGTATGGTGAACGACATGGATGCCAATGTTCTAACATCTCTAATGTTTTCAGGCTGTAGGACTGAAATTTCATCTTCCGGAGGACGTCTTTGGTGCCTGAATAGATCATCACTTGTTTTATAACGAATCGAGCTTCTTGTCTTTTGAAACCACAGCCTCATGATAGTGGAGTGAAATTTCGCATATTTTGGCACAATTGGATCGCTCTCCACTCTCGATTTTTTGTTTGTGAAGGTGGTCGATGGTCACTATTTTACTTCCAAGTTTAAAAGAATTATCTATGACAGTGTCTCGTGTCAGCCATCGACGATATGTGTGCATTTTTTTGTGGCGGTTGCACTCATACTGTAAATATACTCCTCCTCGGCAGTTTCTGTTGCCGTCTAATTTTTTCAGTAACTTCTCGCAATGATTTATTGATCTTGTAAGCTCCTGTTGAGATGGCCGTGATCTAAGATCCAAACATTTCGGATTCCATATGTTCAATGTGAGGTCCAATGCGTACCGTCAATTTGTATATTTAGTAAGTTTTTTTATTTATTTTTGAAAGATTATATAAAGCAGATAAAAATAAGGATTAATGAAGTCCAAGGGTGCTCCTCTGCTTCTGCATTTTTTTGTTAACCATTTTTTTTTTCGTTTTGTCTGTTACCTTTGAACCAGTAATTCGATTTTTTAACTAAATATGTTCAGTTCCCTAATGACATCATTTCTGTCAAAACTTGTATGCGTATACTTCTCTCAAAAAATTATCTAAAAGTTTACCAAATACAGGAAGGATATGTTATTCTTGGTGAGCCACTTATTTTAAAATCAAATAACTTCACATCAAAATTTAGATTACTCGCTTATATATATATATATATATACAAGGAGAAAATGCATACATCGAGAGGACATACATTATGTAAACCCATCATTTTAGATGTTTTTCCATCTTTTGGACGTTAGGGAGTTTTTTAAATTCCTGTTATACCCTCGCTATGTTTGGGGCTTCCCGCGCATCTTTTTAGACCTTCCCTCCTTGCGTTTGAATACAAAATATTTCACATTTAAAGTTCGACTATAATATTAGTTGTGAAATATTAGCTGTTGAAGAAAGATAGTACACAAGTTAAAATAAGAACATGAACGTAACACGTATGCAAGTTGAAGTGAACACGAACTGAGTTAAAATAAATGGTGGTTGTTTAGAAGCGTTTAACTCTATGTGAGTTAACGCGAAAATGTAGTACAAGACTATCGCTTTTAAAGCTCAACTACTCTATGGGTTAAAGTGAACACGGACTGAGTTAAAATAAATAGTGGTTGTTTATAAGAGTTTAATCTTATGTGAGTTAACGCAAAATTGTAGTACAACGCTACCCGAGTAACGAACGTAGTAATTGCATTGAAGAAAGATACCCGAGTATGGGTTAAAGTGTTACATAATTGCATTGAAGAAAGATACTACCCGAGTAACGAACGTTTTTAGATCGGTTAAAGCAATAATTCAAAATCGTTGAAATAGTAGTTGTTGTCGGTTAAATAGCAATTGTAATTATTCTTCATTAAAGTAGTAATTTTTAACAGTTAAAATACTATTTTTTACCATTAAAATCATAATTCAAAATCATTGTAGATGTAGTTATCGTCTATTAAAATAGTGGTTCAAAATCGATAAAGTTGTAGTTTTTATCCGTTAAAATAGTATTTTTTTCTCTGTTAAACTAGTGTTTGTTTCCGGTTAAAGTAGTAGTTAAAAATCGTTAAAGTTGTAATATTTTTCTGCTAAAGTAGTAATTTTTCTTTGTTAAAGTTGTATTTTCTCCCAGTTAAAGTAGTAGTTTAAAATCATTAAAGTAACATTGTTGTCTGTTAAGGGAATAATTGTTCTCTGTTAAACTACTAATTTTTGCCGGTTAAAATCATAGTTTAAAATCGTTGTAGATATAGTTATTGTTTGTTAAAGTAGTAATTCAAAATTGATAAAGTTGTAATTTTGTCTGTTAAAGTAATATTTTTTCTATGTTAAAGTAGTATTTATTCCCAATTATAGTAGTTCAAATTCGTTAAAATTGTAGTATTGGTCCGTTAAAGTAGTAATTTTTCTCTGTGAAAGTAGTATTTCTTCCCAATTAAAGTAGTAGTTCAAAATCCTTAAAATAACATTTGTTGTCTATTAAAGTACTAGTTTTTATCAATTAACGTCATAGTTTAAAATCATTGTAGATGTAATTGTTCTCTTAAAGTAGTAGTTCAAAATCGATAAAGTTGTAGTTTTTGTCCGTTAAAGTAGTAGTTTTTCTCTGTTAAAGTACTAGTTTTTCTCTATTAAAATAGTATTTCTTCCCAATTAAAGTAGTAGTTTAAAATCATTAAAGTAGCAGTTGTCTGTTAAGGAAGTAGTTGTTCTCTGTTAAAGCACTAATTTTTGCTAGTTAAATCCATAGTTCAAAATCGTTGAAGTTGTTCTCCATTATTGTAGTAGTTTTGATAGTTAAAATAATAGTTTTTTGCAAGTTAAAGTTATTGTTCAAAGTCGTTGTAGTTATAATTGTTGCATGTTAAAGTAGCAATTCAAAATTGATAAAGTTGTAGTTTTTATCCATTAAAAGTAGTAGTTTTTCTTTGTTAAAGTAGTAACTCTTTCCCATTAAAGTAGTAGTTCAAAATAGTTAAAGTTACAGTATTTTTCAGTTAAAGTAGTAGTTTTTATCTGTTAAAGTAGTATTTCTTCCCAATTAAAGTAATAGTTCAAAATCGTTAAAGTAGATGTTGTCTGTTAAAGAAATAGTTGTTCTCTAGTTGTTGCACGTTAAAGTTATAGTATTTGTTAAAGTCATAGTTCAAAATCGTTATAGCTGTAGTTGTTGCATGTTAAAGTAGTAGTTCAAAATCAATAAAAGTTGTAGTTTTTATCTGCTAAAGTAGTAATTTTTCTCTGTTAAAGTAGTATTTGTTCTCAGTTAAAGTGGTAGTTCAAAATTGTTAAAGTTATAGTATTTATCTGTTAAAGTAGTAGTTTTTATCTATTATAGTATTTCTTCCCAATTAAACTAATAGTTCAAAATCATTAAAGTAGTTGTTGTTGTTGTATGTTAAGGAAGTAGTTGTTCTCTATTAAAGTACTAATTTTTATCAGTTAAAGTCATAGTTCAAAATGTTGTAGTTGTTCTCCATTAATGAAGTAGTTTTGAAAATTCAAATAGTAGTTTTTACTAATGAAAAGTCATTGTCGTTGTAGTTGTTCTCCATTAATGTAGTAGTTTTGACAGTTAAAATTATAGTTTTTACCAAATAAAGTCATTGTTGTAGTTGCAATTGTTGTCTGTTAAAGTAGCAGTTTAAACTGATAAAGTTGTAGTTTTTGTTCATTAAAGTAGTATTTTCCTCTATTAAAGTAGTATTTGTTTCCAGTTAAAGTAGTAGTTCAAACTCGTTAAAATTGTAATATTTTTCTGTTAAAGTAGTAGTTTTTCTTTATTAAAGTAATACTTCTCAGTTAAAGTAGTAGTTCAAAACCGTTAAAGTAGCAGTTGTTGTTTGTTAAGCAAGTAGTTGTTCTCTGTTAAAGTAATAGAAGAAAATAATCAAGTAAAGCTTGATATTATCAAAATTGCAAAAAGGAAGAAAACTCCAACACAAATAGAATGTGTTGAATCTTCAAAAACCCAAAAAGGTCAAAGAATAGAGACTAATAGTCAGACAACAAATAACATCATGGTTAATCAGTTAAAGTTCAAAAATAATCGATTAAAAAGTATTGTAAGTAAATTTGTTGAAGAAAGAAAAATATTAAGAATAATCTTAGAAAACCAAACCCAGGATAGAAAGAAAATGGTTTTAGGATTTATTCCACCAATAGATGAAGAAATTGTAATACATCCTCCTAACTATCCAACTCCAAAATTTGTTAAAGAGCAAATTAACATTAACGATGCTTGTCACAACTATGGTAAACTGGGATATAATAAATGGAATTGTCCTAAAAGATTTAAGAAATAGGTTGTGAAGAAAACACAAGTTGACAACACTAACCATGAAGGACCTAATAAAAATTGGATACCCAAAACTTCCAAGTAAACTTTTTATTGCGGATTGATGCCAGAGCAACCAGAACCTAGTAGCATTTGGACAGTGGCTGCCCTAGGCACATATCAAGAGACTGTCAAGCTTTCATTTCAATAATAGCTTAAGAAGGCGGCATTGTATAGTATGAAGTCAAAGGTAATGGCATAATATTAAGGGTCAATTAAATTGGATCAAATGGAATCAGCCTAAGTGGAAGGACTGAAACACTATGTAACAACATCAGCAAGTTATGCAACAAGGAACATGATGTGCAGTTCAAGGCTAAAGAATGTGTCATCATATATCCACGGTCAAAGAAAATCATGTTCACTACAAAAAGAGAACACATATGTACAAGATTCACTTGGATGAGCTGACGGAACAAGACATTTGTTTGGAAGGTAGAGAAAGCAAGAGTTGTGGCACAGGTGATTTGGCCAAGCTAGTCAAGGTACTCTTCAAAAGCTTCAAAAACATCAATTAGTAGAAGAACTATCAAAACTCAAGTTCAGAGACAATTATATATACAATCATTGTGCCAAAGGAGAACAAGTTAGAAGCAGTCTTAAAAGTAAAATTATTGTTACAACTTAGCAACAGTTGGAACTACTACCCATGAACCTATTTGGTCCTATGAAAATAAGAAGCCTAGCATTAGTCACGTGATGTCATTTGGGTACAAATGAATTATTTTGAACAAGGCAAGATCCCATGAGCAATGAAGGCTTTTTTGGGGGAGAAAGTTGAAGATGATGGTGCAGGTAATTTAATGAATAATGATAATTTAGTAGAGCAGCATAGCAATAAGGAAGAACCATCAATTGCAAAGCTAAAGATCGAGTTTCCACAAAATATGGATCTGCCAAAGCAGTTGAGATTTACTAAAAATCATCCATGGAGAACATTGTTGGTAATCCACTTAGGGGAGTTTGTGATGTGTATGATGGGAGAAAATTGTTAGACTATTGAACTTTCTCAACTATTTCCGTGGACTTCACAACAAGTAACATAAGAAAGAGATCCATATAAAACAGAGCAAGACTAAACATATTGAGAGCAAAATTGCGGACTTCGATGCATTGCAAAAGAAGAATGTCGAGAGAGTATCTAACAGTGAAGAAGAAGATGAAGTCACCACTCATCATCTGAGGGGGAGCTCAGGGAAGATCATGTCGACATAGTCTTCATCTTTAAGACAGAGTAGTCTCAAATTAATAAATTCTTTAATTCTTATCTGATTTGCAGTACTACTAATAAGGTTCTTGTAAGTTTCTTATAAAGCCAATATAGGGGAAGCATACATTTAGGGGGAGACAACCATTCAAAAATCACGATTCAAAAGGGGAGACGATACTTCTATGAGGATCATTGAACCAATCCTTCGCAACCTGACAGGTAATAATGGTAAGAGAATCTACACAGATTGAAAGCTTTAGAACGAACAAAAGTGATAAGAGGTTTCCTTTTTGATATAGGACAAAAAGGGAAAGAAAAATATTAGACTAATTAATTTTTTGAGTATGTTTGAACACATTATTTTATAAAATTCTCATGAATTTTGTCATCACCAAAAAAGAGGAGATTGTTGAATCACTCTTATATTTATCCTTATGTTTTGTTGATAACTAAAACTCATAAATGTGATAACTTAAACTCATGAATATATTTATTATTGATATAACTTCTATCAGTTAGCATTTTGATTACAAAGCAAATGTCGTTATGATTTTTGAATGAATTATATTTTCAATTATTAGATGAATCATTATTCAAATTGCTGGAGTTCTAGTTGTCTGTTTTTCGAATTCGAATTAATCGGTTATTTGCATTGTCCTCTCTAGAAATAATTAGTTATCTAAATTAATCGATTATTCTTCTTTCACTTCATCAAATAGTTGATTATTTCATGTTGAACACATAAATGAATATAATAATCAATTATTTTATAGTACACATCTTACGTCCTGTTATCTTGCCATGATTGAAACCTATATATATATATATATATATATATATATATATATATATATATATATATATATATATATATATATATATATATATATATACAGAAATGTTGTAGTGCGGCGGGGGGCTTTTGTACGCCCCCGCCGCACTGCAGCAGGGACCGTCGGATTTAGAATCCAACGGTCCCCAAACGGAACCTGCATTTCGTGCGCCGCAGGCGCGCGAAACGGCAGGTCCCGTTTATATATATATATATATATATATATATATATATATATATATATATATATATATATATATATATATGCATCTCAATCCGACGGTGTGGGCGACGATGTGGGCTGCGGTACGGCGGGGCCGCACTGCCGTACCACATCATTATATATATATATATATATATATATATATATATATATATATATATATATATATATATATGTGTGTGTGTGTGTGTGTGTGTGTGTGTGTGTGTGTGTGTGTTTCTATTCACATCCTGACTCGTATTAAATGTGCACGTGTAACTTATGAAAAGTGTCTTTCATGTATCAAATATATGGATGAGAATTATTTAATGTAATATATGTCATGCATGTACCAAGTGTCACTTTAAGTCTATTCTAAAAGAAGTAATGTGTGCTAAAAGATTACTTTATTGCTCTCATTTCAGAACTTTTCAAAAGAAAATTTTATTTTATTGGTAAAAGTATGGTGAAGACTTTATGATATCTCTATTTCACTGTAGCAAATATGCTTATGTAAGGGCTCAACATTCAAATCTCTAAAAAAGTCTTTTGTGTGCCAAATGTGTATTGGTTGCTAAATTATTTTATATATAACATTTGTCTTGAAATATGCATCAGACAGGCCAACTTTGGTCTGCCAAGATAACTAACTTTTTATAGGTATCTAGAACCTTGGGACTATACACCAGCCATCTATAAGAGGATATGCAACCAAGGCTATAGAAAGAAAAAGAAGATCTTTTGTTGAAAGGAAAGTGTTGATCGTGTCAAGATTGAGTCTAACATACACATTGCTATGAGATAACGATCAACCTAAGGGCTATGAAAAAAGGTGACTATAGAAGAAAGTCATATGAAACTGTTACAAAAGAGAATGCACCGGAGCTACACAAAACATACAAAATAGGTTTTTGAAGTACGATCTGAGTGCTTATGTGAAAGAGAAAAAGTCCATCCTCCAGAGAAGCTTCTATTCCTATCTTCTTCCTGCTCAACGTGAAAAGCTTATTGAAGAAGACAACTTTGAGAAAAAGAGTTCAGCTCTCAACCAAGCCCGCAAAGCTCAAGATCATTCATTTGCTGAGCACTGAAGGCCCAACTACAATGAGCTTCCTACTGCTGATTTTTTATATTTATTGGGACAAAATTATTGTGCTTACTGTGTGCCTTATCTATCTAGCTTTGTAGACATTCTTTCTCTAGAACATTTTTTCTTTAGAAATAGAGGTGACCGATTAGAGGCCTGTATCTGGTGTTGTTCCTCCTTGAAAAGAGAAGACATGTTGTTCGAGTGTATTTTTCACCCTTGGGGTGAAGACCTGTCTGTGTGGCAGCAGGTGTGGTGACCGGCCATAGATTTGTATCTGGTGGTGTTCCTCCCTAGATAGAAGGAGAAGACCTGATTCGGTCAGGTGTGGTTGTTCTATCTCATAGGTGAAGGCATGTGGTTCAGGCGAGTAGATTTCACCTGTGGCAGGAGGTGAAGACCTGAGGTGATCAGGTGGTTGTTGTACCTATTAGAGGTCGATATCTAGTGTTGTATCCATAGACTGTAGTTTCAACTAGATAGTGGAAATCTCAAGGTGTTTGCCCTTAAGGATTGGATGTAGGTGTTGAGTGTATCAACACCAAATCAAAATAAATCTTGGTGTCTTGCTTGCTTGACTGTGTGACTAGTTTCTTTCTAGTATGTTCATCTACACACTTAGCATTCCTAGATCATCTCTTATTCACTTGCCACATTTTCTCTAATAGTTTATAAAACTTGTTTACATTCTCTGATTTGCCTAACATAATTTGGTTACAATTGTCTAAATTAACATATATAATAAAGTATCATGATTAGAACTTATTCACCCCCCCCCCTCTAGGTCTATAGCTTGGCAACAATAGTTTTACCAGTTAAAGCCATAGTTCAAAATCATTGTAATTTGTTCTCTGTTAATGTAGTAGTTTTGACAATTAAAATAATAATTTTGCTAGTTAAAGTCAGTTCAAAATCTTTGTAAGTATAGTTGTTGTCTGTTAAAGTAACAGTCCAAAATCGATAAAGTTGCAGTTTTTGTCTATTAAAATAGTAGTTTTGCTCAATTAAAGTAGTATTTATTTTCAGTTAAAGTAATAGTTCAAAATCATTAAAGTGGTACTATTTATCTGTTAAAATAGTAATGTTTCTCTATTAAAATAGTATTTCTTCCGAGTTAAAATAGTTCAAAATCGTTAAAGTAGTTGATGTTGTCTGTTAAGAAAATAGTTGTTCTCTTTTAAAATACTAGTTTTTGCCAGTAAAGCCATAAGTCAAAATCGTTGTAAATATAGTTATTATCTTTTAAAGTAGCAATTCAAAACCGATAATGTTGTAATTGTTATCTTTTAAAATAGTAATTTTTCTCTGTTCAAATAGTATTTGTTCTCAGTTAAAGCAGTAGTTCAAAATAGTTAAAACTGTAGTATTTGTCCGTTAAAGTAGTAATTTTTCTATGTTAAAACAGTACTTCTTCCCAGTTAAAATAGTAGTTCAAAATCGTTAAAATAGTAGTTGTTGTCTATTAAGAAAGTAGTTGTTCTCTATTAAAATACTAGTTTTTGCCAGTTAAAATCATAGTTCAAAATCATTGTAGTTGTTGTCTGTTAATGTAATAATTTTGACAGTTAAAATGATAGTTTTTGTCAGTTAAAGTTATAGTTCAAAATCGTTATAGATGTAGCTGTTATCTGTTAAAGTAACAATTCAAAACCGATAAAGTTGTAACTTTTGTCCGTTAAAGTAGTAGTTTTTCTCTATTAAAGTAATATTTGTTCCCACTTACAGTAGTTCACAATCGTTAAAATTGTCATATTTGTCTGTTAAAATAGTATTTCTTCCCAGTTAAAATAGTAGATCAAAATCATTAAAATAATAGTTGTCTGTTAAACAAATAGTTGTTCTCTATTAAAGTACTAATTTTTGTCAATTAAAGTTATACTTCAAAATCATTGTAGTTATTCTCCATTAATGTAGTAGTTTTGACAGTTAAAATAATAATTTTGCCAATTAAAGTTATAGTTCAAGATCGTTGTAGATGTAATTATTGTATATTAAAGTAGTAGTTCAAAACCAATAAAATTATAGTTTTTTGTTTGTTAAAGTAGTAATTTTTCTCTGACAAAATAATATTTGCATATTTCTTCTTACATTATTACATATCTTCAATTGTATCGACTTCGCTTCAATCGCCTAAACTTGCCCACATTTCGCAACTGACGAGTCTTTCAATTTGAAGAGATGCATACGCTTTCAACATACAGTCCCTTCGGCCTATGAAACAAGATGACAAATCAACTATTGAAGAAGTGGACAACATTTACTTTTAACATAACATGTCAAGCGTTTAAGTGCATAACACAATATCTTTTAACACTTTGCAACTATTATTTTAACAGACAATAATCACTACCTTAACAGACTACAACTACTACTTTCACAAACAACAATGGACACTTTCACTACTTGAAACAAGTTCTTTAACATACTCTAACCTGCACTTAAACTACTATGACGTGTACATTATCTAATATTGTCGGTTTTAAGTCTCATAAACGAAGGTCTTTAACAGACTACAACTAATATTTTAACAGATAACAACAACCACTACATTAACACTCTACAACTACTACTTCATTGGTTGAAATTACACTTCGATTAACACGAGTTTGTTCATCAACCATAGTTAGTAATTAACTTGGCTATCATATTACTTTAACAAATAACAACTACTAGTTTAATTGCCTACAACTAGTTCTATTTTAACATACTACAACTACTATTTTAAAAAGCTAAACAATTATTTTGACTATCAAAGCCCACAAATTTAAGAGACTACAACAACCGCTTTAATTGACTACAACTGCTGCTTTAGCCGACTACAACTACTACTCTGACTGACTATGACTACAACATTAACAGACAAAAACAAACACTCTTACTAATTAAAACAAGTTCTTTAACTATAACCCAACATTTTCGGGAATTTCAAGGCTTACTTTCTTTGTGCCATAATGTGTCGCCACCACAGAAGCATCTTTTGTTTGACATCAATCGCATGAGAATATACATGCATTCATGCTACCTACGCAACTCAAACATAATATCCGCGTCTTCATTCACATTCAAACAAGTGTCCTCCCAGACAACGAATATCTGATTGACCATCTGCCTTCTTTCAAACACCATCTTCCAAGAACCACATTTCTTATTTCATCAACCATCATACTTGGGCAAACGAAAAAAAATAAAGGACTCGTCACCATATGCACACCTCACAGGCATCTTCTCCATTCGATCTACTACTAGTCACAAGGAACAAAAAACAAAGATCTTGTGCGCAGCACATGGGTCAAACAAAAATACAGATCTAGAAGTATAAGGTGAATCAACAAAGTTGAAGTTAGAATTAAAGTGACGCCCCGCACAAGAAACGATCTCCAACCACAGATCTCTCACCTGAGAAGAGGTTTGCCGGAGTTATGAAACAAGTAGATCTTCGATTGAAATAGCAGACAGCTCATACGATAAGGGAGCAAAATAAAGACGTGGCAAGAGCGTATTACTTAAAGGCAAGGGTAAAAAAGGGGGCGTCGTAAAGAACCGCCAGCAAATTAACAGAATCTGTCTCCCAATGACCAAAAATTAAAACCCACCAGCAGGGAGGACTACCTAGTGCATCTTTTCCTAACAAGGACCAGAAAATAAGTCCATCTACTGCCAAGAACCCTAATTAATTTTCCCAAAAAAAATAGAAACTCTCATTGGATAAACTACTTTGTTGAGTCTTTACAGTTCAAGCCTTGCTGTTTAACAAAATGAAATAAAAGTTAAGACAAGACAATCTACATCATATCTTAGGTCTACTATAACTACAAAAAGGGCTGGCTCATGTCCATTCACGGACCTGGCAAATACTTCCACCGTTAATGGCGCGAGCAGGAAAGTTTGTTGACAACCTGAGTGACCACCATCACATGCGGACAGATTAGATTCAAAAAACTGATTGCTACCTAAAATTAAAGTTTAAATGCAAAGATTTTTTTTGTTTTTTTATAAGTGTGGGGTAGGGATTTGAACTTAGTATCTAAGGTGTATAATAAAAAGTCTTAACCACTGAGACCTATACAAACTGTAAAACAAGGCCATATACAAACTATTCACTTATCTTGATTACAGTTCCGCATACCTGTAATGGCAATTCTTGGGAAGACCATGGTGTCATGGATGAAATACCTCTTCTACATTCTGGGGGCTGAAAACAACACAACCAACAGCCCTATCAAATTGGCCATAAAACAACACGTAAAGAACTAGGTGTCGTGAAAATCTCAACGCAGATGTTACCTCCACCCATGGTTGCTTCTGGTAGACGCTCAATTGAATACTTATGCCGTGTGATGTACATGATTGGTACTCCTGGGACCTGCGGAAACAATTAAGTTTATGATCGTTAACTTTTAATTAGGGAAAGTCAAAAGTGCAGTTATCGTCCACCAAAAATACCTTACGAATTCTTCGCTTCAAGTCTCTATCACATGTAGCAACAATATAGCATTTATGCTGTTTGAGACAGGAGGAAGAGAGAGGCAGAAGAAAAAATTAGGCAATAGCAATTTATTTTAACACTCGTAATCAAAAATAAGAAAAGTTTATTGCAGAACAGAGGCAATAACAGATTATCTAAACAAACTACTCGGAGATGACAACGTAAGCATGTTCAGGAAACTATACTGACATTTAGACTAACAAACTGGCCTAAGTAAACTAACTACAGATAACGACACTAACAAGTTCAAGAGGCAGGCATTGTACTCAAAGAAATCAAACGTGAAATGAAAAATCGAAAAACAAAAGTAAAAAATCCTCTCCTAATATATTATGGAATATGGCAGAAAAGCAGCTGGATATTCCAGAATGTACATGTTTTTGTCAGAATAAAAATACATATCACTCCTACATTTCCAAGTGGATAAATATTGAAACTGCCGATAGTGAGCAGAAAGAAAACAGAAAGGCCTTTTCGTCATCTTTCTGCACATGCTTGTTTGGTTTTTCACCCAAGAAATGGTGCAAAAAGAACTGAAATGTCTACGATCTATATGCAAATGCAAATGCAAATGCAGGAGCTGTAGACCTGTAATTTTCATTTCAACAATGGTTTACAAGCAAAAACTCCTCTTTTCATGAAACTTGCCTGTCTCATTAAATGAAAAATGCTCCATATAGTAGAAAGATATACTGAGATTTTAAAAAATAAAAAAATATATGAAGCGGTTGAAAAAGACAAAAACATGAACCAATGGCATAAAAAACGGTTAAGAACGTTCAAAAATGTTCATTTTGTTCCAAAACGAGGTGAAGAAACATGAAACAAGTAGCTACACTTTGGTTTATACGCAAGAGGAATATTATAGTACCTGCGTAACTCTCTCTACAATACAATCATCGGCATAAGTTCCCTTGTGTGTGCAAGGTAGCCTTTCAAATTTAGGATCCTTTGCAATCCTGAAAAGGTCAAACAGAATCAAAACTTTACATCACTGAAACAAGGAGGCATGGATAATTCAAGAAGTTGATTAAAATTCTAAAAAGAAAGTGGAAGGAAAACCACATTCACGTCTAAAATAGATACCTTAAAGCAACACGATACTTCTGACCTAATTTTTCAAGCTCGGCCATCACGCAATCAGTGATACATGGAGTGCCTAAAAACATGAATTATGAGAGGCATAAGAGCCATATAACAGAGCTATGGTCACATAAAAAATAAAAAATAAATAAAGTGAAAATTGTTAACCAGAAAATTTGCCTCTTACATTTTGCATATAAACACTCCATCATAGCTTCTTGCAAATCCAGCTGCACAGCCATGAAAAAGCAGTTAATCTACCCAACAATATTAAAAGGTTTTTAGAATGAAACTTCTAAAATGAGACATTACAGTATGATAAATGCAGTAAAAAAACTTACAATTATTGAACTAACATACCATGTGGAAGAATGGTAATAGAGGAGAACTATACAGATAAGAGAAGAAACATTGGAAAGATTTGCCAGCCTACACAGTGGTAACATGGCAGAAGATACTATCTTTGTTTTCGAACAACTAAATGCTAATTCTGTGTAATTGAATTTAGAAAACTCCATATTCAGCATAAGTGAATCAGTCTACTGAACATAGTTGAGATCTGGCTTTCAATTGGCATCAGAGTTGGGACCTGACAGGTAATAGCATGGTGTGGTGGCTGATACTACATGTGACAATTTTCAGCTACTAGGGAGCAAAAGAAAAGAATCACAAGTAGAAAGGCAAAACCGGAAAGAATATTTCTTTCAGCTGTGATGGGCATCTGGGCACGGGCAAAGTCATTGAAGAGACTGAATATATCAGTTCGGATAGTTTTGAGTGGGTAATGGGAGACGCACCATCTTGATGAGAGTTTATTCTTTGTGTAAAGAGATTATGAGGGCACAGAGGTATTATGCTTGTGGATTCCCTTTTCATCTTTAAAAAACGTGTGCTATTACCTACTTAGAAGAACAATTCTTGAGGCATTCAGAATTCAGCATCATTCGCACTGAAGATATGCGGACTTATATAATAAAAGTACACAATCAATCGTTAGAAAAATCCAGCCAGCAAGACCATACAAGTCGGCACATTTTTTTGATATCGCTCCTTTATCATGCAGGCAGAAGACAAGAGCGTAAGTACTGACAAAATTGATTCAAGCAACGGGACATACCTTGTTCCGGATGGAGAAATTGATGAAGTTGGTGTCGACTATGACCCGGTATGGAGGCCCCAAGGCGGTGTTGTACTTAAAGAAGAGGGCAGACGAGACCGTCGGCCTGCATATGGCAATCAAAAGATTTCGGTAAAGATCAAACACCTCTCAGCAAGAAGCCTAGAACGAAACCCACAACAAGTGAACTGGAAACCCGGATAAAACAAGAGATGCAGGAGTACAGCATACACGTTGCGCGGGAGCTTCTCCTTCTCAAGATCCTTCTTCTTAGGGTTCAGGACCTCTTCCTTATACCTGCGGGAGATCAGCTTCAGAATCAAAGGCGAAACAATACAAGGTACAACGAGGGGAAGCGGAAAAAGACCGGCAAGTTGGGAAGAACCACATACTTCCGAAGTGTCTTGGAGCTCACGACCTTCTTCATGACCGCGAACTTCGGGGTCTTCTTAGCCTTCCCCATTCCTGCAACAGGCGCGCGGGGTGGGGTGGGGGGCAACGCCGAAGACGGCAAAGTTTCCCCGCGAAAAGACCCCTGAAACCCTAACCGGCGAAGGTCCCAGCGGAACTGAGTAGAGAAGAAGGAGGGGGGGGGGGCGAAGTCGGGAGGAGCAAGGGCTGCCAACGGACACCCGAAATTCGTTAACCACAATCCGTGTCCGATTTTTATCGGATTCTGAAACCCGATAACGAGATTGCAATATGTTATCGGAATCGGATTTCCGATAACAATCGAGGATACGGAAACGTTTCTACATCCGTTTTTTCGTTTCTATTTCTGATATATTTGATTTATTTTTTAATCTCTAATAAAATTGTAATTTATTACAGTAAATATTATTTTTATTATAATATATATTAAATCATGTTAAACCCTAAACCCTAAAGACTTCTCTATTATAGTTAGAAACTTCTAATTAATTTATCCAACTATATATATAATTTTTACCATATAAGCAAACGTCCGACATCTTTTTTTTTCCTTTTATTTATAGCACATCAATCTCTTCCTGCCCTTGTTCCTAAAAATTATTTGCTTCTTAAATCCGTGGTAAGCATGTTAGAAGCCCTGCAGTTGAGATGGAGCACCGCCCGACACTCAAATCAGCCAAAACTAATTAAAGTATTAATATATTTAAAAACTTTAGGCCGGCTCGATCATAGCTACCTTTTTCTGATGCATATATTGAAACATATATAAAGGAATATAAAGTATTAATATATTTAAAAACTTTAGGTCGCATCCATCATACCTGCGTTTTTGTGATGCATATATTGAAACGTATATAAGGGAATATAAAATTGGGAACCCCAATTTTTTATATTGAACCATATTCAACAGATCATTTATTTGAATCGTAGAATGGAGCTCAACTAAGGCTATGTTTGGTTGATTGTAAAATATAAGATAAATTAATTAAAAAAATTTCTTAAATATTTGATTTATTTTTTAGTCTTTGACAGAATTATAAGTTATTACATTAAGTGTCATCTCTTGTTACAATATACTTTCAACTTTGTTACAACAAGAACTTCTCTTATTACAATTAGGGATTGTTAATTAATTTATCTAAAATATATTCATAAGAAAAAAAATTCTAAAGAAGAATATTTATAAATATATATATATAATTCCCCATTTGATACCCACGTAACTGATTTCTCTAAAAATAGTTTTTGTATTTTTTATTAAAATAATTTCTAGAAATATTTTTTTAAAAAAAATCAAGCTCGACGATTGTAGGCTTAGGTGGCGTTTGATAAATCTTACTTGATGTCTATTGTCTCGAAACCGACGCAGATCGTTGGCATTGATCGCTAGTTGTTGGTGCCGCCATCGGGTGTCAGATGTCTGTCTCCACCGACCATTGACGCCGCTCAGGATCGCATGCTTAGGAAGCTGCTATGGCCTCCAAGCTCTGGGTGCCGAATGTCAATCGTCGATTGTCAATCGCTGCCAAACATATGTCATCGTCGATCGTCGCCACCGCCCATCAATCGCCGACCATTGCCGCCGCCGGTCGATCGCCGCTACCGATTGCCACTGACTATTGTTAGCTGCAAGGCTCCAGACATCGACCGTCGGACACTTGAGTCCCAGGCATTGGGCGTCGAATTCTAAATGTTGGACACTAAAAATGAGAGTAAAGACTATAATCTCACTTGGGAAAATCTCACGTGAAAGAGAAATCGAGAAAAATAACTTACCAAGTCACATCAAAAGTGTCAAAATCTATAAATTTTAGGATAAATTAATTAAAAGTTTCTATCAAATATTTGACTTATTATTTAATCTTTAACAAAACTATAATTTATTATAATAAGTGTTATCTATTATTACAGTATACGTTAAATTCTGTTACAATAAAAAAAATTCTATTATAATCAGAGACTATTAATTAATTTATCTTACATTTTATTTTTAAAAATTCATAAATTAAGTTTTTAAGAATACCAAATAGGTCATTGAATGAAATATTTTCTGAAATATTTTCTTATGTAAAATTTTACGTTGTTGTGCATTAAATTAGCTTCGTGTATAGACATCACTGCCCAACTAACAGGAATTTTGCAAATAGTAATATTTATGATGAGACTATCTATATCTCATGCATATTTTCACTAGCACATGGAGGGAATGAGCCATCAAAGTGATTAGTTGTATTGAGGACCCCGATTGCACATGGAGGGAATGAGCCATCAAAGTGATTAGTTGTATTGAGGACCCCGATTGAGTTGATCGGTAGAACTCTTGCTTAAAAAGCAAAGGTCCCGAGTTCAATTCCTAGGGAGGAGCTTACATAATTTACATGTAATTCTCGAGATGTGTAAGTCATAAACGGACCTAGAAAATTTTTCAGTGGGGTCACTCTTTTTAGAAAAATTTCCAACCAAATTAATGTAATGAAAAATTTTAGACTCAACAATAGGATTTTAAAAATTCAGTGGGGTCACATGACCTCATTGGTTCTTCTCTAGATCCGTCCATGGTGTAAGTCCGAGATTTTTCCGATCAAGGTAAAGATAATATGGGTACACGAAAAATAAGAACTGTCAAATTCTGATCTTGAAGTTCACGAACACCAATCCCTGAGCCCACAAAACCACAAGGGTTGGGATCCTAAACTCTAAGACGTGTCATCTACAGAGCAAGGGCCAAGACCCTGTTCGAGGAAAGAGACACGCTAGGCAGTGTGCACTCGAAGAGTGCAGACTTACTGGTGATTTATTTACAATTCTCAACCCAGTCATGTTTAAAGGGCTGCATCGGAATTTTGGGATATAGACTCTATGTTGGCCAAAAGGTTGGACATAATAGTATCAAGATCAAATGCTTCGCGACCAACATGGGCTCTCTTTCACTCTGGACTTTCAGTTAAATATCAACACTACTGAAACAAGTGACTAAGAAGCATCCATCATTTTTTTTTGGAAGCAGAAGAAGCATCCATCTATTCTTCATCTTCTGCATCTATAACCATCTTGAGTGTCCTCCTTGTACCTATTCTCATGGAAGCCGTGCGACTCAGATCGTCCCCGGAGTCTGCCAACTCGTCGTACTCGTCCACTGTCTGATTCGGCAGGTCACCTTCGTAGTCTTCACTGGCCACGTCTTGTTGCTGCCTCTCATTGACCTTATTCGGTGCTTGGGGATTAGAATCCAAAAGAATCTTTGTATTCCCACTTGTAGGCAGAGGGCTTGACTTGGAATGCTCCTCTTTTCTGCAAGAAAGGGAGAAGAAGAGTACATTATTCTGTGAGCGCAGGTGGGTGCAAGCCATTTCAGGTCAGTGCAGATAATGACCCTCAAAAACCCCTTCATCACCAGCACCCAAGACAACAACTAGATGTAACAGAGGACTTACACCTCATAAGAGTTTTAGGTCACCAACGAAATCAGCTGCCTGAGAATGAGGAAAGCCCAGGGTGAAGCAAGCAGGTGCAAGTCACTAAGCAATGCGTGGAACAGGGTGGGGAAGAAGAGACTTTGGAGAAGCTCCAATCTGGAGAAATCATATGGCCTCTCCTCCCAGACTGTTTCAGAAGATCGAACTTTCTCTTCCCAGAATTGTGGGGAAAAAAAAAGTGGCTTTAACTTTTGGCAAATGCACATTTGGTCCCATTCTAGAATGCTCAGTTCTAACTTTGATTTCTTGAATCACTTCCTATATTGCATTGGCAATTATGGTACTCCACTCATCAAATACTTTTTACCGGTAGCATCGCACATATTCATGAGAGCTCATCCAAAGTGATGCTCAATTGGAACACAATCACCTAGAATGAAATAGGATTGATCAGGCAACGCCAAATCAAGCTTGAAGCCCTTGAATGGACCAGATGAAATCAGTACAGATCACAGCCAATATTGTTTTGGATTCTAAGCCATCGGGGAGATTAGTCTATGCAGACATCTTTAGCCATCTAGATCTAGCTCTAGTTGAGTGTATGGCGAACATTCTTCCTTCTTTTCACTGCCCTCATTCATTCTTCTCTTTGATTATCAGATTCAAACCTATGGCTTTCAGGGTTGCAACATCCAAGTCTAGAAGGATAATTGAATGCAAGCATGAAACAAGCAATATAATTTGCCTTACGGCTCTGGATGGTGGCTACTGAATATGAAGTTTCAGAAATAAGTGGATCTTAAATAGATCAATAAAGAAGTTGAAGTTGAAGATATAAAAATAGGACTTACATAAGCATCGTGCTCAAGTATTCATTGTCGGAGTCACCTCTTGCAGGTGCTGCAACTTCAAGCTTAGACTTGGCATTTTCTGGCATGTTCCTTTTGCGTTTGCTCCTGCAATGAGAACAGAGTGATTGTTATCACATGCTGTGACACATAATCATGTATCTGCATTATGTTAAGTAAGAAAATATGATTCAATAAATCAAGAGAATGTAGCAGATTTGTATAACTGAGCATATAAAGCTGAAGTTAAAACCAGTTGAGTAAAACTACTAGCATTATAATAACCTACTTATAGACCAGTTTAGGCCCAGTTTTAAACAATTTCAGACAAGATTAAAAAACCATGATCCACCCTATTAGATTTCTACCTTGTTTCCAAGTTTGGCATCCATTGTAGACACTAGTGTATTAATGGTATCTTTATCCACCTATCTGTGTGTAACCCATTTGTGTGGATGTACACATTCAGTACCCAGTTTTCTCTCTTTCCTTGTTTGGAACCCAGGTATGCAAGCAATTGCAACAATCATGAGTCCAGAGGAGCCAGTGAAGGACAAGCAATATAATTGTCATTACCCATTTGAATGCCAAATATGAAACATCAGAACATTATACACCTTGAAGAACAACTATACAGTATAAAAAATTAGAATAACTTACTTAAGCATGGTGCTTAGAAGTTCATCATCAGATCCACCTCCTTGAAGCAGTGCTTCTTCTGGGTTGGACACAGGCAAGCCGTTCTTGCCTTTGCACCTTGCATAAGAAAAAGATGACTGTTACCAAATGCTAAGACATGAATAAGACCCTCAATGCATAAGCAAAAAATAATATTCAAAAACATGATTCAGAAACCAAGTGAAAACAGTAAAGTATAATCACATGATTTTTTTCTGGAATTCCCTCTACAACATTTCCCAAAATTATTGATATAATTGGATTCCCAACAACCTGCTCTCATTTTGTCATATAATCATGTGCACCTAACCTTCTAAGGAAAACAGTCTTCTGGATTAATCTAAAATAGGCTAACATGTCCATTTAAGCAATAATGGGTACCTTCCTAACAGCATCACAAGTGTTTCATCATCAGATTGCTCTTCTTGCTCATGGAACTCCATGTCTTCAGAATGTTTTGAACCTTTACTAGGCCTCCTCTTTCTAGGAACATGTAGGCCAAGCTGCTTGAGTTTACGGGATACCTGTGCTGCAGTGTAGATGTTTGCATCCAATGCATTTGCAATCATGTGGGTGCATTTCTTGTGGTCTTTGAACCTACAAAGGATGGAAACCCTTTCCTATTTAAATCAGGAGAATGTATGGAACCATTGCATGTGCAAATGAAAGCCTAAACACTCACTTTTCATATAGGTTTCTAACCATCATTTCCTGCTCTTTGCTGAAGGCTCTTATTCTTTTTCTGACATGCCTACATAAATGAAGCAACAGAACAAGCATGAGACATTTGACGAGGGGAAAACCAGCAGGTACTTGTGCATACATGCAGCTTTTCAATGATAAATTACAGGAAGAGAAAGGAAAATATGGGAACCCACAGAGAAGTATCCTTCAATACAATTGAGCCATTAGGGGAGGAAGTCATGGTGCCAGCTTGATCTTCTATAACATTAGATGACTTGTTGACAGGAAATTCCCTTTTCCCTGAAGCACCAGAGAGCCCGAGCTGCTTAAGCTTGCGAGAGACTTGAACTGGAGATACTTTTCCATGTGGATCTAGGGCTTCTGCAATAACCCGACTGCATTGTAGTTCATCCTTGTATCTGAGAAGCTCATAATTGTCAAATTAAATGTTAGAAGTTATTCAGAAATTTTAACTAGGCATTAAACTAGCCGGAAGATCTTAGAAAATACTAAGGTCCTATTTGTCTGCAGCATTTATGCTTTGTCAAGTTTTCTGCACCAAGTTACATGTTATCAAGACAAAATATATCCAAGTGATGAACTATTGAAAAAGCTCAGAGCAGTCTAATTCTATTCCTTCTATATAAATTTGAAAAATCAAAATTCGCTCTCTGTGTTCAATTTGAAGTATCTGAGAAAAAAATGTATGAACACAACTAAGCAATTTGTTTGGCACGAAATGTGACAGACCAAAGACTAATCCTTAATCCATAAAAAGTAATCACACTAAATGAACTTGAGCAAACATGCCAGATGCCAGAAATGGAGTTAGAAACATCTATTATTTGGAATGCAATAAACAAATATAAATAATTCTACAAAAATGCATTTTAGAATACGTACTTTTCATAAAGATCTCTAATTTTCATCTCCTGTTCTTGATCAAAGATAAACCTCCTTTTCCTTGCAGAAGCTCCTTTAGAATAGTCAGTTGAAGAACTCCCTTCACTGAATAAGCCAATAGGATACAGAATCAAGAATGCATGAATCTACGCAGACAATTTAAGAAACAAACATATTTTGACAGTACCTTTGATTGTTGAAGCTGCATTTTCTTTTCCGACTAATGACAAAGTTTGGTGTCAATGCAGAACTTTCCCTCTCATTCTCAGTTCTATTAGTTTGAGGATTTTCTTCAGATGACTCATTGCTGCATGTCACAAAATGATATTTGATTATGAGGCCAATGATGATGAACGGTTAGATTTACATTATCAAAACAATACTAAACAATGCAATTCCATCTCATACTTGTGGTAAAAGACATTATGTGGAACCAGAAGGTCAGCTTCATCTTCTCCAAGAGAGTCTGCTATGCTTTTCCGAAATGGCATTCCCCTTTCACTTGTTGAGCCTACTTCTATGCCTTCAGAACCTTTAATTTCTCTTCTCAAACTGTGAATATTATGTAACAATGATTCGGCATTGATGTAATGACATTCTTTCCTTGTCTTCCAGAAAAGTAACTCCACAAAGAGAAGAGGCTGATTCTTCAGTTTCTTCATCATTTTTCTTACTAACTTTGTAAGAAAATGATCAATGCTCTTATATTCATTGCACTTAGATGACTTTTGATCAATTAAAATGTCATAGAATATGGTTACTACTGACAGCTGCAAGGATAGACATGGGCATATTGGTCACAAATCCTTCTATGCTCATTATATTATGGGAAAAAATCACAGGCTTTACCTGGTACAACATGGGTGAAAGTTCTAAATCATCAGAGATCCGCTGCAATATATTTATTATATGCTTGTTCACACTAGGATGATTGCTTTTGTAAAATCTCAGTAGCCAGCATAACTTATGAATAACAGAGTTATTTGCAAAACTAGTAACAATATTGGATATCCTAAAGTCAACCTCATTGGTTGCTGGATGCTCATCACCTGAGGAATCTTCTGGTCCATATATTCTATCACTGAAGTCATTCACTTTTTGATCACCAAGAGGAACTGAGTCATTAGCAAGATTATCTCCATCTGAAATGTGAATGCCAAGATCTTCAGACGTGAGAGGAAGCATGTTATCTTCTTTCCTGATAGAAGCTGGGTTGGACTCGCAAGAAGGCACTTCATTCTCATGATGAAGATCAGAAGCATTTTGGGTATTATCAAGCTCTTCGCTTAGTTTTCCAGCTTCTTTGCTATGTTCATCTTCCAAAGTTTTCTTTTTTCTCACCTTTCTTTTTTTTCTGGAAACCTGAAAAGAAATTATTATCATTAGCGAACAAGTTGATTATAACTAAGGTGCTCAAGCATCTCATTCAGACATCCTTCAATTGCAACAGAAAATAAAAGACAAATGTAACCAAAATCACAAAATGTCATCCTAAGAGTCTGTGGCAAGCAGATTTTCTTGATATGCAAGTCGTACGCCAAAGTCTTTATGAGTGCTTCTAGCACAGGACCAAACCTTAAATGTAGACTGTAGAACACAAACAAAAGTTCACATGTACATGGAATCTGCAAATTTTTCAAAGTCCTCTTTCAAGAACCAATGAAGACTGCATTATGCTTATAATACATTTAACCAGGCTCTGAAACAGCCATAAGTCTTGTAGTAAGGAACCACAATAATCAAGTTGCAGCCTTGATGTCTTCCATGATCAGTCATTTGCTTGTGAAATTGCTCTTCCAATCAGAGCAGAGAACTTGGGCCAGGGAAATAGTATTCTAGGGAGAATTTGACATTCTATAGATGAATCAGAGATGCTATCTTTTCCTTCAGTTATTGCATGAGTTTCAGAATGCTTGTACTTTAAGCAAGTACTTTGTGCAACCGCAATGGAGTGGGTATCCTGTCATGTATGATATGGTCCAAGGTGTTATGGAGAGAATTTGGAACAGGATGCAGGTTAGAGTAGGATAGAATGGAGATCAAGGAAATTTTCGAGAGAAACAGCAAGGTTTCTTGTGGCATTATAAGAATGATAAGTCAAGGTGTTTCTCTTTGGTCAAGCAAGATCTGGGTATTAGGCCTGTGAAGAAAGGTGGGTTAGGAATGGAATATGAATATTATTTTACTTTGCTAGGGAAGAGAACTGGAAGCCCTAGTCTGAGGAGTTTCTATGGAGAAAAGGTCTTCATGTCCAACAATTGGTCCATTTCAAAACCCATCCTACCTGCTAATAGAAAACCTTCCTCATATACCATCTGTGTAGAGAGGTATCCTAAAAGTTGCAGGATGAATTAAAAGTGGGATTATATTGGTAGTAATACTCCACTAAAAGGACAAGTGAATTCGGAGTTTCCTCTTGATAGTAGATCTGTAGATATCCAGTTTTCTTCAGACTCTGTTTACAGAAATCAATGACAGTGGTAAGCCTTATGTTGCTAGAGATTGTGAGACTTTAGGCAATGTTTTATAACCCAAAACATTCCTTTACGTGGGAAAGTTAGTGGGCACAGGTGAATGGTTCAATCATTCGGGTTGACCCCTGACCAGTTAGAGTATGACCACTCAAATAAATACCATATCATCATATAATTTAATGTATCATAAGTAGCAAGTCAGAACCATCAAAAATACACTTTAACAGACTTTCTAAAATTAAACAAAGTGTATTAAAAAACCTAAAAACCACTGATAATGACACTCTAAAAAAAAGAAAGAGCTACCATCTTTTCAACTTCCAAAAAATTAGTGTTATTACTATTGCCGACAAAGGATAGAATTCAAAAGAAGACTCCCCATCTTCTACCTATCTTTGTGTTATATTAGTGGCGTATATGTTCTTAGGGACATGTTACCATGTACCCTCTACATAAGGAGCACTCCTCCCAGAAATAAAATTAATTCTCTTCTTCCCCTATTCCACATGGTATCAGAGCAGGTTTAACCTGCCTTAACACTGCTAACCTCCCCCTTCTCCTTCTTTCTGCTTCCTTCCGTTGTCTTTTCCTCCCTTTTTTATTTGTTTTCTTCTCCCTTTGCTGAAGACGCGCCCTGCACGGTAGTGGGCAGACCGTGGAGAAGACCACATTCTTCTTCCCCCTCCCCGCGCCCCATACTGGAGTCTGCACCCACGCCCAGCTTCACCACGGACGCACCTACAGGCTCCCCGGGAGTCACTCTATCTGCACACAATGCGAACGCACAGGGCGCATGCCGCCGCCGGGACCACCGATTCCAGTGGATCCCCTCTTCTAGCCAGTCTCGCCACCATCAGGTGTCTCTCTTCTCCACCATGATCAATGCATAGAGAGAGCCCTTCTTCTCCGACATCTAGCAGAACCTTCTCTATGCACTAATCTTACATTGGCCACTCTTCCCTACTCTTGACCGCTGCGATGACTTCCTCATCCTCGTCTTCGGATGTACGCATGACCACCTCCGCTCTTAGAACAACTGTCAAGTTGAATGGTTTCAATTATCTCCTCTGGTCGCATGCCTAGCAATTTCTTTGTGGATCTCAATGGAAGCTCTCTCACCTGGATTCTCCTCCAGCTGACAAGAAGAATGAAGCAAAGTTCGCAATATGGCAAGCTGATGATTATTTTGTAATGACACTTCTTATTAATAGCATGGATCCTCAAGTCAATTCTAATGTGGTCTTTCTTGGCACTGCCAAAGAAAATGTAGGATGCTCTGAAAGAGATGTACTCAGATGACAGGAACATTTCTTCTATCTATTCTTTCTACAAAGAAATATTTTCCCTCAAGCAGGATGGTCGGTCTATTCATGAGTACTTCGCTGCCCTGAAAGGCAAGTGAAATGAGTTACAAGTGTACCATCCCTTGACAGCGGATGTAACTATTCTGAAGAAGCAAGCATGAGGAGCTCCCGGTTGCCAAGTTTCTATCCAGTCTAGATGATTCTCTGAGTCATGTTTGCTCCCATCTTCTTTCTGACGATGCAGTTCCATCTATGGCGAATGCTATGCCCGGATGGAGCATTCTGCGCATGCCGCGGAACGGGGTCGTGGTCGTGGCCATAACTTCTTCCCTCCATGTCGTCATTATGGTCGTCAATATCATGTTCCTGAACACTGTTGGTCATCCAAACAACGCTAAAGTTGCCATTATAGCATCCGTTGCGGATGCTCCTGCTGATAACCCTCCTTCTGTACTACCAAACCTTCCACGGAGATAACCATCACTTTATCCAAGAGTGACTACGAGCGCCTCCTTCAACAGCAGGCATTTCATACAATTCCCTCCACTTTAGGTAGTGCATCTGGTCGTCTCTCATGATTCCTCCTATAGCATTGACTTTAGGGCCTCTAGCCACATATCAGGTAATCGATTGTATTTTTCCTCCTTACGTCTTTCGTATATCTCCCTCTCTAACCCTCTCTAATGTATTGTATGTTCCTCAGTTTCCAATAAATCTTCTTTCCACAAGTTGTCTTGCTCGTGACCTTAATTGTTCTGTCACCTTCTTTCCCTCCTATTGTGTTTTTTCAAGATCTCTGAACAAAGGCGACGATTGGTGGCAGGTGTGAGACAGGTGGCCTCTACCATCTGACAGACCGACCATCTGACGCTTCTTCGGCTCTTGGTGTAGGCTCTCCGCACTACTGACATTGTAGTCTTGGCCTTCTAACGCCCTCAAAGCTCCGTTCTTCGTTCATATTTCTCCCAGTCTGTCTCAGTTTCAGTGTGATGCTTGTAAGCTTGGCAAGCATCATCGAGTGTCGTTTCCTTCTCGAGAGACTAAACAAAGTATTTCACCATTTGATCAGGTCCATAATGAAATTTGGGGTCCTAGTCCTGTTACCACGTCTCCAAGCTTTCACTATTTTGCTACTTTTGTTGATGACCACTCTCGAATGACTCGGGTTTATCATATGAAGAATCAATCACAAGTCTTGCATGTCTTTGAACAATTTTATCAGAAAATAAAAACACAAATTTCCATTTCCATCAAGGTTCATCACACTGATAATGCCAAAGGATATTTATCTCCCTCATTCAACGAGTTATGTGCTACTCATGGCATTTTCCACCAATCTTATTGTGCCTACATTTCTCAATAGAATGGCGTGGCTGAACATAAAAATCGACGCCTTCTTGATTGTGGCTAAGACACTCATGTTTCACATGAATATCCCAAAATAGTTTTTAAGTGATGCTATCCTTACTACATGTTATCTCATTAATCAAGTTCCCTCGTCAATTCTCTCTAGGGCCAGTCTATTTTTGTGTTTGTATCCCTCCATTGAACCCTTTCCTTTACGTACTTAGGTTTTTGGATGTCTTTGTTTTGTGCACGCTCTAGGACCGGGTCATGATAAGCTATCTCTCTGTGTGACTTGCTACATCTTTCTCGGCTATTCATGCACTCAAAAAGGCTATCGTTGTTTTAACCCGGTATCATGCTGCTGCTTTGTTATTGTTGACGTCACCTTTTTTTAAACAAAACCTTATTTTTCATCTTCTCATGTGTCATCAGCACCTCCTTTGTTGCTTCTTATGGTCTTCCCCCTTTTGCCTCCTCTATCGGATGACTTAGAAAAAGTTGGCGATTTTGTGCCTCTTACATATCCTATTCTGAAATCGTTGCAAGTGTACCGACAGCGGAAAGTCCAAGAGACACCGCCTTCACCTCCACCACTGGCGCCCTCAGTCGAAGATCCGCCCTCTTCTCCTACGGATGCATTGTTACATCTTCCCATGGCTCTCAAGAAAGGTAAACATGCAGCTGTTGGCATAAAAATTTGTCAAAGCCCCATCTCCAAGAAAAGCAAAGTTTAAGACGGAATGATATTCCGCAGAAGTCACAACACAGAAGAAATCCGACAACACGAGGTCCATAAAGACCAAGTGTGAAGTACAAATACAAATACACGGAAGAAATCCAACAGCACGAGGTCCATAAAGAAAGACCAAGTATGAAGTACAAGTACAAGCACAAGAACAAGCCCAATGGAAGCCCCATGGGTGTAAATTCAAGTCTCCGTCAAGCAAAACTCCGAGCGAAGAAGCAGACTTCAGCAACTCGAGTACCCCTGAAATGGGGCATGCAATGGTCTATTTATAGACAATTCTCCCCCTCCTAATGTTTCTATATAAAAATGTTGGGAGGCTAATGTTTTTATATAAAAATGTTGGGGGGCTAATGTTTTTATATAAAAACGTTGGGAGGCTAATGTTTTTATATAAAAACATGGGAGGCTAACGTTTTTATACAAAAAACTTGGAGGCTAAAGTTTTACATAAAAACGTTGGAGGAGAGGATCTCTCCCCCTCCAACCGTTTTGTATAGAAAACGGTTGGAGGGGAGATCCCCCCCAACCGGTTTTATCAACCGTTTTAATGTGAAAACGGTTGGGGGGTTCCCCCCTCCAACCGGTTTTACATAAAACCGGTTGGAGGGGTTTCTCCCTCCAACCGGCAGGGCTCTCCCCCTCTCCTTCTCCTGCGCAATGCAGCAAGGGGAGGAGGGCAGTCCCCTATAAAAGGGGGTGCACCCCCTCATATGAAACCCCCCTTGGATTCCCATATTCTCCAAGAGGTAAAGGGCTGGCTTGCATGCCTCCAAGCCCTCATATTCCCCCCCCCCCCAAAACCCTGCTGAAAAACCAGTCTGAAAGCCTTGTAAAAACCAGTCCCATTGTTCTGAGAGAGAAAATTTCAGAAATAGAAAAGCCTCCTTCTTCCAATCCCCTTCAATTTGTCCTTCCAAATTCTTGGTTTAGCGTGAAGGTATTGGCTCATTCCTTGCTCGATATGGAGTGAGGAGTGTTCGATAGCGCGAAGAAAAGCGGGAGATCGCCATCGCATACGGCATCAACATCTCCCTCGTCCCCTCCATGGAGGGTTTCTCCAAAGTTCCATAGTATATTTCATATCCCCACATCGAGCAAGACTCTGTGGGGATTTTTCGGGGTTTAAATACCGTCCGTATCGAGCAAGACTCTACGGACATATGGTATTTAAATACCCTTGTATGTTGTGCTCTAAATGCCTCCATATTGAGCAAGACTCTATGGGTATGGGCATTTAGATGTTGTTGTTCTTGTATGTATATGTTTCTTCGAGGAGACTCTGCTCAAGTAGAGATTCTACCCAAGAACATATTCATATGATCGTAATCTCGTGCTTATATGCATATGTTTTCTTGAGAAGCATCTGTTCAAACAGAGGTTCTGCTCAAATACATACTCATATAATCACGATTTTATGTTCATATGTATATGATTCTTGAGTTGAACTCTGCCCATGTGGAGGTTCTACCCGAGAACATATCCATGCGAGCACAATCTTATGTATATATTTCCTTAAGGATACTCCGTGTAAACGGGGATTTTGCCCGAGGATTTACTCGCATGTTCATAACTTCATGCCTATATGCATATATTTCCAAAAGAAAAACCCCTTGTACGTTGTGCTCTAAATGCCTCCATATTGAGCAAGACTTTATGAGTATGGGCATTTAGATGTCGTTGTTCTCGTATGTATATGTTTCTTCGAGGAGACTCTGCTCAAGCAGAGATTCTACCCAAAAACATATTCATATGATCGTAATCTCGTGCTTATATGCATATGTTTTCTTGAGAAGCCTCTGTTCAAACAGAGGTTCTGCTCAAATACATACTCATATAATCACGATTTTATGTTCATATGTATATGATTCTTGAGTTGAACTCTGCCCATGTGGAGGTTCTACCCGAGAACATATCCATGCGAGCACAATCTTATGTATATATTTCCTTAAGGATACTCCGTCTAAACGGAGATTCTGCTCGAGGATTTACTCGTATGTTCATAACTTCATGCATATATTTCCAAAAAGAAAAATCCGTCCAAATGAGAGTTCCATCCCGGAAGATATTCGTATACTCACAAAAGTTGTGTTCATATGCGTACATTCATCGGGAGAAACTTGATTTCGATGGAGATTCCGTCAGAAGTATATTCGTATGTCCATAAAAAGGACTCCTTTAAATGGAGATTTTGTCTCAGGAAAAATATGCATACTCATAAAAGCACAAGAAAACTCTATCTACGCGGGCACATTCCCGTTTATTTTCATATGTCAAATATTTCAAAGAAAACTCATACTCTTCCTCAAAAGGTCTGAATCTTGAATGTTCCTTTTAAAATGATAAATCCATTTTCAAAATTCATTCTGTCCAGAGATGGATTGAAGGAGAAAATATTGTATTGGAATTTTCTACAGATGCATATATTCTCGCCCATGCTATGAAATGGTATTCGAGTTGAAACTGGTGTTAATACGACACCTAAGGCTTTTAACTCGATGTAAATGTAACATCGATTCCGATCGATGGAGACAGGGGTCCAGCACACGCCACTCTAATCGCCTGATGATTAAAGGCACGGAATCAAAAAAGTTCAGATCAAAACACGGCGCACTCATCCGTTTCACGGATATATAAACTCTTTATCCGCATTACGCGGACCTTTTATTTCTATCTGGTAGACAGTCTGACACGCCCCGCAATACAAAGTCAAAACATGATAAACCAAACGAACCTCCCCATACATAATGGGAGAGAGAAGAAAGAAAAAAAATCTCGTGTCCACAGCAGCCTCGTGACCTTCTATGTTTGATCATGACGTTCATTGGCCTCCAGTTCATAAGGATGCTCATTGTCCTAGCTCTCATTCTATTGCCTGATTTGTGTCTTATAAGCATCTTAACCCGTCTTTTTGAGATTTTGCATTCTCTCTTTCCTCAAATAGCATTCCTTCCTCTTATCAGGAGGCACTTGCACAACCTAAGTGGAAAGCCGCTATGGATGAGGAGATATTTGCCTTATCTCATGGCACTTGGGAGCTGATTGTTGGTGGGGACACCCGAGCACTGGACCGGGCCGACAGGGTCCAAGTTTACCGCAGGCGGAGGCGACGAGCAGCAACGACGGCGTCTATTTGGCTTGGCGACTTGCTGTCGGGCCACTAGCATGTTTCTTTTATGAGTTTGAGCATATAGTGATGTAATAAGGCCCATATGAGGCCCATTTGAGCTCTTTTTATTTTCTGTGTATTTTTTGGTCCGAATTTGGACCTATTTTTTAGGCTTGTGGGCATTTCAGTCTTTGGATGTATTAGTGAGGACCATTAGGGTTCCCTCACTATAAATAAGATGCAATCCACTGTTTGAGGAGTTAATGAAGATTTGAAGAGCTTTGGTGCGCAGCCTTCTTATCTTCTCCAGTGGGGTGGAATCCCCAGGGTGGAAGCCTTCCTCAGCGGGGTGGATTCCCCAGGGTGGAAGCCCAACCCCTTCTTCTTCTTCCTCCTCCATGCCTCACCCCTCCCTGTTTCTTGTCTGTTTCTCCCTCCACGTTCCCTGTCCCGCATCAATTGTCCTCCTAATGTGGTACATGTGGCCTGCAAATGGGTTTTCACCCTGAAGTATCTTCCAGATGGCACTATTGATTGGTACAAGGCTTATCTCATCTTTAAAGGCTTCACCCAAATATATGGCGTTGATTATCTTGAGACATTTTCTCTAGTGGCTCGTATTACTTTTGTGCGAGTCATGTTCTCCCTGGCTGCCAATCTTGGTTGGCACATGTTCCAAATGGATATCAAAAATGCTTTCCTCTATAGTGATCTACAGGAGAAAGT
Organism: Colocasia esculenta; assembly: GCA_014218235.1. Classification (NCBI taxonomy): domain Eukaryota; kingdom Viridiplantae; phylum Streptophyta; class Magnoliopsida; order Alismatales; family Araceae; genus Colocasia; species Colocasia esculenta. The sequence continues at coordinate 2,400,341 of CM024762.1, read as the reverse complement.
TTATATGGAGCAACCTTCACAGTATGTTGCTCGGGGGGGGAGATGAAAGTTTGTAGACTCCGAAAAGCAATTTACGACCTCAAGCAAAGTTCTCAGGCCTAGATCGAAAATTTTAGTTAAATAGCATCAGAGATTGATCTGGTTCACAGTTAGGCTACCACTCGGTGTTCATTAAGAAAAGCTCTATAGGCATTGTGATTCATGTTGTCTATCTTGATGATATAATTTTAACTGGTAGTGATGAGAAAGGCATTATAATTGTAAAAGAGCATCTATAAAAACAAGTGGTTACGAAAGATTTGGGGTGACCACAATGCTTTCTTGGTATTGAGGTTGCACATAGCAAGGATGGAATCTCTCTTTCTCAAAGGAAATGTACGCTAGATCTACTCCAAGAAATGGGTCTTGATTGCAAGCTGGTCGACACACCTATAGTAAATCGACCCGAGTTTTGGGATCAAACTAGGGAGGACTTTCTTGATGCTAGTAGCTATAGGCGATTGGTTGGCAAACTCATTTATTTGACTAACACTAGACCAGATATCACTTTTACAGTCAGTCTAGTTAGTCAATTCGTACAGAATCCAAAACAGTGTCACTGGGAGGCCATTTTGAGGATTTTGAAATATGTAAAAGGGGCACTGGGAAAATGCCTAATATACAAGAATCATGGTCATATGCATGTGACAACATTTTTTGATGCAGACTATCATCATAATCATTAGAACCTTATCCCATTATTTGGGGTCGGCTACATGAATCTTTTTCCGCCAAAGATTTATATCAAGTGCTATATTCATATTTAAACTCAAGAAGTCCAAATCCTTCCTAATAATATCGCACTATCTCATTTCAGGCCTTCCCCTAGCTCTTTTACTGGCATCCACAAACATTTAGTCACATCTTTTAATTGGCACCGAGTTAGGGCAATGGTACACGTGTTCAAACCACATAAGTTTATTTTCTCTCATTTTTCTATCAATTGGAGCTATCCTCATGTTCTCACGGAAGCGCTGATTCCTAATCTTATCTTTCTTAATCTTACCACATGTCCATCTCAACATCTTCATCTCTGCTATACACAATTTGTTAATGTGTTCCTTTGCCACTTCCCAATACTCGATACCATACAATAAAGCAAGCCTTACCATGGATAGCAGAATTGGCTAAATCGGATCGGAATCGGCCGATTCTAGATCGGATCGGCCATGGCCGATCCAGACCCCGATTCCGATCTTGCCATCCATTAGCCTTATTGTCATTCTATAAAACTTTCCTTTAAGTTTCATTAGTATATAGCAATCATAGAGGACTCCTAATGCACTTCTCCATTTTAACAAACCTATCATAATCATGTGTGCCACATGTCATAAATCTACCCATTCTCTTAGATGATAGACTCTAAGTATCGAAAACTACTACTCTTAGGATGATCTATATAGGGTTTATATCTGACAAGAGATCGACGACAAGATATTGCTCTTATGTTGTTGGCAATATTGTTTCTTGGCGGAGTAAAAAGCAAAGTGTGGTAGCCCGCTCAAGTGCTGAAGGTGAGTATTGAGCTATGGCACACACTGCTTGTGAGATGTTGTAGCTCCAGTCTCTTCCTCAAGATCTTGGTTTCCCTTCTACTGAAACTATGATTATGCACTGTGACAATCAAGCTACAATTTTTATTGCTAGCAATCCTATCTTCCATGAACGAACCAAACAAATCAAGGTGGATTGTCATTTTGTTCGTGAAGCAGTAATGTCCAAGAAGGTAGCCACTCCTTTTACCTCCTCAAAGGATCAGCTAGTTGATATATTTACTAAATCTCTTGCCTCACCAAGGTTTACTACTCTATGTAACAAGCTAGGCCTTCTGGATATATATGCTACAACTTGAGAGGGAGTGTTAGAGTATGTTAGTGATGTATTTGTCCTTAGGGATGTTACCATGTACCCTCTATATAAGGAGCAATGCTCCCAGAAATAAAATTAATTCTCTCCTTCCCTTATTCCACACTTGCATGTTAAAAGCCTAACAATGAGAATCAATGATAGTAAATGTGCAAATATATAGCATAAGTTTGGACCCAGCCCGATCACATGGGTTTTATTAGGTTGAGTGGGTTATTCAAGACCACCAGGGTTAATTGAGTTTGACTGGGTTTTAGGTGCTTGCCAACTCACATGTTTTATCAACCCGATTTTAAGACTGGGTCACCGGTTTACTGGTCGGACCAACTGGTTTGGGCCAAGTTTTAAAACACTAACTTTAGGCTCCTCCTATGGTTTTATAACGAGTATATAGGCATTTACAAAGCAAATGAAAAGTTTGCAAAATAGAGAACTTTTGCAAGGCTAGAATGTTTCAAGGATGGTTTTGACAATATCCAAGATTATGGCTACTTTTAACTGGCTATGATTACATGGGCCAAAGTCATCAACAGTAAATTATTGACCATGGTTCCTCAGGCAGTTTGCTAGAGTATATGTGGAGACCATAAAGATGCAATCTTCTATGTGTGAAAAAAGTATCGGATTAGGAGGTGATCCCTATCCAATGTGGATTGGATCAACCAATCTAAGGGAAGATTTAAAAAAAATCCACTAAGAATTATCAAAATCAAGAACATAAATAAATAAGAAGACATGGTGAAAGAAGAAGAGGAAAAAAAAACATTTTCTCATGATCGCCCTCCCTCTCCCCCTTTTCCCTTCCCCATGTTAAAAGAAGAACCAAAAAAAAAATCTCCCCCTTCACTTTCCTAGCCTCCTAGATGAGGCCCCACTTCCCCTTTCCCCATGCATCCCATCCCCCCTTTTGGCCTTTCGATTTCCTCCTTCCCCATATCTAAAAGAAGAAAAAAGTTCCACCCTCAACTTTCCTAGGCAGGTCCCCTCCCTTTCCCCATGCACCCACTTCCCCCTTTTGACATTTTCCCCTTCCCCATATCTGAAAGAAGGGGGGGGGGAATCCATCTACTTTCCTAGGTAGGGTCCCCCCTTTCCCATGCACCCCCTTCCCCCTTTTGACATTTTCCCCTTCCCCATATCTGAAAGAACAAAAAAGGAAAAAAGCTCCACCCTCCACTTTCCCATGCCATGCGGCACCCGCCCCTATCCCCCTTTCTCCCTTCCCCACAAGGAAGGGGGGACATGGGGAAGGGTGCCCCCCCCTTCCTCTTTTTCCTTTCTCCAAGAGAAGAAGCATAAAAGAAGAAAGATGAAGATCAAACTAAAAAAAAAATTGCAAGATCAGCCAGATCAAACTGGAATCAGCCCAATCTGATCTGATTCTGGCTGATCCAGCCAGAAGTCAAAAGATCCCGGCACCTCCCCCCTAGGGGCTGAACCTGATCTAGATTGGGCGAGTCAGCATTCCATGCTTCATTGCTTCTAAGTAAGATTTACATTGAACTATTTGCCTTAATTTTCTGAAAATAGTTGGGACAGATCCATGGAAATTAAGATTTACATAGAAACTATTTGCCTTATTTTTTTCTGATATAATTGGGGCAGAATCACAGATCTATTCATAGGACCCCCGTTGATAATTGGAGAGAAATGGTTAAAGATTTGTAGTTTCCTTCATTAAATACTGCACCTTCATGGGAGAGGAGTACCTCTTTTCCTACTTTGATGGAGCTGCCTTTATTTGTCTGAATAGGATCAGTGGTGCATGCCACACCTTCTTGAAAAGTAAAAAAAATGGTGTGAAGTTGTTGTGGAGATTAGTGAGTCCTGATCTTCATCAATCTGATTAATGTAATGTGGGCAAATGATTTGGAGGAAGCTGCTCAGCCTCTCCTCACTGGTTGTGCTATCTCTGCTTGTTTCTTTATGAAATTGGCATACAACCTAACTCATTTTGAGTGAAAGCATTTGGGGGCATTACCCTTAATGTGCCGCGCTGTTGAAGATTTTCCATAAGCTGCAAAATTGTGTGTAATGTTTCCACCAAATCAGCAAGATCACTGAGGAAAAGAGAGAACCATGATTACCAATGATGATAACTGTGAAATAAGTCTCTGTTATATTTTTGCATATATACCCCTGTTAAAAGCATTATTGGATGAAAATCTGCCTTAAATTTGCATTGTCACTAAAACCCTGTTACACAAATATACTTGCACCAGAAACCTTGCTGCTATGTACCGTGACAAATTGGTGATGGAGGTGTACATCATGATTAAAGGATGTAGGAAATGTCCATCTCTCTCTCTCTCTCTCAGAGGTGGCAACACTGTTGCCGTTACCCATACCACCGCCACCATAGGTGAAGATCATAGAGCAGTGGTGAGTGTGGTCGGGTGGCAAGGGCCTCCAGAGGGTGGGCCACTAAAACACAGAGATAGACAGGGAGTGGTAAATCAATTTTTTATTTAAGGGTAAATATGTCCAATGAAAATTTAAAGTTATTAAAAAAAGACTGTAAAGAAATATTCCAAGCATATTCTATAGGTCTGTCACTGTACATAGCAATAGCATTTCTGATGCAAATATTTGCCTAACAAGGCTTCTAGTGACAATGTGAATTTAAGACAGATTTTTGCACAATTATGCCTTTAACAGGGGGTATATATGCAAAAAAACCCATATTCATCAGTCAGTTGCAAGACATGACTCTTCAATGTAATGTTTTAAGCAATACAGTTTAAAGGAAAGTGTAAAAACAAGGAAAATCTCTGGAGGACATGGAAACAAATAACCAGAAGCCCTTCAAAATGACTAGGTCAATACAAGACTTCCAATCTTCCAAGATAGAATGAAGTGTTCTAGAAGATATAACCCAGATTATGTAAACCCACTAGAACTTCCAGATTACAATTGCCTTTTATCTTTTAGGTGTCTTAGGCATTAATTATAGCTCAAAAGCAAGTTCTTCTTATCCCTCTCTTGGTTTTTATCCTTGGTCCTTACTATGTTCTGCAAGGCAATGCTTATACATCATGCTCTGCAATGGGAAGATGCAATCCAAACAATGGGAATTCATAATGCTCATAAGCCTTTCACTCTTCAATGAAGAAGCACCAAGATAGTATTTTGGGAAGCCAGGGGAAGCAGGGAACAAGAGATGAAGACAGATAGCATGGTTGTTGGGTAACCCACGTTGATCAACATTGACTGCAGTATTTCTTACACACTCCACCACCAGACTGCAGTCACCCATACTGGTTTTGCTGCCCAGGGTTCATTTATTTGACAATTTCTTTAGGGTGATTATTTGAAGTTCTCTGGGACTGAATTCAAGAATGATGTTGTCAGTAAAATACTGGAATTCCCAGTCAGTTTCATCTAATCATATGCCTGTCCTTATTTTTCTAGACAAGTCCACTTAGACGAACTGATGAGATCTTCAAAGAAATAAAATTATATGTGCATCTTCAGCATCTTTAACTAATAGTATGGAGCATTGCCTGCTTGGCATTAGGTGATACTGCCCATGGTTGAAGATCTATTCATTTGGACAAGAAAATGCAGTTTAGGGCATGGCACTGTGGTCGACTGGCTTGTTAAATCAACAAACTAACAGCAAATTTCAATTAATTATTGTTCTGTTTTCAAGTAGGCCAAGGTATCATCCTTCTACAGCTTAAAGTTGTAGATGATTAGAATTATACTCTGTTTTTCTTTTCTTTTCACATCTTTCTTCTAGATTGAAGAAAATTTCAAGGAAGGCCTGAAGCCACCAGTCGTCAGCCATTATTAAAAAGAATTGGATCCTAAGATATGATAGTTCTACATCTGCTCTGGTTCCCCTTAATCAGATTCTTGCAGAATTCATATGCATTTCATCCATGATTTAGCTCAGATTCAGCTTGTAAACAGCACCTACAAATAAGAGTACTCATGGATACCATGGACATAATTAGTCTGTCACTTGCCAGGGTATGTGGTGCAACAGTTAAAGCCCAGTAAACACATTTCATAAGGAACATCAATGTAAAAGTGTCTCTGAATTTCAGCAACAAGAGGAAAAAAGGAAAAAGGCCAAAAACGCTCTACCATGCATGTCTGAAGATGGAACAGTCATCGAGTGTGGTTCTCATATCAGATTTAATGAATGTGGCTTTTGTTGTTCAGTATCCATTCATTCTCATACAAAACAAAGAGATGTTGTGAATACTGAATGGGTATTTCTTGCATTTTTCACATTTGATAGTTAAGAATGGACTCAAGAGTGACCCGAGCCTAAACGAGGTCCACCCTTTTAAGGGGAAAGTTTTGTGGGCATTTTAGGCCATGTGAAGGATTTAATAGACCAGGCTGAGGCACATAGTTGTCAAGGCGGACGCCGCTTAAGCGCTAAGGCGCTTCCTTAGCCGCTTTAAAACACCCCGCCTTTCTAAGTGTAGAAAAGGCGCCCCAAGGCGCACGCCAGGGGCGCTTGGGCGTGCCTAGACCCGTTAGGGGTCCGCAATATCCCGCTTAGACAGCGGATTCATGTCGGTTTTCAGGGCTGAGTCCAGCCTGATTTCAGGAAACATCTTATTTACCTGCATATCATTTAAGTAAATGTTTCATTTACTTAAGATATTACATATAAATAAGAAAGTAGCCCCATTTGAATCCAATAAAAATATCAAAAAAATCATATCTCTTACCAAAAAAAAGTCAACTCTCCCATCGAAGAAAAAAATCACAATTTTAGTGATTTTAACGAAATGCTAACTTTTTAATCTCTCATAATTTGACCTATCTAAAAATTTGATAATTCAAATAAACCATATGGAACATTAAAAATCCAAAGTCCGATAAAAAAAGTCAAACGTGCATGTGACTTCTCCAAGGGAGTCGCGCTCCTACTAAAACCCGAAGTTGACTTTTTCAGTAGGAGAGCAGCTCCCTTGGAAAGGTCACATGCATGTTTGACTTTTTTTACCAGACTTTGGATTTTTAGTGTTCCATATGGTTTATTTGACTTATCAAATTTTTAGATAGGTCAAATTATGAGAGATTAGAAAATTAGCATTTCGCTAAAATCACCGAAATCGTGATTTTCTTCTTCGATGGGAGAGTTGACTTTGTTTTGTAAGAGATAGGATTTTTTTTATATTTTTATTGGATTCAAATGGGGGAGTACTTCCTTATTTATATGTAATATTTTAAGTAAATGTAACATTTACTTAAATGATATTCAGGTAAATAAGTATGAAGAAGAAACCGTGTTCCTCTATGGGTAATATACATACACACACACACACACACATATATATATATACACACACATACATACATAAATATAATATATATAATAATCCTATGCGAATCGGTTCGATTCCATGCGAATCGAATCGAATAAGGGAGAACCCGAATCGCCGATCCATCAAACATTGCTCTAAGGGATCCACTCTCCTACTGACAGCACTTAGTCTGCTTGAGATCTCTCAGGATTTGGTCAAACTTAAACTATCATCACCCAAACACATGAGACTTGTCATTTCCTAGTTTCTTTTCAATTTTTAGACATATTGTGGGATTATGTAATGGACTCATTTAGTTTTTACTTGTTTTAAGTGTGTTAAAATATTGCACTTCTTTTTTTTATTTAACATATTTACATGTATGTGTATTTACTGGTTTGTTTTAAAAGTTAGAAATTAGTTTTCTGATGATAGAATGATATTTGCACTTCTTGTTCTTATTTAGTGTGCTTATTTATTTGAAGATGCCAATTTAGATTTTTTTTATGACTTTATGATATATAATGTGAGTTTGTTTACTTGTAGTTTAATTTTTGTTGCTTTCATATAATTTTGACCTTTTTGTTGTGACATTTTATTTTTTTGCAAGTATTTTTTTTGTGATACATAGCTATTATATATTTCTCAAATTTATGTATTATTTTAATAATATATCTGTCATATTATGATATGTCATTGTCTTTATGTTTGTCATATTATGATATCTTTTTATTGAATTTTCATCATTATATATATTTATAGATACATAAATATCATGTAAGAGGGACACTTGAAAACAACTCATACTTGGTTCCGTCCTAAACGCCTAGGCACCGCTTAGGCGGGCGCCTAAACGCTTAGGCGATCCGAGACCCCAACTACGCCTTGGTCGCCTTGACGCCTTGACAACTATGCTGAGATATGATGTTGTTGCATAGTTGTCAAGGCGTACGCCAAAGCGCCGCTTAAGCGCTAAGGCGCTTCCTTAGCTGCTTTAAAACACCCCGCCTTTTTAAGAGTAGAAAAGGCGTCCCAAGGTGCACGCTAGGGGCGCGCCTAGACCTATTTAGACAGCAGATTCAGGTCGGTTTTCAGAGCTGAATCCAGCCCGATTTAAGGAAACATCTTATTTACCTGAATATCATTTAAGTAAATATTCATTTACTTAAGATATTACATGTAAATAAGGAAGTACCCCCCATTTGAATCTAATAAAAATATCAAAAAAATCATATCTCTTACCAAAAAAAGTCAACTCTCCCATCGAAGAAGAAAATCACGATTTTGGTGATTTTAGCGAAATACTAACTTTCTAATCTCTCATAATTTGACCTATCTAAAAATTTGATAAGTCAAATAAACCATATGGAACACTAAAAATTCAAAGTCCAGTAAAAAAAGTCAAACGTGCATGTGACTTCTCCAAGGGAGCCGCTCTCCTATTGACAGCACTTAGTCTGCTTTATTTCTCTCAGGATTTGGTCAAACTTAAACTATCATCACCCAAACACACGAGACTTGTCATTTTCTAGTTTCTTTTCAATTTTTAGACATATTGTGGGATTATGTAATGAACTCATTTAGTTTTTACTTGTTTTAAGTGTGTTAAGATATTGCACTTCTTATTTTTATTTAACATATTTACATGTATGTGTATTTAATGGTTTGTTTTAAAAGTTGGAAATTAGTTTTCTGATCATAGAATGATATTTGCACTTCTTGTTCTTATTTATTGTGCTTATTTATTTGAAAATGTCAATTTAGATTTTTTATGACTTTATGATATATAATGTGAGTTTGTTTACTTGTAGTTTAATTTTTGTTGCTTTCATATAATTTTGACCTTTTTGTTGTGACATTTTATTTTTTTGCAAGTATTTTTTTTGTGATACATAGCTATTATATATATTTTTCAAATTTATGTATTATTTTAATAATATATCTGCCATATTATGATATGTCATTGTCTTTATGTCTGTCATATTATGATATTTTTTATTGAATTTTCATCATTATATATATTAATAGATACATAAATATCATGTAAGAGGGACACTTGAAAATAACTCATATTTGGTTCCGTCCTAAACGCCTAGGCACCGCTTAGGCGGGCGCCTAAGCGCTTAGGCGATCCGAGACCCCAACTACGCCTTGGTCGCCTTGACGCCTTGACAACTATGTGTTGTTGACATGCAAAATGAATGTCTGACAACATTGACTTTTCCCCATTCTTTCTTCTATTTTTTTTAATTTCATTTTATGAATATTTCTCCATATTTATGAGGAGTTTTCTCATTATATGAACATTTTTCACAAGAGCTCTGAGGATTCTTCATTTATTCATGGCATTTTCCTTGATTTTTCCTGAAATTTCAACTTCTCAACCTCTATAAAATCTGATGAATGGTAGGATGGACATTTATATTTTGTCCAACGATTTTTCTCTTGCGCATGACCATGAATAGCAGATGGACTTTTTAACCATTCTGAAAAGATCAACTAGCTAACAATCACTGTTATTAGCATGAACATCGTCATTGATAACTGTTAAGCCCACCCTTTAGTTGATGATAATTTGTCACTTGAGAGGCCTCCATTGTTATAAGATTATTTGAGAATCCTTGTAAATTGAATAAAAAAAATTAATGAAGTTAAATTTTAAATTGAAGGTACAGTGCCCTTCCTTTTCTCTTTTATAGAAGAAAATAAGATTTCTTCTGAAATCAAGTAAAAGAAACTTGCAGGGATGAATATCATGTTTGTTGACTCCACTCCTTGTTCCCTGACCTGGATCTAGAATGCATAAATAATGGCAAGATTATATGTATTGTACAGAAAATTCGAATTTATTCAAAAATGCAAAAGAGTTATTCTCCAGTGGAAGAGTGATATCTAAAGTGCTGCTATGAGCAAAGATATTTTCCATATTTCATAAAGCTAACCTCTTTGGCTGTTTATGGGTGTCAAAGCATTTCAAGGCATTCAAGAGGAAGCAGGTCATTCCTTGATCCGTCTGATCATAGAACAGTTTATAAAGAAGGATACGAGCTGTTTGATGTTCATTTGAATCCTCTGGTGATAACTTGAGCACCAAATCTAGCATGAAAATCTGCAAAGAACTAACATCAGTTCAGCCTATATGTCCAGATAATAAGAAGTATAACTAAAATATAAGATGTTAAGGTCACAGTACAAAGTCTAGAAAGGTCATTTTTGGCAATGTCATGCATTAGTGCTCCTGGAATATGTTGACATCATGAACATAGATTATCTCTTTGTACACAACGAAGGGCAGTGAAATAAGTTCTCTCTGGGTTAAAAACATTTCACAGGTAAGAATCATAAAAATTAAGTAAAGCTAAGTCTTACTTGTTAGAAAAAGATTGCAAGCATCAAGGAAAGATAGATAAAACAGGAGGAATATTTCCCTTTTATTCTCCATAATTGACACAGTTTGGACAGATTTGCAGGATAGATATCTCTTTAATTTAAAGGTTTCTGATGTTGCCCATTAAACCATTAAACAAATATGCATTTCAAATTCTGCTCAGCATCAGAAAACTTGTTCCAATCTGGTTCAAGACACAATGTCTTGTAATCAAGGATGGGAGTGTCAGTTTTGGTATCAGTTTCAGCCAGGTATGAAACCGATACTGTTTTGGTTTCATTTCACCCGGGTTTCGGGCATATCGGGCAGCCTTAAGAGGGGAGTAAAACGGCCGATTTCGGCCAGTTTCTGCCAGTTTCGGTCTGGTTTCAGTCTCCACATTAAAGACATGTTATGTTCTCTTCCTCCCTGACCCCTTCTATTTTTGTTCTTCTGATGATCTGGAGATGCCCCCCTCCCAAGTCCCGAGGAATGCATCCTGGCAACAGGATGATCTACTTTCAAACCTATTAGTTTCCCACCTAAAGTCTAAGACATTATTTCCTCGCATAAAGCACATGAAAAATGGTAAAGGCCTCTTTTCCTCTGTCAGTCATCACAAAGATACTTTACTATCATTCATTAGTTTACTGCATCATGGCATTTATGTAAGGAGTGGGAAACATAGGGAGACAATGCCCTGGGAAAGAGGGATCAGACCAATTTTCATGCAAATGGTTGCCAAATATTTTAAAAAACCTACGTAGATAATACTGAAGAAGGTGCAAAGCAATACTGACCATGCTTTTCAAAAGGGATCCAGCTGAAGATAGAAATTTATACTCATTTGTCTGTTTCAAAGTTTCGAAGGCATAACGCCACTTATTAATGACTAGGGAAAACATGGCCTCATTCATGGTTTCTGCAACTGGACCACATATATCACCATGGAATGTTGAGCTATCATTCATCGTATGATGAGCAGAAGCTTCAGGAGCATGGGTATCTTTTGGCTGTCGGATGCATTAAAAGATATCTATCAGTCAAATGCTCTTGACTAATCCAAAATGTAGATGACAAGATTTAGCTAAGAATCAGAACAAAGACAGATGTACAAAATGTGAATTGTTCACTCTAATGCAATGGCAATTTTCACAACATTTTCCTGCAAAACACTAGTTTCAGAATGACAGATGACCATGTTCTTTAAGGATTTGTTATTGCTAATCTAGGGAAAGTAATGTAATGCATGGTAGTTCTCTGGCTTGACACCCTATCTAACCTATGAAATAGGGCATCCACAGCACTAGCTAATCTCCTCCACTCCTACACTAATTAAACTTTAAAGTAGAAACTTTTCAAAAGTCTGTTAAAAGAAAATATATTATCTCCCGTACGAGGTTAATTACATGGAAAATCAAAATCCTAGATGCTAGGAAGATGGAGGAGTTGAAAAATGATTCTTTTGGGTCAAAGACACAATAGGCTTCAAGTGGTACAAATGAATCTTAGCATCACAAGACATCATATGCATCTATTGACCTCAAAATCATGAAAATAGTGATCCAAAATTAAAGCAGGATCAGGCAGAAACATCTTCAGAGGAAAACCAGTACGAACAGTAGACACCTGATTCCTTTTTGTTTTAGCCATTTATGATATGCTTTGATCGACTCTTAAATTCATGGCAAAACAAATGTTTTGAAAGAAAAAAAATCATGGACCTGAAAAGTTGATAACTTATGAAGATGAACAAGTAGATCAGGTAACTCCTAGGTTTGGTACATATTCATGTTTGTGATTGGAAAAAACAACCCAGCATGATGTTACTTCATCAAAATAATGCAACATTGGTGGAGAAAGGGGCAAAAAGAAACTCTTGAATCAGTTATTTTAAGTGAAAAGATAGAACTTTTGGAGGTAGATTTTCAATGCCTCTGGACACAGGAGACTCATTGTCACTAAAAAAAGTTGCCAAAGACTATAGATAGGAGTGTTTCCTCCGTAGAGAGATTATTTCTTACCCCTGAGATTGAGAACCTGTGATGTTGAAAGCTGGTAACAAAACAAGCAACATGGTAAAAGATCATTATGTCACTGGTCTGAATTTCATGATGTTCCTTTTCAATATCCTCACGAATAGACTGCATCAGAACTGAAAAAGATTGGATGAACCATGAAAATATGCTCAAAAATAAGAAAAAAAAATGGTAAGACTATTAACATGCTATGACCATCTTGGCTGAAAAACCAACCATTATATGCTCCTGACAAGAAATGTTCCAAGAAATCACTTAACAACGACATAATATTGTTCCTTGTTGCAGGCAAGCTTTCATGGTCCCATGCAATTCTTTTTAATGGGCCTCGTTGGACCTTGGGAGCCTTCAGCAAGCTAACTCCGGAAGCAGCTGTTGGGTTACCTTTGAAAAATGTCCTGGAGCCATCCTGATGAATAAAGGAGAAAGCAATAGTCGAAACATTCAGTATTATTTTAGAACTCAGAAAAAAAATTGACATAGAAAAACACCCCACCTCCCATTTCAAAGTAATTGTGTGTAAGAAATTGAGAATGAAAATGCTGATTATTCTACGATACCAGGTGATGATGTGATGATGCCATTTTTATCCAAAAAAAGGGACGAAATTTCTAGGTTGCAGAATATAAAGAAAACAGAAAAGGTGTGGCGGTCTAACGTGGAGGTCTTTTTCTAAGCATCGTTAAGGATGAACCTGGCTGGCAGTGAGAAAACACACAGGAGGACGGCACAGCCATAAACTGGAACCTCTTTTTTTTTCTTTTTTTGGTTGTATAGCCCAGTGGCCCAGAGGCCTAAACTGGAACCTCTCTTTTTTCTTTTTTTCTTTTTGGTTGTATAGCCCACTGGCCCAAGGCCATTGGGAAAACCTGCCCTGCCTAGGGTTCGAACCCGGGGCCCCTCCCTCCCCATGCGCCCCAGTGTCCACTTCGCCAAGGCGGAGGGACATAAACTGGAACCTCTTACTCTTATCTCTTTGTGCATGTCAGGGTTGAGGATTTCAGTTAAAAGGCATGTTGGCATGAACATGCCAAGATGCATTGAAGCCACTCAATTCTTTTAGAGAGATAAAGAGGTCTAATTAGAAACAAGAAAATTGAGAAAAGCATAGCAGAAAACATAATTATATTAAACAGAAATCTGATGCAAACTTTTTTTTACTCGCCCATTTGCCATTCTCATCTAGCCGCCCAATCATAGTGGAGGAGATGAGGATGTTGAGATGGATGTGTGGTAAGACTAAGAAAGATAAGATTAGGAATGAGCGCTTCCGTGAGGATTTGGGGATACCTCCAATTGATAGAAAAATGAGAGAAAATAGACTAGGTGGTTTGGACACGTGCACCGTCGCCCTAACTCGGCGCCGGTTAAAAGATGTGACAAAATCTTAGTGGATACTAGTAAAAGAGCTAGAGGAAGGCCTAAAATGAGATGGTGCGATGTTATTAGGAAAGACTTGGACTTCTTGAGTTTAAACACGACTATAGTACTTGATAGAAATTTTTGGCGGAAAATAATTCATGTAGCCGACCCCAAATAATAGAATAAGGCTCTGATGATGATGATGATGATCCAGCCGCCCAATCATATCACACATTTCAGCACCCTATTTTGACCCTCGTCTCAGTTATTTAATCATGAAATTGGATGGAGAAGTTGCAGAGGATAAGTCAGACTCAAACCTAAATAGGGTGCTTCCACATTCAAGAGTGTCAAACTTAAATTTAGTTTTTTCTGGTGTATGAATTTCAAATTGGACAAAAACTGATAGATGATGTAGCAAAAAGTATGGCACCATAGCATTTCTCTATTTTGACATAGGAATTACACTTGTCTTCTATCAAGATCAGCCGGTTGCCCAATTGGATCAGCCCATCCGGTGATATCATCATCATCATCATGTACCAAACCTCATCAAGTGGGGTCAAGTTTCATTTAGAATGTGCTCAAACATAAATAATGAGTACATACCATGGTAAGGCGTGTAAATGCCCCATTGAATTGTGAATGGGAAGTCGAATTCCTTGTCTTAATGAGCCTTCTTTTTACTTGTTCCTCCTCCATTATGGACTTCAAAGTGTTTAAGGATGTCTCCATACCTCCATCCATCTGCATATGAAAATTATTATAAGGAATTTTTTATGGTGATCTGTTGGTGATGAAATGCAATGGATGCCGCATTTTTCGTAAAGCTTTCTACATGTCATATGTTGAAAATTTTGAAATGACCAAATTTCTGTCAACTGGCAAAGGATGGTAGTATGACCTACGCATGAAAACCATGATGGTCAAATCATTGTTTTCTACATAACTCATGAAACCGGCAACAGAAAAAGCAAACCCATATATGCATCACTATGTAAAGCAACAAGGTTTATGCTTCTTTAGGAAACAACACAGGGGTAATTGTATCGAACCTGAGAAGAAGCATGAGATGTCTTGGCAACCAACTCTGGTTCGTGACCATGAAAAATGTAATGAAAAACCTCCAGTAAAAGCAAATTATCTTGCCGTAGATAGTTACATGAGCCATCAAGATGCTGAGTCAGAACTAAAATCAAGTCCATAACGTTTTCTTGGAATAGGAGCTCAAGAAATCTGTCTCTTAGATGCAGAAAGTGAGCAGATGACCCAGATGCCTTATGTTGCAAGAGAATATCTTGGATAGCCAGAATGTTCCGGAACAAGGTGAGCACTAACTGAACCAGCTTCCAGTCATCCTCCGTAAAGGCATTGCTGCCACAAGTTCTATATTAGTCCAATACAACATGAACCTAAATAAGAACTTCTCAAAACGCACAATATTCATGTGTTTTCAACAAACTCTCCAAAACAACAAATTGTGTGAAAACCATCCACTTGAAAGATATAGAGGCTCTGGTGTTGGGGTGCAGCTTAGAGTTTCTTACATCAAAAGAAAGGCTCTGTTTCATAATATTAACGTATGCAACCACATAGTGAGGAACATCCCTACACAATCTAACTTGAACAAGTGACAAACTGAAAGATGCTGTAGGGAAGCAAACACCAACAATAAATTACGGCAGAGTTTTTGGACCAAGTTTCGAATAACAGTTGTGACCCCTGAAGCATGGTTTGCCGAATCGAGGCGAATCGGCCCGATTCCCCCGAATCGGTGCGAATCAGGGGAAACCCGATTCCTGATTTGCCCGCATCGGCCGATTCGCCCCTTATGTATATAATATTATATGTCATGTATATATATAATATTATATCATATTTGTAATATATATTATACATTATAGATATGATATATATTACATATATGTATTTAATCAATATAAATGTGTCTCAAATATGATTTATGTAATATATATATATATATAAATATATCATATGATATATTGTATATAATATATATATACCCATGCGAATCGGTCCGATTCGGACCGATTCAAGGGGAATCGGGGCGAATCAGGGGAAACCCGATTCGCCTTCCGATTCCGATCCGGCAAACCATGCCCTGAAGATAGAGGAAACATCTTATATATTCTTCTGTATTCAATGTAGGTTTGCGATCATTGGAACTTGAGGGAGAGGCAGAAATAAATTTGCTTTCTTGTAATTCTATTTTGCAGGAACGAAACTTTAACCATAATTAAAGATGGCCGTAAGCATTTTGATGCCCCAGTACCAGCGTAAAGAGCTCAAACTTTTGTGAATACGACAATATACACGGTGAAAAGCTCCGGCATTTTGAGGCTCATACAAAAAAAAAAGTCAAAAGAATCAATCTTTCCATAGAGTTACTACCTACCACTCTAAATGTTCCAGTGGATCTTCGAGAAGAGAAACTATGACCGCTATTGTGACATGACGAGTAACCGCAGCCTTTATGTGCCACAAATGCTCAATCTGTTGAGCTATGTCGTCAGAAGCTGGATCGATGGGCATAGTGAGAAACACCAGAACCTTCACTGTATATCACATAAATAAACCAAAATTACGATAGCTTTGAATACCCGGAAAAGAACATCCCACCTCCATAGAATGGACTCGGAAAAGAAGAGAGGTAAATGATTTACCGCCATTTACAACCAAATTGCGATCATTCTGGTAGTTCTCCAAGATGGGGATCAGATCACGGGAAACCACATTCCACTTGCATATCTGCTTGAAGACCTCTCGACCCTGTGGATCGTCACGCCGCAGAAACCTCTGGAGATCTTTCAAATTATCTGCCGAAGGTCGAGGAAAAGGCGTTAGAAGATGCAATTGGGCAGCAGAAAGTTGGAAACGGGAATGAAAACAGAATGGGATCGCCTACCCGAGCAGTATTCGCCTTTTACGTAACCCAGAACAGTGCCATCTTCGTCCTCGTGCCGGTACCCCAGACCATTGCAGATGGATGACAACAACTCAGTGTCCATCTCGAATAACTTGTGCGATCGGACTCGATTAAAGTCTTCTTCTGCGGAGATCGAGCATTAGGGTTGTGGGAGTGGAAGATGGAAAGGAGCGTGCGTTGCGAACTGGAGTAGGCAAGAGCGAGGAGGGGTCAGATGGACTGGGAAAACTTTGCCGCGCTTTTGAACAATGTTTCCCGCGCTTTTGGTCGGCACGTGATTTCGGATCCATAACTTCTGATCCGGTCAAACGGGTACAGATCCATACCCGGAAATTTCAGATTCGGATATCTCGTTTAACTAACGATAATCCCATTATTATATGTACATAAAATTGTAAGGATCTTTTGAGCTTGAAAAAAAACCTCATTTGAGTCCATATTAAATTTTAAGATACTAAATTCGCTTCAGGTCTGCTAAAGATTCAATACCAATTTATCTGTTATTGAGAACAATATGTGTATGAGTCTACGTATTTCGGGCCTGGGAGTGCGTATTTTTTGGCAATGAGAAAATCCCGCCCCGTGTGATTTTGTGGACTCAAAGATTAATATTCGTGAACTTCAAAATCAGGATTTGGCAACTCCTACTTTCCATGTACCCGTATTGTTCTTACCTCACTTGATCGAAAAAATTTCGGATCTGCACACATCGATGATTGCATGTAAATCAGGTAAACATCCCAGTTTAGTGATGCAACATCCAAACCACCCACTCAACCTAACATAAGTTAACACTATTTGGATTTTTTAATTATTTTATAAAGATAGATACGCTTTTGTTGTTAAAACTTAAAATTTAATATTTCAATTCTGCTTGAAAAAGTCAATGTAGTTTTAATCTCTCCCGAGCATTCTGTGTCTATCTGCTTAGGTAACACAACAACATGAAGAACTTCTCCAATTTCAATCACAGATGACATTAGACTATCTATGGTGTACATAGATTGGCTACAGTATTATGTGTGATGGCAGCTTAGTTTAGAAGGATTGTAAAAGATAACAGAAAAGAGATGAGAGTGGCAATACCACAAATCAATTTTAGGAATATATTTTAAATTTTTTATTTACTAATTTGAATCTTTATTAATTATATGCTAAGACTTCCAAGCAGTTAATTTTTAATTGATTAGATGGTTAAGAAACTTCTGAAAGAACATCCACCCAATTCGAACAGAACTCTCTCCCATCCACAAAGATTATCAGATTAGGAGTGCAGCTCGGATCACTAGAGCTGACGAGATTGTCTATCAAACCAAGACGAGAGACATGAAAGTTAGGGCTGAATACGGTTCGATTCGGTCCGAGTTGCTCCATTTTTTGGTCAAACATAGGGTCTCAACCCGAACCGAACCGAACCGGTCGGTTCGGTTCGATTTTTCGATTTGAACCGAAATTTGAACAGCCCTAATGAAAGCCACACGACCAAACAACGTCTTTTGGGAAGCTCAGCCAAGGTGCCTTGGTCGAGTTGTCAAAGTGGAAGGTGAAGGCTGAGTCCAGCTTGCAAGATATAAACATTATAAAGATTTGAGAAAGGTTTATTGTACTTGTACATTACACTTTAAGTAAAATGTGACTAGATAATAGCTCATGTGGCACTCTTCACATGAGGAGTGATAAAGTGACAATCCAATTATTAGATACCACATGAAATTGTTGCCTAATCATATTGTACTTAAAGTGTAATATGAATGTACAATAAATCTTTCTCTAAAGATTTAGAACAAAGAGAGACAGAAGAAGAGGTGGACCAGAGGATATGGTGGAAGAATATTTGTCACTCACGGCTCTTCTGTGGGAGCTATTCTCTTGGGATATGTTTAGTATTAGGATAGGTTGGGGGTAGAGTGAGAATATCCTCAAATTTTATAGAGAAAACAGGTACAGGATATAAGGTGTCATGCGGCTACACATTAAGGGCATGTTCGGTATTAAAATAGATCGGAAATAGAATGAAGATATTTTTAAAATTTTAAAGATATTTATACTATCTATATTATATATATATAACTCAATCTGGAACAGCTTACGTGTCAACAGCACAATAATCTACCAACCTAACTCCTATCTCTCTCCATCGCGATCTGAACTCACTACCATATTCTCCGCACACGCATGTTTATTGCAGTTACACTCTCCCTCCACGTTCTCCAGTGGCCATCGCTTTTAAGATCACATCTTGCTATTTGCCATGCACATTTTGATTCTTTTCGACAGGACACAAGGAGATGGAGGTGGAAAATGTGCTTTACTCATGGTCTGTTTCTTTCAACGTAAAATCTCATATAAGAAAAGATTTGCGGAGAAAACTTTATACAATAATATATTTGGTATCATCGAAAAGTGAATCTACAAAATTTTTGTACTTAAAATTATAGATTTTGATATTCTTGACGAGACTCCGTAAATTATTTTTCTGAATTTTTCTTTCACGTAAGATTTTTATGAGTGTGACTACAATCTCTACTCTAAAAAACATATATTTTTTAAAATAATGTTATTTTTTAAAAAATTATTTCTAATAAATATTAACTAAAAAATAAACATCAAAAATATTTTCAAGGAAAATATTACTGCGGGTATCAAATAAACAATTATATTTTTAAATTTTTTGTAAAGAAAACTTTTTCCCTATAAATATATTTTACAAACAATCAAATAAAACCTCAACTAAAAAATCTTTGAAAAGTGGCAATGATCTAGTTGATTTCATAAACACGACAGAATTAACACACTTCAATATTCGCAGATCTGTTTATATATTCTGTCGGTGCTTTGAAGAAAGTGCTGATCAATTCTTCTGCAACTGTGAGGTTTTTCTTAATCAGTAGAAGTATTACGCTTGTGACACGGCCAGTTCTCGGACTGCTACAGATATCTCAATCTTAATGAAATCATGACCGTCCCACCATAGCTGAAAAAGAGGTGTTGCCCATCTCCTCGTGATCTCAGATTATAAATCTTATTGATGTGTCGTATGTTGACAATATTTGTATAGATATTTATAAGTGTCTCAAGTTATTTTTATTTTTAGGGAGAATTATCAATTAATTCTTATTTTTGAGAGATTTATGTTTAGGTCTTTAATTTCTTTAAAAAAGTATGCAGTTTCATATTTATCTCATTTAGAAAAGTATGTAAATCAAATAGGGATTCATTGGTAATTCTCTCTTATTTTTATTATATTTTTTAATTTAATTGAATCTGTTTTAAAAATATTATCTTTTTTTGAGACTTCTTCTAAAATAAATTAATTAATAGTCTTTGACTGTAACAGAGGAGGTTCTTACTGTAACGTGACTTAATATATACTGTAACAGAAAATAATTATTATTTTAGTGAGTTACAATATTGTCAAAGATTAAAAAATAAGTCAAATATTTAATAAAAAATTTAATTAATTTACCCCTTCTTCTATTAGGTTTGAAGTCAAACCGGGGCCTCACCTCGTTGGGTCATTTTGTTCTTTCATATTTTGTGTAGGGTCAGAAAGGTCTTTTTCATACTCTTCATCCGCTCTTCGATATATTTTTATTTTTATCTGTTTTTTATTTTAATTATTTTTTGTTTCTATTTTTGATAAGATATAATTTTTATTTTATTTACAAAATATATACTCTTAAATTTTATTTCTTAATATTAAAAAATTTTAGACTAAATTTTTAACTCCTCCTTAATTTATAAATAAAATCTAATTAATTTATCTCTCTCGTAATATTTATTATATTTATTATTATCAAATATATTTCATTTATCATTATTATTAATATTATATATATCTTTTATTTAATCAGATTAAATATTTTTGATTATTTTAATTTTTAATTTATTTTTAATTTTTTTAGTGTTATTATCTATTACTGTAAATGTTAAATTCTGTTACTTCTAATTAATTTATTTAAAAATAAATATAAAAAATTATATTTTAAATTTCGACTCGGACTAGTTGACGTTGACAGCCCTAACTGTTGTCTCTCTCTCTCTCTCGTCGTCCTCTCTCTTTCTCTCTCGTCGTTCTCTTTCTTTCTTTCTCCCACTCCCCTTCTGTGCGCAAGCATCGCCCTGTACCTCCGGAGCCCTCACGCCCCAACTTCGCCGACCTCACAGCCCCGCCATCTCCGCTCCCCTGCACTGCTCTTCCCGTGCCCCTCCGCCTCTCTCCTCGGTACGTGGTGCCACCGGAGCCCACTGCCCCGTGCTGCGGTCCCCCTACAGCCATCGCGTGTCGCCTGGGCCGCCCCGCGACAGGGAGGTCGGCCACCCCGCGCCGGCTTCCTCTTGCTGCGCCGCGTCATCTCCCTCCACCGCGGGCAACACCCTCCGCGCCACGGCCTCCTCTTGCCGCCATCGCCGCGCCACTGTTACCCACCCATCACCGCGATCTCCACCCCCTCCCCCCAGCCAGTCGCAGCGGAAGCCACCGCGACCCCCCCTCCCTCCTTCTTCCTCGGACCCCTCTCACTCTCTTGCTGGATCCCCCCCCTCTCTCTCTCTCTCCGGCGCATCGCTCTTCCACGGGAGCTCTCTCTCTCTCTCTTCCATCGGGTCCCTCCCTCCGCTTCTTCTTTCTCGCTGTCGCTGCTGTGCCGCCTAGGTCGCTGTCACCGCGTCACCCATCACCACCGCCCCGACCCTGCGGAACCCAGGCCACTGTGACCGCGGGCTCCGCCTCCCTGCAGCGCCCTTGGTCCCCCACCCCCCCGCCGGGTTGAGTGGAGAACTGCGGGGTCCTGCCTGACCGACTCCAGGGCGATCCGCCGATTGGGGTAGCTCCAGCCCGGTCCTGATCGTGGGCCGGCCCACCCCAGTAGCCTTCAACTGAGTCCAGCAGAGCTCCACTGCACCGAGATAGCAGGGAGTTCACCCAGTTGCAGCATCGCACCCAGGATCGCGGAGGCCCTTTCCGGACAACGAACATCCAGCAACCTCGTCCTGCATCATTTCATGTGAGTAGTTTGGTTTGTAAAGTGGATCTCAATAGCTTCATTGATATTCTGTAAAGAACTGTCAGTTTCTCAGGACTGGTGCAGAGCAGCTGGTAACCATCATTTCAGACTTTCTGGTGTTTCAAAATGCCAAACAATGTAGTGATTTTACTATTTGTCGCTTTGATTTCCTTCTATCTTCTTGATAGAACAGTGATTCCTTAATGGTTTGGTATGCTGGTGAGAGTGAGGTGAAGACCCCTTTCTTTCTCCTCTTCCCTTGGGTGTGGGGATGCTGGATTTCTCATCCCTTGTGATTTGTGATGTTTCCTTCAAAAGGGAAAAAAAAGAATCAAAATGAAATAGTTGGAACTACTCTAGTTGATTGATGCTTTACATGGGCTTTCTGTTTATCAGATGTTTAAGGATCATGATGGATAATTATCATTTTCTCGATCCTTATTTCTTTTGAAGCATATACATGTGACTGTCTTGAATTTTCAATGTAGGGAAAAATATCATTTTCTTCATTTTGCTGTTGATTATTAAGAAAAATTTTGAGTTTGAAGAGATAAGAATAATTGTCAGGTTTGGTGAATGAAGCTTTTAGATTAGTTGATAAGGTACAGCTCATAATTCAAGTTTAATTGTCTATTGCTTGAATTGTGCCATAACAATGAAACAATTCAATCAAAAGAATTCAAATTCTTTAGCACTATTTTGTTGGATTTCATGTGATTAACTTTTGATCTTTTAAAACTTTTTCTTGATCTTTTAATTGATTTGTTATGTAAGTGCTCTAAAGTTTTGTTGCTATGACCATATTTTATGTGATTTTTACAGGTTTTTTGTTGGCCTTCCTGCACTGGTTTAATTAATCATGTTTATGGGTCCAACGGCAGTAACGTCATTTCTCCTTGCATTTGTTCTTTCTATGCTGATGATTGTAAGTGTTCTCTTGTTCCGATGGATTCAAAAATATCAAAGTCGTGAGGCATTCTTACATTCTTCACTCATTAAACAAAAGGAAGCAACTCAACAGGCAGAAATAAAGAGTATGAATAAGAGCTTGGCATTTGCAAGAGCAAGTCATGATGTACGTACTTGTCTTGCTGGTATTACAGGCTTAATAGAACTTTGCCAATCAGAGGCCTCCCCACATTCTGAACTAGAAAAGAATCTGGATCAAATGAAAATTTGTGCATCAAAACTTCTTGGTAAGTAACACAAATACATACATCCTATTGCATGCTTATCAACTAAGATGTAATATTATTCAAATGGGGCTCATTTATTAGGTCATCAGTGATTTGCGAATCTGAACTTTTATATTACTGACATCCTTTTTCTTGTCATGTCTTTTGTAGGGATATTAAATTCAGTACTTGATATAAGTAAAGTAGAAGCTGGAAAGATGCAGTTAGAGGAGGTAGAATTTAATGTAGCAGAAGTGATTGAAGAATCCATGGACATTTTTCATGTTGTTGCATGGAAGAAAGGTCTAGAGATGATCTGGGACCCTTGTGATGGCTCTGTTTTGAATTCTTTAAATGTAAAAGGAGATCCTGATCGACTCAAACAAATTCTTGATAATCTTTTGAGCAATGCAATTAAGTTTACATCTGAGGGTCATGTTTTGGTTCGAGCTTGGGCTAAAAGGACAAATGTGGAGGTTCTGACACGTTTACATAATTACGCTTGCAATTTTCCTAACATGCCAAGACTTCTATCTTGTTTTTCTTATGGGAATGGTGTTGCTTTTGATGCTTTCAACCCTCTCTATCCAGAAAACAGTGACCCAAATCTTATTGAGTTTGTATTTGAGGTGGATGATACAGGGATGGGAATACCAAAGGATAGGAGAAAGTCAGTATTTGAGAACTATGTTCAAGTTAAGGAATCAATAAATGAACAAGAAGGCACAGGCTTGGGTCTTGGTATAGTCCAATCTTATGTAAGCACAATAACCTTCCAAAAGTGTTATTAGAAACTATCAATCATCTAACAAGTGTTATTTGTGTTTTCTAAGAAAACATATTTGTTTATTGGTGTTATCTAAATTTTCATTTGAAGAAATTGGTGCTAACTTTTTTGGTTATTTTGAAGGTAAGGTTAATGGGTGGGGAGATAAACATTATCGATAAAGGATCAAGCCAAAAAGGAACTTGCTTTAGGTTCAACATTTTTCTCAAGTCTTTGGAGACAATGGATGAGAAAGTTGACATTATTTGTCATGATGGTGAAGCATCAACTGACTTGCCTAATTCAAGTATATCCATCAAAAATTCTCAATGTGCATGCCATAATACCAACCAATCAAGAGCTCAAGCAGTATTTTGTAAGGGTCTCAAGCATGATACTATTCATGTTTTACTTTTGATTCAAGGTGAAGAAACAAAGAGGATGTGTAAAAGATGGCTAGAGAGTTTGGGAGCAAAGGTCTGGGTAGTGGATCAATGGGAACTTTTAGCTCCAGCATTTGAGAAGATAAAACAAAAGTTGGGCTTCAGTCATTTTAATATCTTTGAAAAATCTCATGGCGTGGTGCCTGAAATTCAAGTGGAAATATCAAAAATTCAAAATGACAATGGAATTGATATAGAGGAGTCTTTAAGGACTAAAGATGGGTTGGATTTCCTTTTGCCTCATGGCACTCCAATTCACGAGCTTCACAAGAAGACAAGCGTTAAAAGCACATCAATGTATGCTTTGATTCTAATTGATATGAGTTTTGGACCAATTCAAGATGCATTGTTTTCATTGAACAATTTTGTGAAAGGCATCAATTATGATCAATACAAAGTCATTTGGTTGGCCAATTCAGACACTCCAACAACAGATTTAAGAAGCTTGAGAAATAAAGAAGCTCCATGTGATTTGATATTGCATAAGCCATTACATGGTTCTCGTCTCCATGCTATTTTGAAGCTTCTACAAGAATTTGGGGAAACAGTGGATGTGATTGCAGATGGGAAAACAAATGATATGCTTCAAGAGGTAAGCCATTTATTTGAACTACATGCTTTAGCTTAAATACTAATTTAATTTTATGTTTGGTCTTATTTGCCAGAAGGACAAATTATATGTCAACTTGAATGGTGATAAACCACTCCATGGCATGAAAGTCTTAGTTGTGGAAGATAATGTTGTATTACGGCGCTTGGCGTCATCTATGCTTTCTCACCTTGGTGCATTTGTTGAACTATCTGAAAATGGAAAAGATGCTTTGGAGTTGGTTCGAAAAGTTTTACGAGATAAATCAACTCAAGATGTTGAAAAGATTGAAAAAGAAAACATGGAAGCTACACGACATCTTCCGTATGATATTATCCTTATGGATTGCGAGGTAATTTTAACTTATTTTACTTGGTTATTTGAATTGGGTTGCTCTTTAGGCTTGTGTTCTCTATAATTTGCATAAAATCTAGTTCCTTTTTCTTGGTTATTTGAACTAGGAAAACATAGTTATGATAATACATATTTTCTTCTCATGCTAACAATTTAGATTTGGTATATATGAATATTGTTAGATTATTTTTGTTTCATAAAATATTATAATTTGATCTTCAACTTTAAAGACTCTAGGATAGGTCATTTAAACTTTTATGTATTTTCACAATATTGTAGAGCATAATAAAATTGATGCTGCATGTTATGTATCTATGTAAAAGCAAACATAAGTAAGTTTTCTTAAATAAACTGGATTGCACCACCAATATTGTTGGTAAATGGAGGTGATACAAGTAGACTGGAGGAGAGATGACTCCTTAAAAGAAACTAACTATTAGCAACTCCCCTATTGTGCTCCTGAACAGACAAGTAATGAAGATGTCTGCTCCAAAAAATGACAGAGACAGAAACTTGAATCAAAATATTTTCTTCATAAAAGCAGCTTGCCCTAAAAGGGACTTCATTGTGCTTCCTCCAAGTGCTCAACGACTAGCATCCAGGACAATTGAAATGATTTTCTTTCTGGATTTGTTTTGTATCTTGCCTTTGAGCATATGAAAATAGATCCACATCTCTGAAAATATAGTAACCTACCAGAACTCTTCCAAAACCTTCTTGCTTGTTATGCTGTTGATAGACAGATGATATACCTATTCTTGCATAAAGTATGCAAGAAATGTCACACTACCCATTGAATTCTGTACAACTTCGTGACAATCACCCTTTCAAAGAAACATCTCACTGTGCTCATTAAAGTTTTGATTTCAAAATCACTTTAATCTTCCAAACTTTTGTATACTTCGAGTATAGGGATTATTGGTCATAAACAAAATTATATAAAGCCTTAACTGAGAAATGTTTCCTAGCTCTATCCCATCAAAAGGCACACTCAAAGAAGCTATAACCATAGTTGTCAAGGTGCAAGACATGGGCCAGGCGCCGGGCTGCCTTATTGGGGCCCAATAAGGCACCCCAAGAAGACACCTAGGCAGGCACCTTGGCCCGCCCGGGTGCCTCAGGGCGGCCTGAACCTAATGACATCTGTCTGCATGAGCTGACTACGCAGGACGATTGGTGTGTGCACACCCACACATTGGAGAATTGAGGGCCTCAAGCTCCATATTCTAACATTGTGGCCCGCCAGGGTGCCTTGGGGCGGCCTGGACCCATTGAGGTCTGTCTGCATGAGCTGACCACTCAGGTCGATCCGCTTGTGCACACCCGCACATTGGAGAGTTCAGGGCCTCAAGCTCCATATTCTAACACTGTTCACAATCATTAGATTGTGAACATTGTTACAACCATTAAAATGTTAAAAAAATCCTAATGGTTATAATGATTGTGAACATTGCCAATCACTAAAATGTTAAACAATCCTAATTGTTCAAGAACTATCTAAATTTATTATGTTTTTGATGTTTTTGCAGTGAATATTATGTTCTAATTTTAATTATAATGGCATAGAGACATTTTTACTGCATTTTGATTATTATCTTTAAATACTTAAATTCCATATAAGAGGGAGATACCACATTGGGGTTCACCTTGGACGGCTAAGCACCGCCTAGGGGGACACCTAAGCACTTAGGCGCTCAAAGACTCCAAGAATGCCTTGGGGCACCTAGGTGCCTTGACATCTATGGCTGTAACATAAGAATATATCTGCACATTACTGAAGCTATGCATCCAACACGTCCCTATAAACACCATTTTTGTCTTGATAAATCATCAATTTAAAACAAGCTTCAAAATTCTTCAGTAGAATAAGCAAATTCTTGACTTTCATCTTGCATAGAGTTCCCTTGCATAAAGTTTAAGAGCATCAACTACAAATTGTGGATGTGAAAGTGGCATTGAAGTGTTTCATTATGGAATTCCTCTAATTCATCCATTTTCTTCTGCAATTGAGTACATTCTGCTGAACATATCACTAGTCACCACAAAAAGTAAAGGTGACAATGTGTCCCCTTGTCATAGGCCTTTGTTGCTGATACAATAATCATGCACCTTGGATTAAAGATAATAGGAAAGGTTGCTGAACTATCACAATTCTGAACAATCTGAATCTATTTTTGTAGGAACTGAAACACCTCCAACAAATGGCACAAACATTCCTAAGGAACCCGAACATAAGTAAGCCTATCAAGTTTACAGGCTAATCCTGATTTTCTTGGAAACTTAATAAAAAATAATGCATCATGTGGCACAAAAAAAGCATCTCCCAACCTCCTATGAGATATAAAGCTTATTGGAATTCTGATATTATCCTTGACAGTAAATAATAAGTCTGTTTTCAAATATTTTTGTCAAAAAATCTTGTATATGCCATTCATGACTAATAGACTAAAATCCTCGAGGTTTACTCCCTTTTCCTTCTTAGGAATAAGCATCAGAATTGTATGATCAAAATATTCACTGCTTGTGCCCTTATCAAAACATGCTCCTTAATTGTAGCAAATTTCTGATAAAACATCGATGGAAACCCATCTGGTCCAGGAGCATTCTGGCTATCCATACCAAAAAATGCTTTCTTCATCTCATCTTTGTTTGTCTACAAGCAAATTCTTTTCTGGGAATCATTCCATTGTGGGTACAATCTCTTCTTAGCTTTGAATGTCTGAATGGAAACATACCAGCAATGTGATCTTCATCTTCTAGCAAAGAGTTCCATTTTTTAAGAACTGATGTGAAATTCCTTCTTCAGCCCCCATTACTAATTTTATGGAAAAAAAATCTGATATTGTTAACCTCCTACTCAGTCATGGAACCCAAATTTTTGCTTCCACCTAATCTTTTCCTCATGAACCCATGCTGCAACTGAACCATAAATGAAGATAGTTTGCTTCTCTTGATCATTTTGTTTTGGTAAAATGGGTAGTAGTACCACGAGTAGATTAAAATGAGAGAGAATGTACTAAGTATAGGCGGGCCAAAACACAAAAAGAAACAGCCACTCCCAAGACACCCTAAAAGAGAAGATATAGATGAATTCACATTGGAAAGAATGAGCGCCCACTCCTTCACCCTATCTCAAACAAAATGTAGAAGAGCTTCCTCCACAAGTGAGTCACTCCTGAAGATACGGTGGTTTCGCTCACCCCACATCACCCATAATTAGCATGAAGGATAAGCCACCAAATCGTCCTGTTCGACTTGAGGGGCCAAGGTCTATCCCATTCCCAAAGGAAAGAGGAGACATCACCCGCAAGGTGATAGCACACCCGGTCCTCTGATCAATCCCCCTCTGTATCCCCTGAGAGTAGAAGCATCCCACAAAAATCTGATCCAATGATTCCTCCTTGGCGTCACATAGACAACAAGTGGGACTCAATCCCGACAAGAATCGGGCCAATCTGTCCCTTAAGGGAAGCCTCCCATAGGAAATCCTCTAGGCTAATAGCTTGACTTTGAGAGGATTGCTCGGTTCTCCACACTTCCTAAAAAAATCCATATTGTACGCCCTATTCGAGCAAACTACATAAGCAAATTTAACTGAAGAAGTGCCTTTCTTCTCCCATCTCCAAGTCCAAGCATCTTCCCCATACTGCGGAAAGGTTAGGAGCAAGGACAGCAAGCTGTGGAGCTGCTCCACCTCCTCTTGAGTGAAGTTATGCCTGAAGGTCAGGGCCCAAGAGCCCCTGAGATTTTCTAGTCGAAAGCTTGTGGTACAGAGCTACTAGGAGCCATCGAGATAGCGAAGAAGCGAGGGAACAAGGACTCCTGAGTGAAGTTATGCCTGAAGGTCGGGGCCCAAGAGCCCCTGAGATTTTCTAGTCGAAAGCTTGTGGTACAGAGCTACTAGGAGCCATCGAGATAGCGAAGAAGCGAGGGAACAAGGACTCCTGAGTGAAGTCACCACTCCATATGTCCTTCTAGAAGAGACATTTTGACCATCTCCTAGCTTAACCCGAACTCCAGCGGCAATAGGGTCCTTACAAGAGGAGATACCCCACCAGAGAGGGGAGCGGTGGGGTAAGGGGTGTAGGTCTGAAAACCCTGGAGGAGGAAAAACAACGGTGCCTAATCATCGGGGACCATAACCTTCTTCCCCATTCCCCAACCTCCAAAGTCATTTGCACATGAGAGCTAAATTGAAGTTTCTAACATTCTTCACCCCAAACATCCTTGCTTCTTGGAGGTGGTAATCCTGCCATAAGAAATGTCATTCCACTCTCTGCACCTGTCCCTAGAACTATGTCAAAAGAATCTGTTCTAGATTGATTGAAGCTTCGTTGCCACAAAGCTTGTTATGCGGAACATGGAGAGAAAAAACATAGGTAGACCATACAAAATTGAGTTGCACAAAGTCATCATAAGATAACAATGTTGCCTTCCAACTTGCAAGTTTGGACTCATACCTCTGAATAATGGGATGTCAATTAGCACATCAAAGGGGGCCTCGGGGATAGAGGGAGGCCTAGATATGATATAGGGAACTCTCCAATGGCACATCCCAACAGAGTTGCCGCCCTTAATAGAGGACTCTCCTCCATATTCACTCGGACCAGGAGATTTTTATTGAAATTAACCTTTAAATTGGTGACCACCTCCAAAAGCTCCAATAAAAAGTTTTGCCATGGCATGGTACTGACTCCCATCCTCTAGGAACAAAATAGTATCATCAATATACTGAAGATGAGAGTGCGAGGGGCCATCTCTACATATCTGAAAGCCTCTAATTAGACCAAAAGCCTCAACTTTTTGCCACACCTTGCTGACAACACTCGCCACCAACATAAACAGGAGGGGGGGAAGTGGGTCCACTAGGCGGTCATCTTTCATTAATGAGAACTGTGAAGGAAGCTCAAGTGACACAAGCTCTAACCCAAGCAATCCAGTTGGCCTCAAGCCCCATCTTCTGCAGGACATCAAAGAGACACTGTCCACTAACCCTGTCATAAGCCTTCACAAAATCCAGCTTCAAAACCATTCCTTTCCTCCTTTGCCGCTTGAAAGCATAGATACACTTGTGTGCCACCAAGAAGTTATCCAAGATATATCTCCCTGTAATGAAAGCTCCCTCGGAGTGACTAACCAATCTATCCATTTCAGAAAAAATTCTCCCCGCTAAAACCTTGGTGATGATCTTGGAGGTACCATTGAGCAAACTGATAGGCCTAAAATCCTGAAAATCTTGTGCACCTGACTTCTTAGGGATGAGGACTAATAAGGTCTTGTTGATGCCCTCCAAGTGCTCTCTCCTTTCCTGAAATTCTCTCAATGCCGCAATGAGGTCCTCTTTAATGATACCCCAATATCTCTGAAAGAGAAGTAAGGGGAAGCCATCAGGGCCAGGGGCCTTGACGCCTGCTTGAGACAAAATAGCCTAGTGGACTTCCTCTGAGAAGGGAAGCGAGATTGCCTCCCTCTTATTAGGGGAGAGGCTAGGGAGGAGGTCAACAATAATCCTCGGCCTCTAAGAGGACTCCTCTGAAAACAAAGAGGAGTAGAAGACTCTTTCCTGATCTCTAATCTCCACCTTTGAAGAGAAGCAGTAGTCCCCCACCTTGATACTAGAGATGAAATTGACCATTCTCCTCTCCGAAGCAATTCGTTGGATGTAGGTTGTGTTTCTATCACCTGCTTTACTCCATTTTTTGTCGATCTTTGTCTCCAATAACTTTCCTCCTTGGCTAGCAAGTCATCAAACTGATGTCTCAATGAGTCCCTCATTGTCTTGTCTTCTTTATCCATAAGACTTGCTTCCTCTAAGCTATCCCACCCCACCAGGTGCTAAATGATCCTGTCCTTAGCCAGCCTCCTAGGGAGGGTTTTACTTGCCCCCTAAGATTGAGGAACATGTATAGTATGCTTAAGTTTCTTCACCAGCATTCCCATAGTCGAGAAATTGGCAAGCCGACCACTCCAAGCTCCCGCGATCGTCTCCAAGAAATTAGGTTTCTTATGCCAGACCTGCTCAAACTTGAAGTCGAGAGACTTGCCATACTGTCTTGAAGTCTTCAATAGAATGGATTTGTGGTCGGAGGTAAACCTCAACAATAATCCTCGGCCTCTAAGAGGACTCCTCTGAAAACAAAAAAGGAGTAGAGGACTCTTTCATGATCTCTAATCTCCACCTTTGAAGAGAAGCAATAGTCCCCCACCTTGATACTAGAGATGGAATTGACCATTCTCCTCTCCGAAGCAATCCGTTGGATGTAGGCTGTGTTTCTATCACCTTCTTTACTCCATTTTTTTGTCGATCTCTGTCTCCAATAACTTTCCTCGGCTAGCAAATCAGCAAACTGATGTCTCAATGAGTCCCTCATTGTCTTGTCTTCATCCTCTCCTTAGCCAGCCTCCTAGGGAGGGTTTTACTTGCCCCCTAAGATTGAGGAACATGTGTAGTATGCTTAAGTTTCTTCACCAGCATTCCCATAGTCGAGAAATTAGCAAGCCGACCACTCCAAGCTCCTGCGATTGTCTCCAAGAAATTAGGTTCCTTAAGCCAGACCTGCTCAAACTTGAAGTTGAGGGATCTGCCATACTGTCTTGAAGTCTTCTATAGAATGGGTTTGTGATCGGAGGTAAACCTCGCCAGCCCCAACGCCTAGGCATGGGGGAAATGTTCCTTCCAATCAATGGAGACTAAGAACCTATCTAGCCTAGAGCAAGAAGCATCAGTTCTCATATTGGACTAAGTGAAGGAGCCCCGCGACATGCCTAAGTCCACCAAAGTAGCCTTCTGGATAAAATAAGAGAAATTAGCCATCTCTTCGCCAGAGCATTGCCCTCATACTTCTCCCAACCTACTGCAATCGCATGGAAGTCCCCTCCTAGGTTCCATGGGCGGTTCGAAGAGAGGTGGAACAGAGTTAACTCTTCCCACAATTGACACTTCTCCCTCTCCTCCTTGGGCTGAGGGCCATAAGCCTCAATGAAGTCCCAGAGGAAGCCATCTCAAACACTCCTGAAGTGCAAAGAGACAGCCTGCGTGCTAATCATCTTTTCCTGTGACATCTCCTCCACCTCAAATGGGTTCTGAAGGACCATAATCTCTTTGGACCTACCCACATTAGGGGGTAGCATTCCCTGGGAGAGTCGGGATCTCCAATGTCGCTAAGAAGGCCACTACCATCCCCTTCTCACTTTGTTTCTTGTAAACATAAAATATTGATTTTGCACCTTCTAATCAACTCCCTCACAACCCTCCTCTTCTCAGCCCCTCTCAGACCTCTTACATTCCAAGAGACGATCCTCATTGATGATTGGATAGATGACCCTCTTCCTTTCCTTTCCCTTTCTCATTGCTCCTACCTTCTTTGGAGTGGGAACTCGCACTCCATTGTTTGTTGATCCTAGAAGACTCCTCACAAGTTCTTCTCAGCCGCCTTAAATGAAATCCCAACCTGGCCCGCCATCCCCTTCCCATGTTCCATCATGAAGACTTCAACTTCATTAAGTAGCTCGCTAACTTCTTCAATCCCCAACCTATTTTGACCCTGGGTCTCATCTTCCTCCTGCACCACCCTCTCCCCCACTCGGCATAAGAATGCCCACACCATCAATCTCAGGCTCCTGAGCTAGGACCAACGTCGATGAAGTGTCTAGGTCTGGGCGCCTCGCCGGAGGCATGACCCCCATCAGAATAAGATTGCCTTGACACAGGGTTGGAGGTGATGGCAATGGAGGAATCGAGATTTCCTCTGTGGTACACCCACCTCCTACGGTAGCAGGGGAGGAGACCTGTTGGCTGGGGTGTAGAATGGGGGAGGAAGGACGTCGGAGGTCCATTCCCAACTAGAAGAGAGGCTCCTGTCTCTGACAGATTGCCCAAAATGGAGAGGGCGTTTGGGCTTAGGGTCGTATAGTCGACTAGCTAGAGACTATCCACCGGAGGAAGGCCTTGTAGGGAAACCTTGTTGGAGGACAAAGGCCACCTTCCCTAGAGTAGGATGAACTGCCCACTTCACCATCGCGAACCAAGTTGGACCAAGTCTATAACCGTCACCATCGCTAACTTGATCTGGTTGACCCCTCTGGTGCCATTGAGGAAACTCCACTCTCTAGGAACATTTCGCATTGAGCCGATGACCGTCTACTCCTAAGATGCCACTTGCAGGGCTGGGCTGGATGCCGAAGAGCCTAACTCCTTCCTCCAGGGTAAGAAGGGGGGTGGGGAGGGGGTGAAATGGGGCAAGCCAAGTGGGGGGGACAACACTGTGTGGGTCTCCCCGACTCAACGTGCGACAAAGGCGTCTGACTGAGCTAGTGCCAGGAAACAACCACTTGCTGTCTGAGTGACCATCCACCCTCCTTCCACCGCTTCCACAAGCCACTGCTGTAGAGCCTCTGCCTGCACAGATTCTTCCAAGATGGCTCCTCGAAAGTTCCCACATCCTTGACTGTAGCTGGTCTGCTGGAAAGGCACCAGCCTCCTCCCAATGCCTGCCCCCCATCCGAAGCCACTCTTGATGGCTGCTCCCCTTAACCACTGATGCAAAGGATCTCTCCTGCACTGCTGGTGACAAAGGGGTCATCAGGCATAAATCTGTGGCCCCTTCAATCACACAGAAAGTGAGTCGGCGTGAAGGTGTCGGTAGGGTGCCAGGCAGCCCCCCCCCCCCCCCCCCCCCCCCCAAGACGGGACGAAAAAAATGCAGAGCTTTTCTCTCTAGAAAGTCTAGAGAGAGACTATGTTGGGGTTTTGCCGCTTCTCTTGATCAGTTAAGTCTATACATTCTGCACAATTACAAAATTGTAGAACTTTTCTTCCAAGTCAGCCTTTATCTGAAATTGTTGTTGCTGCCATTTTGAAGCCCACTTCTTGCTAACTTCTTTCACCTTTTTTAATTTGAAGGCTAGGCTCTTAGTGAAGGGAAAAGAAAGGGGGAATTAGTTTACGTGTCTTTAAACAGATCAACATTTTCTTCATTCTGAAGCCAAACTGTCTCCAATCTGAATGGGGCACTAGAATTATTTGTTCAATACATGTATTATTATCAGATCATGCCCTTGACTGTACAATAACTCTAGAAAAGGGCGAAGAGTGGGGCATTAGTCCACGTGCCTTTAATCAGATCAACGTATTCTTCATTCTGAAGCCATAATGTTTCTAATTTGAATGGGGCACTAGAATTATTTGTTTAGTGCGATGTACCATCATGCATCATTCTCGGACCATACCTTTGGCCGTACAATAACTCTAGCATTTGGGAAATAAAGTATCCCATTTGCTATCTATCAACACTCTATCCAATTTCTAACTTTAGAGAGAGGCCATCGCGTTCCAGGTTGGATAGATTTCTGGTGTCTGTTGAGTGGGAGGATTATTTTCCTCATGTGCAGTTCTCTTGTTTGGCTAGAGTGGATTCTGATCATAAACCTATTCTATTGTCTACCAGGTGCAGGCATATGAGGAGACAAATCTTCAGATTTGAGAGGTTCTAGTTCAGAGAGACTGATTTTATGGACATAGTGCGTGAAGCTTGGGCTGCTTGTGCTCTCCAGGGAGGGGGAATATCAGTGCTGATAAGGAAGTTGAGACACCTTATTTAGGTGTCTTCAATTTGGGGCAAGAGTAAGTGCCTTCCTGGAAGACAAGCAAATGAGAACCTTATGTAGCAGATACGGGCGAGCTAGAGATTCATTGAAGGCAGAGTATGGAGAAGTTCTTAGCAGCGAGGAAATTTATTGGAAGCAGAGGTCATGGGAAAAATGGCTTAGAGAAGGGGTTAGAAATATAGCTTACGTCCATAGGATTGTGTCAGTTAGGAAGAGATTGAACTATATAGCTAAGGTCAAGGTGGGTGACCAGGTATTTCTCAAGGAGGAAGACATCAGAAGTCATGCTAGAGTTTTCTATGCTGGTCTTTTTACAGAGGAGCAGTGCAGCAGGCCATTGGTGGAGGATGACATGCTATCATGTTTGTCATTAGCTGAGAGTGAGGCATTGGTGGCTCCTTTTCAGGAGGAGGAGATCAGACAGACAATATTTGCATTAGCAGGTGACAAGGCTCCGGGACCCGATGGTCTTCCAATCATATTTTTTCAACATTGTTGGGAGGTTGTTAAGAAGGATTTGGTGGGGGTGGTGGCAGAGTTCCAAGCAGGTAGAACACACTTGAGGGGTATAAACAACATCCTTCTTGTATTAATCCCCAAGAAGCAAGATGCGCATGAGTTTGAGAGTTCAGGTCTATTAGTTTGCTCAATAGTTCTTACAAAATTATCTCTAAGGTTTTGACAAGAAGACTGAACAAGATGATAGATGCTTTGGTAGATGGATATCAAGGGGCCTTCATCAGGGGAAGACAGATACGTGATAACTTTCTTGTGTGGCGCATGAATGTTTCCATGCTATGAATATGCAGAGGAAAAGAGGCATAGTTCTCAAGTTGGATTTTGAGAAAGCATATGGCAGAGTTAACTGGAGTTGTGTTTATCAGGTGCTGGCAATGATGGGATTTCAACAGAAGTGGATCTCGTGGATCAGGGAATGTGTTGTCTTGCTGCGTTCTTTGTGCTCATTAATGGGCATCCTTCTGCTACTTTCAATAGTGGGAGAGGGCTTAGGCATGACGATCCCTTATCCCCACTTCTCTTCGTGTTGGTGGCTCAGATCTTTAATAGATTGTTTCAGAGAGCTAAGGCGGAGGGCTTTGTGGGTGGCTTCCACTT
This sequence comes from Colocasia esculenta, assembly GCA_014218235.1. NCBI lineage: Eukaryota > Viridiplantae > Streptophyta > Magnoliopsida > Alismatales > Araceae > Colocasia > Colocasia esculenta. The sequence goes on along the minus strand of CM024762.1, from coordinate 2,364,396 downwards.
AGGTCAGGATATCAATATTTCTCATTTGCAGTATGTAGATGATACTATTTTGTTTCTGACAGATGATTATCAACAACTCATTGATGCTACATTTGTGTTAGAGATGGTACAAGATAGTACAGGGCTGAGGCTGAATTACAATAAGACCTAGGTGGTTGGGATTAACATGGAAGACATAGCGGTGGCTAGAGCTGCACGTTTGTTTGGGTGTCACATAGGGTCCTTGCCATTATCTTACCTTGGTTTGCCTCTTTCTTCGGGAGGCATTCATTGCAGGGATTGGCAGGGGGTGGTTGGTAGATTTGAATTTAGAGGGGTGGATGGAAGGCCGGACTGCTTTCTTATTGGGGTCGGTTGCTTTTGTGCAGATTAGTGCGGATGGTTTGTCAATTTATTTCCTTTCTATTTTCAGGATCCCGAAGACAGTGGCAAGAAAGTTGCTAGGCATTTAGGCAAAGAATTTTCTGTCATGGGAATGGAAGTAGGGAAAGAGGGTGGCATGATTTGGCCTGGGGGAGAGTTTGTCGGTCAAAGGAAGTAGGGGGTGGGTATCAAGAATAGTAGAAATTTCAACCTGGCTTTGCTTAGCAAGTGGCTATGGAGGCTAGGGGCAAAGGAGGGAGGATTATGGTGTCAGCTTCTCTCTCAAAACTATATTTCTGCCAGGGTGTGGGACGTTTTCCCCACACACCTATATGGTGTTTCTCCTATTTGGAGAGGTATACTGCAAAGTACGGATTTTGTCAGAGCCAGTGTCAGGTGGAAATTGGGGAACAGACAGAGATGCTTGTTTTGGTAGGATAGATGATGTGGGGGATTGGTCTCTTGCAGAGACTTTCTCATCTTTATTTTTGGTTGCAGACAGGCCAGGGCTTTCAGTGGCTTAGGCGTATGATCACCGGTTGTCAAGGGGTGTTTGGGCCCCCACCTTCAGGCTGTATCTTTCACCACAGGAGATGGAGCAGCTGCAGATCTTTTTAGCTTTTCTTCTGAACTTAGAACTCAGGCTAGATTGTCTAATTCTTAGGCTTGGAGATGGGAGACAGGAGGAAAATTCACTGTACAGTCGGCTTACCAGGCTATTTCAGGTGGCGGTGTGGGCATTAATGAGCTTTAACGAGCCCACTAGAGGTGAAGGTGCTCTTATGGAGGATATCTCATGGACAGCTGCCCACATGTGATAAGGTGGCCCAGATTCTTGACTTTCTTCAGAACATTTCCATCCGGTGTTGCTTGTGTGGAGAGGCTGAAGTGGAGTTGGATCATATATTCACTTCATGTTCTTTTGCTAAAGCATTGTGGGAAAGGATTGGGCAGTGGACCCGATTGGCTCTTGGGATGTTCTCTTCGGTGCAGCAGCTGATGGCTAATTGGCATAGGAGGTGGAGGATCAGGGGAGACAGAATTATTTGGTGGCTCATCCTTCATGCCACTCTTTGGGCACTGCGGTACGAGAGAAATAGCAGAATTTTTAGAAGAGAAGCGAGATCAGAAGAGAGGGTTTTCGATTTTGTTTGTAAGAAAGTGGTTTTTGGTCAGTGCATAACTGTAAATTGGGGGGGCATAACTCTTCTATCCTTTTGTTATTGGGGAATTAAGGGGACACACTAGCTTGGTGTTTTCTCCTTTAGTGGTTGTCTTTTGTAGGGTAAAATTCTTTCTATAGAGGTTTTTGTGGTTATAGTTCTACACTTGTACATTCTTTTCTCATATATATACTTTGTGGTACCATTCACATTTCAGAAAAAAAACACTATCCAACCTGGATAAATCAGGTTCGATTATTTTGACAAAGTGTGTTTGTGATTGGTTCGTTGAATCTGGAGGAGTTAATCTGTCTCATGTATTTAGTGAATTTTTCACCCTATTTCTTTCAGTATTCTGATCTGATTGGAATCACCAAGGATGCCCCAGGAACTGACATAAATCTCCTTCAGTAAGTTGATAAAACAGGCCCATAAACAACAGTTAGAAGACTTTCTGTAAGTGAATAATCCCCCAAATGGACAAAATTGCCTTTCCGTTACTCAGGCTTTCAAGATAGCAAAAGGCCTCCTGAATGACCCAGTGAACTTCAGAAAAGAAGGTTTTTCAAGAAAACCCGTCAACTTTCTCACCAAAGAAAGCTCCATCTTCTGCATCTTTGTTTCTTGTAAACATAAAATATGCACTATATTTCCTTTGAATTAGCTGTTTCACGGTCAACACCTTGTTATCATCATGTCTTACATGCCAGACTAGAAGCCTCATCATTCAGTTAGAGCCTTCTGCTGCTGAGTAACCATAGCTCCTGAAGGAAAAAAATCCTTAATAAGATTCTTTAATTCCCTGGGCCATTCCACTTTCCAGTAGACTGATCCTCCTGAGCCCATAGCTATCTGAGTTGCCCAGCTTTATACCTTCCACCCGAAAGATTTGCCCCTTTCTTTAATAAGACTATTAGTCCAATCCAAGGGAAAAACATCTTATGCTTTTGGATTCTCAGAGAGTCTGAACATGCCTGCAATATCCTCCTTTCCATGCTCTTCATTTGAGTTCAATTCCTGCACTGTAATAGTCGATCAACAGGCCTGGGCTGCTTTGATATGCAGTAAATCCTTGGTTAGGGTGGGGTGTGCAAAGGGTTGAAACTTAACTGATTTTCGAAACCCAGTTAAGCTAACCAAGGGGTTTTCTGGTTAGGAAGGGATAAGAAGGGGCAAGAAGAGGATTAAGCTACCCAAGCCTCAGGTTGGATAGCGCTACCCCACTTTAACCAGGGCCCACCTTTTTTGACTTGAAAGTATTTTATGCTAAAACGTATGTTAACCTACACCTGGTTAAAATAACCAAGGGTTGCTTAACCGGTTACCAAAGGAGGCTACTAGTGTCTTCCACTGCTTCTCTCCTTGTTTCCTTCTGGAAGTCAACCACCATGGTACCATCTCGGTCATAAAAGAGGATAAAGCCTCTTTCCAAGCTGCCTATACCAAAAGGGCAGAATTATCCTCCTGTTTTGATGGAGCCATGTGATTCAGATTAAGGACAAATTGTCTGCTGCATTCAGTTCGGTGATTATTATCAGATGATGATGATCTGGATCCTTTAGTTGAACCAATCTCTCTTTATCTGAACCAGGTTGACTAGGACCCGCCTTCCCCTGAGTTGATCAATTCTGCTCAGACGGACTGTGAGTCTTCTTCCTCTCACCATCCTCCGCAATTTCGTCCTCAGTGCTTTTATACTTCTTATAAGCCATGGCCACTTCATGATAAGACCATCGTTCCTTGGAGGTTCCTTCTTTAAGGCTTCCTGAGAGGTGCTTGACTACTCAACTGATACTTGAATACAAGAATAACTTAATACCTATCACAAAGTGACCTGCTCTAGTAGTCTAGTGTACACTGTCCCAGAACTGAAGATCCTTCCAAGTCCTTGTACTTTCGTCTATCTTCTTTAAGAGACCAACATGCGACTGTTGGAACGCGGATTTTTTCTCTTTTTTCCTTCAGATTTTATATCTAGGAGGTTCGCGAAAGGTGAACTTCGGTCACCCCGGGAGGGTTCCCGTTCGTAGTTCTCTTTCGCCTTCTTTTGCGGGCGTGCCAGACTGTTTGCGAGAAACAGACAAAGATTTATTTCACGAGGGGTATTGGGTGCGGACCCTAATATCCTCGTATTTCATTTCATTTATTTTCCGCGTGCGCTCGCGTTCAGGGCGATTGGAGTGGTCGTGTACTGGACCGTTCCCCACCGACCGAAGTCGATGTTTCATTTACATCGAGCATAACACTCGAATACCTTCGAATGCGTAATGTTTGTTAAAAGACCGTATGCCGAAATCTAAAGAAGAAAAGATAGATGACAAGTGAATTTCCACAGTTTTATTCAAGCTTATGTCATTTATATCCATGACATTTACATTGGTGCCTTTAGTGGGGTTTTGTACCTCCACTGGGCGATTACAAGTATTTCGTGTACATGAGTGTCGACGACGGGGTGTTTGTGCCTCCGGCAGACGCTACACGGCATGGTAAATACATCGATGTCCGTGACGGGGTATTTGTGCCTCCGTCCGGTACTTGCAGGATGTGCGGCTTGTATTTACGTGCACGACGAGGTGTTTGTGCCTCCGTCGGACGTTTACAAGCTCGTCGGGTCCTCGATACTCGAGGCGGGGTGTTTGTGCCTCCGCCGAGCATTTACCGACCATTTGTCCTTTTAAGTCTACGACAGGGTGTTTAGGCCGCTGCCGGACAACATTGCCTCGACACACGTCATTTGGCGACAGCGGAGGACTTAAATACAAACACTGGGAGTCATGTGACAACCTGTGGCGTCTTCCCGCGGACGTGGCGCAGTGCAACCCGAACGCTGAGGACGGAACACCAACGGGCGCCAAGGACTTCTCCCCAGCACGTGCGGCCTATTTAAGCTCGCGCACGGACACCCTCTAAGCACGAGCTCGTGAGCGTGAGGGGGGCTCTGCGATTTCTTTGCACAAGCCTCTCGTATGCCGAATCGCGTGTGTTCTTCTAATGGGGGTATGCCCCCCTATTTATAGGATTTGTGGGGGGCATACCGGCGGGGTACCCTCCCCGGCGGGGGCCTCGCGGGCACGAGCGTCGAGGTCGGGCGCGAACCGGCGAGGGTGTTGGAGATGAGGCTGACTGGCGGAGGGGGGCCGCCAGTCAGGGGGCCTGACCGGCGGCCCTCCCTGCTGGCGCAGGGGCTGAACCGGCGCCCCCCTGCTGGCGGGGGGGGGGGGGGGGGGGGGGGGGGGCGAACTGGCGCGCTCCCCTGCTGGCGGGGCCGAACCGGCGGCTGCAGGCCCCCTGCCCCCCAGCGCGGGGGGCCGAACCGGCGGCCCCCTGGCGAGGGGGGCACCGGCGCCCCCCCTGCGCGCGGGGGGCCGAACCGGCGGCCCCCTCACTGGCGAGGGGGGCTAACCGGCGCCCCCCCTGTGCAGGCGCGGGGGCCGAACCGGCGGCCCCCCTCACTGGCGAGGGGGGCTAACCGGCGCCCCCTTGGGGCTCCTCTTGGCCCACCACTATTTAAAGTGGGGCCTTCTCCATTCCAACTCATTTTTTCTCCGCACTTTCTGGGAGAAAACTCGGGAGAGAGCTCTGCGGGCCTCCCTTGGTTCGGTTTGTTGGTTGACGGCCGTGCCGCGCGCGTGTATACGTGCGTCGCTTGTGCTTCTTCGGCCGTCCCACGTGCGTTCGTCCCCGTTTTCTGGAGGCACGTGCATTTGATCTCTCGGAACCCTTCGGCTTCGGGCGTAACTTCGAACTCCACTCCGGACGTGGGTTTTCTGACATCCGGGTACGTGTCCTTTGTCGACGAAGACTTCTCGGGCTTCTCGCTTCCGGGCCGCCATAGTTTGGCGCGAGTACTCAGACTTGTTTGCTTCTGGCGTCCGAGCGGGAGGTATCGGGAGTTTGTTCCCGGTTCCCCCAGGGCGTATTTGTCGCCCGGGGTTTGTTTAAGCCCCGATATTTTTCGGGTTCAACAGCGACATAATGTCATTGAAAACCCTCAAAATCCCATGTTAAAGGAATACCATAGAAACAACACCTTGCCAGGTCCCCTGGAGTAATTGTGACAGACCTGATGGTCCCCATTCCTCTATTAAAATGTGATGCACATATGTTAATTTTTATGGAAAAAATTGGCGACAAAAGCTTTGGCAACCAATCAAAGTGTATGACTATATTTAACTTATCAGACATCTTTGCAGATACATAAAGAAGTTTTGAAAATAAATGGATCTTAAAATGTGTACAATGGAGTTTCTTATATTGCATTTTAGGAAAGATGGTAGTTATTTGAATTTAGAATCTTTATTGATAAATAAGCTGTAATTACCATTTTGTATCTATTTGTAAACATTCTTGTGTTTCAGATGCCAGTGATGAATGGATATGAGGCAACAAAGCATATTCGGGAGGAGGAAAAGCAATTTGGCATTCACATTCCCATCATAGCGCTCACAGCTCATTCAATGGTAGAACAAGAGTTCGGCTGTGTTCAGGCTGGAATGGATATTTATTTGATGAAACCATTGAAGGCAAATTTATTATTAGATGCAATTCACAAACTGAAGAAAAACTAAAGGTTTGAAAACTAGTCCTCCTGTGCATAGTCATTAGATTTCACAATTCTTCAAAAACTTTGCAATAAGTGGAGATATCAGAGTGTGCATTGTTATTGTTTATGTTTCTTTATTTTGATGCTCTCAGTTTTGATATATTTCTCTTTAAAGTTTATGCTCCTATGTCTGCAATTGATTTTTAGTTGAACTTTAACTAGCTTTTAAGGAATATTTAAAATTGTTACAAGAAATGAAACAGAGGGGAATTGCTACATTTTGTGGTAATTATTGTGAGATAGTATTCTTTGTCCTTCATTGGGTTTGATGATCTTCTAAATGATTTTAACTAAAGTGCATATGTTATAGGATTATGATAAATTCTTTGACCTTTATGTAAACACAAAATTAAAAATAATTATTCGTAATAGTTTTATATTGATATTTCAATATTTTGCAGCACACTTTCTCATACTTGATTTGCAAGAAAATTAAATACATTGCATGAGTATTTGAAAGTTTTGTGTTGGCCAAAGTAGTGAATTTACCTGTATGGATTGGAATCAGAACTCAGATAAGTAGGACTGACAAGTCTTGAAGGTGATTTAATATTAGGTATTCTTATACCAATTTTGCTTCCTTAGGATCTTAAGTTATTAATATGTCGTTTCATGATTCTTACATTCTCAGATGTCTCAACCTATGACCTTTCAGGCAAAGAGAGGAGACTCATAATTTGTACAATATCTCAGGATGAAATGTGGTGGGGAGGCTATTAACATCCATTTTAGCTATTTTAAAGCATTGTAAGAAAATGGTGCTCATGCATTGCATTTCATCTATTGGCAAAAGTGCTTTTTTATTTTATATATGACAACTTTAAGAACATTTTCATCTTCTACATTGCTTTCTATGTTTATAAAATGTAGCTATTCTTTCAATCTGTTCTAATTGTAGTACAAGAATGACAGAAAATAACAAATAGTTTAAATTTTTATAGATCTTTTACTCAATGACTCTTGTTGTTTCCATTTAAGGCAGAAAGACATGCTTTTTTCTTGCTCTCTTATTCTACAAGTTTCCCCCTATATCCTTATTGAAAGACATAATATTGGAGGTTACAGGAGTAGCATAACAAAGCTCATTGCACATATTTATAAAGAACTATTTTGTTGTTTATCTTCTTTGATTACTTCTTTGGGTTTGTCTTTATTATTTTGAAATGCATTTATTTGAAATAGTTGATTTCTAGGTTTTATGTGCATACTGTTAATTGATATGATTCTTATGTACTAAGACATATTGATTGGTACTAAAATGGGCGGGACAAGTAAGTCAAAATGTTTAAAGAGATAACATGTTAATGTTGTCATATCCACCATCATCATGCTTTCTTTCCGTGTTGCAAATAGACATGTGAGTCTGTGACAAGAATATAAGATTACTTGTTTTAATTCATGCAGGTAGTTTGTCAATCTGAGCAGTAACTAATGACTGTAAAACTGCAACAGGTTGTTACTTTGGTAAGTACAATTTTTGGATCCATTTACAATTTTTGGATCCATTTATTTCTGCAATTTAGTTGCATAATGCACATGTATGAGGAGCCAATGTCTTTACATACTTTTAGCTTGATTATAACTTTCCTTAGCACATATTTGATCTGTTTGTATACTACATCTATACAAATATCTGTATGAATCTTTCGCATAAGTATTACTAAGTAGTTCCTTTTGTCACTGGTCATTATGCCCATTGCCCAAAAGTTAGCAGATCTGTCAACAGTTCAGCTATAGAGCAGTTCTCATAGGCAACCCCAATTCAAAATTCGAATAAGGTGCTTGCTGCCCCATGTTGATCCACCAACAAAGAATGGAGCAGTATCCAAACTAAAACGAACTTTTATATGAATTATTAATCTCTATAGACTTTAATCTGTTACTTAATGTTCACAATGATAATTTTCCTGCTTTTATATCTAGGAATTTTATAACAATATCTTATTGTTAAAAATTGAATACTTATTGCTAGGACAACAAGGCACAACTTTCTATTCTTTTAGTAAGGCTAAACTTAGCAAATAAGAACTTTTGATTTGTTCAAAAAATTTGTGTCAACTCTAGATGCTGGCGAACATTTGATGCACTACAAAAGAACAATCATCTTCATTCAGTTTTTAGATTGGTAATATTAGCTGCTTTTCGTTTGCAGTCATAATACTACTTCAGCAAAGCCGCAGTTCGAGTCAAGTAAATAGGGATTGTTTGTAATTCCTTTGTTGTGGAATAACATTCTAAGTTCATTTCTTATTTTCTGTAATCCTGTAAGACAAAAGGACCTACGTGCGTTGTGTGTGCAAAAAAGGTCTATAGTACGTATTGTTTGTGTGTGCGAGTTTTGATCCCTATGTTGTGTGTGCAAAAAAGGTCTATAGTACTATCTTCCTAGACCCCACTTTTTGTTGTGAATCTACATCTGGGCAAGAGGAAAGGCGGGTGGGACAATGTTGTACGTATTGTTTGTCTTTAGACTGCTTGAATGCAATTATGGTCGGGGAAGAGGAAACTAACAGACGTGCGAGTCTCTAGCTAGTCCCTTGTTCTTGTCTCACTCTATGGGTCCCGTAACCCATAGAGGTGGTTAGATGTGAGATTGCAACCTGACCTAGCTACAAGTGATGTGTTATTGAATTGACTCCAATACTTCTTCGGTCAATAGGTAGACAAGCATTGGCGTGGTAGTCGGATATGTTTTGACTACGAGATTGGTGTTCTACTGCTTCTATTGTTGTTTTTTGTGTACCGAGCGGTCTTCCTTACATTTTTTGTTTATGGCACTTGTGTGATGGTTTGGTCCATATCGGCAGGTTGGAGGCCGAGCATGGCAGAGTCAGTGTTTGACGCGTTTTGTTAGTTTTAAGTGACATAGTGGTGGTACGTTCTTGGCTACTGCGTATAGCAGTGTGACCTGTGTGATAATTGGTACCTTCGTCGCTACTGTGTGTAGGAACGTTACTAATGGTCTTATTAACTTTGTTGTCACTTCTTACATCACTTTACTATATATATATATATATATATATATTGTGCTTGTTGTAGTTTTGCCAAACATGGGATTGGGGGATCCCTATTAAGCTTGTGACTTCACGAGACTCATCCCTTACTTTTTACAGGTGCGAGTTGGTGGAGGCTTCGTCGTCCTTGACCTTGTTTGGCATTGCGAAGTTTTGTGTACCAATAGTAGTTCCTTCTTTGTACTATGTCAGAGTATGCCCCTTAAGGTGAAGTACTTTCTTTTTTCATTCATATTGTAAATTGGGACAGTGTTTACTAATAATAAAATCTTTATTTTTCTTGTTATAGTTATTTGTACTGTTTGGATCTCCTCTAAACCGCGTGTGAATCCCTTCTGAGTCTTCAAACTCGTGGGAGGCGATACTTGGTTTAACTCTTTTGATTACAGATCCCAAGACTGCTAGGTACATAAACTCTCGAGGAACCGTGGTTAGAGTTGAACCAAGAAAAGAAAAGGAATTACACATAACGAATTAAAACACCTAGAAAGCAGCAAATATAAACCGTATGATTAACCTGCTGTTGAAGAGGCGTGGTTTAACTTAAGCACAAGATAGAAGTTTCCTTCTCGCTGACACATGGTTGAACAGTACTGGCATGGGAAAATAATTTAGTAACACCATTTGGTAACATATTAAAGTAACACACTAATTAAAATACACTGTAATCTCATCATTTATGAGGTATTTTTAACTTTTTATTCAATTGTTGATGTGGCACAGTTTTAATGATGATGTTATTTTAATATGTTATCAAATAATGTCCTCGTGCACGTACACATGCATGCATGGATTGCCGGAGACGCTCCTGTTATCGAAGTTCTTGAGGAAGTGTTGGATACCTGATCCAATTACCGGGACTGAGCCACTGCTCCTGGAAGAAGGATGCACCTTTGTTTTTTGTTTACAGGAATACCCAATTTCTTCAATGAGAGGGACACACTCGCACAAACAACATAATTGTCAACATTATATAATTATTTCCATATATATACTCGTCTCTGAAGACGAAAATATTATTGGGTCCTTTTCAAAATTCCCATGTGGGAAACTGAAATGGCATGAAAATATATCTTATATTTGTATTTACATATATGCTCTCCACCTATAAACCTGATATCACACATGTAGACAAAAATAATCTATCTTCTTCGATCACTCTTTAGTATATCTTTAGTAAATCTTGAAATAAAAATGAGAGAAAATAGAGTGCAACATGTTTATATGTATATCCCCCAAAATATGTATATTATATCTTATACTATTATATTCCATACATTTCATCATGTATGTCCCAATTATTTGATTCTATCCATTTAAGCCAATCACAATTGAGTTAAGTAGATAAAAAGTCTAACTTATCTTTTACAACTCTTAAAAAAAGAGAAATATTAGTTACCCAAATACTCGGATAACTTGCATGATGTGGAACAGTTGGGCGCCCAACCAATCAGTGCCTGACTTGATTGGTCGAGTGCCCGGCCAGTCCAACTCAACTAGTTACTTGGGTTCCTAGATAACTAATATTTTACGCTCTAGTCCCACCTAGTCAAACTCTACTAGATCAACTTCACTAGGTCATCTCTCTCTCTCTTCTCTTTTGAAGAGAGGTATTTTAATATATTCATATGTTAATATAATATTCTTTCTATTTTGATGAGTTGTTAAACACTGGATGTTTTTTTATTGTTTTAAGAGCATAAGAGATAATTTAAAAATTTTAAAGATATATATTCAAATAAAATATTCAGTGGTATATACTTTTCCCTAAAAATTACAATCCGCTACACACAAGTCCCGGCACGTGACCGTTTAATGGGAGCCCACCAAGCGCAACACGAAACTAACTCGTGTGATAATTGCAGATTGCAACGACTCCGAGGGGGAAGTGGATAGGGGGTGAGAATAAAGGGATCGTACGTGAGAGTAGCCTCGTCTCACCCGAGCAGCCCCCGCTGCGCTCCTCTGCTATCACTCGCGCGCTCTCTGCCGTGACCTTCTGCTCTGCTAAACGGGAGCGCAATGGCGCAGGTGGTCGCCGCCGTTGGATCTGTGAATGGCTCCTCCTTCCCCTCCCTCATTCCGCGCCGGAGCTTCGGATCTGAAGCCCCGAAGAACCACATCCAGAACTGGCTCGAGCCCGTTGCCTTCACCGCCAGAGTCCCCCGATGGAAGGAGGAAGGTAGCGGCCGTGGTACTCCGTTGCTCATGGCTGTTGTGGAGAGATTGTCTCCGGCAGAGACGGAAGTTCTTCCCGTTTCCCCCGAGGATTTACCGGAGGTACATTGTCTAACTTTTTGCAGTTTATCTTGTTTTCACGGGAGTTTTGGAATTTACACGCTTACTCGGAGCTCTGACGCCCTTGTTTCCCACTCGGCTAATTCGCGTATGTTCTATCATTAATGTTCCTAATGTGCCTGTACGCCTGCTTTTGGGATCTGCTGCTGCAGTCGGGTATTTGACTTGTTTCTCTAGGAGTCCCCTGTCTCTGATTGCTCATATTTTGCGTCAAGCATTCTTTTTTGTTCTTTTTTGATGGCTAAGTGGTCGGGGCGGGGGAGGTGAGAGGGAGGAGCCCGCGCTCTCCTCGCAGCCGCCCTATTTTCCAACAGGGGGCCGCCACCACGCCATAGGCGTGGGCTCTGCGATATGCATTCTTAGTTAAACTTGTTGTGAAGCGTCTTTCTGTTGGCTACCGGCGTTGCTCTCTGTGGTGTTTCCACCTGGTTCCTGGTGTCAACAGATATTGGTAGCTCAACTCGAGCGATAAACTTTCAGAAAGCCCTTTTTCCCCCATCCGCTTGACCCTTTTAACTTCTTGCCAGTTTGGTGGGCATCTAAGCCGGCTTCTGTGTATAGGTGATACATGTAGTGAAACTGCAATCTTTCACCCAACGAAAGGAAAAAAAGAGAAAAAGAAAGGGTAGGATTATTCGTTCACGTTCTTTAGAAAAAGCAGTCCTTGTTCCGTGGGGTGTTAAAACTTCCGCATACAATCCTGTTTACGCGCGCACTTGACCATTCTCCACAAAATGCCCATTTACTGAATGCCAGCGTGCCGAGCGTCCGGTGTAGCGGGGTCAGCACGCGAACCCCATTAATGCACAGTGGTGTCCGTTAATAGTGCATCATATCACAAAATGACGCTTCAGTAGTCATTGCCGACGGAGGAATGTTGAGCCAACTGATTTTTGCCAGAGCTTGGGAGTAAAGAGAAGAGGGGGGTCCAACGTGTATGGTAAAATGCATCAGTATGGAGCAATTTGGTCTTTTTCTTGACGAGTTTTATTGGTCTATGTTACTGGATTTAATGTGTATCTAGTGAAATGTTACTGAACTAAACTACCAACTTAAAGCTCGTGTTGTTAGGTGGAGAGACCCATAAGTAATATTGTGTCTTTCTGCTTATCAGGAGGAAGACACATTTCAGCATCTCAAGGGCATTCAGAAATGGGCTGAGACATCCTCAGGAATGTGGACAAGACCAAGCGTGGGCCGTAAGACCAAGATTGTTTGTACCATTGGTCCTTCAACCAGCACACGTGAGATGATCTGGAAGCTAGCTGAGGCCGGCATGAATGTGGCTCGACTGAATATGTCTCACGGTGACCACACATCTCATCAGAAAGTAATTGATCTAGTCAGGGAATACAACTCCCAGACAAAAGATAATGTAATCGCACTGATGCTCGATACAAAGGCAGGTTTCTCTCAAGACTCTCTTCAGTTTATGATACCATGTTAGATTTAATATTAGATTGGGTCTTCCTACTCAAAACCTTAAGGTGGTGAGTGGAGAGGGCACCATTATTATAAGCACAAGAAATATTGTGTCCCTTTTCCAATGTGAAATTATTCTAACACATAAGTTATTCATTTCATATATGATAAGTATGCATCGAAGGTACATGTTTACATGGATCAAAGGCATATCCTACTGAACATTCATCTATTCAATAATGCAGGATTTTGCGTTACGCATACCATATCTATCCAGTGTGGCATTTGCAACAGAGAAATCATGTGTTAGCTTTCCATCGTGCGCTTTTGAGATGTTGTATTTTTCACATTTGATTTTGATGATGACAAAATCTTCTGCTTGTGTATTAATAAGTTTCCTTGTGCTTGATGAACAAGAATAGAAATTGAAAGATTATACGAGAAAGTTTTTGTCAAGTGCAGATACTCTGTCAGAGGGTGTTGAAACCGCCACCAACACCAACGGACGTGATACCACCACATTTCACTAGCATTTTTTTGGGGGATGTTTGGCACATTTTTCTGCCCGTTGGTCCTTCTAAAAGTTGGGAAAAAATGCAGGTTGGTTCTAATGGCTAGAAGGCTTTGGAGCCTATAAAGAGAGTTATTTCAGGAGGTTTCAAGAGAAAAAAACAGCCACCAAGTCTCAATCAGGATCCAAATATTCAATGGCTCTTCCACTTACATGTCTTCAAGGAGTTCATCCATTGATGCTACATTGGCCATTTACAAAGCTTATGGGGGATATGATGTACCGACATCTACTCTATTAAGAACCTGTAATTATGCTCTGCTCATTCCATATTATTCATTAGGTGTGCTCTTTATAGAGAGCGTCTATATCGGTGCTTTCACTGTCAGGCATGTGTGGTTACTCTTTATAGAGTGGCATATGCTCATTCTTTTGGTTAGCACTAGATCAATCTAAAGTGCGTGATAAATTGAGATCTAGTAATGGAACTCCCAAGCAACTCTTGGGGAGTGGATGTAGGTAACAGCTTTGACCAAGCCACTGTAAAATCATTGTGCCAGCCCCACAAGTGTCCTACATGTTTGGTGTCTGTGGAGGGCAATTATACAGTGTCTTACCTCTACTTGCTGCATTGAAGATCTTTCCAGTTTTGAACCCATGACTTCCATGTCTGTGAAGCAACCTTACCCAAGGTTCAAGAACAAGGGGATCGGGGCCGGATCGGCCAGCCAAAAATCGAGCGGATCAGCTGATCCGGGATTGGCTGATCCGGGCCGAGGGGTGGCCGGATCGACCCCCTATAAAATTGTAAAAAAATAGAAAAATATGAAAAATAGAAAAATATAAGGATTGCATTTATTAATTGAAATACATCAAAATAAAGTGTATGATACAATCATATTAATGTATAAACATAATCAGTATGTATATCAATTATACAAGTGTGTACTACAATTTGTAGTTTCATTTACTTAAGATATTACATGTAAATAAGGAAGTATCCCCATTTGAATCTAATAAAAGTATCAAAAAAATTATATCTCTTACCAATAAAAAGTCAACTCTCTCATCTAAGAAGAAAATTATGATTTTGATGATTTCATCAAAATAACGACTTTTTAATCCCTCATATTTTGGCCTATCTAAAAATTTTATAATTCAAATAAACCCAATAGAATACTAAAAATCGAAAGTCCGGTGAAAAAAGTCAAATGTGTATATGACTTCTCCAAGGGAGCCACTCTCTTACTGACAGCAACTAAGTCCTAATCAGTGGGAGAGTGGCTCCCTTGGAGAAGTCATATGCACGTTTGACTTTTTTTCACCGGACTTTTTATTTTTTGTGTTCTATTTGAGTTTATTTGAATTATGAAATTTTTAGATAGATCAAATTATGCTATTTTGATGGAATCACCAAAATCGTGATTTTCTTATTCGATGGAAGAATTGACTTTTTATTGGTAAGAGATATGATTTTTTTGATATTTTTATTAAATTCAAATGGGGAGTACTTTCTTTTTTACATGTAATATCTTAAGTAAATGAAACTACAAATACTAACATTTACTTTTTTTCACCGGACTTTTTATTTTTTGTGTTCTATTTGAGTTTATTTGAATTATGAAATTTTTAGATAGATTAAATTATGTTATTTTGATGGAATCACCAAAATCGTGATTTTCTTATTCGATGGAAGAGTTGACTTTTTATTGGTAAGAGATATGATTTTTTTGATATTTTTATTAAATTCAAATGTGGAGTACTTTCTTATTTACACGTAATATCTTAAGTAAATGAAACTACAAATACTAACATTTACTTAAATGATATTCAGGTAAATAAGGTTTGAAACCGGCCTCGACTCAACCTGTAAGCGGCCTGAACTCGTTCCTTCACAGGGTTACCCTGAATCGGATTGGGGGCCCAAAAATCGACAAAATCGACCTGGATCGACCGATCCGAGTCCGATCCGCCCGATTTTTGATACCCTGAGACCTTACCATTGCATCAAGACTCATCTTCAATTCCTCATAAAGAAAAAGAATACACAATCAAAGGATAAGTGGTAGAGGTAATATATGGGTTGCTTTCGGAAATGAAGTCTACTAATATGCAAATCCATTCATAGATTTGTAGGCTGCTCATTCTGAGATTGGTCACAAAAAAAATGATTTGGAGTCAGATTCCTGATGATGAAGTCGTTAACTGTTGGAAATATAAGGTCATCCCTAAAACCTAGACATTGAGGGGAGAAGGGCAACACTATGTATGGACAAAGCCCATTCTTAGGTTAGCCGATATGGGACTATTCCACACGCCCCCGCACGTGTCGGCCCCACATAAGACAAAGGTCACATGGATCTTAATGGGATGACATGGGGTCCACAACCGGAAGAATGGAAACCCACTCTGACACCATGTTGGAAATATAAAGTCACCCACAAAACCTAGGCATTGAGAAGACAAGGGCAACACTACATAAGGACAAGCCCATTCTTAGATTAGCCGATATGAGACTATTCCACACTAACATTATCTCTGTTTTTATTATCATGCACCAGGTGCCAGTGGCATTTGCACCACTATACTTTGAGGATCTTCTTTACTAATTATTTGTTTTTATTTCTCACACACACCCTGTATCAGGGCCCTGAAGTCAGAAGTGGCGACTTGCCCCAACCGATCACCTTAACAACAGGCCAAGAGTTCACTTTCACCATAAAGACAGGTGTTAGCTCTGAGAGTTGTGTTAGTGTGAACTATGATGATTTTGTCAATGATGTAGCCGTTGGAGACATGCTACTAGTGGATGGTATGTATACAGGAATTGGAAGAAAACACTTTCCATATGTATTGATGTTTCTTTCATTGAACTGCATTTTCTCTCTCTCAGGAGGGATGCTGTCTTTGATAGTGAAATCAAAGACAGAGGACTCTGTAAAATGTGAGGTTGTTGATGGAGGTGAATTGACGTCCAGGCGGCATCTCAATGTTCGAGGAAAAAGTGCCACTCTTCCCTCTATCACAGGTTTGCAGTTTGGACATGTATTAGTGTAGGCCTTACATAGCTCTATATTCAAATATATGAAAATGTATTTCCTTGCGTACTCATCAGCTATTTTCAATAGCATTGGGCAGAAAGTATTTTACAACAGTCACTATTCTTATCATAACCTTAAGGTTGTATAGTATATCTTAGCAGTTTCCAAACCTATGGATAAACATTTTGATAGGTTTAATTCTTAAACTGCTTGCTTGTCTTCTAGGTACATGACAATCACATCTCATTTGCTGCAGAGAAAGATTGGGATGACATTAGGTTTGGGGTAGAAAACAAAGTGGATTTTTATGCAGTCTCATTTGTGAAAGATGCGAAAGTTGTACATGAGTTGAAGGACTATCTCCAAAGTAATCATCTAGAGAATTGTTTCTGAAAGCATGCCAGTTTTCTCTACTTGGGTTTTAAAAATGACATCAGTCTAACACATATCCCGCATTTTGCAGGCTGTAATGCTGATATTCATGTTATTGTAAAAATTGAAAGCGCTGATTCTATTCCAAATTTGCATTCAATTATTTCTGCATCTGATGGGGTAATCATCACCGCTTTACTAAACATGCTGTTCAAAAATGTGCCTGTCATATTCTGCATATTATTGTTTTATGTGTCAGGCATGACCATTTTGAATGACTTAGATATCCTTAGTTTCTGTGCTTTCAATTATTCATTAGCTAAACCTTTATCTAGCCTAAAACACCATCTTTATCACCCAAAGTTTGGTATTCTTTTTCCATGCCTGCATGCCATTCGCATCCTTTGTTCTTTTTGGAAAATGACTTTGTCACAGATACCAAATGCTTGTTCACATGCAAGTTGTTCTGTCGTTCCCTGTAGATTATGTTTTTGTTAAACAATATATCACTTCAATGGCTTCTATCCCTTTTCCATGCCCCATATTACTTTATGCCTCATCTATGCTTTTGGCTGTTTCTAAACTGGAAAGACACGGTTGGTCTCATAGAGAAATTACTGTCTCACAAGGAGAAAAGAAAATCTAAAACTGAAACTCTAAATGCTTCAATACTTCATGATTCTATCCCAAAGCAAGATGGAGGAATCAAAAGTCCAGTTTATGAGGTTCAGGTTTTTCCCTCTTCATCATGATTATAGTCCAATAGGATGTCCCTCTTCATGGTGATTATACTCTAACAGGATAGCTTTAGACCAAGCTGGCCCTTCCTGTTTCTTACACTACATGAAGAAAGAATCCATGTTGTAGTTTGAACTTGTGGTTAGCAGTTAATTGAAGTGCGTTGACAGTAGTGGCAGAGTTGCATATTGCATGGATTATGTGTGTATATCTGTATTCATTTCTTGCAATAGCAAATGATTAATTTAATAAGTGACATGACATCTTTTTGAAAAAGAATTAACAAAAGCACTTGCCATCGACCTGCTCCAGAACTATCTTGAGATGCCACCAGAAACTGGAACAACACACTTCGCAATTGGAGAATCAAAGCGGTCATGATGCACTCCCTTAGTGGTTGGTTTCCAAGCTACCCTACAGTCCAATTTTGACACCTTCCAAATTGAGTGGGGTTGTTTATTAATGTCTAATGAAAATTTTACTCTGTCATCAACTGTTAAGCGAGGTTTCCATTCATCTTTGTTATCGAATCATCATCTCTAATATAACTTCATCGACCAACACTTTTAATAGTCCTGACTGCCTGAACCATGTGGTCCGTTGTTTTCTAATACATTAAATTGTGCTGACACCAGTTTTCCCTTTTTAAGATTCTTCTTCTGTGCTTTTATAAAATATTTTAACTTTTATATCATGATGTATGAAAGTTTCACTTAACTAATATGTTCATAATTTTTTACAATTTTATAGGCTATGGTAGCTAGGGGCGACCTTGGAGCTGAACTCCCAATCGAGGAGGTTCCATTGCTGCAGGTAATCGCTTTTAGTTAACTTTCTGTTTGTATTTTCATTCATTACAGCAATGCATCTCGAAGTCCAGTGATCTTAGATTCTTACCCTGCTACAATGTTGTAACACACAAGAAGTGCATATGCTTATATAGTATATACCAAAAACAACAACTGCATATTCTGCATCACTTAATTTTTAGCTTGTCATCACTAACTTTATGCTGCTGCCGAGTTAGAAGACATAAGACTAGGATGGACAAAGAATGCCGCCCAATGTTTTCCTTTTTGTATTTTAATTGAACCATCTGGCTCTGTTAAAAGCGCGGAGTCAATTAGCACAATCCACTGAAAGGAGGGAAAAAATGAGCATCAAATTAATTGCGCAATATAAAACCCCATTCTCTGTGGAATGACAATGAAACACCAGCTAGTGTGGGTGCTGCCTGGCTTAGCTTTGGTCCTTCATTAATTTTTTTCCCCTTAAAATATCTTGTTGACATGCAGGAGGAGATTATCAGAATATGTCGTAGTATGGAAAAGCTGTTATTGTCGCTACAAATATGTTGGAGAGCATGATTGATCATCCTACACCAACTCGGGCAGAGGTCTCAGATATTGCCATTGCAGTCCGGGAGGGTTCTGAT
Source organism: Colocasia esculenta (assembly GCA_014218235.1). Classification (NCBI taxonomy): domain Eukaryota; kingdom Viridiplantae; phylum Streptophyta; class Magnoliopsida; order Alismatales; family Araceae; genus Colocasia; species Colocasia esculenta. The sequence continues at coordinate 2,345,436 of CM024762.1, read as the reverse complement.
GCAGTGATGCTGTCAGGAGAAACTGCTCATGGAAAGTACGATTTCTAAACATTTTTCCATGTCCATCTTAGCTTTGTTCTTAAATTCTACATGCTGGGGTTGCCATTTGATTTTAAGTCTTGGTTTCTCATTAACACAGTGAATAATTTCATCAAATAAACAACACATTATTGTGACCAGTGGTCTAGTATCACCTTTTTTTCTTTTTCAGTTCACTCCATCTTGGTTAACTGCTGTGATAAATATTATGAAAAGAATCATGTCTTAAGACCTGAAAATTTTGAACATACTTCGACCTGAGATGGTTCTTCATGTTTTCTTTCCACGATTCGCTGTTTGACCCTTATATCTTTTGAAGTTTAGCTCATCCACGAACTATTTTACGAGGTCAGTTTATGTAGTTGTTTCCCAGATACTACTGCACCATAAGATCGTATCATCATGTATTTGTTGCTGCCCTTCCTAATTGCCCACCGTTTTATCAAGTGTTGCTGTCTTAGTTATGTTTCTGACTTTCCCCATAGCTCCCTTTTCCACAATATACCAAGTGAACAGACATTAGGCTCTTTAATTCAGGCATTTAACATGGATATCAGTGACATTTTCACTTTAGATATCGAAGATGAACATTGTTTACATCAAGCATCCGTACATACTATGGGTGTAGGGGAAAATTGTATAGGGAAAGATTCTCACGTTAATTCTTTAAAGATGTTGACCTGAAGTGGTTTCTAGTGGGATAAAAATAGACTCTGTGGAATTCGCAATCTCATTCCATGGGAGCTGTTATTGTCATCATTCCAGTCGGGTGAATATATGACGTGGAAATAAGTGTTTGAGTTCGATTTGATCCTGCAAACTTGCTTTGTTTTGGCATTCAAAATGTCTCAAGACCAATGGGCAACCTTAGTTATGTTTTTCCTTTTTTCTTGTTTTTTTGTTGGGGGTGGGCAACCTTATTGCATTCGTTATTTTGTTTATTGATGCTTGGAAGTCCATTGTATTCTTACAGAGAAAGAAACTGATGGCGAGCTCTTGTTCCTGCAGTGATACTGCAAATGGAACAATATCATCATTTTCTTGCTAATCTCATTCGTTAGTCAATCACCTCATGCCATGTTCTCGTCTGAAGAACAATTAGCTAATGTTATGCAGATTTCCTCTGAAAGCAGTGAAAGTTATGCACACAGTTGCGTTGAGAACTGAAGCAACCATGGTTGGAGGACAGACACCTGGAAACCTGGGCAAGACTTTCAAGGTTAGGAGTAAAGGTCATGATTATGTTCCTGCGGTACTCCTTGCTATGCCCGTCTCTACTTACTTTTTGCATTAGTGACTCAAATAAACATTGAATGTATGATTTCTATGGCTGTAGAATCACATGAGTGAAATGTTTGCTTTCCATGCGACAATGATGTCAAACACTCTTGGCACCTCTATTGTTGTGTTCACAAGAACGGGATCTATGGCTATCTTACTGAGCCACCATCGACCATCTGGCACCATTTTCGCCTTTACCAATGAGTGAGTCTCTGGTGCCCCTTTATATGATTTTTCCTATCTTTTGATATATTGTTAAAGATCACGGTATATTGTTGACCTTGTTACACAATAACAGTGACCATCTTTACTGACAAGAAATGGTCCCACAGGGAGAAAGTGAGGCAGAGGTTGGCCCTATATCAAGGAGTTTGCCCCATATATATGCAATTTTCGGATGATGAAGAGAGAGCATTTTCTGAAGCGTTATCCTACTTACAGGTAAGTTTTAACTATTTGACGATAACATACCATGATGGAAAATGGAATGCTAGAGATCTTTGAATGATGGAGTCGTCTCCAAACTTTGGGTTTTCAATCTTTCCTTTGTCTATTGAGTGATCATCTCCCGTGATAACTGTTGGCTTTAAGTCTCATGCACTGGCACAAATTAATCAAACCTCATTGTTATTTAAAAAATTATATCCTTGTCTATTTAAGAATTTAGACGGACTTGTCACCTAATATCACTATGTTCCCTCCCTTTGAGCGTATCATCAGTCCTGGTCTTGGCGTAGGAAATTAACTAATATAATCCTCCTCCCCATGGGGATACGTGTCTGACATTTTTCTTGTTTTGTTCACCTCTTATGAGTTCTTCAGGAGCATGGGATGGTTAAGGATGGTGAGCAGGTTGCTCTAGTTCAAAGCGGCAGGCAGCCCATTTGGCGGTTCCGGTCCACACATAGCATCCAGGTCCGGCAACTTTAGCTGTGGAACCGACGGGAAATTTCTGGTTGCGGAAGGATATGAAGGTGCCAGTAGAATAAACAAATCATTATCTGCAACCTTATGAGTGTACTTTGTACTTTGTGAATGTCGTACAATTGGCAATTTTTGACATGAATAATGGTTGTCAGGTGGGGTTCTTTATTTTGGAGCAATCATCTAGATCAATTTGTCTTTATATCTTGAGAAATACTTATTATAAGACTAATCATCAATAATAGTGATGTAGATTGCAAGAAAAAATAGTTTTATTAGCCAAAAGTAAAAGTTAATCTCTTCACCAATCAATAGGATTACTTTCTTACCATCCACATCATTGCTAGTCCAAGATTAGTCTGACAATAAATATTTTTCTTGAAATTTTCATATTGCCAAATCTAGCAAGAGTAAGGCAAACAGGTAATTTGCAAAGGGCAACCCATTGAAAGCCCTCAAAATGAAGCTGTTCGACATATCTGACGACAGTAGATGCCTGTATTCCTCTTCACAGGCTATAGCTCAGTGAGGTAACACATTGCTCAACGTTACCCTGTTTTTATCTCATCACCGTGCGGATTGTCTGGAGCGTGTTGGAGCTAACAATTCTCATGGTGAAAATAAGTCTCCCAATTTATAGTATAGTTATTTATGGTGCATATTGAATAACATGAACATCTAATATAATTTAATTGAACATCTAATATAATTTAAGTAAAACAAAGAGGGTCGATTTCGAATCGGATTATAGACCACCGGATGATCTTGGGATAAGAGGAATTGCAAGCACCTTTTCTCTATCTAGATGTGGATTTGCAAAAGAAAATAAAGGATTAGGGATCCTGGGATGGAGGTCCTAGGAAAAAAATTCAGATGCCTAAGTTAGTGGGGGACGATAGCATAACACAAGTAAATGAGATAATTTAAGATCGCTCTTCACCAGATAAGGTGATTAGAGTTTATACTTGATTCAGAGGGATCCCCGAAAATTATATAGATGTTAGCCTCCGCCAACGGTTCCATAAGATTAGATAAGCGATTTAGTTGATTCGAGGGATGTAACTCCTAGAGGAGTGTCCGTTTAGGACTCTAGGGTCTGTTACGAGGTTTAAGAGTCAAGATTAGGGATAATCATATATGGGCTCTCACCTTCTATCGCTTCTATCGTGATCCTTCCGTGTTTTCTATGCTAAACGTCTTCTTAATAGGGTCTGCCATCCATATCCTTAGGTAGGAAACTTGGTCGACTTAGTCTCCTTTTGGCTTCCCCATTAAGCTGCTAGATTAATTTTCCTTACCTGTCGAGCTAAATACATCAGGGTTCAGAGCTGCTGGGCTAAGGATCCACTCGGAATAGATTGGAGATCCAGGCTGAGGTTTGATTGATTTGGAGGTTTGTTGAGCTTACTTCCTATCATGCCCTCACACGGAATATTGGGATAGGAGTAGATATGTGTATATCAATCAATCGAGTCGATCAGAGCGAAAACTAATATCACCAACATCTATTAGACATTACTCATAATTGAATGGTAAAATAGTCAACTAATACTTTTATTGATCTCAAATCACTAATGTCAACTATGACCACTAATTAGAACCAATGTCGGCCCATCAATGACTACTATATGTAGCTAGCTAGAAATAAAGACTATGCTGTGACTCTAAGATAATTAGGATAACTCAAACGCTTATCACTCTTGCCCATCCCCGTTTGCGTGTGTATTCTCATGAGTGTCACCTGAAAACCACATAAGAACGTAGGGTGATGATTTATATCTCTTGTCCAGGTAAGCTTTAAGTGATTAATATGTTATCAAGTAGAATAATCTAATATCATGATTGCAAAATTTAACATGAGGTAATAACTAGTTTCAAGATGACAAGAGAGTATGTATATAGATGGTCATCTAACAAGTAAGAGAAATTGTATCGCATACATGAGCAAGTGATGTAAGATATTGTATAAGTACAACATTGAATCAAGTAGAATTTGACCATAACTCAACATAACAGTCATGCGGCTACAAGTACAAGTCATTCAATAAACATGTAATGTTTTGACCATTCGGATTGTGGTTTGGTTGACATATGAGCCAATGTGTGTAGTTTTGGATGGTGTTTTGAGGAGATCTGTTGGAGCTCCTCTTCTTCTTCTCCTTATTCTTCTTCTTCTATTACTGCTCACTTTGTGTCTAACAGATGCCTTATGTGAGAACCAGACACTTGCAGACATTTAATGCATAGAAGGAAAATGTTAGACAAAAGAGGTTGGGTGTCAGTCAAACCATACCTCTACTGCAGAAGTCTATATCTGCAGCTGACAACCCTACTATACTAGATTGAAGTTTTTGCTTTCTACTAGGAAATAATGTGTCTTTTTAATCTTCCATTTCTGTTGACACATTTCTTACCTATCCTGAAAGATAGACAACACATAGCATAAATATATTAAGGATTTGAAGACTGTTTGAATTTTCATTGAGCGCCAAAAGTACTTGTTCATCAATTGATGTGTTTGAAAAAGCCTATAAACATCAATCGGTATGAAAACAACATCAATCTGAATAATATTAAAGTCATTTGGTCACCAATCGATAAAACTCTAAACACCAATCGAAGTGAAACTTAACACCAATCGGAACACTTGGTCAGTAATCGATTATTTATTGAAACTTTGACTAGCCAAGAGATGAACTTTGATTGCTAAGAGTCTCAGTTGAAATCACACTCTAAGAGTATCAATCAGTCAATCGAAGTAGAATCTCGACTGGTATAGAAAATAACACAGTCAGTCGAAGTGAAATCGGCTGGTCCGAAAAAATAATGTAGTCAGTCGAAGTGGAACTTTAACTGGTGACTTCGAGCGATCAGAATAAAGTCGTGCATGACAAAGTGAAATGTGATGGAACGCCTCGTTCAAGCCGGTTAAACCGATAACGTACTTGATCCGAATCCGCCTCCCACGAACGGGCCGAAGCCTCGCAAGGGATACCAAACCACAATCCGTGTAAACACAAAGGAACACACCATTTCATATAAATATTTCACAAGTTTACATAACCATAATTTCACAGAACTGAAAAGAAAGTACAAGAGCCTGGGGCATACCCCGAGATACAACTGAAAGCAAGTAAACAACTAACTATTCTACTGCTACTACACTGCACTACTGAGACTACACTGCCGGAAGCTACACTGCTGGGGGTACTGACCTTGCACCGCTACGACGTGGCTCTGAACTGGACGACGGTCGAGAAACGTCCTCCTCGCTCTCACCTGTGGGAGTAGGGGTGAGCCTCGCTAGTCACTGGCTCAGTAGGGAACTCCCCCAACACCGAGCAAACTAAAACCATAGGTACAAAAGCAGTAAACAGTATCAACAATTTATAGAACAGCTAAGCGGTATATGAAAGCTGTAAAAGTACTCACCGTCTGCCGACTACAAAAAAACAATTGTAATAATTAAACGGAAAACCAGTACAGGTGTACAAGCTAAAGTAGAGACAGCCAAACACGAGTCATGTGAACTAGTTCGCGACACCAGAGACTGACTCGGACAAGCTAACATAGGTCTACCTCTCAGTCTCGCAGCCACGGACGAAAGGTCCAGCTGCCGCTCCACGTGAAAAGTCAAGCAACTGTGGAGACCAATTAAACACCACCACCTGCGAACCACACGGTCACAGGCCCATGCCTGGCACCTCTGGAGACCCTAGCCTGAGCTCTCTAGAGTGAGGCACTGGAAAAGGACTAGCTGGGGACCAGTGTCGACTACTGGTGTCCGTACCCCCAACTACGAGCGCGCTACAAGTGACTAAAAGACAAGTACAACAGTCACTGTCCCACTGTCGTCTTTCCCTCAGCCGGACGTACAACTCAAACACAGGAGTGAGGATGTCCAGGTCAGACGACACAGACCTCGACGGTACAACACAAGTACCGGGACAAAGCCCCGAGCTAACAGCCTGGCTCACAAAGAACCTGGGGCACCCAACTGGAGAGGTAACCACGGTAGGCGTCGTACTACTAGCCACGTACACAAAACCACGTGCACGTCACACACAAACCACGTGAAGTCCTGCACAAACCTTGTGCACTGGTAGTTCACCACACATGAACACCACACAAACACGTAAAGAACTAGCCAACTGCGTACTCAGTACGCTAGCCGCAGAAACCTCGTGCAACAAGTGCAAAATAGGTGCCAACGCACCACTTGATATTGCTAAATACCGAATATGCAATATTTAAACAGTAGGATGCTAGCGTCCACATCGATTGCCACTAAGGGTGAGTAAACGGCAAGTTATCTGGCCGTTTATCTCCTGACTGAAGAACCTGGCGTCAATATCGATTGACGTCAGTCTCCTCGGCATGCAGTCCATGCAGAAACCCTAGACCGATGCCATGAGCAATCTAAACCCTAAAATCAACGGAAAAATGCGAGGAGACCCTTCCTCTAACATGCATGCACCCTAAACATGCTTAAATAACATGCTACACTCCTTAAATTGCGCAAACCACTCATTATTCCCGCATGGTGCAACTTAACCCGAAAATGCATTAACATGCCTATTTATGTATTTAAAACGCATAGTATCAATCCTAAAGGATTATCAGGGATCGTTCCCTACCTGAGAACGCTATTTAACCTCTTAAATCTGGTCGTTCCTCACCGATTCCTCTGCTAACCCCGACGGGGATTGCACTTCGCCACGGCGTTTCCTCGTCCGATTCGACAACGCCACACGTTCCACGATCCTCCAACCACACTCCTGTGACTGTTGGAAGCTTTAGGGATACGGAGGCGTGAAGCTGGGGCAAGGGAGAGGAAGAACCAGGTGGAAAACCTGCCCTCGGGTGACCCTATAACCTGCAGATTGCACAGGTTGGCGTCAACCCTTCTGTCACCTAGAGAACCGCCACCCATAAACGTCCACATCTTATGTTGTTAAGTTCACAACTCAACGTCACTTTACATGGACGTTAACTCACTAAACGACCATATCTGGACGTCGACCTGCAACCAGATGCAACAGATCCCACTCTGATCCAGATCCAAACCTGCACACTCCACAAACCTGCACCACACTGAACCACACTGGCCTCATAACGGCCGCCACAACCACAACACACACGATCCAAAAGGATCCAAGAAGCACGCGACGTTACATGAAACTTCAGCTACTAGCTTCAATTGTTCAGAAGAAAGTCATGCAAACATGGATGACGAAGTGAAACTTCGACTGATCACTTTGACTGATCAAAGATTTCTTCTTCAATTGAAGTGAACTTAACTAGAAATCGATAGAAATTTTCAGCGCAAATCTTTTGAAGTGATAAAAAAATATATTTTTATAGCCTTAAATATTCTAAAAAATATTATAAAAATATTTGAACTATTCATAAATTTTTGTTATTACCAAAACATAATGATAAATATGTGTGAGTGGTTTAACAGAGAGATCCTAAGAATTATATAGATTTTAGCCTCGGGGTAGATTGGAGATCCGAGATGAGGTCCAACCGATCTGGAGATTTGCCAAACTTACATACTACCTTAACATGTTCTAAAGATATTGCTTTTCGCTTGCCTTGAATATCCCCTCAAGGGTTCCTATCTAGCCATGTGATACTTCTCAGTGAGTGGCAATACAAGGCTTAATTGCACTTCTGAACCTTATTTGTCATTTAGGCTCTCATTAAGTGGGCCACAATGTGATTAATAGACTGTCACTTACTAGGTCAGGTTCAAGAAATGGACCTCACATATTGGATTAGAGGGCCAAATTTTTTTCTCTTCAACATTTTTCTACATAAGTATCTGGCACACTGAATAATAATAAAAAAAGGTTTGCATAAAAATATTCTACAGATAAATATACCGGACCAAGAACTCACGCACGCCACCAAACCTTTTTATTATAAACTGTATAATTGCCCAAATCATTGTGTCTCCTCTTTTTTGGTGCAACGGTCCAGCAGAAGAACAGACAGTTTAATTTTTTTGGAAACCATAACAAAAAAGAAAATATTATAAATATAGAGAGAGAAATGCCACAGTACAGAGAAGACATTTGGTACGACCCAACTGTAGCAATGACCGTGCAGCGACTGCGATTGAGATTAAAGAAGCAGAAAAGGTACAGGCATGGGCCATGGCAACTACCCGCGCTGCGGACGAGAAATCCGCCGCTCTGGCGGGAATCTAGAATCCAGATTCCAGCAATTTGGTTTCTAACCTATATTCTACATTTTATATTTACACATATTTTAAATTTAAATAATTTATAATTTTGACATTTATTTATCAACTTTTCATAATCTTAGGCAACGATTGGTACCGATTCAGAAAAAATTTTAGATGTTAAAATCTCTGACAAAATCATGTGTGTTCTCAAATAACTCAGATTATTCTCGACTTCCATGAGCAACAGTTTTTGCAAGAAAAGAGAGAGAGAGATAGAATGGACTATCTCTCTCCGCTTTTTCATAAGCAGCCAAGAGACTGCTTCTAAAAACTTCCTGGACGGGCCGACTTCTTGTATCATAGTAGACGCTGTGTTTTTTTTTTTTCTTCTAATTTTTGACAGTTTTCATTGCGACATGAACACCGAGGTAAGAAAACCTTGTCCGTAGGCATGAAGTCTGCAAAATCGACTTTTTTAGATTTTTACTTCTTTGAAATCGTCTCCAAACGATGCCTTAGATGATTTAATGAAGTATCCACAATAAACAGAAAAATCTCTCCACTGGTTAGGAAAAAGACTCAAAACATATTTGCAAAATATTTATGATAAATTAGCGTTTTTACTCTCTTAACTTGCTTGTGGTTAGATTAAATGAATAAAATCAAACCGTAAGAGATGAAATGTATAGAATATAGGTGCATAGAGAATAATATGTAAATTTCAAAAGTATACACTCGAATATGATGTATTTTAGGGATATACATCTAATTGTCCCTAACAAAAAAAAAAGCATCCTACCAAAAAAGCACCGACTGCCAGGAGAGGAGGAGGGAGGGTACATCTGATAAAGGAGAGAATACGTTAGGCGGCCATCTAAATTAGGGTTCAACCAGTTACACCGCAATCCGTGCCTAACCTCGTTCATCTGTGGACCTTTGTTCTCGCAGCAAGACATGGATCGATTCGATTCGATCTGTGCTAACCAGAAAAGAAAACCTTTGAGGGTAAGAAAACTTAGAACACAACACCATAACAACATGGATTAACAGAAGCTTTTATACATATTTACAATGAGAGAGAAATGCCCAAAGTCCTACACTTCCGGTCTGGAACTTAAACGGCCACCACTCCGACCGTTATTCAATTTTAAGTGGGGCCTCCCAATCAAAATAAACAAGTTTGCTTAATAAAGATATAGACAATTGGAGCAACAGATAGAACACAGCAAATCACCAACAGACAAGAGCACAGGACAAATACCACAGAGATGACAAAGGGCAAGCAGCATGGGGACTTTTTTGAGGAACGGAACAGAGGCGCTTCGCACGGAGGACCATGACGTCGCTTTGGAATTACATCCATTTGCGAGGAATCACACATCCAGCACCTTTCCCCGGGGGGTTCCCGAGAGCAGGGTATCCAGTTGGGGAATCAATACCTGTACCACCTGCCAGCATCGCCATTAGGCGCCCGCCGTGCACCCTTCCTTCCGAAAGGCTCGTCAAATTCGCATGTGGGAGGGCAATGTGGGGGCAAGAAGCCTTGCGGCTGACAACTTTCTTACTATCCTTGGCCGTCTCAAAGTGGACATTCTCTTCAGGGGTGGCATCCTTCAGGCTTTCATGATCACCATGGTGCAGATGCTGGGCAGCAGCACGGTCCAATGTGCCCCCTCCATGAACTCGGCGATCTGGAAGCAAGGCAGTGTGTGCAGCGCAGAGGCCAGTTTTCCCCCGAGCAAATCGGTCACATGGAGGTTTACCAACGTCAATGCTGGACCCTGCCTGTCCCCATAAGCACCTCTTCCCGCCGCCATGGGCCTTGCAAAAGTTGGTGCGCCCCTGTGCACTCTTTCCACAGCCTTCAAACTTGCATCGTTTGCCTCCACCATGACGGACACAGAAATTGGTCCGTCCCCTTGCACTCTTGGTGCATTCAGGTACAGCACATCTCTTGCCACCCCCATGAGCAACACAAAATCGTGTCCCACCATGGACACTCTTTGGACAGACACCGCCACCTTGGAATGAGCAGCGCTTCCCCCCACCATGGCCCTTACAGAAGGGCGTACTTCCTTCTGCTCCCTTGGTGCAGCCCAAAGCAGTGCATCTCTTGCCACCGCCATGTGCTTTGCAGAACAAAGTGCTCCCTTGTGCACCTTTTGAACAAGCAGGAAATTGGCAGCGTCTCCCACCTCCATGTGAAATGCAGAGGCCAGAATGGCCTTCTGCACTCTTGGTGCAGTTCTCCTTCTGACACCTTTTGCCGCCACCATGCCTGATGCACAAGCCGGATTTTCCCCTAGCAGCCTTGGTGCAATCCTCATGGCTGCACCTCCGGCCACCACCATGGGCAATGCAGTAGTCTGTGCGACCTTCCGCACTCTTTGTGCAGCCAAGAAAATGGCATCGCCGACCACCACCATGAGCCTTGCAGTATACTGTCCGACCTTCAGCTCCCTTGTTGCAACCTTCTCGCTGGCACCTCCGTCCACCACCATGTGCTATGCAGAGGCCTGAGGCACCTCTAGCTCCCTTTCCACATCCCTGGAACTTACAGATTTTTGTGTTGGTGGCACGCTGCTGTGTGAGCCCGGAAGAACAGGTGACTGGTCTTTTTGGCATTTCTGCACTGGCTGATAAGAGCTGGGATTCTGCTTTACTCATAGACATATGCATAAAAGTTGTATCGTTTGCATCTATTAAGTTGAAATGTAACAGCGAAGAACCCTCGGGCTTCCAGCGAGATGATGTCGCCCCATCATCAACAAGTGATTTTGTACCAATGGCAGCAGATGCTTGGGCTGAGACAGGAGATGGACTGGTGATAACAGATTGAGATGGTCCCATTGATAGGCTCAATTGAAGGTCGCAAATGGGTTCCTTCACTAGTGCCTTCGGAGCTGCCATGGCAGGTTGCCTTGGGCTAGACCTACCCTCATTTCCATAATGAAGGTGAAAATTCAAGCCCAGATCAATGGAAGACTCTTCATCTGTTTCTTTTGCAGAAGACAAGGTACATATCACCGAACTTGCTTTGCTGTTATCCGAGGAACTTGGTGAATGCCGTTTACCAGGAATGAACGAGGAGACATATTTTGGATCCTCTTCTCCCCCAATGGCATCCCATTTTCTCTTGATCCCACTAAAGATTGAACAATTTATACCATGGGAGTTGAGTTTTAAGGTACTGTCTGTGCACCGAACTGCTCCATTCTGAAGTTTCACCATGTCTCCAAAGACATCAGAGAAGTTAGTGGCCAATCCAAAGATTCTGGAACTGTTATCCATGGGCAATACTGTCCACGCCACTAAGAAGAACAAAAGCCAGCTCTTATCTGAACCAACCGCTGATGGAAAAACCAGTCAACCTGACTTCCGGGTTTATTAATAAATCAGAACAAATGAGATCAGAGTTTCTTAAAAAAATCCATGGCCATCTAATCAGTAACAGGTTAATCTGACTTCAACAAGCATGTTATAATGTTGGGCGCAAGGATCTTTGGAACTGTGCACCTCCACTCACAAACCCTGATGTGTCCTGCCGATCCATTTTTGGTAAATTCCAAAAGTTTATCTAATCAACAGCTGATGAGAAAGTTTCAACAGACTATAAGAGGGAAGAACCAGCCAGCATCCTGTTAAAGAAGAAAGTACATTAGCACCATACAGACAGCATGGAGGAACACAAAAAAGAAAATCAAACAAATGCTCAGAATCAATGATATCTATAACCATGATACTTTTGGAATCACAGCCACAACGTGATTAAGAATGTCTGAAATAGTGAGTCATACACCCACCACATCCATTGCAACGATAATAAAATAATTTATATTTTAGTATCCAAGACATGGGAATTTAGGAGGTCACTGGTTTAGAAGTTTACTAAATGGAGAGTTTTGAAATGAACCCTACAATCTCTGCTACATAGTCCATTAACCTACTTTCTGTTGTTAGCAGGCATTTTTACAAAATGTTTCTCTGGGCACCTTATCTGACAACATGAACAATAACCACGGAAGGAGTATCTTCACAAGCATTCCGTGGATATTCATTTCCCTTTTGAATGTCTATTAACCATGAGACTCGATTTAGATAAGATGAAGACCTTTCAACTCCATGCATGAAATGTACCCATAAGGCCTTTAAGATAAGTTGGTAACCATTACATACATGCATAGCTCAAACACTAGAAGAGCTCACTTTCAATGCACAAAGCAGGAGAAAGTGAAGTGAGAAACAAGCAGGCAAATACACACCAATAATATGCACCGGAAGGCAAGTCAAAATGTTTCTATGTTCATATATCTAGGTAGCTCATTCAAAACTGAAAAACCAGGAGCAAGTAAGGAAGCAGAGGTTTACAAAGCCTTAACTGATGGTTGAGATTATGACCAAAATAATCCTGGGGAAATATGAAAGGACTGTCACGAGACTCATTCATGATCCACCTGCTGAAATAGTATTATGTAGTGATTATAAGAGAAGGGTCATAAAGGTTTCTTTCTTCAGTCCAGTGGGCAAGAAAATGTGTAGATGCTAGGAGGGAGGAAGTTTATCGTGAGATAGCAACACAATTATTGGTTTGAAGCAAAAGCTTGAATCCCAGCAATAGTCACAAGGAGCTGTGCGGTAGCAGATGCTTTCATAGGAGATCAATATTAAGTTTATCATTGAAAGTGTAGGATAGGATGACCATGGTGAGAAGCAACAAGCTCACCCCATGAACCTGGAATGCTCCAATCAAATTTTCTTTTTACCGCCACTTAGCATAGCACAACAATGACAAGCAACAAAATTACTCCATGAAATTGGAAGGGTTCTATTGATGTTCCACTTCACTGTCATTGCCACCCAGGCTTCCGCTGCAAGGTTTTGTCCATCTGACTATATGTATTGTAAGGGTAATCAAACAACTGCCACCTGTTTTCTTGCCATCAATCAAGATTGAGAACCAGTGAATCCTATGTGTATGCTGCTGTATGATGAGCACAACAAGGCATTTAAGGATGAGAAGTATTTATATATGAGTAAAGTATCCACTGTATGTTTCTTTTCCCATGATAAGTAAATACTAACTAATTTCCTATGTCAAGTCAAATAGTAAGGATCTATATAAAACACAGTGGCCCAAGGATACATCGGATTCTGTGTTCAAGCTGGAGACAACAAAACTTCAAAACCGAGTATGAATATGCATGACCACGCATGCACATGCTCTGCATAAATAAAAACTAAGAGATGGAACCTTGTTTCAGAACTTCAGATTTATAAAGCTGAGAAACACAGATAAAGATAAGCAGTAGAGCCTGGTATTCAAGCAAGTAGTTCACACTTCACAGAAAGTTTGAGGGGTCAATTGGAGACCTTATAAGAGTGAGTCAAGACAGAACACACACACATTGCAATGATCATGATAATTGGCACCCTTCACAAAAATTCTTGCTTCTTAAGTAGAATGTGCTAGCATTTGGTTCCTCCATATCCAAGAGTCAGTGCCACAATTCAATGGAAAGGAAAACAAATGTTTTGCAGATAAATATGGAGAAGACTAGGGCTGCTGAACCAGCAGCATGCTAAGAAGCATTTTTCTACCACATATGCTCTATCCTTAGTAAATGTCAATAAATGACCTTCACAGATACGCACCATAACCCTATAATTTAAAAAGCAAAAAAAAAAAATGCTAAACATTAACAATTTCATAAGAGGATACCTTTGAAAACAACTTTATAAGAGGAACATCAATAAGAATTTGGGAATACTTGTCAATCAACAACAATTTTTTAGCCCAAAAGTTGATAGACAAGTCATGATGTATGAAAAGGGAACATAACTGTTAGACATTTCTATGTCAATAATTTGCACATCAACACAATAATGTCATAATTTTCAACTTCTCACAAAATTATACTTGCTTCAGAAAAGTAAAACAATGCCAAAACCTGTGTACCAATTGGATCCCCATAAATTCTCTCTCTTCCCAATGCTGCCATTTTTCAGCTTTCCAATACGGCTCCTCTACTTTTACATTACAAAGAGACCCAAGAAAAGTAGATGATGACGAAGCACATGCAATGGTGTTTTGGCAGGATCAACGAGAATACACAGACCACGGCTACTCACCGAGGGACCAGATCATGTTCTGTACCATCCAGCATTCTGATGCTCATGAGATTCCTCAAAAACAATGGTTGGCATTGGAATATTTCTAAACCTTATGTTATTCCCAGTTTATTAGAATGTGACATATCTTGAAACTGCCTAAATGACCAACTCACATGGCTTTTAGGCTTAAGCCTAAAAACCATTTAGAGAAGATTCAAAACTACAGAAACATGTCTATGATTACTGCCTTTTTCTTTAATGGATGACATAGCCCAAATGCAATAAACTGGAAGAAGAAAAAAATGGGAGAAAAGTGGTTTATTTGAAACATTCTTAATGTCAACAACCCATAGAGGAGAAAGAATAAGGTTACATCCAATGTTCATAGTGCATGCTTTTCCTGCTCTCTTCCTCCTCACTTTTAGACTCATTGACCGGTATTCTTTGCTCCTACAAATTCACCTTTTAAGCCCAAGAAAGAAAGAAAAAGAAAAACACAATGAAGACTACAAAGCGAACATCCAACCCCCACAAATGAAAGCTCCAAGTTCATTTCTTTTCCTCCCAGACTACCCCTCACTTCCAAATCTTTCCTCTTTCCTGCTATTTCCTTTTGTATCACCTGTGTTCTTTTTCTTTCCCTCTAACATTTAATTCTCCAAATGTGTCTGGGTGAATATTGCTAATAACTGGATAAAGATAACTAGCTACTCAGAGTTTTTTTTATAAGGTATCCTCACAGATTTTGCTAACCAAAATCTGCCAACATATGGCTCTTCAAATGGGACAATGACAACCGAGTGGGAAGTAAAGGATCTCATATCCTATATTGACCCAAGGTTGACGAGGAAAAGGGCTCATGAAGATGATGATGTGGAAAATAAACTAAGATTTACATGCAGTTCCCCATTTTTTTTCCTTGTCTACGGAAAGAAATTGGGGTATTCATAATTTGGTTTGAACAAAAAAAACCAAACCGAACCAAGTAACTTGGTCGAATTTCAAAAGTGGTTCGGTGTAATATGATGCATGTATTATAGATCTTACATAAATATTATTATTTGAATTTGATTCATTTGATGCCAATTAAAATATATAAAAAGATAAAACCCAATATTAAAATTCAGTTTGAAAGCAAACTAGAACAAGCTTTTCTTGATTTGGTTAAGTCTATTCAATTCAGTTTGAAAAAATTCACCCCAAGCCAAACCGAACCATGGCACCCCTAAAAGAAACAACAATGCATACTTGTGGGAAGCAAAGAGACCTTTGCAATATCCACTATTAAAAAGAAAAAGTGGGATTTTTGAAATATAATTAATAAACTATAAACTATAACCTGAAAACTAGTAAACTG
This sequence comes from Colocasia esculenta, assembly GCA_014218235.1. NCBI lineage: Eukaryota > Viridiplantae > Streptophyta > Magnoliopsida > Alismatales > Araceae > Colocasia > Colocasia esculenta. The sequence continues at coordinate 2,329,531 of CM024762.1, read as the reverse complement.
AAAAAAGATAGATGGGACTGGTCCAATGTGCTCATGTGTGGCAAGTTGGAACATCAAAGTGCAGCTTTTAGAATTTGGCAACAGACAGCAGGATATTTGACATACTTCTGAGACAACATAACCATGAAACTTAGGAACAAAACTGTAAGCCTAAACAGCTTTCAGATGTAAACACAATAAGGAAGGGAAAGGAAGAGAATCAAGAGACTCTATCATCGGTGACAGATATTAACATATGACTGCCTTGACGAAAGGGGCTTGTACACCGGAAACATTCTGGAATCAAAACACTATGTCTAATATGAGCCTGAATAAGAGCCCTAGTAATGAGAGAATCAGGGCTTACGTGATGTCATACACATCATTCAAAATTCTCCCAAACGACAGACTTGGACTACTAGAACAGACCAAGTTACCAGCACGTCTAGTCTTGGAGATGCAGTATAAAACATCAAATAAGTAAACAGATCGAGATCTTAATCAAACCTCTCAAACACTGTATGTTAGCATGGGTCGAAACTACTTTGAAAGTCACCGATGAAGGTGATAATTGAAAGTACCACCTGCAAATAGAAAAAGAGAGCACGTAAGTCAGATACAGAAGGACTACTTGAAGCGAGATCAACGTTGGACACCAAAGAGCGTAGTGAAGCAGAAAAAAGGGCATTTCCAGTCGGCTCCCAACTGCTGCGGGAGTCCGGGTCTACACGAGCCGACTGGGTCATGAACCATCATCATGGGGAAAAAAGAGGGCAAAACTGCTGACCACGATTATAACCAAAAAGTAAGTGGCTGGACTACATCAGCCGCCTAAAGAGTGGAGATTTCACCATACAGAACCGAGTACTTTTGAAAAAGATGGAGAGACAATATAAGGTGGCCATTACCTCTAACCAGAAACTAAAAGGTTCGAAAAATTGGAATCAAAAGCTGAAATATCTGACTAAAACCCTAGAAGATTATGTGTCCCAAAGAAATCCAACTAAACGGCGTGAAGGCAAAAATCAGCCAGTCAACAGCAATAATAGCTTTTAAAAAGATATCTATTCACAGAACCACAAAAAGCTTGTTTCCAGGGCATAAAAGTTGCAAACTTCGTGGATTTTGGACCCGATGTTGCTGAAGATACGGTAGACAGGAAGAGAATAACATCCAAACACCGTGGAAAGCTCCCAAAGCGTCAGAAGGAAAAGTTTCACGCTTTCTTGTAAAGAAACGACGACAAATGAGCAAATTTACAGAAGGAAACGCGAAGAACAGAGACGACCACGGATCAGATATTACCCACGGAAGGGATAAGCAAACTCGCAAAAAAAGAGACCAAAATATCCACAAGCTGTAGGGACTACGCATAATCACAGCAACAGATTTCCCGACAGCCAACGCACAATAACACATGCAAATTGAGAAAAAATCGCAGCTGCCGGAAGGAAGAAACCAGCTACTGGGCTCAGGCTGCGCAATTCTCACCTAGACACCGTGCTTCTTGAAGGCAAAGATCTACAGGGGATCCCGAGACGCCGGCGTGGGGTACGGGGATACCAGCTAGGGTTTTCAGAGGCGGACGAGATGCAGAGGCAACGAGACGGGGAGAGTGCAGCAAGCTGCAGCATCAGCGACGCCAGGCGGAGGCGGGGGAAATATAAAAACGGAACCCAACCAGCAAGTGGCGCAAGGAGCCGGAAAGATAACAGAAAGCGTCTTCACTTTTCAGCATCTAAATCCCCCAAAACAATCATATTTGTGAAATTACCCTTGCGTGTACTAGTTATATTTCCATCGCTAACTCAGAACATCCAGGGAAGGGAGGTCCTTTAATGGCTGTAAAGTACCACAACTACTATTATTCTAAAATATAACATATTGTAAAGTAATTTTCTAAAACTACCAAAAATAAAATCAAATATTCTGAAAATAACAAATAATCGCTTATAAATTATAAAACTAAGATTTTCTGTAATTCTTTGCTCTCTCCAACCCCCCCCCCTAAGTGGAATTAGAGTTATCAATCCTAGTAAGCATATAGTGATATCTAAGGAAGCTGAAAAAAGTATAAAAGCAATAGTCATAAAAATAATACTCTTTGATGCATACTATCACTCATTCATGCATGTAACATAACTTCACTTCGTCAAAATATGCATAAAAATAGCTGTATCCTTAAAAAAAAATTGTACGAGTAATATTGTTGCAATTATACATGTTATGGGGTTCATTTTATGATTATCCTACTTCTACAATTTGTCATCATCCCGTTACTCCCGTACATATGTGGAAAAAGATCCGGGGACGGCGCACGCTAGACGGCCGGGGCGCGCGGCGTTGGAAAGGCCCATCGTGGCGCCAGGAGACTGGATTTCTCAACGTCATGTAAGACGTCACGTCTCCACGCGAGCAGCGCCTGGCCGCCGTCGTTGGTGCGGCATCAGCGTGGGCCCCCACAGCGATGTCTTTGCGCCTCGACATGCGCGGCGCGGCCGGTGTCAGCTTCCGGTCACCGCCCCCAGCGTCCCCCTCCTCGATGACGCCGCAGGTAGTTCGGTTCGGGTCTCGATGTGGCGCAAGGCCACGGTTTGGAGGGGGGGCCACCTCCGCGCGGGAGTCCCACCACGCGTGAGCTCCACGCGGTGGCCGCGGACGGACGAGATGGGGACCCTCCCCGCATGGCTGGTTCGGAGTTCACCTTTTGAGAAAGCTCAAAACCGGCCATGACCCACCGACGGAAGTCCCCAGTTTCGAAACGCAAGTGGGAAAGCGACGGCGTTGGTACTTGGGTGGCATATAATATAGGAAGAATTATTAATTAGTTTTTTTTTGGAAATTTATTTTTAAATCTTTAATATATATATATATATATATATTAAAAATTATGTAACTATATATTTATATCTATAACTATATATCTGTTACTGTCAGAGTAACAGACTCGGCCTCTGCTGAGTGACTCCAAGGGAAGACGAGTTGATCGCGAGCACCTGTCGCCTAATGTCGTACTTGCAAAACCACCGAGTGACTTCGGTAGAGGTGGACTCCGACGCTCAAGTCAGATTCGGCAAGTCGGAGAGATAAGATTTCTGTGTCAGAGATTACATACCCTCGATGCGAGAGATGCCTCACCCTTTTATAGTGGCTTCGTGAATGCGATTTACGGTAAGGGGGTTGAGGACGTGCTCCGGAATTCGCCCGAGATTTCCGCTAATTGATTGCGTGGCGCTAATTGCGGGGTAACTTGCGATCACGATCCTCGAGCTGGCTTTGCCACCAATGGAACTTCCACGATCGTCGTGCGGAAGCGGTTAAAAGACGCGATTCGCGGCCTTCGAGCCTTTCCGTATCCTGACTTTCCTTCGCGGAAGCTCAGCGCACCGGAGGATTCGGTCTTCCGAGCTCACATCGCTTTCCTTCAAAGTAACTCGGCTTGCGGAGCTCGCCAGCCAAGCTATCGGGCGTCCGCGTGAGGCCGAGTAACCCTTGCCTTGGTCAAGCCGAGCAGGACACCTCCTGCGTCAGTTAGACGAGTGACAACTCGCCCCCAACCCGACCCGAATGGCCGAGTGACGACCAGTATCAATATCTATGGCTATGAATATGTAAGTTAAGAAATTAAAAATAAATCTCTAAAAAATAAAGATTAATTGATAATTCTTCTAATCATATATTGGGAAATATCTTCCGCTCGTCCTCTTTCGAGATAGATCGCTCCTCGAAAGGAATAGAGAGGGGGAGGGGTGGCGGTGGGCGTGGGGCTCACGGAGGCCGCTCCTGTCCGGGGCAGCGGGTAGCAGCTTCCTTTATATATTGAGAACGGCTTGGTGCAAACTCCCTTGGGAGTTTGCAACCAAGCTGGCTGCAAACTAGCAGCCCATTGGGGGTGGGCACAACCCCAAGGGGGGGCCCACCCCCAATGACCTCACCCTCTCCAATGAGAGGGTGAGTTTGTTGCAAACCGCCGTGCTGGCGGTTTGCAACAAGTGTTTCCCTTATATATTTCAGCTCGTTGGGAGCGGCTGTGGAGGATCCAAACACTTTTAAACAGAAACTATGGGCGCGTGTGGAGGAGACTTTGTTGACCTTTCGGTGGTCCGACGTGGAACCCATTTGGCGAAAGAGTTGGCGGCGCGCGTGCGGTGTAGCTGCGTCGCTGCGGAGAACACGGTTCTGCAGGACGCCTCCTTTGGCCACGCTGGCCGGCCGCACGGCCGACTCAGATCCTGGTGCCCGATGCGATGTGGAAACCCGAGACCGGAGCGCGCGGCTACTTGAGTAGCCTAGTTTGGTTTGGTTCGATGTCTCATTGGTGGGGATTATGGTCTAGGTACATGATTAGACCTTGCCAGCACTATAGTCCAGATACATCCTTGTCCTGCAGTACTCTCAACATGTGGACTTGAGACGCTGATATTTTTTCCTACTCGTGCCGTCGTGAAGAACTCGGGCAGCGAAGTAGCCGCATCAAATTATGCCTCCCATTTATTATGGGAATTTACGGGTTGGGCTCCGCCAGCAGCTCGTACATTTAAGGACAAGTACTGCTAGTAGATATAGAGGGGATTTAATAATAAGATAAGAGAATTTATCTTTTTTTTTACACCAATTTTAAGTTTATAAGTAATTTGATAAATGAGATAAAATAAATATAGATGATAAAAATTATCTAAGATAAAAGAGTGATGAAGGGGGATAATTATCTTACCAATAGAGGGAGGATAAAAGTTATCTCTAAAAGATAACTCATTAATTATAATATTTTATTTTACAAAATTATGTACCTCTTCTTATACATATTTAAATGGTGTCAAAGTAAACATAAATGAGTAATAATTATACACACTCTGTCACATTATATTAAAAGTTATCACCTTCTTAATTATTCCTTATTTAAATCATTTTAAACAAAAAAATCTTAAACATGAATAATTTATACATGATTTACTTATCTTTAGTCCTCTTATCTTGAGCCAATTTGATATAACAAATGTTTGTTATCCGGAGGTCCAATCGATTTACTCGATTAGACGGGAATAATTATTGCATTGGCATCATCGTGTGTCATGCGATTGGACCGCGAGAAAAATAATCAAGTCGAAAGCCTGTTCAGTAAGTGCATTTCCGAGGTAGATCATCATGACTCCACTTACGACTATGTAAAAATCATATTTCAATGCTTCAGATTTACTTTTCTCATTACGCATGTTATGGTGATCTTAAAATTGAAAAAAGATTTCAAAAAAAGTTTTTAAATCTATTTTTTACTTTTCCGCCGTCCACTAGATTCTTACATATTAAAAGTTACGAAAATAAAGAAAAGCTTGTCATGTTCTATGTATTCTCACCTTTGGTCATTGTATCTTGTCTTCCTTGAGCCATCTATAGAAGAAGCTAGGTGCCATGCAAGAGTCAACATCTATGCCTGTAAAAGGAGGAGAAAGTTTGAGAGTGTGAGTCTCCAAGTAATGCGCCAGAGACTGTAATGTTTTAGATGTTTTCACTAAGAATTGCACCACCATTTCTACCACCCTCTTTGAGAAGTATGAAATTCTTTTACCTCTTCATGACATCATGCACACTGCCAACGTTGTCTTACAATCCGATGCTTTTTCAACCGCATGTAAGCCACGAAGAAAAGAGAGCAGCACAACCAAGTCCTAAAGTACCTTCCGAACAAGCAATCAAATTTGTTGAGCATGAGAAAAATGACGATGTTGAAGAAATAATAATTGAGTCGTAGAGCCCTGATGTACTGACTGTTGATGCTATAAATATCTCCAAGTGTAAGCTATTTCTCACCGTTTCTAACTTATTTGTCACTGAAGTTATCTATTTGTTATTGTTAGTAAGTTATTTGTCACTGTCCCTGACCTATTTGTCACTGTCTCTAACCTATTTGTCACCATCAATAAGCTATTTGCAACCATTCCTAACTTATTTTTTAAATTATTTTCCATTGTTTCTAACCTATTTGTCACTGAAGTTATATATTTGTCACCATTAGTAAGCTATTTCTCATTGTCTCTAACCTATTTGTCACCGTTTCTAACTTATTTGTCATTGACACTACCTATTTGTCATCATTAGTAAACTATTTCTCTCCATTTCTAACTTGATTGTCACCATTAGTAATTAATTTGTCATTGTCTCTAACCTATTTGTCACTGTTAGTAAACTATATGTCACTGTTTCTATAAGGCCTGGGCCCTTATTGGACCCTTATTGGGACCATTTTCGATTTTGTTTCAGGCCTGGAGTGTTTGGGGGTTAATGGCAAAATCGAGTGCTGTTAACCATTGGTTGACAACAGAATAGTATGCCGTTAAATTTGGTGTGGACGGCAACAAATGTTGCCGTCTACTTCGTCTTCTGCAGATTTTCTGGGTTTTCCTTCGGGTTGACGACAAGGTATGATGTTGTCAAGGTTGAACTTGAAGGCGATAAACCTTGACGTCAAGATTAAGATGGTGCTGTTGATGTCAGCTGATGTTGACGTCAACCTGGGCGGACCTGTTTTAACAGGCCGCCTGAGGCTTACTCCTTCCACCCTTTCTCCCTCTCCACACCCCCACCTTCACCTCCTTCCTTCCCTACTACTTCCGACAGTCGACAGGAGATTGTAGGCGAGGTCGTGGTGTTCGTGGCGACGCTGGATCGTGCAGAAAAGAGGCGGATCGGAAGTTTGACCTCGCAGTGTGTGCGTGGTGAACCAGTGAAATTTGAAAGTTTTCTTCCGTGTTTTGCGGCATTTGAGGTAGGCAAACTACCCCTTGCATCCCTCCTTGCATTTCTGAGTTGATAAATGCATGTATTGTGTGATTGGATCGTCATTTGGGGGAGGGAATGCTCATGTCCAGGGTATGTGCTTGAATCGGCCGATCCAATCGTTGGATCAATCTTTTCCGATAGATCCGGATGCAAGGAAGAGTTCCCTGTAATAGACCTTGATTTGGGGGCTTGGGATAGCCCATGGAAGCGGCCTAGGGCCAACTGCAATGTTGGGAAGAGATGAACTTGACGGGAAGGGTTGCTTCCATCTAGTCCTTCCGAAAAAACTTGACGGTAGGACTGTGTGCTATCAAGATGTGGTCGACGACATCTAATGTTGTCGTCAACCCTTGTTGACTGCAACAGATGTTGCTGCCTAACCTAGTTGGCAACAATCGATGTTGTCGTCAACCCTGTAGGTAGGTCCCAACAATGTGTACCATGTTTCTTGTGCGAGGCTTAGACACACAGTGTTCTCCTCCAGGCACGGTGTTCTAGAAGTCGAGAGCGTCTCCGTTTGAGTGTGTTGTGTGTGTTTGCCATGCTTTTGGTTGTGTTGTGTGCTTCTCAGGCGCTGGGTTGGGCTTCGCCTGGATGACTGACGTAGAGTGCGCTCCGTCGGTGAGCCTAGACGTCGAGTACGACTCCGTCTAGTGTGTTACCCTAGCGGTGGTTTCGAGCAGGTTTCTATGGGGACCCTTCTCATCGACTAGAGTCTTAGCTTGGGGAAAAATTGGTTGTAGGGATCGTGATGAGAGAGAACAATCTAGCGTGTGCACACGGAGTTAGGGTTGTAGGACTCTGTGGTGTCGAGGCGCCAAGCCACATCCCCTAGGTCGTTTCGCTTATTTGCTAGCATGTATGTGATGTGTTGTATTGTTGTTGAGCCTGTGAGGTTCTTGTGTTGCCGATGCACTCTTGACTAGAGGCGAGCGTCGTGGTACCGATTTTTCTGTGAGGTTACTTGTGGTACCGTTAGCTTTTTAGTGCATTGTTACTTCTTTGTTGTACTTTCCTTTCTTGCACTGTTTAGTTCTTTTTACTAGTGGGGTTAGTGTCCCTATTGAGTCTCGAGTTGAGAGACTCACTCCCTTTCCCTTTCAGGTGAGGCTTTGTCTGGTCAGGGGGTTGTAGAGCAGAGTCGCCCCAGCGGGTCGGTGTTGCTGCCAGCTATAGAGCCTTTTGGGTACTAGTAGTTGTGTACCTTTCTCTTTTCTATACATAGCTCTAAGATGTATTTCTTTGTACTTATGACACATGTTTATATAGTGGAGCAATGCTTTTCTTTACAGTTGTTTACTATTATGTGTCTTATCAGACTACTTTCTTTACCCTTCTGAGCTTCAGCTCGTGGGTGGCAGTCCAAGGTCTGGGTATACTGGTTCGGATCTAGTGTATCAGATCTTGGGTCGTTACAGTTTCTAACCCATTTGTCATTGATGTTACCTATTTACTATTAGTAAGTTATTTGTCACTGTCTCTAACCTATTTGTCACTATCAGTAAGCTATTTGTCACAGTCAGTAAGCTATTTGTCACTGAAGTTTTACTATTTGTTACTCATTTTTTGCTATTTGTCATTTGATAGCCCTGAAGTATAGGATGAATTGAACAATGAAAATAGAGAACATGAAGGAATAAAACCTTTCAATACTATGATTGTTATAAGCATTTCAAGTACACAGAAATTCTACAACACATTTGCAAAATAGGGAGGATTCAACATCATGATGACAGACTCAAGGTACAAGAATGACTTGTACATCTAGAGGAGGTTCATTTGTCATCGTAATGATGAATCTAGAAGGGGTAAAAATGGAATGAACCATAGAGATTCATTTAAGATTAGATGTAAGGCTTTGGTGAGATTGGACATGATAAAGACTCAAACAACTACATAATATATGATGTCATCCTGAAGCATAATCACAGTCTTCATCTTATAACTACTATGTATTATAGATCCCATGGAAAAGATTGCATAAAAATGATAAAATTCTCAACATGCGTAACATTGGCATCTCCACATCTAACATTGTGTCGACCATGGCAAAAAAACAAATGGTCATTTGATAATTGGAGTGGATAGAGAAGAACTATAGGAACTTTCTTGATAAAGAAAGACAAACACAATTGAAGGACAGTGATGTAAAAATAATGATAACCCATTTCAGACAATACAAGCTAAAGATTCAACATTCTTTTTACTATATAGCTTTTAATGACAATGGTATCTTAAGGAACATGTTCTGGATTGACAGTAGGTTAAGGACATCTTGCATATACTTTATGGATGTGTGATTTGTTTCAATACAACATATTTAACGAATACATATCAAATGCCATTTGCACTATTAGTAAGAGTAAATCATCATAGCCAGTCTATTCTTCTAGGGTGTGCTCTATTTATCAATGAAACAATTGATAGCTTCATATGAATTTTTAATTGTTAGCTAGAAGCCAACGGTTGTATTCACCGCAAGGCAATCATCATAGATCATGATAAGACTATGGAGGTAGTAGTAGCCCAGGTATTGCTAAACACAACTCATCAGTTTTCTCTTGACATATATTGAAGAAGATACCTGAGAAAATTTGTCGACAACGCTTTATTTGGGGCTTTATTTCATGGCTACTAACATATACATTTGTCAGCAACTTTTGAACATTCGTCAACAGCTAGCAACTGCTGACATATTTATATATATATATTTTGTAGTGATCCGATCTCGAGCTCAAAGAGGTCGATCTATTTAAAACACTAGGAAGAGGAATCAACAAGTAGAAAAATTGATAACACATATTAGCATCCCCTCTCTCTTCCTTCCTTCTCTCTCCTCTTGATGACTCGACTTTTTCTCCTAGACTGAGCTTAAACTAATTTGAGCACGTGAGTGTTTACTCAAAGAATCCTTTCTTGGGGCAAACTCTAGTCTTTTTAGGTCGATCTTGCTCAGAAAAATGACGATCTTGAACTTCCAAATAAAATCAAACAATTCATTACTTGAGATTCGATGTTGGGCTCAAAGATCGGCCCATTTAAAACAAGGAAGGAACTAACCTCATCAATTTTCTTGGTAAACGTCCTTACAACTATGCTAGTAAAGTGTCCCCTTCTTAATTATTCTCCACCCACAAAAGATGTATCCACAGATACAATCACGATCACTTTCCATGTAGCATGGTCTGGTTTGGTTCGATCCAAGATTGACTTTTAACCTGAACCGAACCAAACTGATTCAACTTTGGAACCAAAGTGAACCCAACTGAGGTCCATATGGATTGAACCAAATCAAACCATATTAATTTGGTATGGTTTGATTTAGTTCACAATTTTGACCTTTTAATTAAAGTTAGAAATGACTTTTCCTTAATAGTTAAAGTATATATATACTATCAAAATTTATGTAATACCAATAACAAATAGAGTCAATGTAACACTTGAAACCTCTTGAAAAAAATTATATATATTAGTAAACAATGGAAAAAGAATACTATCTTTCAACTCATATTCATCTAGTTTAGTGAATAAATAATAAAGAATAAATATTACTTTCATCTAATTACTCGACAATCAACAAAGAACTCCTAGCACAACATAAAAAAATAAGACAATAAGTCTAAATTTTTACATCCATATTAAAAAAATATAATATAAAAATTAGTGAGAAAATAGTAAAAATAAAAATCAGTCAGAAAATAATGAAAATAAAATTAATAGAAAACAGCAAAAATAAAAATCAGTGAGAAAATAATGAAAATAAAATTAATGAGAAAAATAGTGAAAATAAAAATCAATGAGAAAATCATAAAAATAAAAATTAGTGAGAAAAATCAGTGTGAAAATAAATAGTCAGTGAGAAAATAGTAAAAATAAAAATCATTGAGAAAAAAAAGTGAAAGATAGTTAAATGTTGCAAGCTATTAGCAAAAATTTATGTATAAAAGTCATTGAAAAATCATGTAAAAGTTAGGGTTGCAAACGAACCAATACACTCGACAAGTAGCTCGAAACTCGGCTCGATAAAAACTCGACTCGGCTCGTTTATTAGATAAACGATCCGAGCTTGAACAAAAATATAAGATCGATTCATAAACGAGTCGAACTTGAACAGAGATATGCTCGACTCGAATACGTTCGCGAACAGCTCATTAAGATACTCGATAATATGCTCGTTAAAATACTCGATTAGTTACTCGTTAATATACTCAGATTATATTAATTTCTTATTATAAATATAAACATAAAAATATTAATATTTATTATTTTTAAAGAATTTTTGTTAAGGTAGAAATACTTATGAATACTAAAATTTAAAAGATTAAATATGTGTGTAAATACACAAATTATGAAAGGAAGGGCTATAGACGAACTAATACACTCGACAAGTAGCTCGAATTCGACTCAGATGTTACTCGAATTCGGCTCCTTTAGTAAAGTAAACGAGTCAAACTCAAACAAAAATTTAAGCTTGTTTCATAAACGAGCCGAGTATGAGCAAATGTCTACTCGACTCATTTAAGCTCGTAAATAAATTCGTTTAATTTTTTAATTATAAAATTTACAAATATAGTTGTTAAATATTTTAAACATTATACTAAAATAATTAAACAAGTAACTTATGAAGGATCTTGGGGTATGACTTTGAAATAAGATAAATTTGGGTCTTATAATCAATTAGGTTTTTACTTGTAAATTGAATTAGACTTATATATATACATAATATATATATATATATAACTCGCAAATTTAATTGGGCTCGTTAAGATACTCGTTAAGAGCTCGAACTCAAGAATATTTAAACAGACCAAACTTGAACAACTATTTTCAATACTCGATAAAACTCGAGTTCGACTCGAACTTGATTAAAAATTAACGAACAGAACTTGAGCAGCATAATATATTCGGCTCGACTCGACTTGCTTGCAGTCCTAGTAAAAACTAGTGAAAATAAAACTAGAAAAAATAATGAGAAAAAAATCACAAAAAACTTGTCCGATTTATTTGGTGTATACGATTCGGTTCAGTTTTTAAAACCAATCCGATATGAGCATCCGAATTCTAATATTTTGAACCGAAAGTTAATAACGAGTGTCCGATTTAACTCCACTAATAAGTAATGTCCCTACAACTCATGTCGCGAGTCAGAAGATCGCGGGTGCAACTGTGGATCGAACTGTTCTCAACTTTTCACACAACAAGACGGATCGATGATCTACCGAAGCCTCACGGAAGCTCAAAAGTGGCGCCGGCGACGCAAGTAGACCTCGGTACTGCTGATCATCTCACTGCGCACCCGGTGTGCCGTCGAAGACGCTCACCAAAGAGCTAGCACAAGAAAGATCATGTCTTAACGCGCAAGACTGGCGATACCCTTTCTTAAATCCGTAGGAAATTTAGCTAGAAAGTGACGAGGCTTTCGTCACGGAACAGTATTATACTGTGAGATGAGAGCATATATATATGCTCTTGGAATATATATCGATCCATGGGATTGGAGAAGTTCTAGATGGGAATATCGATGGGGTGCGACGTACGTAATGTCATCCAGAAGTAGATGCTCGATCGCGGATATATAACTAGTCCATTAACATTAATTTTTTTTTCTTTTTCTCTGTCATGTCTTCTTCCTCTAAGCCGTGCTATTCTCCGTAGTGGCAAGATTCGTCGTGACCCAGTCAGCTGGGGGGGTGTGTGCAATCCTATCGTGTGCGGATCTCATCAGCCAAGGGCATATGCTTCGGAGGTTCCCCCCTTACCAACTCCTTTTTCTCCTACCGGAAGCCGCGTGCAAGAGGAGCTAGCTCCTCGCGCGCCGAGTGAGCACCGCACAAAATTAAAGGCAGGAATATGCCGTGGAGAGCGGGGCATATGGCTTTTGGGCGCGCACATTTTTCTATTGTTCATGTGCGTCGAAGGTGGATAAAGAATACAATTTGACACTGTCACTCGAGGGTACTTAACACCGGCCGGGAACGTATCACGACACCTCCGCTAAAGAATACGTACGGGAAAAATCGCAGCCGCTTAAAACTGCTTCATTAGATGGCCACTTCTACGTGCTGTTACGCCCATGCACAAGCGTCGTATGTTCTTATATGAGGAGCAACTGAAGAATTAGTGAAGGGGACTAGCGATCGATCGAGGTATACAGATGGTAACCATGGGTCGAAGAAGTGTATTACTGTGGGCAACGAGGTGGCCGCGACAGAGAAGCACAGGAGGGGAGAGAACAGGACAAGATCCGCTGGGAAGGACAGCTCCCGATTAGATTGGGTTTTTTTGTGTATGTGGCGCTTGCCGCGCACCATGGTGGGCGGAAGAGGCGCCAAGTCGCCTCCTGGGGGGCGCCACAGACTGGCTTCTCCCACTTGCTTTGTCGTCTCTAGCCTGGCCAGCAGTTGCCAGCGCATCCATGCCGACACGGCCGGTGACCCCACACCGTGGCCACGTCGCTTGTTAAGTGTAGGGGTGTTCATAGTTTGATTTGATTTGATTTAGAGAGGATTTTTTAAAAACCAAACTAAATCATCATCACAGTCAACCCGAACCAAATCAAACTGTAAGTTTTTCAAACAAAATCAAACCGAATCGATATAATTCGGTTTGGTTCGATTCGGTTTGATTTAACCCGAAAATAAGTGGATCTTTCACAAATAAGACTTTAACCTACTATTTCTTTTAGAGGTAAGACTTTAATCACATATGCACATGTTGACTCAATTTAACCATCAACCTATATAATGAGGAAATACTATGGATAAGTGAAAATTTGATGACCATATTACTATACACAATGCGTATATTTATATATATACATATATATATATATACATGTATGTATATATTAAACAAATTTGAATACTTGATACATATGTATAAATTAAAATTATATTATTAAAATTCGGTTTTATCGGTTTGATTCGGTTTACAAGATCTGTAAACCGAACCAAACCGAATTTACAATTTCGCTTTGATTTGAAATTAAATCAAATTTTTTTTATCTTCAAACCGAACCAAACCGAATTAAATTGATCGGTTCGATTTGATTTTTCAGTTTGAACTGAATAATAAACGCCCTTAGTTAAGTGGTAACCTTTGTTAAATATATCTATAGGAAAAAAAAACTTTTTTTAAAAAAAATATTTATAAAAAAATATAATTATTTATGTAATACTCACGTAAATGATTTCCACGGTGCTCCTGGACAACATCACCGACTGTTTGGTCTCCCTCGCCGACCGCCTATGCGCCACCTCTGCTTGTCGATCTTGACACTATCTTCCGCGCCGACAACTAGCCCCGCACCTCCCTACCCTTCCTCGTCCTCCACGATTAGGAAGAAGAAGAAGGTGATCGCATCAAGTGCTTTTGCCTCGTTGACCTCACTTGCTCTCATCTGGTTCAATCTTAGCTCCCACAATTTCTTGGAAAAAGTATAACGCGTCTTCACATCGTACGTCCACTCTGTGCATATGTAATGATCATTGCATTCCAAGAAACCACATTCCTGGTGGGAATTATGTTGAAGAGATGACGAGCAACATCGAGCTGGCCGCACAACATGTATGTACCCCTTGATGAAGGCCGTGGAGGAAACTGCATATCTCTGAACTGACTCACATCGAAAACGGCGGGCATGCACAATTCACCATTCCGAGCATACATGGTGATGAGGGAAGTGTGTACGAAGGCTTCCTGAGGTGAACCCGAGCTTCAAAACTTGCGCATGCACCTACCTTCCCTCCCAAATAGGGTCAATTGCATGCGGTACATGCCTTCAAGAGAAACGAGAAAGTGTAAGAATTGGAGCCAGTCCCTGCCAGCAGCATTTTGACATAAAACACCATTGCTTCGATCGGAGAATGTTGCAAAAACAATGTACATAAAATAAATAATTATACGAAACATACGTAAAATATGATGACGTGAACATCGTATACATACCGTCTCACAGGTATAAGCAAAATTTAATTCAAATTTAAAAGAAAAACATATACATATAAGAGTAACAAATCAAGAGAAAAAAATATAAAATTAGAACACTTAGTCAAAGTACACGCAAGAACTCTCTTTAGAGAAGTTATCGTCTCCGTCATACCAATGCAGCGAAGTCAATGATCTTCCCAAAAAATAGAATGACTACAGGGACACACCTACGCACGAAGACGATCCCTCCTCGACAACAATCTCGAGAGCACATTCTCCTTCGTCGATTTATGAGAAACTGTGGTGCAAGATTTTCTAGAGAGAGATAGAGAGAGCACCAACACTAGAAGAACCCAACACCACCGCCTGAAGGAATCCCAGGCAGCCCTTGGGTTTGACTTTTCGTCGTTCTCTCCTCCAAGGAAGAAAGCCGTGACCCTTTCTTTCCTTTTTGCCAAGAGACACGCCGCGGCCCACCCCAAAACGCAAAAGCCCCCTTCCACGTTCGTTTTTTCCCCAAAGAAAAAACCTCACATAGAACCCTTGCGTTTTTTTGGAGAGTAAAGGCATCTCATGACCTTTTTTTTTTTCCAGAAAAACCCACAAAACTTTTGAGTTAATAAATAAACCCTTAGCACCACAAGATCTCCAGCATTCCCCCACAAATCCAAAATGATTTTGTGGAAGAAACAGAGATCGACGGAAGAAAAAACATATCTTACTTTCAGTGAAGGTACCTTTCATGTTTGAACCATAACTTGAATTTCTAACTTCAACCCCCACAGAACCAAAGTGAACTAAGTTTTGAACTTGATTCTTTATATGTGAGCTTCTATTAGGAACAATAAGTTCTGGTTGAAATCTTCAGGGTAATTGGTGCCTTATGGCCATGCACCCAAATCTTGGTTCATGAGTGCTGTTAAGGAAGAACCTATTTCTCTTAACAGTGGCTTCACAACCACACTCACATAGGTGGGCTTCTCCAAGGATGCACTACAAACATCCTGCCAATATAGGTTTGAACCCATTCAGAGTTTCATAAAACTCTTCCTTTACTTGTAGTACAGGCACCTTAAGTAGATTATTAGGGGAGAGACACACATGTACATAAGCACCAACATAATGCAAAGTGTCCCTTAATTCTCCATATGACTTGTTGTTACCACATTGAACCTATTTTGTGAGATCTCTACTCAGTTAGGTTGGGTTGCTGCCATAGAAGAATTCTCAATGGGTTCCAGTCTATCTCCAATCTGGATTTTCGAACTTGATTTCTATCAATCTCTTTGTTAGTGGATCTGCTGTATTATCTTTGATACCAACAAAATCAACAGCAATCACACCTTGAGACATAAGTGCCTTTACATATTTCAATCTAACTTGGACATGTCTCCTTTGTTTTTGGTTGTACTTTAAACTTATGATTTTTGTAATTGTGGTCATGCTATCACAATGTACTGAGATCGCAGGAATGAGCTTTCCCATCAGAGGAAATTCAGATAAAGGTCCTCTGATTCACTCAACCTTTACTCTAATAGTGTCTAAAGCACACAACTCAGCCTCAAAAGTAGACCGAGACAAAATGATCTGTTCTGCAGACCTCCAGGCAATATCGCCACCTCCTAGGGTAAAGATATACCCTAAAACACCGTTACTCCCTGAGTTTTGGGCTATCCAACTTGCATCACTATACCCTTCTAACACTGCAAGATACTTCCCATAATGAAAGCCCAAGGAAATAATTCCTTTAAGGTACCTTAGTACCCTATCCAAGTCCTCATAGTGAGTACGATCATGACAACTAGTGTATCTACTGAATCTAGTCACTACATATGAAATGTCAGGCCTAGTACAGTTTGCAAGATACATTAAGCTTCTTATGATTTTGGAATACCTGAGTTGAGACACTAGAACACCACTCTTGTTCTTATAATATGTTTTAGATGAATCATATGAAGTGCTTACAGATTTACAATTTTGATAGCCAAATTTCTCTCAAACTTTATCAACATAATGAGACTAAGAAATTGTTATCCCTTCAAATGAACAAATCAGTTTAAGACCCAGAATCACATTATATAGTAACTCCCATATCTTTTATCTCAAACATTCTACTCAAGAAAGACTTAGCCTCATTCATAATCCGAATAGAAGTTCCAAACAGTAAGATATCATCTACATACAGGCACAAAATGATACAAGCAACACCTTTAACCTTGGCATAGACACACTTATTAAACTCATTGATGCTAAAGCCAAAAGACAAGATGGTCTTGTCAAATTTCTCATGCCATTGTTTCAGGGCTTATTTTAGTTCATAAAAAGACTTAATAACTTTACAAACTTTCTCATCATTACCAGGTGCCACAAGCCCTTTAGACTGATCCATGTATATCTCTTCTTCAAGATCACCATTTAGAAAGGCGGTCTTAACATCTATTTGATGGATAATGAGATCATACACGAAGGCCAATGCTAAAAGAACTCTAATTGTAATCATCCTAGTAACAGGCGAATAGGTATCAAAGAAATCTATTCCTTCTTTTTTTTGAACCCCTTGACAACTAATCTAGCTTTATACTTGTCAATACTCCCATCAGGTTTTAGTTTCTTCTTAAAAATCTATTTGCACCCAATAGTTGTAGAACCAGGAGGTAAATTAACCAACTCCCATGTACCATTGGAGAGAATGAAATCCATCTCACTCTTAATGACATCCTTCCAATGCATTATCTCTGGTGAAGCCATAGCATCTCGAAGAGTAGGAGGATCACCCTCAATATGGTAAGTGATAAAATCACTTCCCCAATCCTTGGCAATTATAGGTCTCTTACTCTTTCTTGGTTCCACCAATTCCTCTTGATTAGTCGAGTCAGTATAGGAACTAGAGGTCTCAACCCCCATATTTGATATCCTCTCTATATGATTAGGAATAGAACTAGAGGTACAAAGAACTTCTTCAGAAGACACTTAAAAAGGTACACCGATTTTCATGGGAAACACATCATCAAAGAATGTAGCATCACAAAATTCAACTATGGAGTTAACAATTATTCTAGATATCTCAGATTTGATCACTAAGAATCTGAATGCATAACTATTTGTAGCATAGCCTATAAAGACCACATCAACTATTTTTGATCTAGCTTCTTTCTTTTGTGTTCATGGACCAACACTTTTGCAAGACAGTCCCACACTTTAAGATACTTGAAGCTAGACTTCCTACCTTTCCATAACTTTTCTAGACTAGTGTCCTTGTGTTTCAAGGGAACTTTGTTCAGAATATGACATGTCGTATTCAAAGCATCCCCCACATGTAACTAGGTAATCTAGAGTTTTGGAGAACAGAATTGACCATGTCAATAAAAAGTCTATTCTTTCATTCTGCAATCTCATTAGACTGAGAAGAATAGGGAGAGTTAACCTTGTGAATTATGCCATCATTTTGACAAAATTTAGTCTCCACCTCTATCAGACCTTATCCTTTTAAGAATCTTGGAAGTTTCTATTTTTGCTTCAGCCTTGAAGATGACAAACTTAGAGAAAGCTTCATCTTTAGACTTAAGAAGATACACATAACAGTATCTACTAGCATCATCTATAATGATGATAGAATATTTCTTATGTTCCCATATTTGTACATCATTAAACTCACAGATATCAGTATGAACTAAATCTAAAATCTTAGACTCTCTCACAACAGAGTTAAATGGTCTTCTGCGTTGTTTAGCTTGCACACAAATATCACATTTATGAGATTTATCAATGACATACTCAAAGATCATTTTCAAATTCATCATTCATTTCAAGGAATTGTAATTTACATGTCCTAAACGATTATGCCATAAAGTAGATGATTCTACAACATTCACAGAAAAAGAAGTAGAACTAGAGGAAATGTCAACCACTTCTTTATCAAAAACATTGTCCACATGAAGTTTAAACAAAACATCACTTAAATAACTTTTTCCAATAAAAGTCCCTAAATAAAGAAGCATCGCTTTATTACGTTGGAATGTTATTTCATAACCTTGTTCTACTAAAATAGAGCCACTCAATATCTGGATCGCTGGAGCGTGGTGCACCCTGTGTAGAGAGAGAACACACTCTAAAGGAAGCCTCATGTCCACGTGTCCTATCCCTAACACCTTAGAAGTAGAAACATTCCCCATGGCCATAGATCTGCCATGAATGGCCTAGTAAGACATAAATATAGACTTGTCAGCACATACATGCACATTAGCCCCAATGTCTACTATCCATTCATTTGGTTATATATATATATATATATATATATATATATATATATATATATATATATATAAACTTGAGGGTTAACAGAAACATACAATCTGCTAGTGGACCCCGAAGCTTTCTCAATCCCTTCAATCACAACAATGATCTGGAGACCAGAAGAATGCTTTTCAGCCTTCTTAGCCTTCTTCGCAAGACAATCCTTAATGAAATGTCCAACATGTCTACACTCCCAGCATGGTTTCTTTTTGGACTTTTTCTGGATCTTTCCTTTAATGTTGGTTTCATTTTTTATGTGATCTATTTTTCCTTTACTTTTAGGATCTCTTGCTTTACCAGACGTCATCACATTTACACTTGGTTCTACTAGCATCACATGCTTCTAATTTCTATACTCTTCTTCAATGGCTATTGACACCAATAAATCATCCAGAGTAATAGAACCCTTGCGATGCTTGAGAGCAAAATCCTCCCATGATTTTGGGAACTTCTCAATTATAGACATCACTTGGAACTTCTCTGGTTATTTCATATTAGTGTCAGCCAAATCATGAAGTAAGAGAATAAACTCGTGGGACTGTTTAGATGCAGATTTACATTTTACCATTTGAAACTTTAAGAACTTGGTTTAAAGTATTTTTCTAGACTTGAGTCTTCAATGTTATATTTCTTATCAAGTTCCTCCCACAGATCCTTGGCGGTTTTCACAGAAGAACAACTGTATACATCAAATAGTATGTTGGACAAAGTCAATAATATGCAACCATGACATATACGATTGCGTTGCTTCCACTCATCTACTGCCTTTTGATTGTTGAGATCATTCTCAACTAATTTAGGGTAATCTATCTCAAGAACTTAGATGAACCTAATTGTGGTAAACCAAATCTTCATGCGATATTGCCATCGCTTGAAGTGCTGTTCCGAAAACTTCTTGAGCATGCCTGACATGTCCATATGGGGCGCGATCACAGATGACATGGATGACATGATGAATAACTTCTCTAAGATTGTTGGAAAAATAATGTACGTGAAATAAATAATCACATGAACATACATAAAACATGATGGCATGAACATCATATATATATCATTCCACAGGTATAGACAAGATCCGATTCAATCCAAAAGGAAAACACATGCATATGAGAGTAACAAATCAAGAGAAAAAACATAAATTTAGAACACTTAGCCGAGCCGTCCGCAAGGACTTCCCTTAGAGAAGTTATTACCTCCGTCATACCAATGCGGCGGAGTCAATAATCTTCCCCCATGATAGAACGGCTACAGGGACGCACCTCCGCATGAAGATGATCCCTCCTCGACGACAACCTCGGGAACACGTTCTCCTTCGTTGATTTATGAGAAACTATGGTGCAAGATTTTTTAGAGAGAGAGAGAGAGCACCGCCTCTATAAGAACCCAACACCGCCACCTGAAGGAATCCCAGACAGCTATTGGGTTTGCCTTTTCGCCGTTCTCTCCTCCAACAAAGAAAGTCGCGCCCCTTTGTTTCCTTTTTGTCAAGAGACACGCTGCCACCCACCCCAAAACGCAAAAGTCCCCTCCACATTTGTTTGGTAACACTTTTGGTAACACATTAAAGTAACACACCAATCAAAGTGCACCACAACATCATCATTTATGAGGTATTTTTAATCTTTTTATTTCAGTTGCTGATGTGGCACAGTTTTAATGGTGATGTTACCAAATGATGTTACCAAATGGTGTTACAAAACTGTTTCTCTTTATTTTTTCCCCCAAAGAAAAAAGCTCACATAGAACCCTTGCATTTTTTGGAGTGTAAAGGCATCTCATGACCTTCCAGTCCATGCATAATGACACATTTCTGTTATGTTGTTGAGTACATTATGAAATGTTAACGACAGATATGGCAGGGTGATGGACAGAGAACTTGTACTTTGGGCCGTAGAGGAGTTAATTTCAGCCTCCATGACACCAAATCGAAACACAGCCTATTAAAGCAAAAAGACATTAAGCTAAGCATTCATGAAATTATTGTTCCAAAATAGGCTGCCGCTGCCACATTGAAAACAAAATCCAACACCAAACAATAAGCACATGATCAATTTGTCATTTTGTCACTACCTGTCTTAGTCTCTTGACACAGAGATAATTAACCCAGTGGGGGACTCAATGGTATTTTAGCCCTTTTCCTACGGTTTAGAAAAGAGATGAGCTCTTTCTTCCCTGAGAAATAAAACGAATAATTTTTCCTGAGCCAAGAAGCATCTCAATCTACAGTCTGAAACAATTTTTAGCTAGGTAGAAATGCATCAATTAAACTTTCTTCTCACATTTAAAAAAAAACCAACTAAACTTTCTTCTACTAGTTTCTCACAAGAATATTATTTGACATCCTCATCACTTAACCAGAGATATCAGAAGGATCAACCGCCATATATATATATATATACACTGCTTGCACTGCATGAGCTGCGAAATTTACTCTTCGATATTGATGTGGGAGTCAGACGGCATGGTCACATCAGGGGGCGGTGACAGCCAGTGCCGGAGGAGGAGACGGAGGCAACGACCCGAGCGGTAGCAGTAGCGTAGGGAGGGGCGACGGGGGAGGGAAGAGAGACAGAGACAGCGCGAGAGGGAGAGGGAGAAGAGGACACCGCGAGAGAGAGGGACACGCAGGTCGGCGTGCGGTGGCTAGGAGCGACGACTGACGGCGAAAGGTTGGCCAGCGGCGGCAGATCAACTAATTATAATTTAATTTTTTAAATTAATTTTTTATCAAATAAAAATTATCTCAAAAGTCGTTAGTTCAATTTAATCTCAACATCTTTGTATCAATAATTTATAATATTTTATATTTTTAAAATTAGTATATTTTATTAGTAATTATGATGATTTTAAATTTTATTTTATTTTTAGAATCGAATGTCGTCCCATTAAATTACGTACAATCAAATATAGTACAAGAATATATTAATAATATAAAAATATTTTAAAATTAAAGATAATTATATTTTATATAAGTAATCATATCTTTCGTATAATGTACCATCTTATTTAATTTCTTAATATCATATTAATATTTTATTATAAGTTTTAAGACGTTATAATTTTGTTTCTGTTTTCGAATTATTAGTGTTGATTTGATGGAATATATTGGTCATATCATGAACAACTTTCATGAAGAGCCCAAAGACTGGATCATCCTTGTTCAGGCTGTAGAGAAGTCGCATTCATTGCTAGTTTGGATCGCGATATGAGAGAGAATGTCAAGAATAATTTAGTGTATCTTTAACCACATACTTTCATTTGATGTGATTCTAATTAGAGCTCGTAAAGAAAGTCGTAGGGAACAACTTTCAAGAAAAAGTTTCAAAGAGATATGTCATCGTTTGAGATGTGTAAGGTATGAAAATCTTGTATATGTAGATCATGATATGAGAGAGAATGTGAAGAATAATCTGCTATAACTTTGGGCACAGACTACCAATTGAGGTGATTCCACTTTGAGGACGAAGCTGAAGAAGAGTAGAACAACTTTGATGAAGACCTCGTGAACATATCAACTTTTTTTCAGACTGTAGAAGGCGTGATATCTCTGATCATTCTAGAGAATATGAGAGAGAAATGGTGCAACGTTGAGAATGACTTCTTCTCTGACTTTGGGGCGATAGGACTTGGTGAGCAGAGCCTCCATGGTTTTCTTCACGTAGTGGTAGTCTTTTCCTATCCTATAGAGTTCTAGGATGTGTTTGAGAGAGAGAGAGAGAGAGAGAGAGAGTACAATCTCGAGTTAGAGAGAGAGTCCATACATAAGAAGAGATGGAGAGTCTAACTTAAGTTTAGATGGAGAGTCTTCTTTTAAAATTTGTTTATTTTAAATATTCACCAAGTCACAAAATTAAAAAAATAAATCAAACAAACCATTTTCCTACCGTATATCAGTGGTACGGTACGGTACCATATCTTCACACGGAGAATGCGTCACGACCGATCTGAACGATACGTCAAACCTTGCTACATATTAAACTTATGTGGATGGTCTTTTGTAACCGTTTATAAATATTTATGTAGACGACTTTAGCCAATCATCTACATATCAATCATATGTAGATAAAATTTTGGAGCTATCTATAAATATTTGTGACTTTTGTAAATAGTCGTCCAAGTCTAAGACGTGTCATGTACGTATCCATCGTGTAAATGGTTTTGAAGAGTCAGTCTACATAAGTTGCTTTTTGTAGACGGCTATATAATATACGTACGTGTCCCCTGTCGGGAGAGGGCGTGCAGAACTCGACCAACTTGCTTAGGGAGAAATGGGCGTCGTCGTGGAGACCGCCGGACTTGATAACGCTGGCCTGGATGACTATAAGGTCCTCCACGCCCCTGCAATGGGGTAGAAGGGAGAGCGGGTGGATGGTGCTGCTGGTGGGCCTGCGAGGGGCAAGCCGGGAAAAAGGCGCATGGTGTCTCATTTCGGATGTCAAAATTGAAGAGTTTTAGGACATTTTTTTATAAATTAACTTTTCAAAGATACCGAATAAGTTATTTTATTGAAATTTCATTAAAATTTTTGCCTCCGTGAGGTTGCACATCCAACCAAACAAACGGACCAACGCTACAAACACATGGTATGTTTGGTATTAAGGTAGATCGGGAATAAAATGAAGATATCTTTAATATTTTGAGGATAACTTCACTCTATACTCACTCTATTCAAATACCAATTATTTGGTAGTTTTAGATTTTGGATCCCATTTGAGCAGTGGACAACCAGTCTGAAACGTAGTTGAATTCAAGCTAACGTCTGTTTATAAAAATAATTTTCATTCAATAAATTTATGAAAAGTGTGTTTATAAGGAGACTTTTTGAATCTATGGTAAGCTCAAGTAAATTTGTAACAAGTCTGCTTTTAAATATGTAATCTAAGGTTATCATATGAAATGAGTTTATGATAAATTTAAACGTGTCTTTGTAGTTTGCAAAAGTACAATGAGCTAGAGCAATAATCTGTAAATGAAGATTATTTAAGTTTTTTTTCGGATAACACTTTTGAAGTGTAGATTTTAATCATTTAATGATTAAAAAATTATTTTTTTCTCTCTCTAATTATCAAACAAATAAAATAGATTTTAGATTGTGTAAAAATAAATTTTAAGAGAGAGGGAAAAAATAGAGAGAAAAAAATATAATAATGATGTGTTAGATTTTAAACTTTAAAACTTAGTGTAAGAAAATTTTTTAAGACATTTAAAATAAAATCCTTAAAATATTACCAAACAATGTCAGTTTGTTGGAGCGGACAACTAACAAATACTATATATGATTCCGGTTGGGTTTACATAATAACTTTAGTTTTCCTTCGACGGCGATCGTACTTAAAAAAGATTTCACATTTATATATCGTCAGATCAAATGATGTCGACACAAGTGAAATATGATGTCGACATGTTAAAGTTTCGCATGCAAAAAGAATCATATCTTGGGTCTACGTTCTAGTCTTATTATATATCTCAAGGCCGAGAAGGCGTAACTAGCTAGTTGTCTCCACTGTAAGGACGTCATGCTTTGACATGTACTTCATGTAGATGGAGAACCGCTGTGTAGGGAGTTGATTGCACACGATTAGGTGGTTAGATGATAGAAAGAAGAATATTCCCAAGGCTTATTTGATGGCTTAATATTTCACTTATCAGGCTCAAATTGGCGTGAATCAGCAGTGAAGACGGGTTTCCCTTTTCCTTGTGTGGGGTATTACTACAGTTCTTTGTAAAGTATTGCAAAATCCGTCCAAGAAAAGTTTATAGATCTAGAAGAGTTATGGGACGTTCACTTAGCCTAGAAACTTGATCAAGATTATTATATAATTCAATAGAGAAATACTTATTACACTTTCCAATGATATTTAGAAGTGCATTTTTATTTTTTTTCAATCAAACACATATTTGGAAGTTCGAGACTCAAGGGGTGCGTTTATTTCCTATATATTTATAATTCTTTAGAAAAATTGTAACGGTCCCGACGTCCGGACCCTCGGCTCCCACCAAGGATATGATTATCGACATCGCCGCCCACGGGCCTGAAGACCTAAAAGAGCTAATGAACCAGTCTAACAAGATATGTAACGGGAATAAGCAACAACAACACGCACTAAAACGTACCAACAAGTGGAGGAAAAGCGTCCAACACAGAGTACAAGTCTAGTACAGTCCCAAAGTAAGTAAAGTACAAGTGCAGAAAGAAAGTGAATAACAGATCCTTTAGGGGCATACCCCGAGGGTGAAGTACCAACTAGAAGGGAACACTGCTCAACAAGGGCGCGTCTACTACGACCCAGTCTCCTCAGTCCACCACGGGTGGTGCTGATGTGAAGTGATCACTTGTAAAGAAGGGAATGAGCTTCACAAAGAAACCTAGTAGGGACTACCAATCTCCTACTGGTTCTAACATCAGAATAGATATAGATGTACATAACTAAATTAAAGCAAGTAAATCTATTCTACTAACAGAGTAAGTGCGGAAGCTTAAAGTAACTACACAGTCATCGGCTTAAGCTAAACGGCGAGACCAGAAACCCGTGTAAACTATGGCACTGGGAATATCCCAATACTGCAAACACAGGCAGTAAACAACTACCTGGACAGAGACACTAGCCACTGACAACTACACTAGTCAAACTGGTCAAGTGCGCCACGCGCCTTACCCTCGACCGCCAGTTTATGTCTAGCACCTCCAGTCGGAGTGAGACACGAAACTAAAGTAACTATAACTGCCGTAGTTTGGCCGGACTACGGTTCCACGTCTGGCCCCTCTACATGGTTCCAGAACCATGTAGAGTGAGGCAATGAGAATGACTAGTTGATCTGCGCCAGAAGAACACCAAACCACCTCGGCGTCTCAGACTCAGCTAAGAAAGTATTACAAACGACTCTACGTTATTGTCCCACCGTTTCCCCCTCTGCTATCAGAGTCCGTAAACTTGAGTTCGCCCGCCGCCCGAAGAACTCCCTCAAACAGACGCGTGGGGACCGGGGGTCGGGGCATTACAAAAATTCTTTATAAACTTGACAAATTTGATAATCGAACACCTTCCATCTACAACGAATCTCACTATCAACCGGGTCATTCTTTGTGTACATCAGGAATAATTCATAGTTGGATGTTTATATGAAGAGAAATGTTTGATAATTTAAGCCACGACATGATCATTGAAAGCATTCGTGTACATTATTAAGCGGTTGTATTTGGAGTGTGAAACAACAAACAACAAACAACAAATAACAAACAACAAAATTTTAGGATAAAATGACAGTAGAAAGATTTATTGTTGACTATTTTAGGTTTCAGAATCTATACTAATATAATAAAACTCAGTTTTTGAGCAACCACGTGGCAGCACCATAATGCTTATATTCCCTCTAAAACTCACAAATATCTCTCCTTTATCACTCCTTTAACGTAACTATTAAATAGGTAAATCTTCCACTTAAAACTGTGAAGAAATCTAATTAAATCGTCATACTAAACCTTGCCAAATCTTGCACATAAATTTTTTAAAAACTTACAATTTTATACCACCTATTAACATTCGGTATCTATACTAATCTATCTATACTAATATTAAAATTTTCCTCCATTTTTTAAACCTTCCAAATATGTAGAAGATATAAGGAAAGATAAGATATGAGACTTAAGAACTTTCTTCTATTTACCTTTCCGATATATACTATCTATATTATTTATATTATATTAATAATTCTTAATTTTAGAAAGTACAGGAGACGACATAAAAATATCTTATTTTCGCCTAAATTTTCTCTCTCACCTCCTTTCTTTATTAGGTCGTGACAGCACATGACACATTTTTTTGCCGCCTAAAGTCCGCCTCCCACCTTCACTCTTTATATTTGTCTTTTAACGGAAAATTGAACAGGCGGCGGCGATGTGGAAAATTGACGTTTCTGTTTTCAACGTGAGTGTTTTCTTTTCTTCTTCTCTCTCTCACTCTCTCAACTGTGCTTCTCAGGAAGAGAGCTGGGCGATGCGGAGTACTCCTCCATCGTCACTGTCTCCCCGCCGCTCCTCATCGATGCAGAGACCTTCGTCGCCATCGCCGCCTTCTGCTACGGCGCCGACGTCGCCATCACCCCCTTCAATGTCACGCCATTCTGCATCGCCACCGAGCTGGTGGAGATGGCGGAGGACGAGACCAGCGGCTGGAGCCTGGTAGGGTGGACGGATTATGGGCGAGCCTATTGTACGTGCACATAACAATATATAATTTATACTTTGCATGTTTGTGTTCCTTATTGGGTACTACATAGACACGTATAATTTATGTTTTTCTGGGATCTTCTTCTTGCAGCTTTGGTAATGGTGAATGGACCCCTGCTTCAAGAGAAGGCTACAATGTTTGAGATATCATGGTTCGTTCCATTGTATGGGTCTCTCTCTCTCTCTCGCACACGCACACACCCCTTTCGCTCGAGTGTCCATGGATCGAATCATACTGTACTCTGTTTCTCTTTGCATACAAGAACCCTGCAGCATACAGCGCAAGAAGAAATGTTAAGAGGTGAATCGTGGCCAGTTTCTCTTGACAAGTGCAGGTCTATCCCGACGGATGGGCTGCAGTTTTAGCATATCTCGACAACCCCGGCATGTGGAACTTGCTATCGCAGTTGCTGGATATTTGGTACTTGGGCGAAGAACACTACCTGAGGCCTGAGGGTCTACGACGCCGATATACCCAACCCCGCTAAAGAACTGCCTCCCTCAGGAGACCTCCTCTGCTGTAGGCCATCGTCTATACTTACCAATCAGAACCATATGTAGTGCTATCTTAGTAATACTAGCTATTTCCCACATGACCCATATATCATATGGACTTTTGGCTGGGCATGCATGACTTCGTGTAGGTACCTATGCTTCTGGTTGTTCCCCGGCACCGTGCATGGCACCGATGCCAGCAATGACTCCGGCAACGACAATGGCCAGCAATGAAGAATTTAAGAATTCTTTCTTTCTTTTGTTTCTTTTTAACTTCTCCCAACTGGGTTTCCCTTTCTGTCTCGGCCCTTTGTTGGCTCCCTTTTGTTAGTACAAAAGTATACATTAATGTGGTTGCTACGAGATTTTGGTCAGACGATGTATATAGGAGGATGGGCCACTGGTGGGGATTATGGGCCCTCCATCACAATCATCGTCAGATTCTGCTGGAACATTTCTATCATCAATTTTCTTTTCCTTTTTCTCTCTTTTCCTGAGTTTTTGAGTTGAAACCCCATGAATGTCCAAAGGTTCATGATCTCGGGCGAGATCTGTGGAGTATTTCTTTTCTATGATGAGACTTGCGAAATTAGAACAGTCATCTGCATAAATATAAAGATTGTCTATCAAACAAATTTATCTTTTCATCATATCATGTAACTGAAGAGGATGATAGAAAGATTTCTCAGAAAATACCCATCTATGTCTATATTTCAAACTGAAAAACTTCCAATGCATGGGCGCATAGAATTGGTTATAAATAATATATAAAATTTATTCAGATCTAAAAACTTCCGTGAGTAGCACGGGCATAGTACTGGACAGTTAACAAAATAATGTAAAAAAAGTTATTTAAATTTATGTCTTTATTTAATTAGTATTATGAAAATACTTTTAATAAATAATTAAATTTTCTCTATTTCACAAAGCCTGTAAAATATAGATGTTATTGTACAATGCATGTTATGGCAATGTATGTTACTGAAGCAAATTAGCTGCAGTGTATGTTACTGAAGCTACCTAGCTACAGTAAGTTTATAATCTCTATCCTCACACCAAAAATTGTGAGGATAGAGATTATGTATATATAATAATATATGTTTACTACAAATTATATGTTAATGTTTCTTGAATATGTTGTATATATAATAATTATGCATATCTTTGTGAGGAGAAAATTAGATACTTTGAAACAAATATATGTTTAAATCTTTTCTATCACATTATAGAAGTAGCATCACTTGGTTGAAGATGACTAAGTACTTTAGACTCAATCGTAGATAAGATCTTTCTGGTGAATATGTTAAAAAAGATGAAGAAGATTAAAGTTAAAAAAGAATATGTTAAAAAATGACAATTTATCTTATGTTTATACCTTTAATTATTTATGGACTTATGTTTTATGTGTAACGTTCCGACCGTTCGGATTGTTCTTGTGTGGACATGGAGGCCAGTGTATGGCCGATGACAGGTGTGTAGCAGGTGATCCTGCAGGTTTAGAGATTTTGCCCAAAGTGTTCTCTGTTTCTCGGTTTTTAACGCGATCGATTTGAGGGTCGCGATTTGATCGCGACAGTGAGGGGCGTCGCGTTATGATCGCGACAGACCTTGGCGTCGCGTTCATGTCACCTCCGGTTTAAGTGAACGTATGCATGTCTGCCGCGTGTCGCAGACTGGGAGCTCGGGTGACGTCAGCAGGCTTATCGCGACAGCCTAGAGTGTCGCGTTTAGGTCGCGGTCATGAAGAGCGTCGCGTTTTTAACTGCATTATGTTTTTAAGTAACCCTAGCAGAACAGAGTTGGTGAAAGCTCTGCTCGGCCAGGGGGATTTGCTGTGGAGATTTCTTGGCGTTTTGGCTTGCTAGAGCTTGGTTCGACGAGCTTCCACCGCGAGGACGTTGCTTGGAGTGGAGGGAACCTCGTACGAGCTTCAATCTTCGCGTTCTTCGCGAAGGTAGGGAGATTTCCTGAGTTTGATCCGTGAGGTTCTCGTGTGAAGTGGTTAATGTGTTTCCTGCTTTCTAAAACATAGATAGCATGTGTAGGAACACATTAAAGCATGAAAACGGACTGTGAACTAATGATTATATGGTGATTGGGGTGATTGGATTGAAGGGTTCAAGACAGGATCGCACCAGCTGTAGCGGTCGCTGTGGGCGTCGCGACCAGGTCGCGACACCCTGAACCGTCGCGTTCTGAAGGCGGTCTATCGCGCCGCCGCGACAACAGCCGAATGTTGTCTTTCAAGTATAAATGCTGGTGTAGAATTATCTGTTTAATACAGTTCATGTATATGGTGATGGAAAGAGGTGCATTGGCACTCTCTTCGCTCGAGGAGCGTGTGGTGTGTAGTTTACTTGTTGTTCACGCGATTTGCGAGAAGGTTTCACGTGGCTTGAAACGTGGTTTATGTGTACGTAGTGTGTAGTATGACGCCTTCCGTGGATACCTCTTCAGTTGGGAGCCCCAGGTTTTGTGTGAGTCAGACACGTAAGTGCTCGGGGCTTGTCCCGGTACTGGGTACCGACGAGGTCTTGTCGTCTTCCTGGACACCCTCACTCTAGTGTTGAGTAGTACGTCCGGCTGAGGGAAAGACGGCAGTGGGACAGCGACTAGAGAGTTAGTTGTGTTGTCGCTTGTAGCACGCTCGTAGTTGGGGGAGACGGACACCAGTAGACGTACTGGACCCCAGCTAGTCCTGTTTTCCAGTGTCTCACTTTAGGGAGCTCAGGCCAGAGTCCCTAAAGGTGCCAGGCATGGGCCTGCGAGGTGTGTGACTTGCAGGTTGTGGTGGTTTAGTTGGACTCCACAGTTCTTGTACTTGTTTAGTGGAGCGGCAGCTGGACCTTTCGTCCGTGGCTGCGAGACTGAGAGGTAGTCCTGTGTGGTTTGTCCGGGTCAGTAACTGGTGTCGCGAACCAGTCGACGTGGCTCGAGTGTGGCGTTTTCCTACTGTAGCTCGTACACTTGTTTGGTGTTGCCGTTTATTTAATTATGTTGTTCCTGTTAAGCGGTAAGTGGTAAGCTATACTTACAGTTTTACATCCTGCCTAATATTGTTATAAATTGTTAGTGTAGCATTTCCTGCTTTGCTACTTGTGTTGGTTTGCTCGGTTTCTAGGGAGTTTCCCTACTGAGCCAGTGACACGTGAGGCTCACCCCTACCTCCTACCAGGTGAGGGAGATCCAGAGATTTCGCGTCCATCGTCCAGTGGAGGGTCTGCACCACCAGCAGTGTAATTCTACTTTACTGTTGTATACCTCGGGGTATGCCCCAGGTTCTGTTGTAGTTTGGCTACAGTTGTGCTATGACTATGTACATTCATGTAAATATTTGTGAGATTGACAGATCTTATGAATGTTTGAGTTGATTCCTTTATATTTCTTTGGACTCCTGATTCGATATCCCTTGCGAGGCTTCGGCCCGTTCGCGGGAGGCGGACTCGATTCAGGCTTGCTAATGGGTTAGCGGGTCTGAATGTCTTGGTCCGTCACATTATGAGATAGACCACTTTTTCATATGGATTTTTAATTTATTGAAGATATTTAATTTAACACTATTTATATTTCTTATGAATCTTATGATATTTTTAAATATGTTGTTCTTTTTTTAATTATTTTCATCTTTTTTTAAAAAAATGTACATAAAATGTTCTAAAATATTTATAAAATAATTTTTTTAAAAAAATACATAAATTTTTAAATATATAAATAGATAAAAATATTTAAATTTTAAAACTTCCCGTGCATGGCACGGGCTTAGAACTAGTTTTTTATAAATATGAGTGAATGTTCGTCTAGAGGGAGGGTATTTAAGTTAGGTGCACCTGGTGTCTGATTAAAATCCTTTTCTCTCTCTCTCTCTCTCTCTCTCTCTCTATATATATATATATATATATATATATATATATATATATATATATATATATGGCAAAGTCTTCGTCCACAGTTGTTGGGATGTGGCCCATTTATTCAGCCATAGCCCACAGCCCACTTGAGTTACTTATGTTGGATGAAAAGGGGTTTGAGTAGGGGCAATTTAAGAAAGGAAGAAAAGAAACACAATATTTGATAAAGCAAAATGTGCATGAAAATGTGTGCAAGTTTTGTCCCTTATGTGAAGGTCTTAGTTCCACATGAGAAATCTCTAAGAAGATGCAGGACTTTATAACCCCAAAGTGTCCATGAGACTATGTCTTATAGACAATGGTGGGGTTATGCTAAACCATATCACACACGCGCGTTGTCGAGCACGCGCGTGTGATGGCGGTGTCCTACTGGCTTGCCTTAGTACCTTTTTCTTTCTTCTTTTTTTTTTTTTCCTTTTCTTGAAAAGATTGGGCCTGTTTGGGCCGGTTTCTTTACATGGTCCATTGTCTTGGCTTTTGCGGATGTGAGACGTTTCAAATAGTGATTAGGTCTTCCTAATCGTAGTTACCAGTATTGAAACACTTTTTGACTCTCTTGGGAGGAACCGCTCACTGTGCTGCTGCTGCTCTCTCTCGCCCCTCTCTGCTAGGCTACTCGCCGTCAAGCGTTCTTCCGTTCAGGTGCGCGGTCGCTCTCCGGTGTTCGAACCGCCAAGATCGCCGTCGAACGCTCTCTCTGGTGTTCGGTGCATGCTTTCTGCCCATACCTTCTTTCAGGTACGAAGTCGGTCTCGCACAAGATCGACTTCGTTGCTCGTAGTTGTACACTGGGAGAAGGTCGCCGAACCCCAATCGCACCGTATAGTGGGGGCGATACTTTCTCTAAGGCGAGTTTCATTATGGAATGCCTCCACAGTCTTCTTTCGTCTTTTAATTATTCTGCAATCACCATTCTTATGATCAATATACTCATGATATATTTCTGTTTTTGGGGTGTGTCCATAAACATGTTATTTCTTATTGTGGTTGCCATACGATTTGCACTGTTTCACATGATGATGAATTACCATGCTCCATGCTATATTCCCACTGTTTTATTAACAACTTAACCCTTTTTTGTCTTGATCAACGGTGGAGATGTGTTTGCCCTGGTCGAAGGGAAATTAAGTCGGGAAATGCTTAAGGCCTGGGTGCCCGGGTGCCCTTGCCCCCATTGGGCAGCGCCCTGTTGTCTGGGCCTTGCGTCCAGGCAGCTACCTAATGAGGCAGTGCCAGCTCGGGTGCCCGAGATTGGGCAGCACCCTGTTGCCTGGGCCCCGCGCCTAGACAGCTGCCCAATGGGGCAGCGCCAGCTCGATCGAGCGCCCTGGGCAAATCCCGCACCCAGACGCCCGAGATTGGGCAGCGCCCTGTTGCCTGGGCCCCGCGCCCAGACAGTTGCCCAATGGAGCAGCGCTAGCTCGGGCGCCCGGGAAAATCCCGCGCCCAGGCGCCCAGCACTTCCCAATTAGGTTAGGTGCAGTCGAGTCTGATTAAATTCTTTTCGCTATATATATATATATATATATATATACACAAAATCTTTATCCACCGTTATCCCTCTTGTACCTGCCTTACACTATTCCTTACTAAAAGAAAACAAGCACATCGCAGGTTCCTCTATCATTTCCTTGGTTGGCACATAAGATAAAAAAATCCAAAATATTCTTCTTCCACATACAGATATATGATTGAACTTTTCTGGGGTTAACGCCGCAGCGGAAAAATCTCTCCACCTGTTTCAACCATGAAGGCCCCTTCAAGCATGAGACCGTGAGCTATATGGACAACAGTGAACGTCGCCGTTTAATTATGGCTAATCATGCAACACGATGTTTAAAGAGGAACCCCCTCCTTTGTCAAAAAATAAAAGATAAAAATTTCTTTTGAAATTAATAGAATACCTTAAAGAGAAGGGGAAGAAAGAGGAGGCGGCAGGGATCAAAGATAGTTGGGAGATCCAGCACCAGGTAGTCTCTGCTGCTCTGGTTTCTGTTGGGACAAGGACAAGCGCGATGGAAAGTCTTCAACTTTCCAGTCACACGGGTGCCCCATGCATGCTTGCAGGGATAAGTGGACGTCGTCGTCTCATCTCTTCTCTTCGTCCTCTTTTCTACTTTGTTAGTCGTGATCACACAGAACCAGCTTCTGTGCAAATCCAACGTACGACACATCTCAATCCCGTTGTGGGTTCTTCGGTCACCATTGGTGAACACATTTTTGATTGCGATGCTCGAGACTTTGAAGGATGGAATACGACTTAAGTATGATAAACATCTTTGAAACTGTTCTGACGAGTATGATAAATCTTTGGAAGCCATTTCTGTAACTTTATGTAATATGATATCGTTCGTGAAACATGGCCAAGTTAATTTTGTGGTTATATTAACCGATATATAGTTCATGTTAAGTATGAGACTATTCTGATATCTTACTCGTTATTTGACCCACTTCACTTATAATGCACATTATTATAAACAAACAGGTTCACGGCACAAACTCATAATTACGGAGTCTAATTAATACATCACTAAACAAAGTTTATTATTATTAAATAAAGTTTAGTGGGCTGTAAAACTCAAAGAATTATTCACTTAAACATGTCGTTGCCCTTTGATCAATGTGAATCTACGTTAACGTTTTTCATCAAAATAAGGCAACACCGCCGATTCTTAAAAAATATATGCATGTGGTATCAATAGACTCTGGCCATTACTTGCTACCTGAACACGTTCTTTGTGTCGATACCACTCATTCGTTTATACACATGAAAAGCTTCCAAGAAAAGAAGGCTGGGCCGAGCCTGGCCCTCCGTTGCGAGGGATGCCCGAGCTCAGCCCATATCTATTAGTCTCTGGCTGGAAGTCTAGCCTCCGTCCAATGATGCCTATGTTTTCAAAATGGAAACCAGTTTAGTGTTGGAACTGAGATCTCTATGGGCCAGCGATCACCGACAAGGATCAGCTCCAGGTGAACCCAAGAAGCTGGTGATCAGGGGGTGAATGAAGTAGCTGGAAGGAGTAGCTGTCCGAGAGGTACCTCCAAACAAGTCAGCTTGGGGAGACTTCACGAACTAGAAAATGAGTGAAGGTAAGACTAAGAAGTGCAGAGAGATTGGAGAGCTGAGAGCTGCCGAGATCAGGTTATCTCTGCATATATGAGGAAGCGGTGCGAGCCAGCTTCCGTTTCCCAGTGTACCTTTGTGGCCGACTTATTTAGCTACATGGGAATTGCTCCATCGCAGTTGGTTCGAAACAGTTGAAGGGTAATATTTATATCACACTTCGACGACGCAAAATATCGGAAAGTGTAGTTATATTCAGATCATAATTAAAGTAAATATAGATAATGTAATGACAGCATTAATTGTAAATGTCATTATTAATTTCAAATAACACTTCTTACTACGATCATAAAATTTAAGAGTCAATTATAAGACTCATTATTCAAATAGTACATCATAGACTCTAAGTAAAAAAGATCTTTTACAGACTCATTGACTCTACTTCACATTACCTATATTCTAATCCATAGCTTCAAGATAACAGAGACGCTCTTCACTCTTGCCCGTCCCCATTGTTTTTCATAGTCTCATCATCACTATCTGAAATTGTCAAAGAACTTAATGAATTTATACTAAGTAGAATTTATATCTTAATGTGCGGGCAATGATATAAGTGATTAACATCTTAAATAAGTAAAATGCCTACAAGTGCAACATGACAAAACATGCATGTCACTACTAACAAGATCAAATGGCTGAATAGAGTAGAACACTAAATTGATTTCGTAACGAATCATCTAGACTTTCATAAGCATTGGGTGAGGAATTCAAGAAAGAAGTTATCACATGATCAGGAACTGACCATATCACACAAATATAACACACATATTCACATGATCAAACGTTTCATATCACACAATGACATATTTGAATCTTACACACATATCGGTGTCATGCCACACACCACAAGTCTATACTCCTACGGTTAATAAGTACGTTGGGGAGCTCCTCCCTAGGACCAGACATGACCCTTTATTTGCATAGACATTAGTCAAATGGACCGAAGTCCCACATTGTGCCAATCAAATATATACATATTATGGCCATAGATTTCCAAGAACAAGCACATAGTAATAAGGACAATGATCTTTCATGGAGTTCAATAATATGACAATAGTTCAGAGATCAATCGGACATCATACCAACTTATTTTTAAGTTCCATAAACTTTAATATCTTGACCAAGATATGACAGAACGTACAGGGATCAAAGTGCTCTCTATCTCCAGCAAACTTCATAGTACAACCAGCTCGGTCTCTATGAGAGAATCTGTAGAGTACGAAGACTTATATAGGTCTTAACAATAAGGTCCCTAGTCCGCCATAAGGAATATCCGACAGGAGAGATTTCAAATCGTTAAGAAGGGTGTGCGTAAAGTGTGCAAGAGTGAAGTGTCATACACTGAAACTTTTCTAATTGTGCATGCATGGAAATAGCAATATCTTAAACAATCGATGAAAAGAGTCACAAATAAAGCAAATCCAAATAAGGAAAGTCCATAAATAACATGTATCAATCTACGGTAATTTAAATAAAGCAGGCTCGACTTTGGGCATAACACATGTTACAACAAGCATGATTAATTACACAACTTATATCATGAGATTTTTAATAATAAACTGAAGAACAGGGACAAGATGAAATATAATCATATGAATAAAATGATCAATCACTTGCATATAGAACATTAGAATAACATCTTTTAACATGTGGTGAATTATTTTTTTTAAGGGTCTTGGTGCACATAGACATAAATGACATTGTAAGGAGGCATACAATAACCAGAAAATCAAATTTCTCAAAGTAAGAAGTCTCGGGTACACAGTAAAATCACGTCGGAACCAGTAGATACGCTTTAAGGAGGGTTAACATATTAAAACAAGATGAAATTAATTTTGGGTCTAAATCGTGTCCACTTGACTGGACGCCTTTTTTCAGTCTTATAGTAGACCCCAAACTAAAACTTACACAAAAATAGAGGGGGTTAGGTGGGTGGGAAAAATCGTCAAAATCACATCCACTTTGTTGGATGCGGTTTACATATGACCCGAAAATCGAAATGGCACGCAAAATGATTCATATAGGGGTTAGGGTCGACTTCAAATTCACGTCAAGATGACCGAACGCTGTTAAAAACACCTCAAATTCTCATCCACTTTAGTCGACGTATTTTAGAGGCCTTAAATTGCATCCACTCGTACGCGATTTACGTGCTCAACCTGAACGCGGATTAGGTTGCGCAATCTCACATTTTGGCTTAAAACTCAAGGTTCTATGTGTTTTTAGACAAAATTTTCAACATGAAACTTGTAGGAAACTTGAAGTAGAAAAACCCTATGACTTTGTTTTGAATCAATTTGACTTGGGTTTAGGTTTAGACATGTTTTATGGCCTAAATTTCTCATATTTAGGCTTAAATGACCCCTTTTACTATTGGCCATGGAGCCAACACGAATTTTTTTAACATTAATTATCTTTATTTGTCCACCTATTGGACTATTGGTTCCATCATTTATTAGTTTACCAATTTATTTATGTGTACAACTTGGGTTTTCTTTCATTTGACAAATTATTGAAATAGCGGGTTGCTACACCCTCCCCTATTTGAAAGAATTTGATCCCCAAATTCATGTGTGATCAAGTAAGAGTTTTCATGATATCTGAGAATAGTTCCAAGTGACTCTTCTTCATTGTTTCTTCATATTCCCATGTAACTTCTTCCACCCCTCGTCGGCTCCATTGGACCTTAACCATAGGTATGGCTCAGTTCCTTAGTTGTTGTCACTTCTGATCCAAGATCTTGACCGGTTTCTCAACATAAGTTAAATCCTTCCTCAGCTCTAGGTCCTCAAACCGTATCACATGTTCATCATCATAGACATATTTTCTTAGCATAGATACATGAAAGACATTATGTACTGTCGCTAGCTATGGAGGTAATGCTATTCTATAAGCTACTTCTCCAACCCTTTCAAGGATCTCAAAAGGGTCTATGAATCTGGGACTCAACTTTCCTTTAATTCCAAACCTATGGATTCCATGCGAAGGTGAAACCTTCAAGAACACGTGGTCACCAACTTGAAATTCCAAGTCTCTTCGTCTCCTATTTGCATAGCATTTCTGCCTGAACTGAGCTATCTTGATGCTTGCTTGATAACTATTATTATATGCAAACTCGACCAAGGATAACTAGTCACTCTAGTATCCTTCAAAGTCAATCGCACAGGCTCGAAGCATATCTTCCAATATCTGGTTTGTCCTTTCCGTCTGTCTATCAATCTGTTGGTGGAAAGCATTACTAAATTTTAACTTAGTTCCTAGTACAGTTTGTAACCCTTTCTAGAAGTGTGAAGTGAACTGTAAATCTCGGTCAGATACAATGGATGAGGGAACTCCATGCAGTCTAACCACCTCTTTAATGTATAATGTAGCTAGCACATCCACAGACCACTTATTCTTGATAGGAAAGAAGTGAGCCGACTTAGTTAATCGGTCCATAATTACCCATATTACATCTAGTCCTCCTCTAGTCTTGGGCAGTCCCATGATAAAGTCCATTCCTAAGGGTTGTAACACACCTGCTGATCTGAGATGTTCAGCCTTAACTTGTTGACAAGTCAAGCAGCGTACCACGAACTCAACTACTTCTCTTTTCATATTCGGCCACCAATAAGTTCTTTTTACATCTTGATACATCTTAGTGACTCTAGGGTTAATTGTATACTTGGATCTATGAGCTTCAGTCATCAACTTCCTCTTGAGTTCTCCATTATCTGGTACACAGGTCCTTCCCTTGAATACTAATATGCCATCACTAGCTATGGAGTGCTCCGGGGAAGTCTCTATGGAGGCCAAGGTCAGAGTTGAGGTACCCTCTTGCCTTATGAGAAAGGGAAGGAACCTAAGGGCATCCTCTACAAGTGAAAATGCTGAATAAATAAGGCGTGAGTGTATGAAGGTGATAGGAAGTTAGTCAGTGTTAGACGTCCATCGCCGCCAAAATAGCACATGATGGATGATTAGAACTTGGGGACCTGGAGGTGTCAGCTTAGCTATCAGCTGTATGTGCCATGCCCCAATTTTGGACAAGGTGGCGAATGCCAAGGATGATGACAACCTTCATGGGTTGCTGAGGAGTACCTTGCACACAACGTTCTATGATTGCATTCTAAGCGAATGAATGAATGATCATATCAAGGCTAGCTAGAAATGTGAGAATGTGGCTCACACTGAGATCAAAAAGGCCAAGACGCAAGTCTCAAGGCTCTGGGAGTGACTGAAAGCTTCTCTGGAGGAAAGTGACCATTGGAAAAAGGACTTCGAGACTGCGAAAGAGGAAGCCACGAGGAGAGAAGTGGAGCTAGAGATCTCAACCATCGAGAAGTTCAAGATCAGCTCCAACTTCAACACCCTACTCATGTGAGCTGGTGTTCTGTCATACCGACTTGGGAGGTACGATGGGTTCCAAGCTTGCCTGTGTGAGGTGAAGAACTTGCATCTAGACCTAGACCTCAACTCTATCAAAGCCCCACTCAGCCATCAATGGAGTTCCATTCTAGTCGTGCCGAGGGCAAGACTGAGAGCTCTGCCTCATGAGGTGGTTCTCGGACTTCCCCTGGTGCGTTTTTCTTTTTGTTTGGAGGTTGGCCCTTCATTAGGCTCTCTTGTAACTACCTCGATAATGATTGTAAGAAAACTTTAAATAACAAGTAGGAGATGACTTTTTTCACTCATGGGTTTTGTGTGATTACTCATTGGCCTTACTCGTTTGAATTTGACACTTTAACCGTCAACAAGTTTTAATTTGGGGCCATGGTCTTAGGTCTCAATTGATTTTGGTCATTCACGTAGTGTTGCAATGTGTAGAAGCCTACAACCCCTCCATGGCAAGCGGCAAGCTTGCCTCAAGGTAGGAGGACCGATATTGTCATGGAGGGGTTGGAGGCTTCTACACATTTACCTTGAACCTTATGGTTGTAGTATGGGGCCTCTGACTATTCGAAAGTTGCTACTCAGAATAAATCCTTCTCCTTGATCTCATTGATGAGCTTAATGTTGCCAGCCATAAGTTAGTTGTTGGCTTCTGGTTGGTATGTGTAGACTCAGCGGGAAGGCTCCTCAATCTCTATTGAGAGGACAACTTTATCACCAAACGTGAGCTTGAAGGGAGACTTTCCCGTTGTTGTTCTCATAGTGGTTCTATAAGACCATAGAATAGAAGGGAGTTCTTCATCCCAGTTGCCCTTTTCCTGACTGAAATGAGTCTTGAGCCCTTGGAGAATAGTTCAATTTGTCACCTTAGCCAAGCCATTAGCCTAAGGATGAACCATGAAGGTGAAACGCTATTCCACTTCGTGGGCTGTACATTGGGCTTTGAAGTGCTTGCTCGTGAACTGAGTCCCATTGAATTGACAAGAACTCGAGGTAACCTAAACCGAGTGATGATGTTTTTCCAGATGAAGCTTCAAACTACCTTCTTGGTGATTCAAGGAAGGGGCTTCACCTCCACCCACTTGGTGAAATAGTTGACCTCCACATCAAGGAACCTCTTATGGTTGACAACAGGGGGAAACGAGCTGAGAAGGTCCATCCCCTATTGGGTGAATGTGCAAGGTTTTATTATAGCCGACAACTCAACGGTGGGCCCGACCAAGATTCATGAAGGCTTGGCAACTATCACATTTTTTGGCTAAATCAATGGTGCCCTAGGTCATGGTTGGCCACTAGTAGCCATGTCAGACTAGCTTCATCACCATGGCACGTCCTCCAACATGACTGTTGCATATTCCCTCATGTACTCATCAGAGCACGTAGTTAGCTTCCATGGGCCGAGGCATTTGAGGTAAGGGGGTCGTAAGAATCCTGTACGGCCTCTTGTATGAGGGTGACCCTACTAGAACACCTTTTGACTTCTCAGGCGTCCTTCCATAATCTGGAAGCTTTCCATGGAGAAGGTAGTCCTTTAGCGGGTCCATCCAAGTTGGGAATGAGTGTAATTACCTAGTGAGTACCTCTATCACTTTGAAACTTAGGGATGCCATCTCTTCGGCAAGGACATGTTGTCTTTGTTCACACTCGGTGGAGGAAGCTAGGCAAGTGAGGGAGTTGGCCTGTAAATTCTTAGACTGAGGAACTCAGTGAATGGTGAATGCCTTAAGTTGTGTTGTGGGTTGCTTTACCACTTCAACATATATAGTTAGCCATGACTGGGTCCTTGACCTCGTATTCTCCTTTGAGCTACCTGACCATGAGCTGGGAATTGTTGTTTGCATTGACCTTCTTGGCATTGAGGTGTAGGGCTATGTTTATATAGCTTAGAGATCAAGGCCTCGTACTCTGCCACATTATTTGAAGTTGGGAAGGCAAATTTGAGGGCATACTCCAAAGGGACCCCTTGTGGAGGAGTTATGATGAAACCAACACCACTTTTGGCTGAGTATGAGGACCCATCAACTGCGATATCCCAGGTGAGGTAATTTGGCGTTGCTTCGCTACTTGGCACTCCTCACTTGGCTCTATTGATCGCAGCCCTTGAAAAGAATTGGATGTCAAATTCTTTGAGCTCAACTGTCCACTTATGAAGTCGGCTTGAGATGTCAAGTCATTGGAGGATCTCTCTCAGAGGTAAGTTGGTGAGGATGTTGATGGTATGGGCATGGCCAAGCTGCCGTGATAAGTGCCAACACCATCTTGTCCACCCAAGGGTGGTTGAGCTCTAGTCCTTGCAAAGTCTTACTGACAAAGTACGAAGGTTTTTATAACCCATTCTCTACCTACATTAGGAAGAGCTCAGGGTTTGAGAAGTGTCTGCTAAATATAGATAAAGCACCTCACCATCGACAGGTTTTGACAAGGTTGGTACTGACAAGAGATAGGCCTTCAGCTTCTGGAAAGTGCATTGGCAATCATCTATCCACTTGAAAACTCTTCCTGTCTTCATGGCAACAAGGAAAGGCAGACATTGGTCAGTCGATTTAGAGAGGAATCGACTAAGTGAGTCAAGGCACCCATTGAGATGTTGAATCTCGTAGACGGTGTGGATGCATGTCAG
Organism: Colocasia esculenta; assembly: GCA_014218235.1. Taxonomy (NCBI): domain Eukaryota; kingdom Viridiplantae; phylum Streptophyta; class Magnoliopsida; order Alismatales; family Araceae; genus Colocasia; species Colocasia esculenta. The sequence continues at coordinate 2,287,808 of CM024762.1, read as the reverse complement.
TGATGGCCTGCACCTTCTCAGGATTGGCATCAATACCATGACGAGGTACCTCAGTATCTTTTCCAAGGTGATACCAAAGGTACACTTCTCAAGATTGAGTTTCATTTTGTATCTTCCGAGTATTGAGAAGGTTTGGAAAAGATCTAAGAGGTGATTGCTAGATTACCACCTTTTGACTAACATGTCATTCACATAGACTTTCATGTTCTTACTGAGTTGTGGGTTGAACATGTGATTCATCAAGCGCTGTTAAGTGGCTCTGGCGTTCTTTAGGCTAAATGGCATCCTCGTGTAGTAGTACACATCAAGGTTGATGATGAAGGTAGTCTTCTCCTTGTTTATTAGGTGCATGTAGATTTGGTGATAGCTCGAGTACATATCGAGGAAACTCAATAGCTCGTGCCCAAAGTTGCATCGACAAGCTGGTCAACCCGAGGAAGGCGGTAGCTATCCTTAAGGTAGACTTTGTTGAGATCCATGAACTTAACACACATTCTCCACTTGCCCGATGACTTCATGAAAACAATATTAGAGACTCAGGTCGGGTATTGTATTGCTAGTTATACGTGTCCTACAAGTCAAATCACATGTGTGACAGTACTTGTAATTATGTACAAATCTCTTTTGGTAATACATATTAATGGCATTTTATCACTTTATTTCATTTGCATGGTGATGTAATATATACTATGATGTCTATGGGTCAATGCAATGAGGAAGAAGATCATGATAATAAGATATGCCCTCTTTAAATATAGATCCTAAATATTCTTAGTCATATATTACTTGAGAAGGACATTAAGATAACCAGATAGACTGATGTGCTATATACCCCTCCATATGATGGAGACAATTGATCGCATAACTACTTGTGTAGGGACATTAGGGATATAGTGAAGGCGCTCAATGGAGAATGAGTTCACTAAATGATCTGCTCATGGAATACTGGATAGGTATGGACCCCCTCGATTGAGATTCTCATCGAAGAAGGCCACTACTTGCTTCTCGAGCTCAGAGGTGAACTACTTTTTTGTTTCTTCTCCTTGTTGTCACACTGGCCATAGTGCTCGCTCCCTCAATGAGTATCTCCTCCAAAAGTGAGACCCCCCCTAGATAAAATTTATTTGCACGCCTTATAGTCTATTGTCGATCTCCTTGGAGGATTGCAGGAAGTATCTTGCCTTTCAACCACATGTTTTCCTAGGTGACCCTGTCGGACGAGACTCTTGATCTCGTCCCTAAGATGCAAGCAATCATCGATGTAGTGGCCATGGTCCTAATGGAAGTGGTAGTACTTCCATGGGTTCTATTGCCGCGAGTTTGATTTCATTGGCTTAGGCTGATGAAGGAGATCTTTGTCTTAGATCTCTTGATAGATCTAGTAGACAAGCATCACCAAAGGTGTGTAACACTTGTACTTCTTTGCTGGGTCCCTCCTATCATGATTGTGATTGTTCTTCATTTCTGACTAGGAGTGTTGGTCTGACCGATGCTTCTTTTCCTCCTCTTTGCCCACCCAGGCCCGTCACAGTAGGCAATGAGGACCTCCTCACATTCTGCATGGCGCAGAGCCAATGTGATTAGGTCGGCAAGAGTTTCTAGGGGATGAAGGACTAGATCGAGCCGAAGCCCTTCATCCTTATTGCCCCAAATGAGGGCAGTGACTATAAAGGATGTTTCGAGTTGGGGAATGTGGACACCCTTGGCATGAAACAAGTTGATATAAGCCCAAAGTTTCTCCCCTCTAGCCTACTTGTGGTGAGCAGGTTGGTGATAGAAGGCACCCTTGCTTGGTGAATTAGTGCTCAAACCCACGGAGTTGATGTCAACTCTAGATTGGTGCGAGAGGAGGCAGGAGGCACATCCCCCCTAGCAGGGGGTGCCTGTTGCATGTCCTCTCCACCTTATCGTCTAGTAGTAGCAGTGACAATAGTAGTGGCTACAACAATAGGTGGTGGAATTGACTGCTGAATGATGCTTCTTCTTCCTTCCATGTTGGAAGAATCCTCTTGGTCTTTTTAATGAGAGGGGTGTTGATGCTCAGTCTATGTCGCTCCTGATGATGCATCTATTGTTGATGGTGATACAACTGTCGGCCGTGTGTCCACCATGATGTGAATTTTCTCCACGGTGAGGAACATAGAGGGATCGATGTGGACGTTCGTCCCTCCTCACCTTGATTGTCTTCAATTTGATGGGCTTGTCCATCTTTGCATTGAGAAAGACAATGGTGTCGGGGCTTTGCTCTGGATGGTAATTCTCTGGAGTAGATGGGAGGATGGCGATGTCAGCTACAACATTCTAGGGGGCTCGGAGACAGAATGGGAGGTTCATAAGACCTCATTCGCCGAATATCTCATAGTCAGGGCTTTTCCCTTGTCATCTCCCCTCCACATGGTGTTGTTACTCTTGCGCACCATGTTAGCGTTTTGCTCGAATTTTCCATAGACGACGCCAAATGAGATGGGGATCCTAAACCTTCACATAAGTTGTTAGATTGTCTTGAGATTTGGAAATCAAATGGCACTCGAGTTCGCCAAGATTGGATCTGTAAGGAGAAACAAAGGATTAGGACTACTGGGAGGTGAGTTCTAGGGATAACCCTCTAATGTTTAAGTTAAAGATGGGCAACAACACAAGCCTGAGGGGAGGCGATTCAAGATCATTCTCCACTAGTTTGAGTACTAAGAATGTCTTACCATTTTGGAGGGCCATTAGTGGGTATCTTAAAGGCAGTTGATTTTTCCAGAATGGTCTTCTATGATGTGGTGACTATTAAGTCCGATTCGTGGGCATAACCCCCTAGAGGAGTGGCCATAGTGGGCATTGTAGCCCGTTATGAGGTTCATGGGTCATGATTGTAGGCGATCATGTGTGAGTCCATATCTCCCTCCTTATGGCTTCATGTCCTCTTAAATAACCGTTGATTTAATGGGAACCATTGACCATAATCTTGATGAACCTCTCATCTCCAATTATTTCTAGATTTTGGTGATAACAAAAACTCTCGAAATATGTACTTAATATTTAATATTTTCTTAAGTCTGTCAATAGAGCAAAAAGATCAAATCATTGCTTTAAGGATTCCCATTGTAAGTATGCTAAAAGCATCAAACTCATACAATTCATAAAAAATGTTCTAAGTCCATACTAATTATTGTTTTAAGTACACATCGATTATAGAACACTCATCACACCGATTACTAACTAACTCTTGCACTGATTATAGAACAAATGTTATTCCATATCGATTGTAGTTCAAGATGCACACTGATTATAGAACAAGTGTTATTTCGATTAGACAAAAAGTTCGTATTGATTGATGTTCAACCTGCATTCTGATTACTTAACATCATTTTGATTACTCTTGTGTTGTTCTGATTAGTGTTATAAATATTCTATCATTTCGATTGGTGTTATGATTATTTTGATTATTGAGCAAAAGTTTAATATCATTCTGATTGACATTATAAACATTTTGATTACCAAACACAAAGTCAATATCCTTCTGATTAGTGATAACCAGACATCGATTACTGAATACATCTTTCAATTGCTTTTGGATTTATCGATTAGTGAACAACATGATCAATATTTGCAGTCTATACCGATTATTGAAGTTTTATTTATAATCTTTCAACGATTAGTAAACAAATCATTCCAAATCTTTCAACGGCACATATTATTTATATCCCACTCATATTCCTTACAATGATTAGTATTATATCTACTCAAACATTGCCCATCATATTAAAATTATTTTTAATGCACATGATGACATACATATTTCAAATCTCTCTCTACACCTTCAACATATTGTTTCCGCACACTTAAAATTTCAATTTCTATTTTCAAGAGATTTTCTTAGACTGAATCATACCTTTTGTATGTTACGTACCTTCTACATTTTCATGGTAGGTAAAAAAGGACTACCTAGTATTGCAGTTTTGTCAGCAAAAAATGTGGACAATAGGTAGATGACGTACGTATGGGGTGACTGATGTGCTCTCTTTCTTTCTATCATAGTATTTATTGCATGCAGGTTTATAGTACTCACACAGACACAACGTTGGACCTACTATCGACGACCTAGGAAAATGCACAAGCTGAAGAAAGACTCAATGTATACTCCAACTACTATCTTCCAATAGTCTATGTGAAGAGAAGATTGAGAACATGGTAAAAGATGATGAACGCAATGACGTGAAGCTGAATAGATTCTACTCCATTCTTGTGTGACTTACTATGTGCTCAAGACACTCTCTGAAGTTTTCAGTCTTCCAGATCTCTCTCTATGTCCTACTATGATCATTTTTTTAAGAGAGATAGCAGTGTGTCTGAGAGTATTTCATTGTAGATCTTGTCCATCTCAGACAATCGTCTCAGATAGAGCCTAACCATTGTCTTTTTTGTGATCAGTCTACGGACTTCTTATAAAAATCTTTGTACTCTAAGGTTGTGCCTCTTCCTGTGTAAAGAGAAGGCTTGTAAGGGGTTTATGAGTGTGGTTTCTCCTTTGTAGAAAGGAAGACTAGAGGGTGGCTAGGTATTGTGTCTGGTAAAGAGATTGTTCTCTATATTCCTCTTCGTGTAGAAGGGAAGATCAGTAATGTTGGGTGTTGTAAACATCCTTGAGGGGGACTGTACCATTGGATTAGTGAAATATCAAGTTGTTACTTGAGGATTGGATGTAGGACTGATCAGGAGGGACTCAGTGCCGGACCAGAATAAAATTCTTATGCACTTGTGTGATTGCTCTTGTCTTTATTTTCACTATTAACTTTAACAATCACGTGTAAGAGCTTATTTTGAGCTTCAAAAATTTATTTTAGCAACCCATTCACCCCCTTTTGGACTTGCTAACTGAGCAACAAATCTCAAGTGCGAGTCTCGGTTGCTCCGCTCCTTCCAGACTGAGCTAGGAACCTGTCGAATTAACATCTCGTGCTGAACTAGGGACCTTTTGAGCTAAGAACCTCAGAGATGGGCATATTTGATGGAGATTAGATCACTGAACTAAGGCCTTGTTGGTCTATCAAATTACTCGTGAGCTAAGTTAACTTCCTGTCTTAACACATTCAAAAGACCTAGCTTTAGGAGCTTTTCGTTTGTCTTGGCTTGTCTCTTAAGGTTCCGTGTCAAATCAGGAGAGGCCTGCACATGCGTGACAATCTAGAGCTCTATAGTACTTCTTAGGCCATGCTTATCATTTGGGCTCTCTTTAGGTAGACCGTAGCTTAATAATTGGACTTTCACCTATTGGGCTAGGTTCAACTATTGGATCTTACGATTTGGGCTCGAGGGTTAGGATTTCCCTTCTCCAATTAGTCTACCAGTCTATTAGCCTCGATTATAACCTAATTAGTCATGTTTAAGTAATTAAAGCCCCCAAATCATTTTTAAGGTAACAGACTTGTTAAAGACCATTACAACAAAGTTTAACTAGTTATCAAACCGGACAATTAGATAAAAGATAATTTGCACTATCCCAATTCGAACTTTTATGGATAGAGAGTAACTTATAAGTATTACTTTGGATTAAAAAAGGGATGGGAGAACAAAATGATATGATTTGAGGACGAATGGCATGGATAGCTGCTCTCATGATCCTTCAACAAAGCACACGAACATGGTCCTGCGGGTGACCTCAAAGCGTCTCTTTGGTGCGAAGGCATTCGCCTCTTCGGCATCACCCGCTAGTATTACTTTAGATTTCAAGGAAAATTTTGGACCTTTGCTTCCCGTCGTCGAAGTAATAAAGATGCGACAAGTTTGCACGCCATTGTTTGAGAAGATCAATATGATAATAATGATAAAAAAATAATTTTAGTGGTTGGAGAAGAAAAGAAATATCTATTTTTAATTAATAAGATTATTTTCTTATAATCCAAGTAAGATTATTTTTACAATAAATATTTTTCATTTCAAAATTATTAGGTGGAATCAACACCCGGTCTAAATATAAAGATTCTATTTAATTTTCAGTCTATTGACCGGTCAAACTTTTTTTAATATCCAATAATTTTAAAAATCTCAATTTCGGATCCGAAGGTGAGAAGAACCGTTAGTTTGGATGAATTTGGAGAGTAAAAAATCTGAAATGCCCTTTTTTAATGTATTTTTTTTGGATGTTTTGATGCACTTGCCCAAATGGTCATGACCATATTTTTTTTATGTTTTGATGGCTCTGTTTTTTGATGTTTTTTTGGTGCTACTTTTTCTTAGTGCTGCTAATACTAAATAAATTTTGTGCAAACAAAAAAAATGGTGCTACTAATAGCAGATAAGTTGTTGTTGTATATTAATATGAGACATAAAAATATATCTACTGTTGACACTCCACGATGCAGCTAGTTACACACATCAGGAGTCCGTCGAAGAAGCCCACGGTGGAGAAGGATGCGCCGCGAAGGGGGGGGGGGTGTGGTTGGCGGCCAAGTTAGAGATACAACGGGTTTTTTAGGGAAAAAATGGGGGGAGATAATAGAATGGACCTAAAATTTAACGCTTAACAGATTTAAGATTAAAAATTAAATTATTCAAATGTTGGACTTAAAATTAATTTTGAGAGTATTTTTTAAACCGGAAGTCAAAATTCTCAAATTATTATTCACAAGGTAAAAGGGGCAACCAAGCGTAGAGCATGGATGAGCAATATGGTGCCAAATATGATAGAGATACTTGTAAATAATCGTATAAGATTGACTATTACTATGTATTGACTATTATTATGTGCTAATATAATACATTTTAATTGTGAAAAAAAATATTAAATGTAATTTTCTTACAAAATTTCCATTATGTCACTTATAATTTTCTTTTCCCAACTGTTTGGGACATCCCAACACGTCATGTGCCTCTGACAAAGTAACTGGGAACAAAAAGAAAACTGTTCCAGTTAAAGACGGTGGTAAGACTATTGAACCATTGTTCCGAAAAGTTAAAGTTGTCAAAATTTCCACATTCTTTTTTCTCGTCTACATGTGAAGCCAAAGGAGTAGTTGGGAGGGGATCAATGTGGCGGTTTGTTTTTTTTTTTTTTGTGGATAAAAATGTGTGTGAAGATTTGAATCTAACATCTAATTAGATTTATAATGGAGGATTTTAACAATTGAACCATTCTTTTAGCACATATCAATGTTAATGAAGTCGTTCTTATGTCCAAAATTGCCCTTAATAGTGAATTATCATTTTGATACAATGTGTATTTGGATAATTTTTAAATATATGACATCAATTTAATTTGGAACTAATACTTAAAAGAATACACAGGAGAATAGTCAGAGAAGAAATTAAGGGAGGATAAAGATTTATTACACTTTTATATTACACTTAAGTACAATATGATTAGGAAACAAATTCATGTGACATCCAACAATTAGATTGTCATTTTACTACTCCTCATGTGAAAGATGCTACATTGATTATTGTCTAATCATATTATACTTTAAGAGTAATATGCAAGTACAATAAACATTTCTCTTAAAAGAAAATTTTAGTACATTTTTCTATTGCACTTAAGTGCAATATGACTAGGCACTCATCCCATGTGGCACCACTTACATGGGGAGTGATAAAGTGGCAACCTAATGATTAGGTGCCACATGAGATGAGTGCCTAGTCATATTGCACTTTAAGTACAATATGAAAGTGCACTAAATCTTTCTCTTCTCCTAAGGGAGAGCCAGAGATATATAGAAATGAGGAATAAAAGAGGGTCGTGAAACGCTCAAGTACTCTCAAAAAACAGTTCAACGTTTTTTAATATACATTTATCACATTTATGATAACGAATATATTTTCTTTATTAAGACAGTGATAAAAGTTGATGGAATGAAAACAAATAGAACCTTAAATGATAGGGTCAATCAGAATGCTACTCATCTAGACAATCTCTACATTCTTTAGACCGACTAGCTGCTTCTGCCATTCCTTGTGATCATCTCCAGTGTTTGAAAATTTTAAAGATATGTTTAGTATTTAGATAGATCGGAGATAGAGTGAGGATATTATCAAAATAGTGATGTTATCTTTAAAATCTTCAAAAATTTTGAGGATATCTTCATTCTATATCTGATCTATCTAAGTATCAAATATGTTTTACTTGTAGTTGAAAGTTTTGAGAAATATATTTATTATATTTTTCAATATGTTTTTATTATACTTTAGATCTCTCTTATGGATCAATATATTATTGTCATATTATATCCATCAATGAAAAAGTAAAAAATATATTTAAAAAATATAACAAATATTTCTCAAGAATTATATATACTGCAAAATGTTGACACACGAGACAAGGTTTGCGTTATTGAAAGACCGCACGTGATCCGTGTAATGGGGCCGTGGCGCGAATCGAGGAAGCCTTTGGCAAGGAATTGTTCAAAGCGTAAGAAGGGATGAATGCTCCACGACAAAAGGACCACTGCGGACGATCTAAGAAGACTAATATATATTCTCCCAAGCTCACCTAAAAGAACACAACAAGAACACAACAATATTAGCTTATACGTTACCCTTTACACGATCTGTCAAAATGGGATGATAGATTAATAGACTGCAATGTTGATAATTGGAACTGGTGGAGTAGGTGTCAAACCGGCGTTGCAGATCGATCTCAGGGATCTGAAATGAGGAACTTAGTTAATTGATGATAGAGGTGAGGCTGAACTTGTCAGATGCATAAACGGATCTAGAAAAATTTTTAGTAGGGTCACTCTTTTTAAAAAAATTTTTAACTAAATTAATTTAATAAAAATTTTAGACTCATCAATAGAATTTTAAAATTTCAGTGAGATTACGTAACTCCATTGATTCTTCTCTGGATCCGTCTTTGGTTAGATGCCCATACCGACCATTGCTCAGCCTGCAAATAGTTAAGTCGGAGAAGAATTTTTTAGATTAACTTTTCGACACTCAAATCAAAAGTTAGTTTGAAAGAGAGATCAAAAGAAGATAAAATATATAGTAGAGAGAGAGAGAGAGGATGTCTAAGATAAGTCGAGATATTTAGTTAGAATTTGAAACCAAACCCTTTATGTGAGATGAAAGGTTTGCTCTTATAGATGAAGGATTACAAGTCGGTTGCTTTTAACAGCTGAAGGATTGCAAGTCAGTTGGGATTTTATTTTCCGAATGAAATAGGAGATTTTTTGGGATGCCGCTCTCTCAATTAAGACTCCTAACAGGAGTTGAAAGCGATTACTTACTAGGTCTCCCTATATGTAGAGGATGAGTCATAGTCGAGCTCAAAGTTTGTCGTTAGATGGACTCGAGCCAATTGTAATGAGACTCCGACCGGTGGTGTGTGTTCAATCAATTTTTTTTTAAAAGATTTATTGTATTTTTATATTACATTTTAAGTGTAATGTGATTAGACAACAAATTTATGTGACATCTAACAATTGAATTGCCACTTTATCACTCCTCATGTGAGAAGTGTCACATGAACTATTATCTAATCACATTACACTTAAAATGTAATGTACAAATATAATAAACCTTTCTCTTTCTTCTTAGGCGGCCTTTTTTTTAAGAACGATGTTGTTTAATAAGTTGGTGCCCAATGGATCTAGGCCAAGCTAGCCCGAGCACTTAAGTGGGCGGCCGGATCCGAATACCGGGACCCATCAGGAATGGATCGGACGATTACAGTGTGTCAGATTAAATACAATTATCATATTTGTCAAGATTCGGAAAAACCTATGTCAAGTAGAAGGGATTAGTTTCTTTCCGCCGTTTACTTAGAGGTGAGACACTGTTTTCCTTCTCTTTCTACAAGAAGGTTAACACCAAGATCTCGTTTAAGATATGCATAATCATATAGAATCTAAAATTTATGAGATTTAAGTGAATATCATGTTTTTTAGTTCGGCACCGTACGCAGGTTATTAAGTGTGAGCTATCGAACAATATATTCTTGTCTGAAGTGGTAGATGCATGTCAAATTAATTACTCCCTCCAAAAAAAAAGTCAAATTAACAAATATTTTCCATATACCTTCCAATTTGATTTGACAAATAGGAGTTTAATCAAAACTTGGTAGGCCTTGTGCATATACATATATATTACGAGTATATTCAGCTACCATACGTTGTCCAAGTCTGTAAGAACCACGTATGCGGCCAGACAAAACAAAGCAAAGTTCCAAGTGTAATTTAACACAAGATTAATTAAAAGGAGAGAGTATGATAAAGCATATCATATAACAAAGTAGGTTGACGGTTATTCTATATAAAAAAATTTAGATTATATTTGGTATATCAAAATAAATTGTAAATAATATAAAAATGTTTTTAAATCTTTAATTTATCTTAATATCAAATGACTCCTTAAAATTTTATTGAGAGCGAGCTCAATTGACACCTCTACGCTAATAACAATGATCAATAACCCAAGAAGTTACAAGAACACCCAAAAGCTGATCGAACACACCAAACCAAGATGGCAAGACTCCCATCTATCGTATAGAAGCTCTTTTAAGGCACCCTCAGTAGCACTCGTACAGCTTGATGTCGAGGCGGAGGCGGAAGTAGACTTCCCCTTCGAAGGCATCGGTCATCACGGTGGCTATGCCCCGCGTCATGAAGAAGTCGCCGGTACCGCCCACCACCGAGATGTCCCTGGTTTTGTTCATAAGTGGGTCGGCGCCGAGCAGGTTGAGGGTGCCACGGTAGTCCGTGGAGTTGAGCACCAGGCTGAATGCCAGCCACGCCGTGAAGATGCTCTTCCTGTCGTAGAGATAGAGGCCTTGGGCGCGCCCCACGGGAGGGGAGTGCAGGTTGTTGTCCAGCGTCACTGGGTCGTCGAACACGGCGACGTCGCCGAAGTGATTCAGCGGCGCCAGGATGGTGCGGTTCGCCCACACCGGCGCCGCCACGATGGCTGCCGTTGCGTTCGCGGCGTTCCTGCCGTCGTAGATGATGTCGTGGAAGTAGAGCACCAGGGTCTTGCAGGGCTGGCGCAGCCGAGGCCTCTTGGCGGTCGACATGGCGGGGGACAAGAGGAGCAGGAACAGGAAGAAGAGCGCCAGCTGCGCGGTGGGCGTTGAGGGCCTCCTGACCATTTCTTCTCTGGGTGGAAGTGGAAGTGGAGGAGAGGAGATGAGACCTGGTGAACGGAAAAGGCAACTGGGAAAGGCCAGCAAGAAGGTAGAAGAGTACGAGGAGGGAGTAGCGTTTTGGAGAAGTACTGTTGGTGCGGAGATAGCTCTGCTCCGGTGCCTCTAATTATATAGAGTAATGCTAAGCGTGTGTGCGGGGCCGGGAGTATAGATGATTTGGAATCGCCGTGTACTTGAGCCATCTAAACTGCGCTCTGCAACGCCCCCATTAAATGTGACGTATTTTTTATTTGAAAAAACAATATACATAAATAGCGATATAATATATATAAATAGTGATTCAATGTATATAAATGGTACAATAAGAGACACAAAATAATATATGCATTGATATAGCATTAAATACGCATTGGAGAGCGCATCTCACGTAGCTAAATTAAAATAGAACATGGTTATTTTTTTTGCGTCTCGTGTGATTTTGTGGGCTCAGAAATTGATCTTTATGAACTCCAAAGTCAGGACTTGATAGTTCATACTTTTCATATACCTATATTGTCCTTACCCCACTTGCTGTATTTCATATCAACTTATATTTTCCGTGCATATGAGAGGATAATATTACTCAATTATATAGGTGTTGCAGCGGCTGTCTTAATAGGCAAGTATTGTTAACTAATGGCCCATGGTGCTTTTAATCCATTATTCTCTTATATTAATATGGAAACGATTTTGTAACACTATTTAGTAACACATTAAAATGACATTACTAATAAAAATGTGTCACATCAATAATTATGATGAGAAAGAAAAAAAAACACCTCATTTTATGTGGAGGTTGTAGTGCATTTTGTTGGTGTGTTAGGAGTTGTGTTATCAAATCTATGTTATTAAACTATTTTCCAATTAATATGGCCACTGTTTTACGAGTGTTTCTAGATCAACATCAAATTAATTTAAGTTCTTAATATGCTAAAGGTGTATATCTTATTAAACGGCTATAAATAGTATTATCCTAACTAATTTTACTAACATTAGAATGTATCTTCACTTAAAAGATATGCCTCAAGATTTTTTTCAACCGAACAAGCCGTTATACCGAAGAGAGGAATAAAAAACAGGACCATCTGTGGGGTTTCTCTTTGACATCATCTACTCAAGGTTAGATTTAACTGATGCTGAGTTCATTCACCTAGTCAATGGGGGGAAATAATGGAGGAAGAAAGTGGAGGCACAAGAAATACTTGTTTGTTGATTGCGCTGCAAATAGATTAGATCAATCTTCAAAGTTCAAACTAATTTACTCTCCATCTAAAGGAGATTGTTGGCATGGTAGAATATTAGGAGGGTCGAGTCAACATTTCTCCTAAATAATATTATCTAGTGGAGGTTTAAAGAATTAGGTCAAGTCCAATCTTCAGTGTCAGTGACAATTAAGTTAAAAGAAAAGATAATAATCTTCACACATGTACAACTCAAATTTTAACGTAGTGATCATCTGATCTTGTCAATATATAGAAAAGATTTAACCGATCCCTCCTGATCCGCATAGAAGAAAGGATCAAATTAAACTTTTGAACGTCGTGCTTTGATCTATCGCGATCTTGGTCATGAACCATGACGCAATGTCTCTGCAATGTGGACCAACTCCATGTCCGATGTCCTTACCGGCACCTTCCCATCTACCTAACCTGCAGTATAGCTAGGTACTGTAGTAATATGGACCTTGTCGTTGGAACCCAACCAATAACAAACAGCTAAACCACTACACCCAAAAGGTTGGCAGGAAAAAGAGGAACAAATTGTAATGCAACTGGGTCGAGTAGCTTTGTCTATTCTTGAACCTAGCTATACAGAAAAGGTTTATTCACCCACCCTGCCAAGCTGCTTTTGATTAAGAAGAAGGTTACTAATTAGATTGTAGAGAAGCAAGCATGCACTATATAAGTGCTCAGGGTTTCCTGATGATGGGCTCTTCTTCTGTGCATCAGGAGCTAATATGGCATTTGGAAAACACCTGACGTGACGATACTGTTTTGATAAAGAGCAAGAGCAAAGCAATTGCGAGCTTAAACAAGATACCCGAATGATGGAGCAACGTTGTGGAGCCTTTTTGAGTCTTAAAGGAGCAATTTGGTCGCGCGTTCATTACCGCTCAGGCCACTGCTACACGTAAAGGTTGTAAGGAAGATGATGCCTCTTGTCCTGCGCAACGCGGGCCAATAATATGGCATCGAGGAAACAATTGAGTGGACATAATTAATATTCTAAATACTCTGAGGATTGGTCGACTTACTCAACAATGATCTAATGTGTAGGAGCATAGAAATTGTGTGAGCTCGAACCAATAAAAGACCCGATCGATCATGATGGAGCACTTGCGTTTTGGATGCATGTGAACATTTCAAGTATGGTAGGAAACGGGAAATACTATTTGTCCATCGCCACCAAGACCACGTACATCCGCCTGTAAAGGCCCTCCTCTCCTCACACTAAAAAAACGGAAACATGGAAGCAAAAGAAGATTATGCCTGTCAGCTTCGTAGGTGAAAAGCCAAGTTTGGTGGGATCGGTTGAGATGTCAAAGTAGTAGTTGGCCGCGCGCACCCCACTCCTGTTTGCTAAGACAAATAGGTGGTCGGTAACTTGGCTTTTGGGTTCATGCAAGGAGCTAGAGGTCGATACCTTGGCTCATCATTCGAGTTCCCAAGTGGAACTAAAAGCCTTTTTTAATAGAACAGCATCCTTAGTTCTCTCTCTCTCTCTCTCTCTCTCTCTCTCTCTCTCTCTCTCCGGCACACGCACAGACAAAGTTTTTTTTTTTACTTGGTCAACCTCGGTCTCTCCCTTTCATCTATCTCGCAACTGTCAGTTCATTGTTCTTGATGACTTGCAAAATTTTCACTGGAGTAGTGCATGCATATATATGTGCCACTTGAACAGTTGAATAGTTAACTCAAGTTGGAGACATTGCTTTATGGATTCAAAAGTATCTTTAACTATCTTCCCGACTACGCATCCCATGCATGTAGACCTACACGCAACACTTTTGTTAATGTTTGAATACTAAAAGTTTAAAGGTAATGACCTATATATGATAATACGAAGTCCCTGGATGCTAGCCTTTGTTATTGCAGTTTTTGGTCACTGTTTGCCTGACTAATATGATCATATTTGTTGGTGGGGAAAACATTCAGTTCCAGTACTGTATTTAAGTTCTTCATGTCTTCCATTAATAGCATTTTGGTTATAGCAGCAGCCTTAATTAATGGTTTAAGAAACTAGGTTAGTTTGATCTTCCAAATTAAGCCTACAGACCTTTTAGTAATTATTTCGAAGGTTTCAAGATGGAGGTCTAACTAAAGTGTTAATTATAGGTAATGCTGTTCCGACTTGATTTTAAAAGAGAAATGCTTGGTGCAAAATGATATAGATTATCTTTTAAGTAATTTTATTAGTTGAAAATCTAATTAATAAATTAATTTCTCTCTCTCTCTCTTTTAATCAATAAAATTATTTAGAGGCACTAAAAAAAGTGTATTTATCGATGAAATTTTTCGTCATCCGTCGAAATAATGTTGAAATTTAGGACGGAAATGAATTCGTCAAAAAATATGTCGGAATTGTTGATGGCATTATGTGCAGTCTGCATTTTTTTTTCTTTGAGGTGATAATTAATGGTTGTGAACCGTAGACCTCGCATCTGAACTGTAATTTTCCCTTGAAAATTTCGTTGCTCGTAGGGGTTGCCATTTATTTCGTGGAGTCCTCGTGTTTGAGGGTTCGTTGATTCCTGTGTGTTCGGTTCTAGTAGTGTTTTACTGTTGTGACATATCACTAGAGTAGGCAACGACAGTGAGGTGATGCCGAAATTCTTCTCTTTGCCACCAAACATGTGTTGGGACTAGTACTGGTGGCCCCCTGCCCTCCATTTCCTCTAACAGAAGACTAGACAGATTGCCCATCTGTCATCAACTGGAGTTGCCCAATTCCTCTGAGAAAAAAGAGGATGGAAGGTGAGATCTGCATGTGGTAGGTCTCTCTCGTGGAGCAGGGGCCTCCGGAGTTTTTTGGGAAACTTTTTCCTTGTTTTTTTGCTTGGGTAAATTAGTGATCCGGAGACCATTAGACATAGCTTGGCTTTGTTTGATAACTCTTATTGGATCTCTGATGTCTGAAGTGGTTAGATATTAAAAATTCAGATTATTTGGTAAAATATATTTAATACATATCTAAAAAATGTCTTGTGTCTTAAATTATCTCTTAAAAAAATGTGAGGTTAGGACACTTTTTTTGTTCATATCGAGACCGGAGATCCCTGCTCCGCCTCCCCCATCCTCTGCAGCTCCTCCGTCGAGATCCTCGCGAGAACGACTCGCAGGACATGGTGCTCTTCCAGGTCCTAAGCGAGGCGACCATGTCCACGAGGAACCTACAGCCCCCGTCGCTGCCGAACAATAGCGCAGCCGCCCTCGTCATCGGGGTTCGAGCCGAGAAGAAGCGGCACCGTGGTGTACCTGGAGCCGGTCCTGGGGGAAGTTCGCGGCGGAGATCAAGGACTCGACGCGGCAAGGGGCGCGGCTGTGGCTGGGCACCTTGGACACTGCGGAGGAGGCGGTCACGGCCTACGACAGGGCCGCCTTTAGAATGCACGGCGCCAGAGCTATCCTCAACTTCCCTCCCGAGGTCCAAGCCGGCCGGCGCGACAGCGGTGGGTCGGCCATTCGAGTAGATTTGAAGAAGGAAGATGCAACAGGGCCGGGGCCTCTCAGTCGAACGCAGCCGCCATCTAATGGCTTCTGTGATGGGGTAGAATTACCACAATGTCGACCCGAATGCATATAGATGGACAGAATAGGGTAGAGAGCTACAGGGACAGAGCTGCACTGCGTAAGGCAACACAAACGGGTTCTCGAGCTTCCTACTGGGTTGCCGGTGGCCACTTGTGATAGAGTGAGGAGGACGAACAATGCAGAGAATATAAGGATTCTGGTGGGAGATGAGACAGAGTTGATGATGATCATTGCATACCTGCATTACAAATTTCGGTAGCTGTTCAGCGTCGAATTTGCGAAGAACATTTTCCGTCCTTGAGTCATCACTAATTAGCTGTGATATTTTGCGACGGAAAATTTCTGTTGCTAATCCGTCGCTGACTTGGCGACAGAATTTTCCGTCGCAGATCGGTTGCTGTTCAGAGACACATAACTCTTCCTCCCCCATTTATACTTAACTAACTGATGTTGCTAACTATTAGTTATATTGTTTATTAGTAGTTTAGTTATATTATAGATATAGTTATCTATATTTATTATATATAGTTTATATATTATTTTAAAAAATAAATAAGACAAATACAAATTCATTAGTTACACTTTTAGTTTATTGAATATATGTGTACATTATATGTTATTTTTACTAAATTTTCTTAACCATTGTGGCTAACTATTACCTATTTTATTTATATTATGGTAGTTTGGCTATATTTGAATTATTCAAATAAATATATTATATATTATATATAATCATTATATAAAATGAAATAAAACAAAGAGAAATGTATATAAAATATAAATTTATATGTTATATTTTTTGTTTAGTTGATATATATATATATATATATATATATATATACACATTGTATTTGCATATTTGTAAATGTATTATATTTGTTTAGTGAATATAATTATATGATAAAACATTATACTTAAAAATATTATATTTTATTTATTATACATTCAAAATAATAATATTTAACTTTTATATTTCATATGATGATATATTATATTATACTCATTTAATATTATGTACCTCATCTATTAGATTTTAGATTGAGAGTGAATTGACATGCAGATTTTTTATTATGATGAAATCCAACGATTGGATTTTGATTGACAATATGTTCAATAGTTAGATCTTGATCAGATTTAGATCGAGAGCGAATTCGACTATCAAACTCTGATCAAACTTAAATCCAACGATCATGATTTAGATCTGTAACAAATCCAATATACGAATCGTGATTAGATTATGGTTATTAACTATTTTTTCATGCATGAATAAAAGCAAGTTACGTAGAACATGATTTACATGTGTGACTAAAAGCAGGTTTCAATTAGAGAATGAGGTCAACTTATATGTTTGAATGAGAACATGTAATACATATATGAATGAAAACATGTTATACTTATGAATGAAAACAATGTAATACAAATATAGTTACAACATTTTATATGTATTGACAATATTGTATTTACTATCCAAAATGCGATTGTGGAGTTATAGGAGTCTTATGTTTCACCATTATAATGTAATGCACATGCATTGTAATTATGCCTTGTAGTGCAATTAATGGTTAATTAGATCATAATGTGTACTAATCAATTGTAATCATATGATTATATATTTAGTTGGATAATTCTTTTAGATAATGAAAATTCAAATTTGTCATTTTTTGTGTACTTAATTACAATCAACTAGCAAGATGTGATTGTGTGTGTATATATATATA
This sequence comes from Colocasia esculenta, assembly GCA_014218235.1. Lineage (NCBI taxonomy): Eukaryota > Viridiplantae > Streptophyta > Magnoliopsida > Alismatales > Araceae > Colocasia > Colocasia esculenta. The sequence continues at coordinate 2,270,238 of CM024762.1, read as the reverse complement.
TATATATATATATATATATATATATATATATATATATATATATATGCATGCTTAATTTTTATTGAAGAATTTCATTGAAATAAAGGGTATTACAATTTTATTTGTTTGGCCTTCAATAGTAAAAAGTGAAATAAATTAAATTTTATTCCAAAGTAACAAACGGTCTACTTAGCCATTGAAATACATGCACTCTACACCAAAATTATGCACGCAATTACAAAAGTTTTGGCTCGTACTTTAACAATTTTAAATAAAATATTATTAGTCATATTTTGCCTCATAACAAACTAACTTGAAACCATTTTTTGCAATACTATATATGACGTATATTTTGCTGATATCCTGCAAAAAAAAAAGAATCAATAACTTGTCAACATCGGCATGATCAACTATGATAAGAAAGTTTAGGGAAAAAATTACACTTAAATCATTTTAAATATTATAATTATGAAAAAAATGATTAACTTAGGTTAATCCGCTCACGATAATAATATTTGTATCAAACGAGGGATGTCTTATCCCAAGATACATGAGGTATACTTGTCATTTCTAACAGTTTATTCCCACTCTTATCCTCTTTTGTACCAAACAAAATTTATAGATATCATCATAATTTCTTCTTCTTGACCATGCCGAACGACATAGGGGGTTATAAGCTATGGTACAAGGGATAGGATATCCCTATCTCCACTGCTTTTATCTCGATACCAACCAAGATTAAGATTGACAAAATAGAGATGATGGTAATAGTAAATACCTCTCATCCCTTGAGTGGATATTTATAAGATGTACCAACTTAATGCACATTTTTTGATGCGCATTAAGTCCTTCTCTACTACCATTAATCGTTGTTGTCTAATGCCATCCAACTCTCACTACTGCACCACGTCACTCATAACTGGATTATGTCTGGTCAATCCAAATTAAGGTTGCTCATTCTTTTGTTAAACCCAAAAAGTCAAATTAACCAAACCAACTGATTTGGATCAATTCGATTCGATTTGAGAGATCTCTCAATTCAATTCAATTTTTCATTGTGAAACCTAGCTAAACTAAATAGATATATACAATTAATTAATATTATATAATTTCATAATAAATTTTGTGACATAGCTTTGAATTCTCTTCAAAAGGTTGAGAGTTCTAACACTTCAAAATTTTATATTTTTCATTTTCGATTCAAACCGAGGTTTCCTAAAAACTTCAGAACTTTAGGTTATCAAAAAACAAACTGACACGTGTCCACCCAATTGCAAATCAATTGTTTTTTTTGCAACATCCTACAAATATGGAAAAATTAATTAGGAGTCATTGTCAGAAAGTGTGACTTAATTTCTAGTCCATGGTAGAATACTGTTAGTTCTAGTGTCCTTACTTTTTCGCCTAGTTTAATTTCTAGTCCTTACTTTTGAGACATCATCATTTACGACCCTTACTTAATGAGTTTTATCTCTTTTGCATCTGTCTCTTTTTACCATTATCATCTTACCCTTCCATTCTCTCGAAGGCCCGTGAACTGAACTGTCGTGTCTGCCTACTTATCCTCCTCTGTCATCGATGGAAGTTGCACTTACATAACGTGTGTAGCACACTTACAGGAACTATTGACATCACTTATGTAAAGAGATACGAATAAAAAAAAGAGCTTGAGATATAAATTTTTTTATTCATTCAGGATTTTGGGGTGGGTTGCTACAAAGTTCTTCTGTTGTGACCTATTTATTTGCACCTTGAACAAATATATGCATACTTTACTTCTCCTCTTGAATACATTCTCCTCTTTCTCGGTCTTCCTGGCAACCTTTATGTTGATAGTGGCTTGATTAGAACATCAGATGGTTGAGGTGGATCTGGCATGTCAATTGTTGGGATCGGTTGAATGTTAGTTTCGTATGCAGTCTTGTACAGTTCTGTGTTGTAAAATGCTAAAACATATTGAGAGACGGCCTCCTTGTTACTGCCAATTGTTGCGCATGCATACTTTACAAGGAATCTTGACAAGTTTTCAGTGTCCACATGAGCATGTTTGTTGATGGAGGTCTACGACGTATGCCTTCATATTTTGAATAACCTCAAATTTGATTCCGTCTGAATGATGGATTGCCAAGCTTCCTCATTCATGAAGGTTTCATTCGATGATTTTTGTACTTTAGGACAGTATGGAGTGTCCCACAAGGCTGAGTCAATTTTCCTCTTTGCAGCCATTTCTATCATTTGAACTCTAATTTTGTCAACCATTTGTAATATTGGTAGGTTTCGCACATCACGTATTCATTTGTTGAATGGCTCTACCAAATTAGAGTATAACTCACCAAACCTGTGAGACAATCGAAAGGAAATTAGTGTAAGACTTGTAAGATGTCTTCACTATTTACTGTAACCACATTTAACACGTACTGTAACAACATATATCTCTAACTGTAAGACAATACTTACTGTAACATAATATATCTGTTACTATAAGACCTGCCAATGCCTAACTGTAAGAACATAAATGGTGGACTATAATAGAACATATTGCTTCAGTGTAATTGAACAGGCGAACCTTTGTCCTGGGAATCGAGCATGGGACCAGTGTTTGACATTATTTCGGAGCACCCATTCTTTGTCATCAGAAGATTTAAGCTCCATTGCAATCATTGAGTCTTGGTACTCTTGTTCAGTAACAACATAGGCAATGCGCTGGAGGATTTTTCTAAGTAATTTCTTGAAAGGGGCGGCATGTTTCCTTGCACATTGGTCGTAAAAGTTCTGTATGATGTGCTGGAAACAGTAGTCATGATGATCATTTGGAAATATGTCAGGAATCACTTCCTTCGTACCTTTTCCCCTATCTGATAGGAAGGCGATCCTTCTATCTGACAGCAAGGATCGGAAGACGACTACGCCATATTTACTTACAAATACATGGAGTGTTTGGCACGTAAAGACACTGAAGACTTCCCCTTCACTCAGGTATTCCATGTCATCAATCAACCTCAAACACAACAACCAACCATCTTCTCTAAATGACAAACTCTTTTTTTAGGATGACATGACAAGCATGCGAGCTACCTTTGTCGTCCACCTCATCAAAGCGTACTTCTATGCACAAGAACGTTCAGAGCATATATAATTCAAGGCGAAGAACCATAGTTGTCGCACATACAATTTTCTCCTCCCTTGTCATTATATTGTACATTTACTTGAGGAAACAATTGTTAATTTATTATAGTGAGGACACTGTCCTCTTACAGTAGACCTATTAGAGTTTTCTATTACAGTACACATAAAAATCTAATACAGTATACATAATAACCAGTTACATTAGAACTCGTAAGTTGTTGCAGTATATGACGTAAAATGTTACAGTACCAGCACTACACTCTTACAGTTCTACTTATAGTACGAGTACTACACTCTTACAGTTCTACTTACAGTACAAGCACTACACTCTTACGTTATACATAATAACCTGTTATAGTATTGACTTATTTTGATTATAGTATACATCATAACATGTTACAATATGTACTTATTTATGTTACACTACCTTTCGGATTTATCTTCATTCATTGTTAACACGTTGAGTTTGTATGATAGAAAGCACAAACAATGGATTATATAGTGCCCATAAAAGACTGCATAAAATGAAAATATATTACAAAAATAAGTCTCACAACAATAAGTCTCTATACTCCCTAAGCCGATGACTCGGGGGAGGAGGAACGGAGAGGGGAGGGAGAATGGAGGATGCAGATGGGTTCCGCCTCAGGGCCGATATCAGGGTGGATCTCGGTGAGGCCCTTATTTACGTACAATCGAAAGGCCTTCTGTAGAGCCATCCTCCAACCACTGTGAAACCCCCTCCAGTAGTTGGGGGTGAAGCCTCCTTCAACAACAGGTGTCGGTGGTGCCGGTTCCTTCCCATCCCTCTGGGGAGCACTGTCAGATTAAAACATCTATAAATGAAGAAGAAGAAGACGAATAAGAAAAATAAGAAGAAGAAGACTCAGAGAAGCTTGGGAAGGATAAGTATGTGGACCTGGGTTCCTCTTATAGTTGTGAAGAACAGTTCACAGAGAAGAAAATAAGGGTTAAATGAATGCAGTTCTCTTTACATAAGCGATGTCAATGGTTCCTGTAAGTGCGCTACACACGTTATGTAAGTGCAACTTCCATCGATGGCAGACGTGGATAGATAGGCAAATGCGATAGTTCAGTTCATGAGCCTTCGAAAGGACTGAAGGATAAGACAATAATGAAAAAAAGAGACGAGTGTAAAAGAGCTGAAACTCGTTAATCGAGAGTCGTAAATATTGATGTTTCAAAATATGGACTAAAAATTAAACTAGGTAAAAAAGTAAAAACTCTAAGACGAATAGAGATTAAAAATTAAGTCAAACCTTCTGATATGATAACGATCTCTAATTAATTTTTGGAAAATGGTTTAGTAACATTATTTGGTAACACATTAAAGTAACACACCAATCAAAGTGCACCACAACCTCATCATTTATGAGATGTTTTTAACTTTTGAGAAATAATTTTGTAACACTATTTAGTAACATCATTTGATAACATCACTATTAAAACTGTGCCACATCAATAATTGAAATAAAAAAAAATTAAAAATATCTCATAAATGATGAGATTGTTGTGCACTTTGATTGGTGTGTTACTAAATGGTGTTACTAAACTATTTTCCTTAAATTTTTTACTTCAGTTACTAATGTGACACAGTTTTAATACTAATATTACCAAATAATGTTACAAAACTGTTTCTCTCATTTTTTTCTACAAATATTGACTGCTGTTGGACTAAAACCCAGCCCCATTCAAACCAATGACCTTGCCACACGCGTCACCGTTTAGGCCACGCCACGCCCACGCCCACGCCCCGGGACACACACCGCGCTTGCTCTGCTGGCGCCTCCCCTCAGCCAAAATCGCAACGTTCTTATTCTTCTTCCGCCTCCTCCTCCCCCACCCCTACCTCCCACTTCACCTTCTTGAACCCTAAACCCCCGTTCCGCTCCTTCCTCCCCCAGCCGAATCCCCTACGTTGACGAGGCCTCTCTGTTCGGCGGGGGAGCAAACCCAGTTCTCGATGGCGTGGCAATCTCCGGAGGTGGTTTTCCACCTCCTCGAAATCACCCTCATCTCCGCCCAGGACCTGAAGCCGCCCTCCTCTGCTTCGGTCGCCGCCAACATCCGCCGTCTGAAGACGTACGCCATCGTCTGGGTCGACCCCTCCACCAAGCTCCACACCCTCGTCGACCGCGTCGGCGGCGAGAACCCCACCTGGAATGAGAAATTCCTCTTCCGGGTCCCCGCCGGTTTCCTCGCCAATGACTCCTCCTCCGCGGTCCACATAGAGATCTACGCCGTCGGCCTCCTCGTCGACTCCCTCGTCGGCACTGTCGACTTCTTGGTCGGCAACCAGAGGCTGCTCTCCAAGCCTCTCGGCCACCCCTCGTTCGCCGCTGTTGGGATCCGCCGCCCCTCTGGCCGGTTCCTTGGAGTCCTCAACGTCGGCACGGCGCTCCTGCCTCTCCACCGCGTCTCATCTCTGGCCGCAGACGTGCTCCTCAGCAGCCGAGTGGACGCCATAGGTTACCGGGCCCTCATGAGCGAGAACTTCCCCAGCCACAAGCTCCGGCGCCAGAGGCCCCCGGCGCCTCCAGCGGCTGAAAGCTCGACCGGCCAATTCAAAGGCTCTCCTCCACCACGCGTGCTCAAGGAGCGGAATGTAGAGACGGAGAGCAGCCCCGGCGTGGAGGCGGAGGCGACCAAGGAAGAAAGCCCCGGTTTCAAAAGAACGGACAGCTTGGACCCCTCGGATCAAAACTGCATCACAACGGAGCCGCCCGCAGGCGATGGGCGATCCTGATCATAGGAAGGCAAAGCCCGTCTTCATATCTTACTGGGTTGCTTCTGGTCTCATCGGTAATCCTGAAGAAGTCATCTTCTTCCAGGATTCCCCATTTCTTGAGAACTCTGCTGAGATTTCTTCCTGGTTTCCTGATGGGTTCATCTGCTCACCCTTCTTTGAACAAGGGATTGGCATCCCTTCAACACCCCCCAAACCCTCAAGGCAGACAGATTTGCAGGTAGATTCTTTTGTAAACATTGGTGGGTCAATTTGTTCTTTTTCTCTTCCTTTTTCCTCTCTTTCCCAACCATGATTTCTTCCCTGTTACTGTGAGATACCCCATCATTTCATCATATGTTCATGAGTGTGTACTTGGAGGCTGTTAATTTCAAGAACCATGGTGACCAGGGTTTGAGGGGAAAAAAAAAGGAAGTAGCAGAAATGATCTCTTTTATTCTTTATGGTATTGTTTTCCAAATATCCACACTTTCCCAGTATTAAAACTTGAATGCACAAAGGTGTCATTTGCAAGGGAAATCGCTTATATAATTCACAGACTTGCTTGGCAAACTTTAAAATTTAAAATTGAGCACTTGAGGCCTACCTAGGTATCGTTTGGAACTGCCTTAGTGACAGATTTTGAAACTAAAATTTTTGACAAAATCTACCACAGTTTCAAATGTCTTCTGTTGTTTCGGAATGTGTGAGAATCGTTGCGCCCATTGAAAGAGAGAGAGAGAGAGAGAAAAAAAAATCTCACTCCCTCCTTGCAAAAGCGGAATAGAGGCCGCTTTTGATTGGGCGACGATGGTAGTCTGTCGTCCTTGCTCTTTGCCGACAATTTTTACTTTTTTTTTATTTTGTTTAAAAAGTTTCATAGCTTTCACACAAACGGTGCGGCAGGCGAGGTAAAAGCAACCATCTGACAGCTTTTGCAGAGAAATCGGCTTTTGTAAATTTTCTATTTATAAATAGCTATTCCAAACGATGCCTTAGGCACCGTTTGGTAGAGAAGTTACAAAAAGAAAATTTTACAGAAGTTGATTCTTGCAAGTTTCTGACACATGAACACACATGAACAGATTGTTATAATGACTTTTAAAAGTTGATCCTCTCATTTGGAACAACCGCAGTGGAAAGAGAAGTTTTTAAGATATTTTACTATTTTACCCCTCATTTTGTTTCAGCAGGCACAGCGTAATTAACAAGCAAAAGTGCTGCAACTTTTTTGAAAGCGGCTTGCAGGCCACTTTTCGGAAGATAGAAAGAGAACCCCCGTTCTCTCCGTCTCTCTCCTGAGCGCGCAAAGCGTTTTTCACGCAATTTGAGGTAGACTATTTCTATTTGGTACCATTTTAGATTCTGTCGGTAATTTTTTTCTCAAAATCACTGCAATAGTCACTCCCAAACGGTGCCTAAGTGTTCGTCACAATTCAGCTTGTTGTCTTTTCAGCAACACTGGACCTCGCTTGGTTGTTTTTTTTTTTGTTGGATTTTTTTTGTTTTTAGTCTTTATGACCATCTGCAACCGTCTCTTGATCCTCCTGTGGGATTGATTTCCAAGTGATTTTTAAGAAAACATTAAACTAGTTAATAAAGCTTCTCCTATCATTTGAAAAGGTTCCTTCTCGGAAATTTGTTGACTACATTGATAAACTTTTGTTTTTATTTTTGAACTTCTTTTTTTAATGTAAAATAGCCAGATTACCCTTCTTAAATAAGAAAAAATTTATGTGAGAAGTACTTTTGTGTAAATAAATCCGTAATAAAAGTTCATGCCAAAATCCTTTTTTTAGTTACTTAGAAGGATTTTCTTAAATTTGGGGGTTTGGGGGGTTCAATAGTTTGCAAAGTAACTTTAATCCCTTGTCTTTCCAAAGGTCTCTCGCTCCCCTCCCATAAGTAATTGGGCCTAAAATACTGGAAGACCCAGACAATTGCCATGGTAATGGGCCGTCCGTTCCAAGTTCTTGGCCCACCAGACGATCTGTAGCAAAGCAGTTTTGTTGCTAGGAAATGCTTACCCATATGTAGTTGGGCCTCATTAGTCGATGTCTGCACCATACGGTAGCTCAACTGATCCATAAACGGCCTTATTAGCATTTTTGAATTTTCGCCAACAAGTTGGAAAAAATTAAATTTCCACATTAAGATTGTAAGAGTAATCTAAAAAATGATGCTTTGCAACTTCATGGACGTCTCATTAAAGCCCCTTTTCACGTTCCAAGTAATAATCCCAATCATATCTTTACTTGCACTACGGTGTTATATGTAGTGATCTAGATTCTTATAAAGAATTCGATAAATAAAAGAGCTCATTAACATAGGTAATAACCTATCAGACTATCTTACTTAGACTCTCGGATTCTCAACTAGTAATAATCTAACCTTAAATCTATCTCATAGAACACATTAATTTGACTTCAAGTCATCAATCTTCAGCAATGTATACTTATTCTTCACAGTTACTCAGTTCAACTATCGATAATTGATGCACTACTGCAAACTACCATCATTCTTCTCTATGAACAATACCAAAGCACCTCAAGGGGAAGGACTAGGCATGATGAATCTCTTTTCTAGTAATTCCTGCAACTGAGACTTCAGTTCTCTCATTTCAACTGGATCTATGTGGTATAGTGCCTTAGGAAGTACGAATCGAGAGGGGGGTGAATCGACTCAAACACACACACTATTTTTGAATATTTTAATTTCCACACTCTTAAGCAATTAGATAAATACTAACACAACAATACTCCTATTCTAAGCGTGTGTATAATGGAGGTAGAAGATATAGAGCAAATCACACAAAGAACACACCAAATTTTTAGGTGGTTTGGCAACACAACATGTGCCCCTATGTACACCCCCCACAATTTTGAGGCCTACACTAAGAATAAACTCCTACCACACACACGCGTTCCTCCATGGTGCACAACATACACCTATCGACATACACACAGACAAACAATCCCATGGTCCACACACACGTGTGCCAAGAACCGAGCACAACAAAAGAACCACTCGTTGTCCGAGAACTAAGATAAAGAACAAAGGAAGAACAAATGATAAACACTTAGTTTGTAAATTCCCCTTTGTTCTGGTCGTTCTGTTGAACTCTATTGCCTCTACGAACATGGTGTAGCAAACGGTCATTGTACGCTCGTCCAATTGACGATTACGAATTAAAACTTACCTTTCCTCGTCCTTCTTTCAACTAGCAACCTTTAGGATCAAAGAATTTCATCCAAGCACGAGTAGGTCCTGATTAGCACTCTCTTGTAGCACTCTGAAAATTTTCGGTAATTGAAAATTGGAGAAAAATGGAAAATGTGACCATTTAATAACTTAAAACGAGTTAAATACTTATGCATCATTATCGCATGTGTAAAAATACATAAAAATTTTGTAAAAATTATAGTTAGACTTTAAATAATACTCTCTAATGACCCATAAAAAATTTGGGTCAAGAAAATTTTTTTGGACCATGTTTAAGAATTATTACGACTTATTTTCGTAATTAAGGAATAAGTCGAAAACTCATTATCATTTATACATAAAAGGGTCAAAAATTAAAATAATAATTATTTGCGCACTTCAAACAATGGGCATGAACATCCCAATGAGAGAAACAGGCCAATAGATGTCTCTTGGGCCACAAATAAATTCAAGATGGAAAAATAATTCAAAATTCAGAAATATTAACTAAAGGAGAATAATGGGTTAAGTTCTCACCCAATCCACATTTATTGGACCCCAAATTGAGCCCAATTCGTGGATACAATCTAGAATATGTTTCTTAATGTGTTTCCATCACAAATTGGTAGAGAAATCTCCAAGGGATGAAACGAATAGACTAAACTCATACCTTGAGTTTCCTAATCTAATTAGGACTCCTAAACACACCCCTCCCTATAAGTTAAACCCCTCTCTTCTATGGGACGACCCTTAGGGTTACTATAAACATGCTTAGAGGCTTAGAAGGCTTGGGATTCGCAAGGAGAGGGTTGGGAAAGAAGCAACTCTGTACTCATCTTCCTCTTGGACCTGCAAATGAGCGTTCTCTTGTTCGACTTCAAAGGTTAGTAGAAGCTCGACCAAACCAAGCAAACCATATACCCCTAGAAAGTCCTTCGAGTCTACTTTTATATGAAACCATTTTGCCCAATTGTTACGCAGTGTGTTGGACGTATTAAGAAGATCTTTGCATTACTGTTGAAACTAGGGTTTTTTGGGAGCACGATTTTCTTTCACCAAAAGGTAGGTAGTCTCTGGGCCAAACCTTAATTAAACTCATACATGTTTGCATATATATGTTTAGATTATGTTTGTATTATTTTCTCAATTTTTATCTTGTTGTGTCATCGAATTAAATCAAGTATTATCATATTATTATTTCAGTCATGACAAACCCTTGCACTTTCTTGCGAATTCTCTACCTCTCACATGAGTCGTTTTTAGATTGAGCACTCAACATGAATATTGTTTCCCTCTGAGTCTAGTTTCCATAGACACATGTTTCCCTAATTTTCATAGAGTATATAGAGTTGATTTCGCGGAATTCCGTTCCGGGGCCGAAATTCCGCCGCGGAGCATGTGTACTACTACACCGATTGTCGTACCGCTTGGGTAGGAAGCGGATATTTGTTCACCATGCGATCGGAACGGCCCGCGAGGCCTCAATTCGGAATTGGCACTTCGACCCGGTCGACACAAGGTCGCATTCGGAGATTTCCGATTCGGCGCCCAAATTCCTCTCCGGGAACATGGTCGCGGGCATAACTTTCTGCTCGGTTATCAAAATCGCTTATAAGACCCCAATTCGGAATCGACACTCAGAGGTGCCCGTCGCCCCCTTATTGCCTCAGGCGATAAGACGTTGTTTTGGGGTCAAAAAACGTTCGTTTCGCACTCTAAAATTGCGATTCCAGTCGACGATCTCCCCGATTTCAAGGTTTTCTGGTAGTAGTGCCTCCCTCGATTACACGAATCGATGGCAGGGCCAACACACAGAGTCAGCCTATCATGGCGATCGGAAGTCGTGTTCAACTCAGCTCGAGATCTCCACCCCAGGTCCAAGATATGGGTGCACGAACATCGCCGATATATTCTCCCCCTCCGGTTTATTCCCACCCCTTCAGCGAAAGAACTGAGCATAACTTTTCGTCCGGGTATCGGAATCTCTTATGTGACCACAATTCGGAATCGGCACTCCGAGACGGTCGACAGGGCGCTGATTTCGCAGAATTCCATTCTGGGGCCGAAATTCCATCACGGAGTGTGTGTACTAGTACACTGATTGTCGTACCCCTTGGGTAGAATGCAGATATTTGTTCGCCCGGCGATCGGAACGGCCCACGAGACTCCAATTCGGAATCGGCACTTCGACACAGTCGGCAAAAGGTCGCATTCGGAGATTTCCGGTCCGGCGCCCAAATTTCTCTCTGGGAGCGTGGTCGTGGGCTGTCGATGCGATTGCATACGGACACCCCTTCGCTTAAACAGGTATAACTTTTCGCTCGGTTATCAGAATCACTTATAATACCCCAATTCGGAATCGACACTCATAGGCGCCCGTCGCCCCCTTATTGCCTCAGGTGATAAGACGTCGTTACGGGGTCAAAAAACCTTCGTTTCGTACTCCGAAATAGCAATTCCAGTCGACAATATCCCCAATTCCAAGGTTTTCTGGCAGTAGCGCCTCCCTCGATTACGCGAATTGCTGGCGGGGCCAACACACGGAGTCCGCCTATCACGGCGATCAGAAGTCGTGTTCAACTCGGCTCGAGATCTCCACCCCAGGTCGTAGATATGGGTGCACGAACATCGTCAATATAGTCACCCCCTCCGGTTTATTCCCACCCCTTCAGCGAAAAAACTAGGCATAACTTTCGGCCCGGGCATCGGAATCGCTTATGTGACCACAATTCGGAATCGGCACTCCGAGACGGTCGACAGGGCGCTGATTTCGCAGAATTCCATTATGGGGCCGAAATTCCATCACGGAGTGTGTGTACTAGTACACTGATTGTCGTACCCCTTGGGTAGAATGCAGATATTTGTTCGCCCGGCGATCGGAACGGCCCGCGAGACTCCAATTCGGAATCGGCACTTCGACACAGTCGGCAAAAGGTCGCATTCGGAGATTTCCGGTCCGGCGCCCAAATTTCTCTCTGGGAGCGTGGTCGTGGGCTGTCGATGCGATTGCATACGGACACCCCTTCGCTTAAACAGGTATAACTTTTCGCTCGGTTATCAGAATCACTTATAATACCCCAATTCGGAATCGACACTCATAGGCGCCCGTCGCCCCCTTATTGCCTCAGGTGATAAGACGTCGTTACGGGGTCGAAAAACCTTCGTTTCGTACTCCGAAATAGCAATTCCAGTCGACGATATCCCCAATTCCAAGGTTTTCTGGCAGTAGCGCCTCCCTCGATTACGCGAATCGCTGGCGGGGCCAACACACGGAGTCAGCCTATCACGGCGATCAGAAGTCGTGTTCAACTCGGCTCAAGATCTCCACCCCAGGTCGTAGATATGGGTGCACGAACATCGTCAATATAGTCACCCCCTCCGGTTTATTCCCACCCCTTCAGCGAAAAAACTAGGCATAACTTTCGGCCCGGGCATCGAAATCGCTTATGTGACCACAATTCGGAATCGGCACTCTGAGATGGTCGACAGGGTGCTGATTTCGCTGAATTCTGTCCCAGAGCCATTATTCTGTGGCGGAGCGCGTGTACTAGTACACCGATTGTCGTACCCCTTGGGTAGGACGCAGATATTTGTTCGCCAGGCGATCGGAACGGCCCGCGAGGCCCCAATTCGGAATAGGCACTTCGACCCGGTCGGCACAAGGTCGCATTCGGAGATTTCCGGTCCGGCGCCCAAATTCCTCTCCGGGAGCATGGTCGCAGGCTGCCGATGCGATCGCATAGGGACACCCCTTCGCTCAAACGGGCATAACTTTTTGCTCGGTTATCAGAATCTCTTATAAGACCCCAATTCGGAATCGGCACTTAGAGGCGTCCGTCTCCCCCTTATTGCCTCAAGCAATAAGACGCCATTTTGGGGTCAAAAAATCTTCGTTTTGCACTCCGAATTGCGAGTCCAGCCAATGATATCCCCGATTCCAAGGTTTTCTCACAATAGCGCCTCCCTCGATTACGCGAATCGCTGGCGGGGCCAACACACAGAGTAGGCCTATCACGGCGATCGGAAGTCGTGTTCAACTCGGCTCGAGATCTCCACCCCTGGTCGTAGATATGGGTGCACGAACATCGCCCATATAGTCACCCCTCCGGTTTTTTCCCACCCCTTCAGCGAAAGAACTGGGCATAACTTTCCGCCCGGGCATTGGAATCGCTTATAAGACCCCAATTCGGAATCGGCACTCAGAGGCGTCCGTCGCCCCCTTATTGCCTCAGGCGATAAGGCATCGTTTCGGGGTCTAAAAACCTTCGTTTCGCACTCCGAAATTGCGATTTCAATAGACGATCTCCCTGATTCCAAGGTTTTCTAGCAGTAGCGCCTCCCTCGATTACGCGAATCACTTGCGGGGCCAACACACGGAGTCGGCCTATCACGGCGATCGGAAATCGTGTTCAACTCGGCTCGAGATCTCCACCCCTGGTCCCGGATATGGGTGCACGAACATCGCCGATATAGTCACCCCCTCCAGTTTATTCCCACCCCTTCAGCGAAAGAACTGGGCATAACTTTCCTCCCGGGCATCGGAATCGCTTATGTGACCACAATTCGGAATCGGCACTCCAAGACGGTCGACAGGGCGCTGATTTCGCGGAATTCCGCTCCGGGGCCGAAATTCCGCCGCGGAGCGTGTGTACTAGTACCCTGATTGTCGTACCCCTTGGGTAGGATGCGGATATTTGTTCGCCCGGCGATCGGAACGGCCCGCGAGGCCCCAATTCGGAATCGGCACTTCGACCCGGTCGGCACAAGGTCGCATTCAGAGATTTCCGGTCCGGCGCCCAAATTCCTCTCCAGGAGCGTGGTCGCGGGCTATCGATGCGATCGCATACGTACACCCCTTCGCTCAAACGGGCATAACTTTCCGCTCAGTTATCAGAATCGTTATAAAACCCCAATTCGGAATCGACACACAGAGGCGCCCGTCGCCCCCTTAATGCCTCAACCAATAAGACGTCCTTTCGGGGTCAAAAAACCTTCATTTCGTACACCGAAATTGCAATTCCAACCGACGATCTCCCCGATTCCAAGGTTTTCTGGCAGTAGCGCCTCCCTCGATTACGTGAATCGCTGGCGGGGTTAACACACGGAGTCCGCCTATCATGGCGATCGAAAGTCGTGTTCAACTCGGCTCGAGATCTCCACCCCAGGTCGTAGATATGGGTGCACAAGCATCACCAATATAGTCACCCCTCCGGTTTATTCCCACTCCTTCAGCGAAAGAACTGAGCATAACTTTCCTCCCGGGCATCAGAATTGCTTACGTGACCACAATTCGGAATCGGCACTTTGAGACGGTCGACAGGGCGCTGATTTCGCGGAATTCCGTTTTGGAGCAGAAATTCCTCGGCGGAGCGTGCGTACAAGTACACCGATTGTCGTCCCCCATGGGTAGGACGCGAATATTTGTTCGCCCGGCGATTGGAACGGCCCGCGAGGCCCCAATTTGGATTCGACACTTCGACCCGGTCGGCACAAGGTCGCATTCGGAGATTTCCGGTCCGGTGCCCAAATTCCTCTCCGGGAGCGTGGTCGCGAACTGCCAATGCGATCACATACGGACACCCCTTCGCTCAAACGAGCATAATTTTCCGCTCGGTTATCAGAATCGGTTATAAGATCCCAATTCTGAATCGGCACTCAGAGGCGCTCGTCTTCTGTTATTGCCTGAGGCAATTAGATGTCATTTTGGGGTCGAAAAACTTTCGTTTTGGACTCCAAAATAGCGATTCCAGCCGACGATCTCCCCGATTTCAAAGTTTTCTGGCAATAGCGCCTCCCTCGATTACGCGAATCGCTGGCGGGGCTGACACACAAAGTCGGCCTATCATGGCGATCGGAAGTCGTGTTCAATTCGGCTTGAGATCTCCACCACAGGTCGTAGATATGGGTGCACGAATATCGCCGATATAGTTACCCCTACAGTTTATTCCCACCCCTTCAGCGAAAGAACTGGGCATAACTTTCTGCCCGGGCATCGGAATCGCTTATGTGACCACAATTCGGAATCGGCACTCTGAGACGGTCGACAGGGCACTGATTTCGTGGAAATCCGTTTCGGGGCCAAAATTCCGCCGTAGAGCGTGTGTACTAGTACACCGATTGTCGTACCCCTTGGGTAGGACGCGGATATTTGTTCACCTAGCGATCGGAACGGCCCGTGAGGCCCCAACTCGGAATCGTCACTTCGACACGGTAGGCACGGGGTCGCATTCGGAGATTTACGGTCCGGCGCCTAAATTCCTCTCAGGGAGCGTGGTCGCGGGCTGCCGATGCGATCGCATACGGACACCCCTTCTCTCAAACGGGCATAACGTTCTGCTCAGTTATCAGAATCGCTTATAAGACCCCAATTCAGAATCGACACTCAGATGTGCCCTTCACACCCTTCTTGCCTCAGGCGTTAAGACGTCGTTTTGGGGTCGAAAAACATTTGTTTCGCACTCCAAAATTACGATTCCAGACAACATTCTCCCCGATTCCAAGGTTTTCTGGCAATAGCGCCTCCCTCGATTACGCGAATCGCTGGCGGGGCCAACACACGGAGTCAGCCTATCACGGAGATCGGAAGTCGTGTTCAACTCGGCTCGAGATCTCCACCCCACGTCCAAGATATGGGTGCACGAACATCGCCGATATAGTCACCCCCTCCGGTTTATTCCCACCCCTTCAGCGAAAGAACTGGGCATAACTTTCCACCCGGGCATCGGAATCGCTTATGTGACCACAATTCGGAATCGGCACTCCGAGACGGTCGACAGGGCACTGAATGCGCGGAATACCGTTCCACAGCCTAAATTCCACCCCGGAGCGTGTGTACTAGTACACCGATTGTCGTACCCCATGGGTAGGATGCAGATATTTGTTCGCCCGGCGATCGGAACGGCCCGGGAGGCCCCAATTCAGAATTGGCACTTCGACCCGGTCGGCACAATGTCGCATTCGGAGATTTCCGGTCCGGCGCCCAAATTCCTCTCCGGGAGCGTGGTCGCGGGCTGCCGATAAGATCGCATACGGACACCCCTTCGCTCAAACGGACATAACTTTCCGCTCGGTTATCAGAATCGCTTATAAGAACCCAATTCGGAATCGACACTCAGAAGTGCCCATGGCCCCATAATTGCCTCCAGTGATGAGATGTCGTTTCAGGGTCAAAAAACCTTCATTTCGCACTCCGAAATTGCGATTCCAGCCGACGATCTCCCCGATTCCAAGGTTTTCTGGCAGTAGCACCTCCCTCGATTACGCGAATCGTTGGCGGGGTCAACCCACAGAGTCGGCCTATCATGGCGATCGGAAATCGTGTTCAACTCAACTCGAGATCTTCACCCCACGTCCAAGATATGGGTGCACGAACATCGCCGATATAGTCACCTCTCCAGTTTATTCCCACCCCTTCAGCGAAAGAACTGGGCATAACTTTCTACCCGGGCATCGGAATCTTTTATGTGACCACAATTCAGGATCGTCATTTCGAGACGATCGACAGGGCGCTGATTTCGCAGAATTCTGTTTCGGGGGCGAAATTTCTCCGCGAAGCGTGTGTACTAGTACACCGATTGCTGTACCCCTTGGGTAGGATGCGGATATTTGTTCGCCCAGCGATCGAAACGGCTCGCGAGGCCCCAATTCGGAATCGTCACTTCGATCTGGTCGGCACAAGGTCACATTCGGAGATTTCCACTTCGGTGCCCAAATTCCTCTCTGGGAGCATGGTCGCGGGCTGCCGATGCGATCGCATACGGACACCCCTTCGCTGAAACGTGCATAACATTCCGCTCGGTTATCAGAATAGCCTATAAGACCCCCAATTCGTAATCGGCACTCAGAGGCGCCCGTCGTCCACTTATTGCCTCAGGTGATAAGACGTCGTTCCGGGGTCGAAAAACCTTCGTTTCACACTCTGAAATTGCGATTCCAGCCGAAGAACTCCTCGATTTGAAGGTTTTCTAGCAGTAGCGCCTCCCTCGATTACGCGAATCGCTGGCGGCGCCAACACACAGAGTCAGCCTATCATGGTGATCGGAGGTCGTGTTCAACTTGGCTCGAGATCTCCACCCCAGGTCCAAGATATGGGTGCACGAACATCGCCGATATAGTCACCCCCTCCGGTTTATTCTCACCCCTTTAGCGAAAGAACTGCGCATAACGTTCCGCCCAGGCATCGGAATCGCCTATGTGACAACAATTCGGAATCGGCACTTCGAGACGGTCTACAGGGTGCTGATTTCACGGAATTCTATTTTGGGGCCGAAATTTCACCGCGGAGCGTGTGTACTTGTACACCGATTGTCGCACCCCTTGGGTAGGACGCGGATATTTGTTCACCCGGCGATTGGAACGGCCCGCGAGCCCCCAATTCAGAATCGTCACTTCGACCCGGTAGGCACAAGGTCGTATTCGTAGATTTCCGTTTCGACGCCCAAATTCCTCTCCGGGAGCGTGGTCGCCGGCTGCCGATGCGATCGCATACGGACACCCCTTCGCTCAAACAGGCATAACCTTTCGCTCGGTTATCAGAATTGCTTATAAGACCCCAATTCGGAATCGGCACTCAGAGGCGCCCGTTGCGCCATTACTACCCCAGGCAATAAGATGTCGTTTCGGGGTCGAAAAACCTTCATTTTGCACTCCGAAATTGCGATTCTAGCTGACGATCTCCCTGATTCCATGGTTTTCTTGCAGTAGCGCCACCCTCGATTACGCGAATCGCTAGAAGGGCCAACACACGGAGTCGGCCTATCACGGCGATCGGAAGTCGTGTTCAACTCGGCTCGAGATCTCCACCCCAGGTCTAAGATATGGGTGCACGAACATCGCCGATATAGTCACCCCCTCCGGTTTATTCCCACCCCTTCAGCGATAGAACTGGGCATAACTTTCCGCCCGGGCATCGTAATCGCTTATGTGACCACAATTCGGAATCGGCACTCCGAGACGGTCGGCATGGCACTGATTTCAGGGAATTCCATTCCGGGGCAAAAATTCTGTGGCGGAGCGTGTGTTCTAGTACACCAATTATCGTACCCCTTGGGTAGGTCATAGATATCGGTGCACGAACATCGCCGATATAGTCACCCCCTCCAGTTTATTCCCACCCCTTCAGCGAAAGAACTGGACATAACTTTCCGCTCGGGCATCGGAATCGCTAATGTGACCACAATTCGAAATCGGCACTCCAAGACGGTCGACAGGCCGCTGATTTCGCAGAATTCCGTTTCGGGGCCGAAATTCCGCCGCGGAGCGTGTGTACTAGTACACCGATTGTCATACCCCTTGGGTAGGACGCTGATATTTGTTCGCCTAGTGATCAGAACGGACAGCGAGGCCCCAATTCAGAATCGTCACTTCGACCCAGTCGGTTCAAGGTCGCATTCGGAGTTTTCCGGTCCGGCGCCCAAATTCCGCTCGGTTATCAGAATACGGACTGTCAATGTGATCGCAAACGGACACCCCTTCGCTCAAATGAGCATAACTTTCCGCTCGATCATCAGAATCGCTAATAAGACCACAATTCGTAATCGGCACTCAGAGACGCCTGTCGTTCCCTTATTGCCTCAGACGATAAGACATCGTTTCGGGGTAGAAAAACCTTTGTTTGGCACTCCAAACTTGTGATTCCAGTCGACGATCTCCCCAATTCCAAGGTTTTCTAGCAGTAGCGCCTCCCTCGATTACGCGAATCGCTGGCGGGGCCAACATACGGACTCGGCCTATCACGACGATCGGAAGTCGTGTTCTACTTGGCTCGAGATCTCCACCCCAAGTCTTAGATATGGGTGCACGAATATCACCGATATAGTCACCCCCTCCGGTTTATTCCCACCCCTTCAGCTAAAGAACTGGGCAGAACTTTCTGCCCGTGCATCGGAATCGCTTATGTGACCACAATTCGGAATCTACACTCAGAGACAGTCGACAGGGCACTGAATCTGTGGAATTTCGTTCCGGGGCCGAAAATTCCACCATGGAGCGTGTGTACTAGTACACCGATGGTCGTATCCCTTGGGTAGGACACAGATATTTATTCGCCCAGTGATTGTAATGGCCTGCGAGCCCCCAATTCGGAATCGGCACTTCGACCCGATCAGCACAAGGTCGCATTCGGAGATTTCTGGTCCGGCGCCCACATTCCTCTCCGGGAGTGTGGTCGCGGGCTGCTGATGCGATCTCATACGGACCCCCCTTCACTCTAACGGGCATAACTTTTCGCTCGGTTATCAGAATCGTTATAAAACCCCAATTCGGAATCGACACACAGAGGCGTCCGTCGCCCCCTTATTACCTCAACCAATAAGACGTCGTTTCGGGGTCGAAAAACCTTCATTTTGCACACCGAAATTGCGATTCCATCCGACGATCTCCCCGATTCGAAGGTTTTCTCGCAGTAGCGCCTCCTTCGATTACGCGAATCGCTGGCGGGACCAACACACGGAGTCGACCTATCACGCCGATCGGAAGTCGTGTTCAACTCGGCTCGAGATCGTCACCCCAGGTCGTTGATATCGGTGCACGAACATCGCCGATATAGTCACCCCTCCAGTTTATTCCCACCCCTTCAGCGAAAGAACTGGACATAACTTTCCGCTCGGGCATCGGAATCGCTTATGTGACCACAATTCGGAATCGGCACTCCAAGACGGTCGACAGGCTGCTGATTTCGCGGAATTCTGTTTCGGGGCCGAAATTCCTCCGCTAAGCGTCTGTACTAGTACATCGATTGTCGTACCCCTTGGGTAGGACGCAGATATTTATTCGCCTAGCGATCGGAATGGCCAGCGAGACCCCAATTCGGAATTGTTACTTCGACCCAGTCGGTACAAGGTCGCATTCGGAGTTTTCCGGTCCGGCGCCCAAATTCCGCTCGGTTATCAGAATACGGACTGCCGATGCGATCGCATACGGATACCCCTTCGCTCAAACGGGCATAACTTTTCGCTCGATCATCAGAATCGCTTATAAGACCCCAATTCGTAATCGGTACTCAGAGGCGAATGTCGCCCCCTTATTGCCTCAGACGATAAGACATCATTTCGGGTTAGAAAAACCTTTGTTTGGCACTCCAAAATTGTGATTCCAGCCGACGATTTCCCCGATTCCAAGGTTTTCTGGCAGTAGCACCTCCCTCGATTACGCGAATCGCTGGCGGGGCCAACACACGGACTCGGCCTATCACGATGATCGGAAGTCATGTTCAACTCGGCTCGAGATCTCCACCCCAGGTCCTAGATATGGGTGCACGAGCATCACCGATATAGTCACCCCCTCCGCCTTATTCACACCCCTTCTGCTAAAGAACTGGGCAGAACTTTCTGCCTGGGCATCAGAATCGCTTATATGACCACATTTCGGAATCGACACTCAGAGACGGTCGATAGGGCGTTGATTTTGCGGCATTTCGTTCCGGGGCCGAAATTCCACCATGGAGCTTGTGTACTAGTACACCGATGGTCGTACCCCTTGGGTAGGAAGCAGATATTTGTTCGCCCGGTGATTGTAACGGCCCGCGAGGCCCCAATTCGGAATCGGCACTTCGACCCGGTCAGCACAAGGTCGCATTCGGAGATTTCCTGTCCGGTGCCCAAATTTCTCTACGAGAGCGTGGTCGCGGGCTGCCGATGCGATCTCATACGGACACCCCTTCGCTCAAACGGGCATAACTTTCTGCTCGGTTATCAGAATCACTTATAAGACCCCAATTCGGAATTGACACTCAGAGGCGCCCATTGCCCCCTTACTTTCTGAAGTGATAAGTCGTCGTTTCAGGGTCTAAAAACCTTCATTTCGCACTCCGAAATTGCGATTCCAGCCGATGATCTCCCTGATTCCAAGGTTTTCTGGCAGTAGCGCCTCCCTCGATTACGCGAATCGCTGGCGGGGCCAACACACGGAGTTGGCCTATCACCGCGATCGGAAGTCGTGTTCAACTCGGCTCGAGATCTTCACCCCGGGTCGTAGATATCGATGCACGAACATCGCCGATATAGTCACCCCTTCAGTTTATTCCCACCCCTTCAGTGAAAGAACTGGGCATAACTTTCCGCTCGGGCATCGGAATCGCATATGTGACCACAATTCGGAATCAGCACTCCAAGACGGTCGACAGGCCGCTGATTTCTTGGAATTCCATTTCGGGGCCGAAATTCCTCCGCGGAGCGTGTGTACTAGTACACCGATTGTCGTACCCCTTAGGTAGGACGCAAATATTTGTTCGCCCAGCGATCGGAACGGCCAGCGAGGCCCCAATTCAGAATCGTCACTTCGACCCAGTCGGTAAAAGGTCGCATTCGGAGTTTTCCAGTCCGGCGCCCAAATTCCGCTCGGTTATCAGAATACGGACTGCCGATGAGATCGCATACGGACACCCCTTCGCTCAAACAGGCATAACTTTCCGCTCGGTTATCAGAATCGCTTATAAGACCCCAATTCGTAATCGGCACTCAGAGGCGCATGTCGCCCCCTTATTGCCTCAGGCAATAAGACATCGTTTAGGGGTCAAAAAACCTCTGTTTGGCACTCAGAATTTGTGATTCCAGCCGACGATCTCCCCAATTCCAAGGTTTTCTGGCAGTAGCGCCACCCTCGATTACGCGAATCGCTGGAGGGGCCAACACACGGAGTCGGCCTATCACGGAGATCGGAAGTCGTGTTCAACTCGGCTCATGATCTCCATCCCAGGTCCAAGATATGGGTGCACGAACATCGCCGATATAGTCACCCCCTCCGGTTTATTCCCACCCCTTCAGCGATAACATCGGAATCGCTTATGTGACCACAATTCAGAATCGGCACTCAGAGACGGTGACAGGTCGTTGATTTTGCGGAATTCCGTTTCGGGGCCGAAATTCCACCGCGGAGCGTGTGTACTCGTGCACCGATTGTCATACCCCTTGGGTAGGACGCAGATATTTATTCGCCCGATGATCGGAACAGCCCGCGAGGCCCCAATTCAGAATCGGCACTTCGACCCGATCGGCACAACCTCACATTCGGAGATTTTCGGTCCGGTGCCCAAATTCCTCTCCGTGAGCGTGGTCGCGGGCTGCCGATGCGATCATATACGGACACCCCTTCGCTAAAACGAGTATAATTTTCCGCTCGATTATTAGAATCGCTTATAAGACCCCAATTCGGAATCGACACTCAGAGGCGCCTGGCGCCCCCTTATTGCCTAGAGTGAAAAGATGTCGTTTCAGGGTCAAAAAACCTTTGTTTCGTACTCCAAAATTACGATTCCAGCGGACAATCTCTACGACTCCAATTTTTTCTGTCAGTAGCACCTCCCTCGATTATGTGAATCGTTGGCGGGGACAACACACGGAGTCAGCCTATCACGACGATCGGAAGTTGTGTTCAAGTCGGCTCGAGATCTCCAACCCAGGTCGTAGATATGGGTGCACGAACATCGTCAATATGGTCACCCCCTCCGGTTTATTCCCACCCCTTCTGTGAAAGAATTGGGCAGAACTTTCTGCCCGGGCATCGGAATCGCTTATGTGACCACAATTCGGAATCGGCACTCCGAGACGGTCGACAGGGCACTGACTTCGCGGAATTCCGTTACGGGGCCAAAATTCCACCGCGGAGCATTTGTACTAGTACACTGATTGTCATACCCCTTGGGTAGGATGCAGATATTTGTTCGCCCGGTGATCTGAACGACCCACGAGGCTCTAATTCGGAATCGTCACTTCGACCCGGTCGGCACAAGGTCGCACTCGGAGATTTCCTGTTCGGCGCCCAAATTCCTCTCCGGGAGTGTGGTCGCGGGCTGCCGATGCGATCTCATACAGACACCCCTTCGCTCAAACGGGCATAACTTTTCGCTCGGTTATCAGAATCGCTTATAAGACCTCAATTCGCAATCAGCACTCAGAGACGCTCGTTGCCCCCTTATTGCCTCGGGCAATAAGCCAACATTTCGGGGTTAGAAAACCATCATTTCGCACTCTGAAATTGCGATTCCAGTTGACAAGCTCCCCGATTCTAAGGTTTTTTGGCAATAATGCCTCCCTCGATTACGCGAATCGCTGGCGGGGCCAACACACGGAGTCGGCTTATCACGGCGATCAGAAGTCGTGTTCAGCTCGGCTCGAGATCTCCACCCCATGTCCAAGATATGGGTGCACGAACATCGCCGATATAGTCACCCCCTCCTGTTTATTCCCATCCCTTCAGCGAAAGAACTGGGCATAACTTTCCGCCTTGGCATCGGAATCGCTTATGTGACCACAATTCGGAATCGGCACTCCGAGACGGTCGACATGGCACTGATTTTGCGGAATTCTGTTCCGAGGCCGAAATTCCGCCGTGGAGCGTGTGTACTAGTACACCGATTGTCGTACCCCTTGCGTAGGACGCAGATATTTGTTCGCCCGGCGATCGAAACGGCCCGCGAGGCCCCAATTCGGAATCGTCAGTTCGACCCCGTCGGCACAAGATCGCATTCGGATATTTCCGGTCCGGCGCCCAAATTCCTCTCCGGGAGCGTGGTCGCGGGCTGCCGATGCGATCGCATACGGAGACCCCTTCGCTCAAACGAGTATAACTTTTCGCTCGGTTTTCAAAATTGCTTATAAGACCCAAATTTGGAATCTACACTCAAAGTCGCCCGTTGCCCCCTAATTGCCTCAGGCGATAAGACGTCATTTTGGGATCGAAAAACCTTCATTTCACTCTCCAAAATTCTGATTCCAGACGACGATCTCCCCGATTCGAAGGTTTTCTGGCAGTGTCGCCTCCCTCGATTACGTGAATCGCTGGTCGGGGCCAACACTTGGAGTCCCCCTATCACGGCGATCAGAAGTTGTGTTCAACTCGGCTCGAGATCTCCACCCCAGGTCAAAGATATGGGTGCATGAACATCGCCGATATAGTCACCCCTGCGGTTTAATCCCACCCCTTCAGCGAAAGAACTGGGCATAACTTTCCGCCCGGGCATCAGAATCGCTTATGTGACCACAATTCGGAATCGGCACTCCGAGATGGTCGACATGGCGCTGATGTCGTGGAATTCTGTTCTGGGGCCTAAACTCCACCGCAGAGCGTGTGTACTAGTACACCGATTGTCGTACCCCTTGGGTAGGACGCGGATATTTGTTCGCCCGGTGATCGGAACGGACCGCAAAGCCCCAATTCAGAATCGGCACTTCGACTCGGTCGATACAAGGTCGCATTCAGATATTTCCGGTCCGGCGCCCAAATTCCTCTCCGGGAGCGTGGTCGCGCGCTGCCGATGCGATCGCATACGGACACCCCTTCGCTCAAACGGGCATAACTTTCCTCTCAGTTATCAGAATCGCTTATAAGGCCCCAATTCGGAATCGACACAGAGAGGCGCCCGTCGCCCCTTATCGCCTCAAGTGATAAGACGTCATTTCGGGGTCGAAAAACCTTCATTTCGCACTCCAAAATGACGATTCCAGCTGACGATCTCCCCGATTCCAGGGTTTTCTGGCAGTAGCACGTCCCTCGATTACACGAATCACTGGCGGGTCCAACACACGGAGTCAGCCTATCACGGCGATCGGAAGTTGTGTTCCGCTCGGCTCAAGATCTCCACCCCAGGTCCAAGATATGGGTGCACGAACATCGCCGATATAGTCACCCCTCCGGTTTATTCCCACCCCTTCAGCTAAAGAACTGGGCATAACTTTCCGCCCGACCATCGGAATCGCTTATGTGACCACAATTCGGAATCGGCACTCCGAAACGGTCGACAAGGCGCTGATTTCGCGGTATTCCGTTTCGGGGCCGAAATTCTGCCGTGGAGCATGTGTACTAGTACACCAATTGTCGTACCCCTTGGGTAGGACGCAGATATTTGTTCGCCCAGCGATCGAAACGTTCCGCGAGACTACAATTCGGAATCGGCACTTCGACCCTGTCGGCACAAGGTCGCATTCGGAGATTTCCGGTCGGGCACCCAAATTCCTCTCTGAGAGCGTGGTCGCGGGCTGCCGATGCGATCGCATGCGGACACCCCTTCGCTCAAACGGGCATAACATTCCACTCGGTTATCAGAATCGCTTGTAAGACCCCAATTTGGAATCTACACTCAGACGCACCCGTCACCCCTTTAATGCTCAGGTGATAAGACGTCGTTTCGGGGTCGAAAAACCTTCATTTCAACCTCCGAAATTACGATTCCTTCCGACGATCTCCCTGATTCCAAGGTTTTCTAGCAGTAGCGCCTCAGTCGATTACGTAAATCGCTGGCGGGGCCAATACACGGAGTAGGTCTATCACGGCGATCGGAAGTCATGTTCAACTCGGCTCGAAACCTCCACCCCAGGTCTAAAATATGGGTGCACGAACATCGCCGATATAGTCACCCCCTCTGGTTTATTCATACCCCTTCAACGAAAGAACTGGACATAACTTTCCTCCCGGTCATCGGAATCGCTTATGTGACAACAATTCGGAATCAGCACTCTGAGACGGTCGACAGGGCACTGATTTTGCGGAATTCCATTCCGAGGCCGAAATTCCACCGCGGAGCATGTGTACTAGTGCACCGATTGTCCTACCTCTTGGGTAGGACGCGGATATTTGTTCGCCCGGCGATAGGAACAAACTGTAAGGCCCCAATTCGGAATCGGTACTTCGACCCAGTCGGCACAAGGTCGCATTCGGAGATATCCGGTTCGGCGCCGAAATTCCTCTTTGGGAGCGTGGTCGCGGGCTGCCGATGCGATCACATACGGACACCCCTTCACTCAAACTGGCATAATTTTTCGCTCGGTTATCAAAATCGCTTATATGACCCCAATTCGAAATCGACACGCAGAGGCGCCCGTTGCCCCTTTATCGCCTCAGGCAATAAGATGTCTATTCAGGGTCGAAAAACATTCGTTTCGCACTTCAAAATTGCAACTCCGGCCGACGATCTCCCCAATTCTATGGTTTTCTGCGAGTAGGGCCTCCCTCGATTATGCGAATCGCTTGCGGGGCCAACACACGGAGTCG
This sequence comes from Colocasia esculenta, assembly GCA_014218235.1. NCBI lineage: Eukaryota > Viridiplantae > Streptophyta > Magnoliopsida > Alismatales > Araceae > Colocasia > Colocasia esculenta. The sequence continues at coordinate 2,244,203 of CM024762.1, read as the reverse complement.
GCCTATCACGGCGATCGGAAGTCGGGTTAAACTCGTCTCGAGATCTCCACCCCAAGTTCAAGATATGGGTGCACGAACATCGCCGATATAGTCACCCCTCCGGTTTATTCCCACCCCTCCAGCGAAAGAACTGTGCATAACTTTCCACCTGGGCATCGGAATCGCTTATGAGACCACAATTCGGAATCGGCACTCCGAGATGGTTGACAGGGTGGTGATTTCGTGAAATTCCGTTCCGAGGCCGAAATTCCGCCATTGAGCTTGTGTACTAGAATACCGATTGTTCTACCCCTTGTGTAGGACGCAGATATTTATTCGCCCGGCGATCATAACGGACCGCGAGGCCCCAATTCAGGATCGGTACTTCGACCCTGTCGGCACAAGGTCGCATTCGTAGATTTCCGGTATGGCGCCCAATTTCCTCTCCGGGAGCGTGGTCGCGGGCTGCCGATGCGATCGTATACGGACACCCCTTCGCTCAAATGGGCATAACTTTCCACTCGGTTATCAGAATCGCTTATAAGACCCCAATTGGAAATCGACACGCAGAGGCGCCCGTCGCCACTTTATCGCCTCAGGCGATAAGAGGTCCATTCGGGTTCGAAAAACCTTCGTTTCGCACTTCGAAATTTCGATTTCAGCTGACGATCTCCCCGATTCCAAAGTTTTCTGCCAGTAGCGCCTCCCTCGTTTATGCGAATCGCTTGCGCGGCCAACACACGGAGTAGGCCTATCACGGCGATCGGAAGTTGTGTTCAACTCGGCTCAAGATCTCCACCCCAGGTCCAAGATCCATACACGAACATCGCCGATATAGTCACCCCCTCAGGTTTATTCCCACCCCTTCAGCGAAAGAACTGGGCATAAATTTCCTCCCGGGCATCGGAATCACTTATGTGACCACAATTCAGAATCGACACTCTGAGACGGTCGATAGGGCGCTATTTCACGGAATTTCGTTCCGTGGCCGAAATTTCACCGCGGAGCGTGTGTACTAGTACACCGATTGTCGTACCCCATCCGTAGGACGTGGATATTTGTTCGCCCGGCGATCAGAATGGCCCACGAGGCCGCAATTCAAAATCGGCACTTCGACCCGGTCGGCACAAGGTCACATTCGGAGATTTCCGGTCCGGCGCCCAAATTCCTCTCCGGGAGCATGGTCGCGGGCTGCCGATGCGATCGCATACGAACACCTCTTCGCTCAAACGAGCATAATTTTCCGCTCGGTTATCAGAATCACTTATAAGACCCCAATTCAGAATCGACACTCAGAGGCGCCCGTCGGCCCCTTATTGCCTCAGGAGATAATACGTCGTTTCCGGGTCGAAAACCTTCGTTTGGCACTCCGAACTTGCGATTCTAGCCAACGATCTCCCCGATTCCAAGGTTTTCTGGCAGTAGCGCCTCCCTCAATTACGTGAATCGCTGGTTGGGCGAACACATGGAGTTGGCCTATCACGGCGATCGGAAGTCGTGTTCAACTCGACTCGAGATATACACCCCAGGTCGTAGATATGGGTGCACGAACATCGCCGATATAGTCACCCCCTCCGGTTTATTCCCACCTCTTCAGCAAAAGAACTGGGCATAACTTTCCGCCCGGGCATCGGAATTGCTTACGTGACCACAATTTGGAATCGGCACTCCGAGACGGTCTATAGGGCATTGATTTCGCGGAATTCAGTTTCGGGGCTGAAATTCCACCGCGGAGCGTGTGTACTAGTACACCGATTGTCGTACCCCTTGGGTAGGACGCAGATATTTGTTCGCCCCACAATCGGAACGGCCCGCGAGGCCCCAATTCGGAATCGGCACTTTGACCCGGTCGGCACAAGGTCGCATTCGGATATTTCTGGTCCGACGCCCAAATTCCTCTCCAGGAGCGTGGTCGCGGGCTGCCGATGCGATCGCATACAGACACCTCTCGCTCAAACGGGGATAACTTTCCGCTCGGTTATCAGAATCGCTTATAAATACACCAATTCGGAATCAACACTCAGAGGCGCCCGTCGTTCTATTAATGCCTCAAGCGATAAGACATCGTTTCAAGATCGAAAAACCTTCATTTCGCACTCCACAATTACGATTCCAGCCGATGTTCTCCCCAATTCGAAGGTTTTCTGGCAGTAGCGCCTCCCTCGATTACGCGAATTACTGGCGGGGCCAACACACGGAGTCGGCCTATCACGGCGATTGGAAGTCGTGTTCAACTCGGCTCGAGATCTCCACCTCAGGTCGTAGATATGGGTGCACGAACATCGCCGATATAGTCACCCCCTCCGGTCTATTCTCACCCCTTCAGCGAAAGAACTGAGCATAACTTTCCCCCCGGGCATCGGAATCGCTTATGTGACCACAATTCGGAATCAGCACTCTGAGACGGTCGATAGGGCGCTATTTCGTGGAATTCCAGGGCTGAAATTCCACCGCGGAGCGTGTGTACTAGTACACCGATTGTCGTGCCCCTTGGGTAGGACGCAGATATTTGTTCGCCCCGCAATCGGAACGGCCCGCGAGGCCCCAATTCAGAATCAGCACTTCGCCCCGCAATCGGAACGGCCCGCGAGGCCCCAATTCAGAATCAGCACTTCGACCCGGTCGGCACAAGATCGCATTCGGAGATTTCTGGTCCGGCGCCCAAATTCCTCTCCGGGAGCGTGGTCGCGGGCTGTCGATGCGATCGCATACGGACACCTCTTCGCTCAAACGGGGATAACTTTCCGCTCGGTTATCAGAATCGCTTATAAGACCCCAATTCGGAATCGACACTTAGAGGCGCCCGTCGCCCTTTTAATCCCTCAGGCGATAAGATATCATTTCAAGGTTGAAAAACCTTCGTTTCGCACTCTGAAATTGCAACACCAGCTGATGTTCTCCCCGATTCGAAGGTTTTCTGGCAGTAGCGCCTCCCTCGATTACGCGAATCACTGGTGGGGCCAACACACGGAGTCGGCCTATCACGGCGATCGGAAGTCGTGTTCAACTCAGCTCGAGATCTCCACCCAAGGTCGTAGATATGAGTGCACGAACATCGCCAATATAGTCACCCCCTTTGGTTTATTCCCACCCCTTCAGCGAAAAAACTGGGCATAAATTTCCGCCCGGGCATCGGAATCGCTTATGTGACCACAATTCGGAATCGGCACTCCGAGACGATGGACAGGGCGCCGATTTCGCAGAATTTTCTTCCGGGGCCGAAATTCCGCCGCTGAGTGTGTGTACTAGTACACCGATTGTCGTACCCCTTGGGTAGGATGCGGATATTTATTCGCCCGGAGAACGGAATGGCCCGCGAGGCCCCAATTCAGAATCGACACTTCGATCTGGTTGGCACAAGGTCGCATTCGGAGATTTCTGGTCCGGCGCCCAAATTCCTCTCTGGGAGCGTAGTCACGGGCTGCCGATGCGATCGCATACGGACTCCCCTTCGATCAAATGAGCATAACTTTCCGCTCGATTTTCCGAATCGCTTATAAGACCCAATTCGGAATCGACAGTCAGAGGCGCCCGTTGCCCCTTTAATGCCTCAGGCAATAAGACATCGTTTCGGGGTCGAAAAATCTTCATTTCGCACTCCGAAATTGCGATTCCAGCCAATGTTCTCCCCGATTTGAAGGTTTTCTGGCAGTAGCGCCTCCCTCGATTACGCGAATCGCTGGTGGGGCCAACACACGGAGTCAGCCTATCACGGCGATCGGAAGTCGTGTTCAACTCGGCTCGAAATCTCCAACCCATGTCGCAGATATGGGTGCATGAACAATGCCGATATAGTCACCCCCTCCGGTTTATTCCCACCCCTTCAGTGAAAGAACTGGGCATAACTTTCCGCCCCGGCATCGAAATCGCTTATGTGACCACAATTCGAAATCGACACTCCGAGACGATCGACATGGCGCTGATTTCGAGGAACTCCGTTCTGAGGCCGAAATTCCGCCATGGAGCGTGTGTACTAGTACACTAATTGTCGTACCCCTTGGGTAGGACACGAATATTTGTTGGCCCGGCAATCGGAACGGACCGCGAGGCCCGAATTCAGAATCGGCACTTCGACCCGGTCGGCACAAGATCACATTCTGAGATTTCTGGTCCGGTGCCCAAATTCCTCTCCGGGAGAGTGGTCGCGGGCTGCCAATGCGATCGCATACGGACACCCCTTCGCTCAAATGGGGATAACTTTCCGCTCGGTTATCAGAATCGCTTATAAGACCCCAATTCGGAATCGACACTCAAAGGCGCCCGTCGCCCCTTTAATGCCTCAGGCGATAAGACGTCGTTTCGGGGTCGAAAAACCTTTGTTTCGCACTCTGAAATTGTGATTCCAGCTGACGTTCTACCTGATTCCAAGGTTTTCTGGCAGTAGCGCCTCCCTCGATTAGGCGAATCGCTGGTGGGGCCAACACACGGAGTCGGCCTATCACGGCGATCGGAATTCGTGTTCAACTCGGCTCGAAAATCTCCACCCCATGTCATAGATATGGGTGCACGAACATCGCCGATATAGTCACCCCCTCCGGTTTATTCCCACCCCTTTAGCGAAATAACTGGGCATAACTTTCCGCCCGGGCATCGGAATCGCTTGTGTGACCACAATTCGGAATCGGCACTCCGAGACGGTCGACAGGGAGCTGATTTCGAGAAACTCCGTTCCGGAGCCAAAATTCCACCGCGGAGCGTGTGTACTAGTACACCGATTGTCGTACCTCTTGGGTAGGACGCGGATATTTGTTCGCCCGGCGATCGGAACGGCCCGCGAGGCCCCAATTCGGAATCGACAATTCGACCCGGTCGGCACAAGGTCGCATTCGGAGATTTCTGGTTCGGCACCCAAATTCCTCTCCGGGAGCGTGGTCGCGGGCTGCCGATGCGATTGCATATGGACACCCCTTCGCTCAAACGAGCATAACTTTCTGCTCAGTTATCAGAATTGCTTATAAGACCCCAATTCGGAATAGGCACTTAGAGGCGCCCGTCGCCCCCTTATTGCGTCAGGCGATAAGACGCCGTTTCGAGGTCGAAAAACCTTCATTTCGCACTATAAAATTACGATTTTAGCCGACGATCTCCTCGATTCCAAGGTTTTCTGGCAGTAGCGCCTCCCTCGATTATGCTAATCGCTGGCGGGGCTAACACATAGAGTCGGTCTATCACGACGATCGAAAGTCGTGTTCAACTCGGCTCGAGATCTCCACCCCAGGTCAGAGATATGGGTGCACGAACATCGTCGATTTAGTCACCCCCTCCAGTTTATTCCCACTCCTTCAGCGAAAGAACTGGGCATAACTTTCCACCCGGACATCGAAATCGCTTATGTGACCACAAATCGGAATCGGCACTCCAAGACGGTCGACAGGGAGTTGATTTTGTGGAATTCTATTCCGGGGACGAAATTCCATCGTGGAGCGTATGTACTAGTGCACCGATTGCCGTACCCCTTGTAAGGAATCGTACAGAGCGCAGCGGAAACGCGATTCCCTTCGGTAGATATCGTTGCCGGCGGTCGGAATCGAACAAAAACGGAGAACCCGCACGTAGGAAGATCTGATCTTTACCTTTGTGGGGTTGCGAAACTCTCGAATCCGGGGAGGAGGTAGCGCTGGAGGTGCTGGTGCTTCAAGCCGTTCAGGTGTCCGGCCTCTAGACGTATCCACGCGAACTCCAGACGCAGACCGCATCTCCTCGGTCTCCACGCGTCTCCCGGATCTCAGCTCCACCATGTGCCAGGAGAGGGAAGAGGTGGGGGCGCCCTAGGAGAGAGAGGAGGAGGCGGCCAGAGAGAAGACCTGGAGCTTGGGCCAGGGTTTCACTCTCCACGTATATTTATAGACACTGCAGTTTTTCACAAAAACCCAGTTATTGTCTATAACGGTCATCCTGCCCAGTCTGCTCGGAACTCTATTGCGTGTGACCCTCTAGGCCCAAGTGCTAGTCCAGTTTTCAGCTCATTAAGCCCAATAACTCTTTATTGACTTACTGTAATTAATTAATATCTCATATTAATTAATTACACAATCAATTATCGTCTCACGATAATTGACCGGGCTTCCAATCAAGTTGGGTGCCAAGCAACACCACTTGATCCTGGAAAGCATTGGGGTTCAGCAACCCATTCAAGGAACCTTTTGTGTCAACAGATACCACGTGACTATAATCCTTCGCTCGTACAATGCTCCCGAGTACACTTAGGGTATGGTCAACTGACAAACCCTTATACGCGCACTCACTTGGATTAGATGCCACATAACAATATCAGAAAACTCCTTTTCTGATAAGTAGTCATGCCCTGGCCAGGGACTATCAGGCATCTTTCCCTAGAGCATTCACTCTCTTATTACCGAGAGCGAGCGATCCCATGTTGACCACACAATCACCTTCGAAGGTATTCCGCTAGATCCGAACACTTAACTGATTAAGACCCCATGGCTAGATATCTATAAGTTAAGGTCAAAATCTAGAAGTCCACCGACAAGGTGTCCTTGGTGTCTCAGGTCTAAGGACCAATCACGCCACTATGACAATGACTCTAGCTGGTTGACAGTTAGGTAACATTACCATCCAGCGATTCATAACGGATGAGTTCAGTGAACTCATTCTCCAATGAGCACCTACAGATTCACCTTAGTGTCTCCACACAAGTGACTATGAGACCAGCCACTCTCATCATATGAGCAGCTGCAACCTGTACTAGTCTAACCGGATATTCGATGTCCTTCTCGAATATCCTCCGACTAGGAACAATTAAGAATATACGCTTAAAGGATATTAATCACATTGTTATGATCTCATCATAATTAGTATCCATTGCGCATATTCATGGACTTCATAATGAAACGATAAACGAATTACACATAATGAATATAAAAGCCTTATTACTATTGTTAAAGAACAAGATTGTACTAGTTATGATTGGCTTGAGGACACCCATAACTAACACCCCTTGGGTAGGACGCGGATATTTGTTGGCCCGGCGATCGGAACGGACCGCGAGGCCCCAATTCAGAATCAGCACTTCGATCCGGTGGGCACAAGGTCGCATTTGGAGATTTTTGGTCGGGCGCCCAAATTCCTCTCCGGGAGCGTGGTCGCGGGCTGCCGATGTGATCGCATACGGACACCCCTTCACTCAAACGATCATAACTTTCCGCTCGGTTATCAGAATCACTTATAAGACCCCAATTCGAAATCGACACGCAGAGGCGCCCATCGCCCCCTTATCACCTCAGGCGATAAGACGTCATTTCGGGGTCGAAAAACCTTCGTTTCGCACTCCAAAATTGCAATTCCTACTGACGATCTCCCCGATTCCAAGGTTTTCTGGCAGTAGCGCCTCAGTCGATTACGTAAATTGCTGGCGGGGCCAACACACGGAGTCGGCCTATCACGGTGATTGGAAGTCGTGTTCAACTCGGCTCGAGATCTCCACCCCACATCCAAGATATGGGTGCACGAACATCGCCGATATAATCACCCCCTCCGGTTTATTCCCACCCCTTCAGCGAAAGAACTGGGTATAACTTTCCGCCCGGGCATCGGAATCGCTTATGTGACCACAATTCGAAATCAGCACTCTGAGACGGTCGACAGGGAGCTAATTTTGCAGAATTCCGTTCCGGGGCTGAAATTCTGCCGCGGAGCGTGTGTACTAATACACCGTTTGTCATACCCCTTGGGTAGGACGCGGATATTTGTTTGCCCGGCGATCAGAACGGCCCGCGAGGCCCCAATTCGGAATCGGCACTTCGACCAGGTCGGCACAAAGTCGCATTCAGTGATTTTCGGTCCGGCGCTCAAATTCCTCTCTGGGAGCATGGTCGCGGGCTGCCGATGCAATCACATACGGACACCCCTTCGCTCAAACGAGCATAACTTTCCGCTCAGTTATCAGAATCGCTTATAAGACCCCAATTCGGAATCGACACTCAGAGGCGGCCGTCTTCCCCTTATTGCCTTAGGCGATAAGACGTCATTTCGGGGTCAAAAAACCTTCATTTTGCACTCTGAAATTGCGATTCCATCCGACGATCTCCCCGATTCCAAGGTTTTCTGGCAGTATCGCCTCCCTCGATTACGTGAATCGCTGGTGGGGCCAACACACGGAGTCGACCTATCACGGAGATCGGAAGTCATGTTCAACTAGGCTCAAGATCTCCACCCCAGGTCGTAGATATGGGTGCACGAACATCGTCGATATAGTCACCCCCTCCGGTTTATTCCCGCCCCTTCAGCGAAAAAACTGGGCATAACTTTCCGCCCGGGCATCGGAATTGCTTATGTGACCATAATTCGGAATCGACACTCCGAGACGGTCGACAGGGCGCTGATGTCCCAGAATTCCGTTCTGAGGCTGAAATTCCACCGTGGAGCGGGTATACTAGTGCGCCGATTGTCGTACCCCTTGGGTAGGACGCGAATATTTGCTCACTGGGCGATCGAAACGGCCCATGAGGCCCCAATTCCGAATCGGCACTTCGACCCGGTCGGCACAAGGTCGCATTCGGAGATTTCTGATCCGGCGCCCAAATTCCTCTCTGGGAGCGTGGTCGCTGGCTACAGTTGCGATCGCATACGGACACCCCTTTGCTCAAACGAGCATAACTTTCCGCTCGGTTATCAGAATCGCTTATAAGACCCCAATTCGGAATCGACACTCAGAGGCGCTCGTTGCCCCCTTATTGCCTCAGGCGAAAAGACGTCATTTCGGGGTCGAAAAACCTTCGTTTGGCACTCCGAAGTTGCGATTCTAGCCGACGATCTCCCCGATTCCAAGGTTTTCTCACAGTAGCGCCTCCCTCGATTACGCGAATCGCTGGCGGGGCCAACACACGGAGTCGGCCTACCACGGTGATCGAAAGTCGTGTTCAACTTGGATCGAGATCTCCACCCCAGGTCCAAGATATGGGTGCACGAACATCGCCGATATAGTCACCCCCTCCGGTTTATTCCCACCCCTTCAGCGAAAGAACTGGGCATAACTTTCCTCCCAGGCATCGGAATCGCTTATATGACCACAATTCGGAATCGGCACTCCGAGACGGTTGACACGGCACTGATGTCGCAGAATTCCGTTCCGAGGCTGAACTTCCACCGCGGAGCGTGTGTACTAGTGCACCGATTGTCGTACCCCTTGGGTAGGACGTGGATATTTTCTCGTCGGGCGATCGGAACGGCCCTTGAGGCCCCAATTCAGAATCGGCACTTCGACCCGGTCGGCACAAGGTCGCATTCGGAGATTTCTGATCCGACGCCCAATTTCCTCTCTGGGAGCGTAGTCGCGAGCTGCCGATGCTTCCGCATACGGACACCCCTTCGCTCAAACGGGCATAAATTTCCGCTCGGTTATCGGAATCGCTTATAAGACCTCAATTCAGAATCGACACTCAGAGGCGCCCGTCGCCCCCTTATTGCCTCAAGCGATAAGACGTCGTTTCGAGGTCGAAAAACCTTCATTTCGCACTCTGAAATTGCAATTCCAGTCGATGATCTCCTCGTTTCCATGGTTTTTTTGCAGTAGGGCCTCCCTCGATTACGCGAATCGCTGCCGGGGCCAACACACGGAGTCGGCCTATCACGGCGATCGGAAATCGTGTTCAACTCGGCTCGAGATCTCGACCCCAGGTCTAAGATATGGGTACGGGAACATCGCCGATATAGTCACCCACTCCGGTTTATTCCCACCCCTTCAGCAAAAGAACTGGGCATAACTTTCCTCCCGGGCATCGGAATCGCTTATGTGACCACAATTCGGAATCGACACTCTGAGACGGTCGACAGGGCGCTGATTTCTTGGACTTCCATTCCAAGGCCGAAATTCCACCGCGGAGCGTGTGTACGAGTGCACCGATTTTCGTACTCCTTGGGTTGGACGCGGATATTTGTTCGCCGGGCGATCGGAACGGCCCTTTAGGCCCCAATTCGAAATCGGCACTTCGACCCGGTCGGTACAATGTCGCATTCAGAGATTTCCGATCCGGCGCCCAATTTTCTCTCCGGGAGCGTACTCGCGGGTTGCCGATGCGATCGCATACGGACACCCCTTCGCTCAAACGGGCATAACTTTCCGCTCGGTTATCAGAATCGCTTGTAAGACCCCAATTCGGAATCGACACTCAGAGGCGCCCGTCGCCCCCTTATTGCCTCAAGCGATAAGACATCGTTTCGTGGTCGAAAAACCTTCGTTTGGCACTCCGAAATTGCGATTCCAGCCAACGATCTCCTCGTTTCCAAGGTTTTATTGCAGTAGGGCCTTCCTCGATTACGCGAATCGCTGGCGGGGCCAACACACGGAGTCGGCCTATCACGGCGATCAGAAGTCGTGTTCAACTCGGCTCGAGATCTCCACCCCAGGTCCAAGGTATGGGTGCACGAACATCGCCGATATAGTCACCCCCTCCGGTTTATTCCCACCCCTTCAGCGAAAGAATTGGGCATAACTTTCCTCCCAGGCATCGAAATCGCTTATGTGACCACAATTCGGAATCGGCACTCCGAGACGGTCAACAGGGCGCTTATTTCGTGAAATTCACAGAATTCTGTTGCGAGGCTGAAATTCCACCACGGAGCGTGTACTAGTACACCGATTGTCGTACCCCTTGGGTAGGACACGGATATTTGCTCGCCGGGCGACCGGAACGGCCCGCGAGGCCCCAATTCGGAATCCGCACTTCGACCCGGTCGGCACAAGGTCGCATTTGGAGATTTCCTGTCTGGCGCCCAATTTCCTCTCCGAGAGCGTAGTCGCGGGCTGCCGATGTGATCGCATACGAACACCCCTTCGCTCAAACGGGCATGACTTTCCGCTCGGATATCAGAATCGTATAAGCGATTCTAATAACCGAGCGGAAAGTTATGCCCATTTGAGCGAAGGGGTGTTCGTATGCGATCGCATCGGCAGCCCGCGACCACGCTCCCGGAGAGGAATTTGGGCGCCAGACCAGAAATCTTCCAATGAGACCTTGTGCCGACTGGGTCGAAGTGCCAATTCCGAATTGGGGCCTCGCGAGCAATTTCGATCGCCAGGCGAAGAAATATCTGCGTCATACCCAAGGAGAATTCTAAATTCGACTGGAATCGTAATTTTAGAGTGCGAAACGAAGGTTTTTCGACTCCGAAACGATGTCTTATCGCTTGAGGCATTAAAGGCGCGACAGGCGCCTCTGAGTGTCGATTGCGAATTGGGGTCTTATAAGCGATTTTGATAACCGAACAGAAAGTTATGCCCGTTTGAGCGAAGGGGTGACCGTATGCGATTGCATCGGCAGCCCGCGACCACGCTCTCGAAGAGGAATTTGGGAGCCGGACCGGAAATCTCCGAATGCAACCTTGTGCCGATTGGGCCGAAGTGACGATTCCGAATTGGGGCCTCGCGGTCCGTTCCGATCGTCGGGCGAACAAATATCCGCGTCCTACCCTAGGGGTACGACAATCGGTGTACTAGTACACACGCTCCGCGGTGGAATTTCGGCCCCGAAACGAAATTTTGAGAAATCTACGCCCTGTCGACCGTCTCGGAGTGCCGATTCTGAATTGTGGTCACATAAGCGATTCCGATGCCCGGGAGGAATTTATGCCCAGTTCTTTCGCTGAAGCGGTGGGAATAAATCGGAGGGGGTGACTATATCGGCGATGTTCGTGTACCCATATCTTGGACCTGGGGTGGAGATCTCGAGCCGAGTTGAACACGACTTCCGATCGCCATGATAGGCCGACTCCGTGTGATGGCCCCACCAGTGATTCGCGTAATCGAGGGAGGCGCTACTGCCAGAAAACCTTGGAATCGGGGAGATCGTCGGCTGGAATCGCAATTTCGGAGTGCGAAACGAATGTTTTTCGACCCCGAAACGACGTCTTATCGCCTGAGGCAATAAGGGGGCGACAGGCACCTCTGCGTGTCGATTGCGAATTGGGGTCTTATAAGCGATTTTGATAACCGAGCGGACAATTATGCTTGTTTGAGCGAAGGGGTGTCCATATGCAATCGCATCGGCAGTCCGCGACCACGCTCCCGGAGAGGAATTTGGGCGCCGGACCGAAAATCTCCGAATGCGACCTTGTGTCGATCGGGTCGAAGTGCCGATTCCGAATTGGGGTCCTCGCGGGCCGTTCTGATCGTCGGACGAACAAATATCTGCATCCTACGCAAGGGGTACGACAATCGGTGTACTAGTACACACTCTCCGCGGTGGAATTTCAGCCCCGGAACGGAATTCCGCCAAATAGCACCCTGTCGACCGTCTTAGAGTGTCGATTCTGAATTAAGGTTACAGAACCAATTCCGTTGCCTGGGAGGAAAGTTATGCCAAGTTCTTTCGTTGAAGGGGTGGGAATAAACCAGAGAGGGTGACTATATCGGCGATGTTCGTGCACCCATATCTTGGACCTGGGGTGGAGATCTCGAGCCGAGTTGAACACGACTTCTGATCGCCGTGATAGGCCGACTCCGTGTGTTGGCCCCGCCAGCGATTCGCGTAATCGAGGGAGACGCTACTACCAGAAAACCTTGGAATCGGGGGGATCGTCGGCTGGAATTGTAATTTCGGAGTGCGAAACAAAGGTATTTCGACCACATAACGATGTCTTATCTCCTGAGGCAATAAGGGGGCAACGAGGGCCTCTGCGTGTCGATTCCGAATTGGGGACTTATAAGTAATTCTGATAACCGAGCGGAAAGTTATACCCGTTTGAGCGAAGGGGTGTCCGTATGTGATCGCATCGGCAGCCCGCGACCACGCTCCCGGAGAGGAATTTGGGCGCCGGACTGGAAATCTCTGAATGTAACCTTGTGCCGACCGGGTCGAAGTGCGGATTCTGAATTGGGGACTCGCGGGCCATTCCGATCGCCGGGCAACAAATATATGCGTCCTACTCAAGAGGTATGACAATCAGTGTACTAGTACACACACTCAGCGACAGAATTTTGGCCCCGGAACGAAATTCCACGAAATCAGCGCCCTGTCGACCGTCTCGGAGTGCCGATTCCGAATTGTTGTCACATAAGCGATTCCGATGCCCAAGTGGAAAGTTATGTCCAGTTCTTTCGCTGAAGGGGTGGGAATAAACCGAAGGGGGTGACTATATCGACGATGTTCGTGCACCCATATCTTAGACCTGGGGTGGAGATCTCAAGCCGAGTTGAACATGACTTCCGATCGCCATGATAGGCCGACTCCGTGTGTTGGCCCCGCCAGCGATTCGCGTAATCGCGGGAGGCGCTACTGGCAGAAAACCTTGGAATCGGGGAGATCGTCGGCTGGAATCGCAATTTGGAGTGCGAAACGAAGGTTTTTCGACCCCGAAATGACGTCTTATCACCTGAGGCATTAATGGGGCGGCGGGTGCCTCTGAGTGAGGATTCCCGTCTTATAAGCGATTCTGATAACCGAGCGGAAAGTTATGCCCGTTTGAGCGAAGGGGTGTTCGTATGTGATCGCATCGGCAGCCCGCGACCGCACTCCTGGAGAGGAATTTGGGCGCCTGACCGGAAATCTCCGAATGCGACCTTGTGCCGACCGGGTCGAAGTGCCGATTCCGAATTGGGGCCTCGCGGGCCGTTTCGATCGCCGGGAGAACAAATATATGCGTCCTACCCAAGGGGTACGACAATCGGTGTACTACTACGCACGCTCTGCAGCGAAATTTTAGTCCCGAAAAGGAATTCCCTGAAATCAGCGCCCTGTCGATAGTCTCAGAGTGCCGATTTCCAATTGTGGTCACATAAGCGATTCCGATGCCCGGGCGGAAAGTTATGCCCAGTTCTTTCGCTGGGGGGGGGGATTAAACCGAAGGGGGTGAATATATCGGCGATGTTCGTGCACCCATAACTACGACCTGTGGTGGAGATCTTGAGCCGAGTTGAACATGACTTCCGATCGCCGTGATAAGCCGACTCCGTGTGTTGGCCCCGCCAGCGATTTGCGCAATCGAGGGAGGCGCTACTGTCAGAAAACCTTAGAATCGGGGAGAACGTCGGTTGGAATCGTAATTTCGGAGTGCGAAACAAATGTTTTTTGACCCCAAAAAGACGTCTTATCTCCTGAGGGATTAAAGGGGTGATGGGCGCCTCTGAGTGTCGATTCCGAATTGGGGTCTTATAAGAGATTCTGATAACCGAGCGGAAAATTATGCTCGTTTGTGCGAAGGGGTGTCCGTATGCGATCGCATCGGCAGCCCGCAACCACGCTCCCGGAGAGGAATTTGGGCGCCGGACCGGAAATCTCCGAATGCGACCTTGTGCCGACCGGGTCGAAGTGTCGATTCCAAAGTGGGACCTCGCGGGCCATTCCGATCGCCGGGCGAACAAATATCCGTGTCCTACTTAAGGGGTACGACAATCGGTGTACTAGTACACACTCTCCGCGGTGGATTCAAAATCGACACTCAGAGGTGCCCGTCGCCCCCTTATCGCCTCAGGCGATAAGACGTCGTTTCGGGGTCAAAAAACCTTCGTTTCGCACTCCGAAATTGCGATTCCAGCCGACGATCTCCCTGATTCCAAGATTTTCTGGTAGTAGTGCCTCCTTCGATTACGCGAATCGCTGGCGGGGCCAACACACGGAGTCGGCCTATCACGGCGATCGGAAGTCGTGTTCAACTCGGCTCGAGATCTCCACCCCAGGTAGTAGATATGGGTGCACGAACATCGCCGATATAGTCACCCCCTCCGGTTTATTCCCACCCCTTCAGCGAAAGAACTGGGCATAACTTTCTGCCCGGACATCGAAATCGCTTATGTGGCCACAATTCGGATTCGACACTCCGCGACGGTCGACAGGGTGCTGATTTCACGAAATTCCATTCCGGGGTCGAAATTCCGCCGCGGAGCGTGTGTACTAGTACACCGATTGTCGTACCCCTTGGGTAGGACGTGGATATTTGTTCGCCCGGAGATCGGAACGGCCCGCGAGGCCAACCGACACTTCGACCAGGTCGACAGAAGGTCGCATTCGGAGATTTCAGGTCCGGCACCCAAATTCCTCTCCGGGAGCGTGGTCGCAGGCTACCGATGCGATCGCATACAGACACCCCTTCGCTCAAACGGGCATAACTTTCCACTCGGTTTTTAGAATCGCTTATAAGACCCCAATTCAGAATCGACACTCTGAGGTTCCCGTCGCCCCCTTATCGTCTCAGGCGATAAGACATCGTTTCGGGGTCAAAAAACCTTTATTTCGCACTCCAAAATTGCGATTCCAGCCGACGATCTCCCAGATTCCACGGTTTTCTGGTAGCAGCGCCTCCTTCGATTACGTGAATCGCTAGCGGGGCCAACACACAGAGTCGGCCTATCACGGTGATCGGAAGTCATGTTCAACTCAGCTCGAGATCTCCACCCCAGGTCGTAGATATGGGTGCACGAACATCGCTGATATAGTCACCCCCTCTAGTTTATTCCCACCCCTTCATCGAAAGAACTGGGCATAACTTTCCTCCCGGGCATCGAAATCGCTTATGTGGCCACAATTCGGAATCGGTACTCCGAGACGGTCAACAGGAGAGTGATTTCGCGGAATTCCGTTCTGGTGCCGAAATTCCGCCTCGGAGCGTGTGTACTAGTACACCGATTGTCGTACCCCTTGGGTAGGACGTGGATATTTGTTCGTCCAGCTATCGGAACGGCACGCGAGGCCCCAATTCAGAATCGGCACTTCGACCCGGTCGACACAAGGTCGCATTCGGAGATTTCCGATCCGGCGCCCAAATTTCTCTTCGGGAGCATGGTCGCGGGCTGCGGATGCGATCGCATACGGACACCCCTTCGCTCAAACGGGCATAACTTTCCGCTCGGTTATCAGAATCGCTTATAAGACCCCAATTCGGAATCGACACTCACAGACGCCCGTCGCCCCCTTATTGCCTCAGGTGATAAGACGTCGTTTCATGGTCGAAATACCTTCGTTTCGCACTCCGAAATTGCGATTCTAGTTGACGATCTCCCCGATTCCAAGGTTTTCTGGCAGTAGCGCCTCCCTCGATTATGTGAATCGCTGGCGGGGCCAACACACGGAGTCGGCCTATCACGGCAATCGGAAGTCGTGTTCAACTCGGCTCGAGATCTCCACCCCAGGTCGTAGATATGGGTGCACGAACATCGCCGATATAGTCACCCCCTCTGGTTTATTCCCACCCCTTCAGCGAAAGAACTGGGCATAACTTTCCGCCCGGATATCGGAATCGCTTATGTGGCCACAATTCGGAATCGGCACTCCGAGACGGTCGACAGGGCGCTGATTTCGTAGAATTCCATTCCAGGGCCGAAATTGCACTGCAGAGCGTGTGTACTAGTACACCGATTGTCGTACCCCTTGGGTAGGACGTGGATATTTGTTCGCCCGGAGATCGGAACGGCCCGCGAGGCCCCAATTCGAAGTCGGTACTTCGACCCAGTCGGCACAAGGTCGCATTCGGAGATTTCCGGTCCGGCGCCCAAATTCCTCTCCGGGTGTGTGGTCGCGGGCTGCCGTATAAGCTTGCTGTGTTAGATTTGCATAGTCGGTCGCACAATGTCTTATTGCGCTACTAAACGACCATGGTTTTCTAATTCCTAATTAACATATAGGTTGGTAAGATAGGAATCAAATGAACTTGATTTCATAATTTTTTATGCTCTATAATATGAGTTATAAGTCCTAGAAGCGCCTTATGTCAGCCCAGTCCAAGTAGGAGTCGAACTGGGTACATTTGGCTACCCAGAACACCCGTCCAGAATGCGACGGGTCGACCTGTCACGATCAGAATGCGACAGGAAGGTTGTCGCGACCTTACCTCTACCTAGTGTCCACTTAACTGGCCTAACTTTTTCTATAGAGCTCGGATTGATGAATTGTTTTCTTTGTTGGATTCTTTATTCAAAGGGCTTCAAGATGGTATATTCATATGTGAGATTTGAATAATAAATCAGTGAGTAATGACTGGAGGAAGTGAAGGGATGGGACTGCATTTGCTTTCTAAGGGGCATATGTCTTGGTTTCCGTCGTTTTGCGTCATTTCTTTGCATGTATGAGTTTGATCTATTCTAGGAATGTTCTATAAAGTCTTATTATGCATTAATTCAACCCATGAAAAAGTGATAAACATATTGACATTATTATAAGTGTTCTTAAGTTAATGATCATGCTCTCTACTTACTGATTACTCTCTCTTTCTTGCCTTGTTATCATACTTGCTAAAATAAGCACATGGAATTTTGCTAAAATTGGTCATGCATGATTTTTATTTCCTAATTTAGCACTCTTGTTACTGAACTAATGAGAAATTTCCATAAACGTATTTACAAGACACTCACACATGCACTTGAACGATTCTTACACGCGGCACGTGCATACACTCTTGCATGATAGGAAAGCCACTTTCTTGGCTTGTGGTGAACTCTTCGTCATATATTCTTTCTGCCGGACTAGTGACCCCATGACCAAGGCCTCCGTAAGTCTCCTCTAACCATAGATTCCCACATGGCCAACTAGTAGGTTGTATCATGAAGTTCCCATAAGTTATCGAGCACCTCTCTCTCTCATCTTGACTTTCTTGAAGTGATCGAGTATAACACATGAAACCAAGTTATTAATTGAAGATAGAATATATGTAAATACGACGTTATGTTGTCGGATTGAACTCTTGACTTGACATTCCCACAGTACCCTTTAACTCTATATCATTATTGACATGACACTCTCGACAGTCATTACTATTGACATGATAGTCTTGAACTTTCTCAACCAGTCTATCCTTGTTGGCATACTTTCTTGTGATACGTTCTTGAAGTACATCAATGATATTTGAGTCATGGACTCAAAAACACTTTCTCGTTACCCATGAGTCGACGAGATCAATGGGGTATATGCCAGTGTTGCACAATACAAAAATGAATGTGGGCCCATATCTAGTCTTGGAGATTCTGACAAAGTCGTGTTGCCTATGGGTGTGATTGTCGGATTTGCTCCCGACAAAGTCGTGTTGCCTATGGGTGTGATTGTCGGATTTGCTCCCGACAAAGTCATGTAACCCCAAGGTGTTGATTGCCCAGTTTTCCAAAGATGTTTGTTACCCCAGGTGTTGATTGTTAGGTTGATCCCCTAACAAAGTTGTTTGCCTGGCATGGTGTGGAATCATAATTGGTGCTTATCATGGCACATACTTTTTATATGTGATAAACTTGTTTGACTTGACTTGTTACGGGCTACTGCGTGCTGGTCCTTAACCTGAGTGGTCAAGAGACGTGCTTACCAAAGGCACCAATAGATCTTGCGTGATATTATTGAGGAGTGCCCAGAGCGGGTTACTCAAAGTGCTTGCTAGTGAAATGTTCTGCATGCTCATATGTTCCAGTGCTATCTTGATATCTTGAACGTTACTCTAGTGACCCTCTTGCATGTAAAGAACTCTCTTGTACAATCCCGATTGTTCTCTCTCTAGTACTACTGACTTTCTTGCTCTATTGCCCATTTTACTTTCTAGCACGATAATCTCTTATACTTGATCATCTTGCTTACATGATATCACGAATTGATTGGACATCTCTTGATTACATTGCTAGTTATATTTTTTTCCTTACCGACTGTTACTTACAAATTTTAGTTCATGGCATATAGCTTAAAACTTTTAATTACTTATATTTCCCCATGACAGTGTAAATCCTACTAGGTGAGTGCACTCATACCTACTCTTTAACATTTTAGGTAATGAAGGTAAAGCTAAATGATGGGACTTGTGCGCCGAGCATGGAGTACACTTAGAGAGTCATTCTTATTTTTAGTTAGTCTATGAGAGAATGGTCATTATTGTAATTTTCTCTTTTTTTGTGAGATAGATAGATTGGTGAGCAAGGAGTGTTTCATTTGACATTGGAGGTTGTAGTATTCATTTTGATAAATAAAGAATGAGAATTTGATTATTTCATTATGGGCCCTATTTTTAGTAGCTATTTGTCTATAGCTTCTAAATGTTTTCTTGTTTGTCGCGTCTCCCGATTCATTTCACAGCTAAAAATCGGGGGCGTGACATCTCTCTCTCAAGTTCATTCAAGGCTTCTCCAGGGAAGAGAAAAAAGAACTTGATGGCTAGGGCACAAAAGCTCAACTTTTGATGCTTGGGAGATGTGCCCAATGATGAAACCAACTTGTATATATAGCCTCAAACCATTCCTTGGTTTTTAGGAAAGTTTCCATGAGAGTTTGATCCAAAATTTGAAACTCTGATTTGCCTACTCAATATAAACAGTCGATTGGCCATACAACCTACAACTATCTAATCATCCTAGAGAAATCTATCGACCGGCTTGACCCTGCTAGTTGATCGATGTAGTCGTCTATCCCAGACTGTCTGCACTAGGAAAATCTGTTGACCAGTTCTCTATAGTTCGGTTGACTGGAATCCCATCTTGTTCCAACATGAGTCCATTGCCAAAATCTGTTGATTAGTTCATTCCCTTTGGTCGATCGATTCTCTCTGTTCTTGCATTTCAAGTTGTTACTGCTTGAGTAACGTGGTCAGCTCAGACCAATGAGACCAAGGGAGAACCTGGTATGCTGAGCCCGTTGAACTTGCCGATCTCCTGGCGTGCAAGACCATCAAGGGAGTTTGGTAAGTAGACACTCCGATTGTAGCACCCTTGATTTTTAAAATCAAGAAAAATAAAATTTTATTATTTAATAAATGAGATAAATTGATTTAATTAGAATAAAGGGAGAATACATGGAATAAAAGGGAATTAATACAATACTCATTAAGCTAAATTATTAATGAGTTACTCTAATAACCCAAACCAAATAGATTGGGCCCAATTAGTGATAGCCCATCTTGAGAGGAGAAGTAATTAGGTGAAATTCGTACCTAATTAATTAATAAATAGAAAATGGTCAAATTAACTATTAAAATAAGTCATATCTATCCTAAAAAGAGTCCTACACTTACCATAAACTTTTACCCACGAAATTGGAACCCTTCCCAACTCTATTAGGTGGATAAATAAGAGAAAGTGGGAGATAAATGCCAATTTTCGAAGTTGGATGAGAAAGAAAGAGTTTTAGGTGACTTAGAACTCTATAGGCTATCAAAACACCCCCTATTTGACCCTAGCACCCCACAATTTCGTGCTAAGACTTTTGGAGACGAAGAGGAGAGGATCTGGACCAAGGAGCAAGGAAGGAGAGAAGGCTTGGAGCAAGAAGGGTTTTCATAATCTCGTCATCCAAACTAGGGTTTTCTTACTCCACGAAAAAGGTAGGCAATCTCTCAAGCAAAAATCGTGAAATAATTACCCTAGGTAGCCTTCATGTACCTCTTCAAAAGCCCTATAGTTTCGTTGTATTCCGCTCATCCATTTGGGCGAATTTAATTCATGAAATCCTGCTGTTACCATGAACCCGAATCTCATGTTTTCTCTAATCCACTGCACGTACTTGTTCCCATGCTATGAGAAAATTCTAATTGATACTACATTACAATAGCTTTCAAACGCCCTTGGTTTCGTTCTATTTCAATCTCCCATGAGGGAGAATTAATTCTTTGAAACTCTGTCAGATACATGCAACCGACCCTTCATGATTGCTTGTGAACCCCGTTTATACTTGATTTCAGATTATGATAAAATTATCATAAATACTACATCTTGTTAGATTTTAAACGCCTCTGGTTTCATAATTTTTCATCATATATACACCTCAAATTAATTCGTGGAACCTTGACTGCGCCTGTTTAGGTCATCAGAATGTAACATGTTCAAAGCATGCCTAAATCTTGTCAAAATTCAAATTAATCGTGCATGCTGTTAGATCTATGTGTCTACTTTCGTTTAAAACTGGTTTCGTGCTTGTATCACAGAGGACTCGCCCTGGGAAAAAGGGAAAATCCCGGACCGCCCCTGATATCGCGGCGGCGCGATACGCCGCGATAACAGGCAGGTCGCGGTCGGCTTTCAGGCCGCGTCATGAACGCGACGGGCCTAGCCGCCGCGTTCCCAAACCCGAACCAGGCCAGGCCAGGCCGGTTCGCCTGTCGCGCCAGGCCGCACCACCGCGGCCAGAACCGCGACGGGATACCCCGTCGCGACACTAAGAGTAACGCGCCCATGCACCCCGTCGCCTTCTTGAAATTTCGGCCAGAACAATAATTATGCTTGTATCCCTGCTGATTAGTCTATATACTTCTTAATTAGCCATGATTAACCCATGTTATAGTTAATTCGACTTGGTAAATTAATAATTGGCTTTAATGATATACATTTAATTATTTAAAATGACATTTACACGACTTGTCATATCCTTAAGATTTCTTTACACTTGCACACACATAACATTTTAAATTGCCATTTGACTTTGATAAATTATGCAATAATGTATTCGGTAAATTATCGAAATAAATGACTAAATTACCCTATTTTGTTAAATACAATTGTTTCCGTTTTACTCACGCATTTTATCTACCGATACCGTTTTCCCTCGGCCTTCGAGCACTCGAGGCACGACAGACCCGTTTTTACACACTTTCCCTTGACTTGGACCACCTCTCCACCGGGAATACTCTCGACTGGACCAGGGACTTCTTGTCAAGACCTCCGTAAGTCTTCTTGGCTTTGGCGCACGTCCTTAGTCAACGAGCTGGTTGTACCCCAAAACCCGTTACACTATTAGGGATCAGTACGATCCAAACCTTAGTGTATTCCTTCTCGTCTTGAGTTCACGCCGGACCACCTGACCCGTGTACACAGCACGGCTAAGGGGCGGATGTGACTTCTACCAGACTGCCGGTACTCGACCTAGTGCCGTGCAACCGTTACTATCGTGTGTTTATCGTCGTTTTACGAAATTGTCCTTATCTCATCTACAGTCTCTTTACTCTCATCTGTTCACATTCTCTCTACACTCTCATCTATCTCGTCTAGTACTCTCTTATCTCTTCTTGGTACTCTATTGGTCATTTGTGTGATTGTCTAAGATAAAAGAAATGACTAATGCCAGCGCAATAGGGCCCGATCAGGTCCTCGGAGGAGCGCCCCAAAAAGTGCTAGTGCCCATGGGAGTTAAAATGATCATAGGATGTGTTACGACATGCATCCAGCGCCAGTTTACTATCTAGATTAATCTATGACAATCAAAGTGCTATCTCTACAAGTGCAAGCGTGATCGTTACTAGTGCACCGTTGTGCAAATTACATGTTATATCGTTACATGGCCATTCTATTATCGTTCTCGTTGTACTATTTCCCCTGTGCCAGTTGCAATTGTTCTCTCGTTATCGTGACATGTTCTACATGACTTTACTCTCTAGTTAACCTGCCTTTAAGACATTAACTATTTAAAACATGCTTGTGTTCATGAGATATTAAGTCCTACTGGGCGTTATTCGCTCATCCTGCGTATTTATTTAATGTGTTTCAGGTGAGTCGGATCATGACCACACTCACGAGGATGGGACCGATGAGGAGGCTCAGGAGTGACCCTTCTGCAACCAGTACGGTCTAGTAGTCAGTTAGTATAGTTATGAGTCAGTTAGTCATGATGTAATAGTTGATTTGGAATAAAGTACTCTGGGCCCTAGTTTTGGCTCTGATACGTTGATGTATTAGTCAGTTTATGAAGATGATGAGTTATTAGTGAATGTAATGGAGATTGTTGGATTATTAATGAAATATGAGGTTGTTTGGTATTATTTCATTATGTGATGGTTTGTCATTTATTTCTCGCTCTGTACTATTTAATAACTGTAATCCCGCTCCGATATTCCGCGTCGGGGCGTTACACCGATGATCAAGTCAGCTCGGGAAGAGATAAGTTACTCGAGAGTTTCTCAGAGATTACGTACCTTTTTCTGTCGAACGTCTACCCCCTTTATAGAGGTAGCTTGTTGAAGATCTCCGTTGGATGACTCCGAAGATTCCATTGAGGATCTTCATGATTACCGCATATCGTAGCCATAACCGGCAGGCTAGCTTAGACAGATTGCAGCCATAACCAGCGGGCCAGCTCTGACAGATTGCAGCCATAACCAGTAGGCCAGCTTAGATAGATCATGGGCATAACTGGTAGGCCAACTCATGTGGGTCGTGGTCTTAATGGGCGCGCGATCCTTGGATATTGCCCTATTTGACTAATTCCTACAGCCATCACGTGACTCGTGCTTCTTAGACTTCAGTGGATGCACTATCCCCCTCGTCATTGTTAGGTCAGAGGTCGGACCAGACCCCTTTCTGACTCGGTCTAGACGACGTACAGCTTGTCGGGTCGTCGATGTGGCGGAGCTAGGCTTGATTGTCCTGAGTTGGGTCTAGCCCAAGGTCCTCGAAGTAGACGAGCTATGATCGTCAGCTTTGGACTCTTCTTGGAGGTCGTCCGAGTTGTGACCGGTGGCTGACCAGCCGAGGATCTATCCGTATCATAAGTGTTTTTCCAATATGAGTTCTAACTCTTTAAAATTGACTTCAACATCTTCAAACAAACATGTTAGACTCTCAAAATCAAGGAATAAAATAAGTCCATGGAGTCTTAAGCACGTAGAACATATCATCCATAAAAGTAAGTCTAAATATGCATCAACTTCGTATAATGTATTTTGAGATCAACAAAATCACTTAAGTATAGCAATCTCCCTTTTTTGATGATAGCAAAACACTTGTATATTTTTACATTCAATCCATGATGAGTTTTTCACGTTCCAACTATAATGTTCCAAATGCAACAATGATTAGCATTCAATCTCTTTTTATGTTTTTGCATATTCATTTTTTGTGTGGATTTTTGAACATATTTAAATTTGTTATGGATGTTTTTATTTTAAATATAACCACACAAGCATGCACGCACTCAACAAAACATACATAGAATATACTATATACTCTCCCCTTTTTTGACATCAAAAGGCGGCATGGGATAGAAAAAAAAAATTCATTGAACCCAAGCACAGGTGTGCTCTAGGAATGATTTGCAAAGAAAGATGTGCAAACACTAAAAAGAAGCTAGGTTGGTTTACGCCTTTAGCGAAATACTCAACACACTCAAAATTAAAATCCCAATGTGCTTTGTGAGGTGAATATGATTAATGATGATCAACACTTGGAAACACGGACCTTTCAATTAACACTAAAGAATGAACTCCTACCCTACAATCTCATGAAAGATTCTCGATTTTTGGTAGCTATCACGCTGCCCCTTTTTGTTTATTTTCCTTCTTTTTTTGTTGTTTTTTTTGTTTTTGTCAACTGACTAAACTATTGTTGTTTGACGTGAAGCTCCTCACTTGTTTAGTAGAAAGATCCGGTTACTAAGCTCAGTTCTTCTCTTTGTTTTTGCACTTGGGACAAGTAGCTTTTTCCTCACAATTACTCTTCAAGAGAATATGTAGAATAGTGATCATTACTAAAGTGTTAAGGAAAAGCTCTAGTTTCTATAGATGATAACTAGTGATCACATTCAAGTGCTTAAAGTGCATGGGTTTAAATTCAAATGTATGTTGAGTATAAAACTAAGAGAATAGCTAGTAAACTTCCCCTTAATGCATACACTCTTTCAAAAGGTTTCTTTCCCCTTAGTGGTTAAAATGTTGCACACTTGAGTTGATATCATGCAAATAATATAGCTCAAGGATGTCAAGCCATAGGAGAAATACAAGGATGGGCTATACATGTATATACACACAAGCATATAAGGTAGAAAACATGTAGAAAGATCAGATACACACAAAGGATTTATGATTTTTTTCAAACACAATCTTGAACCATTTATCACACTAGTTGACTTATGCTAAGTAGATTTTGTTCCAAGTCCTTAACAAGATAAACATATTCAATGTTACTTTGAGAGTCCTTACCAATCGTGTCGATTCCATTGATCTTACCTTTATTTTGATCTCCAAAAGAGACAAGTTCACCATCTTTGTTCCTTGAATTTTGAAAATTTAGATTTGTCCCACATCATATGCTTAGAATAGCCACTATCTAAGTACTATTTATCCTCGATTGCCTCAAGACACACCTACATACAGAACATCCTCAAGCATGATGTTTCGGTACCCAAATGCTCTTAGGTTCTTGATGGTTAGTCTAGGAAGCAATGAGATATTTTCTAACCCAAATCAAATTAGATTCCCAAACATTCTATTTTAAAGAGTAGTTTAAGTTCACATGACCATAAACTCCACAAAAATAACAAGTCACATTTAAGACTTTGGAAGCATGAATTTGCTTAGCATAGTTTCTAGGAGTATGTAAATTTCTTGATTGCTTTGAAAAATTTGTATTTCTAGCCTTCTTGGGATATGCTTGATATTTAGGATTCACATTTCTTTTTGGGGTTGTGTAAGAGGTGGGTGACTTATTAGTGCTTGAACAAAATAACTTCTTGTTTTTGCCTCAAAAGTCTTCTTCTTGTTTGGTTCATAATCTAGTCCTTCTCTTTCTAAATTCACTTTCAGATCCAAAATATCATCTAAAGTTTTTTTTTTCCTGTCTTAATTTACCTAGAGTAACTTGCATGCCTTTAATGATGTTTTCACCTTGTTGAGCATTCTTTTCAAGATCATCAACTTTAGCTTTTAGTTTTTCTCTCTCAAAATTTAACTTATTATTCTCTTTTTCCAAAATTTTAGCCTTTTCACTTTCCTCATCATGAGATAAATTTTCAATTTCATCTTCATAGAGAGATATCTTAGCAAGAATTATTCATGTGATTCATTCATTTCATCAAGTTTCACTTTGGATTCAACACATGCCTTATAGGGGATATTTTCATGAACAACATCTTGAAATTTCTTCTTTAAAGTTTTGTTTTCAGATTTCATTTTCTTAAAATTATCAAATAGAGAGGTAAACACTAATTACCACTACTCACAAGTAAATGTTTCAGACGAGTTATTTACCTTAATATTTTGTCCTCGCGAGCTATGAGACACAATGACTCCAGCGCCTCTTCAACCTCTCCAGAAGAAATCTCATCCTCCTCGCCACTTCATGCGGCGACCCCTTGGACTTCCTGAACTTGCCTTTCTTCAGTTTCTTTAGGAGCTTCGGACACTCTCCATGCATGTGTCCGAGTTTTTTGCACTCGTAATAGATCACCTCGCCTTTGGAGCTTGTCTTGGCCTTGTTTTAGTTCTACTTCCTCTGAACTTGACGTGAATTGCCTTAGAAGCCTCTTCTTCTCCCGATGAAACCTCTCATCTTACATGTGGGCATGGCCAATTCCCGTTCATCTTCGTCTACATCACTGTCCTCCTCAGATGTTCCACGATTTGACAGAGAAATTGTTAGTGTGATGTTTTTTTTCCTTCTTTGTTCCCATCTCGGTTCTCTTCATATTAAGCTCATACGTCATGAGAGACTCGATCGACTCCTCCGACATGAGTGTGGCCATATTTTTAGAGACCTCGATCCTCGTAATCTTAATATGCCAAGCAAGAGGTGGTGACCTCAACACCTTACAAGCTTGGAGTTTGTGTAGTCCTTCTCAAATCTTTTGAGTTAGATGAACCATTCTATTTCGGACCTGATTGAACTCAAAAACGGGTTATCTATTAGATCTATGGATAGTCCGATCCATTGACACTCCTAATGGATACAATCTACGTGCATGTCACTCTCTTTCTCTAATTCTCTAGTTTTCTTTCACTAATCAGACTCGGGCTGAGTTGAGCACAAGAAGATTTTTTTTTTTTTTTTTTTGAAAGTTCCTTCGTCAAGTCAACTCACCCAGTTGCCCCAGGGCGGACACCCTGGGTATTGCAAGTTCCCGTCCCCAACCACTGAAGACGACGATCTGAGATCCGATCTGGGACTCGGTGAGGTCGGATTGCACGTTCGTAAGCAAGCGAGACCTCATCAACCCCCAAAGGGCGGCTGCCCCCCCGCCGAGTCTCTGCCCACCTCTCCGGGTTGTGTGGGCGTTTCTGTTCATATGCGGAGGCGCGCGCACTTCTGCGATTCTGTTCGCCATGTGTCAAATTTGCACGTGGTTTCGGATGAGCACGGTGGGCGATTAAAAGGGCGAGGGAGCACCCCCTTTCTTCCTTTACTTCGCATCCCTGCAGCTGTGGATATATATCCATCGAAGTAGTTATCTTCTCCGAGGATCCCCTCTCTCCTGCATCTTTTCCTCATCGAGAGTATGGAGGAGAGTTGCTGGGTTGTTCTATCGCTTACATGCGACATGGCTACTTGTGCCCTATCTTAAGATCGAGCAGCCCTGGGTATGTTTTCTTTCCTTCGTTGATTGTTCCTCTTTTTTGTTCCGGATTTCTCCCTTCCAAGGAGAACAATTTCGTGGGGTGGGGTGGGGTGGGTATGTCTTACTTCGGCGTCGGCAATGCGTTCTCGGCTCGAGCATTGCCTAGGGTTTTAGTGGTGGAAACGCTGGGCGGCTTCTGTGCGGGCTTCTTTCCTCATCTGTCTTCCTTTTTTTTGCGTTGCGTTAAAAGAAAGGGTCCCTTTTTCATCGTCCGCCGTTGTTCCATTCACATTTTCCCTTTTGGTTTGGTGTTTTTCTGTGCTTAGGT
Source organism: Colocasia esculenta (assembly GCA_014218235.1). Taxonomy (NCBI): domain Eukaryota; kingdom Viridiplantae; phylum Streptophyta; class Magnoliopsida; order Alismatales; family Araceae; genus Colocasia; species Colocasia esculenta. The sequence continues at coordinate 2,216,732 of CM024762.1, read as the reverse complement.
GCGTTGTAGGTCAAGTTCGATGAGAAGAGATAGCAATCTTTTCCTAGTTTGTGGAACTGCCCTCTCCTTCGTTCTTCCCTAGTTTATTTACGTTTATGTTCGAGATCATTCCCTATGGAGGTTCTTTTGGTCACTTGGATTCGTTTTGCTTCACTTCTTGCAATTATGTTTGGTTCGAAACTGAAATTTTCCTCCCTATCTCCGTCTAGTAGGTTTTTATTCGTCTCCAGGGACTCTATGGAGGGGGAGTCATCATGGATCAGTCACCCCATTAGTGACATGGCGAGTGAAGTTCAGGAATTTGAGCCATTTTCAGAAGCCACCGAGGAAGTTGATGGTACCAGATCAGTCTCTTTGGATGCTCTTCTGCCTGATGACCTGTTGGAGAGAATCCTGGCTTGTTTGCCCATCGCAAGCATTTTCAGAGCAGGGTGTGTTTGCAAAAGATGGAACAATGTTGTCAACTCGAGGAGGTTTCTGTGGAATCTCTCTGTTACTCAGTCCCAGAAGCCCTGGTACTTCATGTTCACTTCCAATGATGCTGCAGCAGGATACGCGTATGACCCTGTCCTCCGCAAGTGGTATGGCAGTCTGGAACTCCCCTGCATTGAAAACAATAATTGGTTTGTTTCCTCTTCATGCGGTCTAGTTTGCTTCATGGATAATGACAGTAGGAGCCGCCTCTTTGTCTGCAACCCAATCACGAGGGACAGGAAGAGGCTAAGTGAACCCCCAGGTGGGAAATTTTCTGACTACAGTGCTCTGTCAATACATGTGGATAGGGCTACCAGACGCTACACTGTTGCTGTTGTCAAGTCTAAGCAAGTGCCCGGTGATTTCTTCCATTGGGACTTGTCCATCCATGTATATGACTCATCTACCAAGTTATGGGTCACTTCCATCAAGGAAGTTTTAGCAGGTTGGAGAGGAGGGGATGAGAGTGTAATTTGCAATGGTGTTCTGTATTGCTTGGTATACCGCACAGGTGTTGTGGACAATACAGATATCCGTCATAGCCTAGTCATGTATGATCTGCTCATGAGATCTTCTCATACCTCTTTGTTGAGGTCTTCAATACTTGCACCCTGTTCTCTCACATGCGGGCGTTTGATGAACCTCAAGGAGAGGCTGGTGATGGTGGGAGGCATTGGTAAACAGGACAGACCTGGTATAATCAAGGGTATTGGAATATGGGAGCTTGACAAGAAAGATTGGCGGGAGGTTGCACGGATGCCTCCCAGGTTTTTCCAAGGATTTGGGGAGTTTGATGATGTTTTTGCCAGCAGTGGCACTGATGACCTCATATACATACAGAGCTATGGTGCCCCTGCATTGCTTATTTTTGACATGAATCAGAAACAATGGAAGTGGTCACTGAAGAGCCCTGTGACAAAAAGATTCCCCCTTCAGCTCTTTACTGGTTTCTGTTTTGAGCCCAGGCTTGAAGTTTCAACTTGAATTATTTTATTCTAAATTGATCAACATATAGTGCTGTATCCTTGGGAGTTTTTCATTCTTGGGTGGACAATCTATTACACTCAGAGGAAACTATGGATATTTCCTTACATATAATTAAAGAGGCTCTTCGAAATGTTTTGAGATTCTTTACTTGTGCACAAAGAGGTACATATTGTAATGGCATTTATTGAGCTAGTTTATTTTCTTTGAAGCAAAGAAGTTACTGCCTCATGGTATCTTTTATTCTAAGTTGATCAACATACAGGGTTATATCCTTGGGAGTTTTTCATTCTTCGGTGATTTGAAGAATCTTGTTTTATTCTTGGAAGCAAAGAACTTAGAAAGATTAAGTGATCAGAATATAGAATTAAAGAGGAAACCGAAGCTGTTTTCTTAAGCACTAAAAATGCTATCTGCCCTCGTACGCAACCCTTAGGTGGCCCTATCCAGCTATTGAACTGGGCCTAGGGATCCAAGTGTGAGCTGTACAAAAGAGAGTAGACTGAAAGTAGGAAAGGGCCACTTCCATGTAGGGGTGAAAATCTGCTGGTTTGGAGCTGCTGTGATGTGCAGCTACCACTCTGTGTGGGGATTCTGGGATCCATGGAGAAACTGGACCAGTCCTATACCAGAAAGTGTGGAAAATTTATTGGCCTATATATGTAATGCTCAGATCTATAACCTGTGAGGCACCTTCTGAGCATGTGACTGTATGGACTTGGTCTAAAGTTGATGATACATTTACAAGGGTTGGATCTGGTTATGACATTGTGGCATTAGAATATAATCCAAATTAGTTGTGGGCTTGCTTTGGTGGCTCTATAGTGACTTGATCAAGAGTTGTGTAGGCAAGAGCTGCATATAAATTGTAGACAAGGGTTATCCTATTTATGATTGAAAATGCCATGATATGGAGCTATGATTGTGTGTGAGGATTCGGGTAGGGATGAACTGGGGTTTTATGTAGTTAGAGGTGAGAGGTGACTGAGGTGGTCAAGGGGTCAACTTAGCCTCAAAGGCCTAGGTGATTGAGGCGATATATTATAAAATAATATATATAGTTAAAAATATGAATATATCTATAAATATCACCTAAATATGTGCATGAAACCAGTATAGTTTCATAAAATTAATCATTCATATATGTCAACTTATTGTATGACTTACTTAATCTATTCATTTCTATATGTAAAGTAACTAAAATTTAAGAAACTAAATTGCAAGTAAATAAATAGGCCAAGTGGGTGTCTTTCTGGGCTGGACAAGGGCAAAAAGGGTGGAATTGGTGGCTTGAAATTGGGCTGGGGCAAGGTGATCTGAGGCTGCCTCGCTTCACCTCATGGCCTAGGTGATCGCCTCAATTGCCTTTGATAACATAGCTGTGGTTAGAATCCCATATTGGAAGCAAGAAAATGTTATTGAGCTAATATATGGAAGGCCAACTTGTAACTCACTTTTTAGGGATAAAGCCATACAGACTTAGTCCAAGGCAGATAACACCGTACTGGACTTGATCTGGTCATGGCATAAACCATTTGCAGTGTTCTCTTCATATAGCCAAGTTTGTGAACTGGCTTCTTCTCAGGATCAAGTTTCTACACTATTCTTCTTGACATTGTCATTTTGTGAAGTGCCAATCCCTGTTAATGTTTTGATTTGATAAGGGAATAAGGTCTCATGAATGTTATTTTTAAATTCATAATTAAGAATTTTGATGGCCTTATTTAGTTTCTTTCCTCATTAGTGATATCATTTCTAGTTCTCTGCTTATAAACTGCATCTACATCTTTTGCTTCCAATTGAGCAAGGCAAAACTTCTTTGGTTAATCAATATTTTGTAGAGATGGCTACAGAGTCTGCTGAAACATATAATTGGTAATAGAAAGACAAGCGAATTAACTTCTTCTGTTGTCGTTTGTTTACATTTCCCTTCTGTTTTGCAATCTCTATCTTCATTAGATGATGTCAGTTTTCATTGAATGACATATTCATCATGCCATAAGTAATTATGGCCTTGGTTAGGCATATACTAAATATGAATATGTGGCTAGATGGTACTTTCCAGCATCATGGATGATGATCTGCTACATAGAGCAGAAATATTTTCTATGGAAAGCTGTGGAATTTTCTGATGTAGATGCTGCGACGATGAAGGCTGTCTTTAATCATATAGCAGTATGCAATTGTAACCATGATTTATGAAAAGGACAAGTGTCTTGATGGTGGTCTCACAGTCTTGCAGTGGATAGTTTATGCCAGATTCTTTCAAGTCCTTGTTTGTTTTATTTTCTGTTTTCTAATAACTATGACATCTTTTACAGGAAATGGAATAGGGGATTTGCTAGGTGTAGATTTCCATGAGTTGAGGTTCATCAATGCTCTTTTCTAGAGAGATGGCATCGTCCCTATGTGTAGTCTGCTGCAAAGTTGGCAAATTGTTAGCAGTTACGCTTTCTAGTCTACTTGGATTCTGCTTATCCAAGTTAGCTGTGAGAAATAGACGGCATAATGTACAACAAAAAGTCATAGAGCAACTTAATTGCCATTCAAAATAGGATGATGTAATATGACTTCAGGACCAGAACGCTTTGTTGAAAGTCCGTGTACGCCTTGCAGTGCAACATTTCTTAAAGTAATTCTGTCTTCTACTGCAGTAGGTACAGTATTTATCTATGTTAATGTCAGTTTTGCTGCATCTCGCCAGAAAAGTTCAGGTTAAAGAAGATGACCATGTGCTTTCAATTTTCGGCACTGAAACAATTAGAGAGCTTCTTTAATAATGGAAATTAATTTGGCTGCTATTTATTCTTCTTTGATGACAGATTTGTGATAAATGATAAAGAGTTTGAGATTGCAATGTTTTGGATTTAGAACTTACTCTAAATTTGTCTACTATGTTTCATGTATATGTTTGTGCAGTGCAGTTGTATGCTTTTGATTGGTGTGCAGTTATTTGTGTAACATTTCTTTCTCATTATGGTTTATTATATCAGCTCCCAGAGCCTTTTGACTTTGCATATTGCACATTTTATGCATTTTAAACTATGATAATCTTTTTGTCATGAGGTTTTCACATTTATCGTTTTGCTAAGGAAAGCCTTTCATCTTCTGCTCAGTCCATTCATAATGTATGATAAGTCACGGGAACGTGTCTGGGTTTTTTGTCTAAATTCATGAGGAAGTTTGCTTTATTGAGTTATTTATTATCAAAGTTGTCCTTGTGGGGTACACAAGGAGTGGCTCAGTGGTTAAGACCCCTCCACTGTACACCTTAGGCCTTAGATTCAAGGTAAATGTTTAATGTTCAGGCGCCAGGCTGGAGGTGCGCGCATTGGGCAGCGCCCATAGACCTGGGCCCCGCGCCCAGGGCGCTGCCCAATTGGGCAGCACCAACACGGACGTCCGGAAAGTTGAGTACAGTCCTTCAGTTGGACAAATCACCTAGTACATTAGTTGATTTTCTCTTCTAATAGGAAGATGAACAAATCTATGTTTCTTAAGAAAAGAAAGAGCAAGTTGTCGATATCAAATTTGGGAATAATAAACTTGAATTTACTTGATTTTTGGCAGCAACTTGAGAGCTATAGAAAATATATAAAAAACTCAATCTTTCAAGCTCACAAACTCTCTTCCGTATTTACAATGTCACTTAGAGAGAGAAAGAGGAGAGGTATAATGTTGAACATTTAAACAAATTTTCTTGTTGCCTTCTTGTGTGTCTTTTTTTTTCCAACTTAAAGGCCTCTGCCTTCTTTATATAGCCTTTTGAAGAAGATCATTGAGGAATGTATCCATTAGGGCTCTTACGTTGCTCTAGTTTTTCTTCTGCTTAGTGCCTCTCGGAAGAAGATTGTTTGAAAGATAGCCATTAGACTCCATCTTCTTCTCGTTGCTTCATCTTGTGTTAGTATGTTTCTTTTAGCAGGTCTCACGTAGATCTTGCGTGAGTACCGTAGACCTGCAAACATTTAATACATAGAAGATGATCTTAGGTAAGAGAAGTCATGTGTTAGTCATCCCATACCTTCTTCAGACAGTCTACATTTTCGGCTGTTAGCTTGCCATTTTAGATAGTTGTCTTTCTGTTTGCTAGAAAAGAGAGATATCCTTGCAACATACACAAAGTAAGAAAATATAGTCTGAGTCAGAAGAGTAGTACCTATTGCATTCAATGTTTGAGAACTTTAGATATGCAGAAGAAATTTGTACAGAGGATATGAACCAATTTTTGAAATAACCATTGATTTGGCGCCAAAACAATTCGATAGAGCAATATTCAAAGTAAAAATATAGCCAATCGATGTGAGAATACTAGTAATGGGTACAAAATATAAGCAATGAACATTTAGTTCACCGATCAATGTATTTTAAGTCACATTAACACTAATTGAAATGATATTGAACTTTTTGTTTACTAATCGGAATGAGTATAACATTAATCGGAACAAAGTTGAGCATTTGTTCAGTAATTAGAACATATATAACATCAAGCAGAATAATATTGAATCTTTGTTCACTAATCGGAACAACATAAAAGTTATCGAAAAGAGAATGTTCATTAATTGATGCGAGTGTTCAGTTATATCACTAATCGAAACAATCGTTTCTTCTATAATTAGTACGCAACTTTTTTTCTCTAATCGATAGAAACTTCTTTAGTAATCGATGTAAAACACACATCGATTAATGAATAGTTTGCGCACGACGAAGTGAACTTCATTAATCATTATAAGATTTATCTAATTGGAATATTACGATAGAAATAGTAACCGATATGATACTTTTTTACTAATCGGTATACAGTTTCTTCAATAATCGATGAGCATATATATCGTATGATGAAGTGAGCTTTCGCACATGTCAAAGTGAATTTTCGCACATGACGAAGTAAACTTCGGTTACGACAAAATAACTTCTTCACAAATTGATGAAAATTTATTTTATAATCGATGTGACACTTTAGTTTGTAATTGGCACACATTGAACTGTAATCGATATGAACTTCTAATATAAAATTTTAAAATAATAAGAATTATTTTATTTTTTATACACAAATATCTTGAAAAAAAATATTATTTAATATATTTACGATATTTATGAATTTTAATTATCACTAAAAATATATGAATAAATATAAGAGTGGTTCAACCCTTGGCGTTAATAAATTTGGAAACTTGGCACCGTTCTTTTCTGGATCCACTTCACCTGTTGGCAAGATCGAACTAGTTTACCGTGATGACTAATCTGTATGATGTAGAACTGTTAGAGGAAGCAGGTTTAAAAGGAATTTCTAAGGATATTGTGTAATAGGTTAGTATTTCAACAAACAAAAAAAAGTATGATATGTAAATGATAGACAAAGCAGTGGCGGATTTAAAAATTAGTTCAGTGGGGTCACTTAAGTCTAGGGGGGTCACCCTTAAATTCAGTAGAGTCACTTTTCATTTGCACACCTAAATAATATGAAAAATTTCTACTTCTTTTAAGACACCTCTTCTAAGTCAGTGGGGTCACGTGACCCCACTGACTATAAAGAGGGTCCGCCATGAGAAGACAAAGTGAGGCGCTGCAATTCTCATTTCTGTTGTTCTAGTCTAACCAGGGGTAGAAAAAAAGTATGTCTACATATAATTTTGATGTAGAATAACTATTTCAAGGAATTCTGAAGTGAAGCAGAGCCTATAATAATTTACTGGAGAACTGCTCAAGCAACTAAGAGAAGTGGATCAGCTACAATTCGCTGGGTAGCTGCCACCGAAGTTAGTGTACTGTGAGGCCTGTCCATCCTTTTTTTTGTGCTTTTCATGACAATGGTTTAGGATTTGGACAATATATATTCTTGCTTCTCTCTCATCCGTTTACGAGCTTATCATTTGTTGACTGTGAGTGTCATCTAAGTTTCAGCAATTTGTTACACTAAGGGTCCGTTTGATTGTATGTAAAACAGTTTAATAAGAAATAATTTTCTATGAAATAATTTTACATAAAAATAAAAATTATAATTATTCATTTAATTGTTCGGTAAATATTTTTATTTATGTAAACAGAGAAAAAAAAGGTGAAATGTCAATGACATTAAATGCAAGGTTTTACTACAAAGTTATATGGAGGGACATGGGATCTTATGATCCACCCTAGGCCATGTACTCCTTGTGCACTATTTAACACTATTCATCAATTTTTTATTTTAATTTATTTTTTATTTTTAATATTTTTTTGGGTAAATTAATTATGAGTCTTTCTCAGATTTTTGACTTATTTGTTAGTCTCTAACAGAGCTGTAACTCATTACAGTAAGTGTTATCACCTGTTACAGTATACGTTAAGTCCTGTTACAATAATGATCTCTCTATTACAGTCAGAGACTTCTAATTAATTTGTCCTGTAAACAATTAAGATAACTAATGAAAAATAAGTAACTTTGAAAAAAAAATTAAAAATAGGAGAAATAAATTAAAAACATAACTTGAATGAATAGTGTTCTATTAATTTTTAATAAAAATAAAAATAAAAAAACTAATGAAAAATAATTAAAATTGACAAAGATGACTTAAATGAAGGAAAAAAAATAAAAAAGTAATCTAAATGAATAGTGCTAACAAGGTTGGCTTTGTAGGGAACAAAGGATGATACACACGCACGGGAAAATGGTTTCTCCACTTTTGCTGCGGATGCCAAAATTTGAGATTTTCAGCATATCTTTTCACATATTTTAGTTTTCAATGATATCAAATGATAAAAAAAATTTAATTTTTCTTGAAAAAATTTTCTTAGATGAGATTTTACGGTTAAACAAATAGAGCTCAAGCATCGGTGGGTTTTGGTCCATATGTTCCCTGCTCCAATATCTGATGCCCTTGAAACTAGGGCCGTAAACGGAGCAGATACAGAGCGGATATGGACTTTCCGGTTTCGATGCGAATAGTTAATCAGATAATTCGTATCCGTTCCGAATATAATTCGAATACAGAGCGGATAATTTCATCGGATAATTTTCGAATTTGGAGTCGATACAGATATTATCTGCTTCGGAAATATAAGCTTAATAAAATTTATTAAGTGATCTAAAAATAAAAAAATAAAAAATCTGTAATTTTTTTAAAAAAGCATAAATATAACAAAATACTCTCTAAACAAAAGATTAATATTAGATATATTATATATTTATAACTATATATGGATCATTAGATTTAAGATTTAATGGTCAAAAATAACTTCACTTCAGAGCAGATCTTAAACGGAGCGGATCACCTGTTTCCGTATCCGCTCCGTTTATTATCCAGATAATATCCGTATCTAAAATCCGCTCTGTCGGATATTTGTTAAACGGATAATATTCAAATAATTTGATACGAATTCGAATCGGATTCGAATATTATCCGGATCCGTTTACAGCCATACTTGAAACCATTCTATGTTTGTCAGTGGGCATTCTAGTTTTGTTTTTCGCTTGTTGCTTCATCATGTTCGTCTAGTGACAACCATGCGGTGCAAATTCTTTCAAGACTGTGTAGATGTAAACGACAGTGCACTGGAAGATAAAGGGCACACTGAGATTTTCAGACTAAGGGCGTAGTGTGAATCTAGCCTTACATAATTGGCATTTACTCTCCAGTGGTCCACCTCACCTGCGAGTATCGCCAATAATTTGGATGTGCTTTCGGACTTCGATAAGGACGAACATAATCTAACAATTAAAAGCATAGGTGGCACGGCTTTCAAAGTGGCTAGGGTTACAGCCTGGTGCGTCGATGCCTGTGTGACTAGCTAGGAGTAGCTGGGGCTTCCTTTCTTCTGCTGCGGACGAGTGTGTGCTTTGTGTTACTCAGTTCCTAACTCGAGTAAGATAATAACCACTCCCTCCCCTTTGTGCCATATTCGTGGTTATCTGTGTATCGACCATTCTGTTGTGTCTTTTCATGGTTTGTTCCAAAGGTAGATGATGACCATGTTCTCAATGCATGAACTGAATCCATGGTTCCTTCTTGCTGCTTCCCGTCCTCTCTTTTTTAACGTAGCTGATCTTATCTTGGGACTTGGTTAGATAATGTGGAGGGGTAAAGATGGCTCCGCCTATTAAGGGCCCAATCATTGATTTGATCCACCAACCTTCAGGATTTGGAGCCCATGTGAAACAAGTCCACGAGCCCAACACGTCGATGATTGCAGCTAGACACACCAATCTTGAGTCCTCAACCGTGGAAGCTACAACTTGACCTCCATTATGGCTCATGGCACTCCATCCCCCACGATGTGTCTCACATCATGGCATGGTCTGAACTCTGAAGACGCTCTTCTCGCCCACGACCCACACCGTCGAAGGCAAAGATGCAACAAATAGAGAGATGACGAGAGCAAGGCCTTCCTCCACCACGGAAGAATGATGAGTGGCCTCACTCGACAGGCGAGCCCCTCTCACTCCCCTATGATCCATCTATGCGGTTGGAAAACGGGAGAGGCACCTCTAGTATAATCTCGAGATAGTGCCATCATCTCCTACTCCAAAACGGCTCGATGATAAGATCTATTCGACGAATGTTTAAAAGGGATGCTTCGACCTTAAGAGAGAGAGATGAGGGGGGTGGTGCGGAACAGGACAAGGAATCCTCTCCCAACTCTTCCGTCTAGGGCTGCCAATAGATATCCGCTTTCCGACTTTTCGATCTGTTTTCGACATTTGCGTATCCATTTTTTCGTTTTCGATTATTTTTCGTTATTCCGTTTCCGTTTCCGATAGGATATAATTTTTATTTTATTTACAAATATATATTCTTAAAATCTTATTTCTTAATATTAAAAAATTTTAGACTAAATTTTTAACTTCTCCTTAATTTGTAAATAGAATCTAATTAACTTGTCTCTCTCGTAGTATTTATTATACATATTATTATCAAAGACATCTCTTTTACCATTACTCTTAATATTACATACATCTATCATTTGATCGTACCAATGTTTCCGATTACTTTTCGTTTTCGACCCGTTTTCGATTTTCTTATAGAAAATAGATACGGAAAATGTCATTTCCGATTCCGACTCCGACCCGGTGGCAGCCCTACTTCCATCTCTTCCTCTCCAAATTTTTTAGTTGTCTACGTACAGGATATTTTTTTCCTTGGAATTGTTCTCGTGTCCCTTGATTGCTCTCTTTACTTTTTAGGTGTTAGTCGATAATTTTCTTTGAACAAATGAATCTAAGATCAGTCTGTGAGGGTCGAGATCCATTAACTGTTTTCGGAATGCTAGGATATAATATATTTTTACCAAGTTAGACCCCACGAAGGATCCGACGATTCTGACAAAAGCTTTACGCCTGGCTACACAGTGATGGCATACAGACCCCCCATGTCGCCAATGGTGGTAAAAGACTATTCTACTTGGTTGCTCCTTTTAAGGGCAATTTGGGAGCAAGCGTAGGAGATTATTTTGGACCTTGGAGAGTGTGTGGATGAAGATAGGAAGATGCAAGTTTGACGTAGAGGTTCTTGGTATATATTCTACGCTTGCTTCTTGCCAAACATCTCTTCAAGTTTGATGTACATAACAGTTATAATTGTTCTTTCATGTTCGAGTGGAAAATCACAAACATTAAATGGTTTTAATATTTGTTCACTCAGGTAATTTATCTTTACGCATATACTTTTAAGACATATATGGAAATGTCTCATTTTCTTATGCCTGTCTGGCCACTATCCACAGAAATGTAAAGACATGTATATATCCTGAGGCAGTAGCAGTGAGCTATCCCTCCCCTGCTTAGACATGCAAAGCCAATCACATGATGTTGATGTCCGAACCGCGACAGGCCAACGTCCAGCTCGACGAGAATTGACGTCGCATCCTAGAATAGGATGGTCACATGCATGAGCTTCTCATGATCTGAAGTCTCTCTCCCACGTACCCATCTGAAAACGCAGTCATCAGCACTCTATACACGTCGCGAGCTGGGCAGATGGCAATTGACATGTGCAATCCGAGGTCACAGGGATCCCCCCTAGGCCCTCGCCCAGTCCTGTCGCAGAGCGAAGCACCTGACACCAAACCCCAGAGCTTAGGACGAGAAGACCGAGATCTCTGCCAGCCCCAGCTAGCTTCCACATCGACGTCGCCCGGCCTCCGGTCCATGTCGTCTGTCATTGCTACCCATATTTAGGTTCCGACGCCATCCCCCTGGTGCTTTCACTCTTGAGCTCACTTCCCCGCCCGTGGTGTCACCACCGACGACGTATCATGATCACTGTTCACGTTCATTTCAGCGGTCCAGCACCACTGGTCCCTTCCTGACACAGTCAAAGCTCCGGCTAAGGGCCTCCGATGCCGTCGAAATAACGCGAGGGGTGAACTCGTCCACGAGTTCTTTGCTGGCCCGGGCAACAAGGGGTACGGGCACGCGCGCGCGTGCGGTTCCCGACGAGTCCGGCACACTCCCCTCGCTGCTGCCTGGGGCAGGCGTCGACCGTGGGAGGGGCGAGAGGGGGTGGTGGTGGGTGTTGGAGACGCATGTGCGGATCCCCAGATTTTTCGCCGCCTGTAGGCACCCGCAGGCGAACACGCGCACGCAACTCTGAAGATTGGCGCGTGCACGCAAGCAGGAGGCACGGGAGCCGGCGGCCATCACTGCAGATGGTCCCCCCACGGGGACGTGCCTTCACAGACGAGACGCCCCGCAGCAGCGCCGTGGTGGCCGGGGAGGGGGCCAGCCGTAGATGGAGACGGGGGCGACGCGTTTTAACGAACAATCATTGCTCCTTCGAAAGGATTACAATAATATTTCACGTGTCTCTTCGTTGTGTTTTTATTTCTTGGGGGTTTATATTATATGGAAAAAATTAATTAGGAGTATTTTAATAGAGATATATTTACTGGAACATGTAACATGATGTAACGTATACTCTAATTAAATATAATATGTATTATAATGAGTTATAATTATGTTAGAGATTAGAAAATAAATTAAATATCTATTAGGGACTCATAATTAATTTGTTTTATTATATATTATCATTAGAGTTGCAAATGAACCAATACACTCGACAAATAGCTCGAAACTCGGTTCGATAAAAAATCGACTCGGCTCGTTTATTAGATAAACGAGTCGACCTTGAACAAAAATATAAACTCGATTCATAAACGAGTCGAGCTTGAACAGAGATATGTTCGACTCGAATACGTTCGCGAACAGCTCGTTAAGATACTCGATAATATACTCGTTAAAATACTCAATTAGTTACTCCGTTAATATATTTGAATTATATTAATTTCTTATTATAAATATGAAAATATTAATATTTATTTATTTTTAAAGAATTTTTATTAAGGTGCGGAATACTTATAAATACTAAAATGTAAAAGATTAAATATGAAGGTTTTAAGCTCGTAAACAAGTTCATTTAATTTTTTAATTATAAAAATTATAAATATAGTTGTTAAATATTTTAAACATTATACTAAAATAATTAAACATGTAACTTATGAAGAATCTTGGGGTATGACTTTGAAATAAGATAAACTTGGATCTTATAAATAATTAATTTTTTACTTTTAAATTGAATTGGGCTTATATATACATATAATATAGATACATATATATATAACTCAAAATTTCAATTGGGCTCGTTAAGATACTTGTTAAGGGCTCGAACTCGAGAGTATTTAAATGAACCAAGCTTGAACAACCATTTTCAGTACTCGAAAAAACTCGAGCTCGACTCGAGCTCGATTAAAAATTAACGAACAGAGCTTGAGCAACATAATACTCGGCTCGACTCGACTCGTTTGCAGCCCTAATTATCATACGTCAAAAATAAGACTGTTGAACGATTCGATTCCAGTCGAGTTAACTTTTGGTCAATCCAAACCGAATTGATTTAAGAGGACAAATCAAATTGAAATTATTTCTATTCGGTTCAAATTAATTTTTTATATAATTAAATATAATTTAAATCTATTAATATTTGTACATTAAAAATAAGAATAAAATTGAATATATATATATAATCATATAATCACTTTTTAATACACATATTATATATTATATAATAATTATTATTATATTGAAATTCAGTTTAAACAGTTCCGTTTCATAATGTCTGAAATCGAACCGAAGCAAATCAATCATTTCGATTTGATCTAGTTGAATTTTTCGATTTGAACCGCGAAATGTGACCACCCCTAACCAAAATGGTAGAGCTTGAGACATTTCTAGACTCAAGTGAGAGCCGCACACAGTGGCGGATCTAGAATTTTTATTCAGTGGGTGCACCCTTAGACATCTCTTCTTGATCCAGTGGGGTCACTAATGGTGAAAGTTTATCACATTAATGGAAGTTTTTCCATCCGGTGGGGTCACAGGACCCCACTGGGCTCCATGTGGCTCCGCCACTAGCCGCACAAAAACAGCCCTTTTCGAGGGTCTTAGTGCACGATCGTCATCCACAAGATCAAAATTTTGGTTTGTCACTTTTATCAATATTTATCACACCTTGTGAAATAAAGATGACAAATGACTTTTAAAAGTGACAAATGGATTTAAGATGGCCAATAAGTATTTCTCGATCATAAGAACGCATGGTAACCACACAAAGAGGTAGCTCAGCTAAAGATATTGTAATGATCTAAAATTTGAGATCTAAAAGAAATTAAACCAAATTTCACATTGTCGTTTGAAGACTCGAAAAAGTTAAATATGATTTAAAGAGATAAATAAGAAGCTAAATAATTATAATAGAACTAAATCACATTAATAAATGGTACAAGAGCATCTTAACATCTAATAGCTTGATCCAAGGTTAGCACAATGCATGCCCACGGTTCACACCCGCAAAAGGTAATGAATGAGTTTTACTAAGACAAGGTTTAGTAGGAATCTCTCAATCTCACACACTCAGCCAAACAATGTCAAAACAGCAATATAAATAAATAAAAGAGAGCAGTGCAATCTATAATAGTAACAACTATACCAAAACACTAAGGGTCCGTTTGGTTGTATGTAAAACAGTTTATTAAGAAAATAATTTTTCACGAAAAAACTTTTACGTGAAAACGGAAACGTGATTGTTTATTTGGTTGTTAGGAAAATATAAAGTTGTATGGAGGAGTATGAGATCTTATGATCTACTCAAATGAGAGAGAGTCATATACTCTTTGTGTACTAACAATATTCATCAATTTTTTTATTTTTTATTTTTAATATTTTTAAAAAATAAAAAAATTAGATAACTAATGAAAAATAAATAACTTTGACAAAGATAATTTAAAGTAAGAAAAATAAAATAAAAACACAATTTAAATGAATAGTGTCCTACAGATATTTTAATAAAAAAATAAAAATTAAATTAACTAATAAAAAATAATTAAATTTGACAAAATTTATTTAAATGAGTGGAAAAAAAATAAAAAGACAACTTATATGAATAGTGCCTGAAACCTTCCACTGTAGAAACTGCAGCAGTTGGAAAACGGCATCCGCGGTTTTCTCGCGGATGCCAAAATCCGGGTTTCCGTTGAAATGGTTTTACAGATTTTGTTTTTCGTTGGTAACAAATGACCTAAAAAATAATGTTTTCCGAAAAACTATTTCTTAATCCAGATTTTACATTCAAACAAACAGGCCCAAGTGTTAATGTACGTGCATGGTAACTAAAGAGATATTAATCGATCACTAGCTAAATGGAAGCTTGAGTGACAAGGTCATGCACACAGGAAGCAAGGAGGTACCAACGATCACTAAAGCATTGGCTAAAACCTTAGCAGTGATAGCCAAGTGAAACTGACGACACAGTGCTATTTACATGTTCCCAGTCAACTAGTCAAGTCAACCTGTGGCCTCTAATTCAAGATAAGAACATTAGCTACGATGATAAATCACGACCACTAGTCTCGCAGTTAGGGTGCCAATTGACATCCCCATTTTTGACTACTGCACTACTTCAGACCACCTCACGAGTGTGTCGAGTATGGCATGCATTTTGCACCACACACATGGTTAAAATTGTAGTTGATATTGTAGACACATCATTTTTAATTCATACTGTGTAAATTTTATATTATATTGTAATACCTCAAAGTGACTCTCCTCATTTAATCATTTGAGTATTTTTCTATATTTTCTAGTATTTTCTATGATTGTTTTGGTGCTATGAGAGTTTTGAGATATGCGTCAGGTCAAGTGGACGTGTTTTGTACCGATTGTTGAAGAAGATACGCGTCAGGTCAAGTTGATACGTTTCTTGTTCCAATTGAGAAAGGTAATACACGCCACGTCATGTTGACGAGATTCAAGTGTCCTAAATAATTTCTGGTAATTTCCTTTTCATCTTTTGGAAATATTTTATTGCCAAATTGAATCGCGGCAAGATAAGCTGATGTGATTTTGGACTTTCCTAATTGGTATGATTGACTTGCCTCACAATTATTAATTATCTTTAAAGACGTCATGTTAAGTGGACGCGTTTTAAGCCTTCCATTTTTAGATTTCTGGCAAGTATCATAATCATTTATTTAGAATCCGCACTGTGTCCACCTTACACATTTCAATAGTTTCTATTTCTCAGAATTCCAGTCGAATTATAGAAGTTTCCTAATTGCGTTGTCTTCACCTGATGCGATTACTAATAAGTGTCTACTGTTCCTGATGCGATTTAGACGTTTTGGAATTCGAGCACAACTCCTATAAATACCCCCCCCCCCCCCCCCCCTTATGGCTCTGTTCCAGAGGTTACAAAGTTGAATCATCTCCCAGAGAGCTCTAAACTCCAAGTCTTCTCTTTGAGTTTCTTGTGAGAAATTAAGAGAGCATGGAGTCTTCATCGTCAAGGAGGAGATGCTGCCGGAGCGTGGTGTCGTCGGAGCAGTGCCAAGGAGAAGATTCTAGCATCTCTCAGCCTCACTAGGGCTGTGCAAAATATGGTTCAAACCGAAAAATCGAATCGAACCGATCGGTTCGGTTCGATTTGGTTCGATTTCATGAGTCAGGCGGTTCTGTTCGATTTCAGGGTGGAAAATCGAAATGAACCGAATATAGATATATAATTATATAAATAATAAAATTATACAAAAAAAATAGTAGTGCAGTGGAGTGCAGCGTCGCGCACCCTCCACGCGCTGGTGGTCGCGACTCGCGAGTTCGAAACTTGCAACCACCGGAAAACGATGGTTGTCTTTTTTTGTTTTGTTTTAAACACAGAAAAATGCCAGAAAACACCAGAAAATGCAAAAAAAAAAAAAACAGAATTTCGGTTTGAACCGGTTCGGTTCGCTGAATGAATTTGGTTCGGTTCGGTTTCCTTCAAAAATGGAGGAAACCGAACCGAACCGAACCGTGCACACCCCTAAGCCTCACAGCACTAGCCCCTCTCCCTCCCTTCTCTTGTTTTTTTGCTTGTTTTGCTCATAGTTGCATGCACTTTCTTGATCATATCTTCTTCTAGTTCTCCTTGTTCTTAGTAATTTCATACATTCAATTCATCATTCACACACCCAGTACCTATACGTCCTAAGGGTGTAAAAACCATCACAAGGTATGTTCATGCTCAAGTTCTTCTATTTCTATCCTTCTAAGAATTGATATTACACAACTCTCTTTCCAATTTCTTGTTTTTGGTGGTTCTTGTTTGTTCCTTTTGTGTCTTTGTTTGCAAGGTAATCAAGAATTAAAGCTTTCTCCCGTGGCCGACCGATCTTGAAGGATTAAGAGTCGACCCTCAATTTCCCGCTCTTTAAGTCAAGGTACATGCCATCATCTTTTCCTTTTTCCTTCGAGACCCACGCGTCTCTAGCGATCACACTCCATCTTTGTGCACACATACATCTTTTTTTCCTTTCATCTTCTTCATCTTCACATATTCTCCATCTATATCCTTATTTTCTTTATCTCTTTTTAAAGCTCTTTAATTTCTCTTCCATGGTTTCTCGCATCTACAAGTTGGCAATCACAGACTCTTTTTCCTTTAAATTTTGGTTACCTACTCCTTCGTGCCTCATGCAGCACCCTCCATTCGATACCCACGTGTGCCCCTCCCTTTGTACCCCATGCAGTACCTTTCCCTCCCTCGTGCACCACGTGCACTCCCCCTTTGGACCACCATATTGCCAACTTGTGTTTGTGATCCACAAGTTTAATTAAGAGTTTTAAACTATTTTAAAGAAAAACAATCACCATCATCATCCTGCTCTTTTGATTGTTGTTTACCTTATACTTGAAGCAGCCAGCATAAGCTTACTCTTTTACTCCATGATTGGTTGTTTATACTGCTTGCTTACTTAAACTGCAAATTTCTTTGCTCTCTATGTGTCCTTGAATTCGTGTCAGACATAGAGGATGTGATTCAAATCTTTTTACGCATTAGCTTGACTTGATGTGGTTTACCTGTGCCAGAAACATGTCGAAGGGAGTTGACATGGTCCTGATAGCTGAACGCGGCATTGTTGACTGTACACTTTCGTTGTCCAGAGTTCTTTGCACAAGTCAATATGCTCACCTTCTCTAAACTGTCTCACAAAGATAAAATTGCAAAGATGAACTAATAAAGTGGTGAGAGCAGGTCATATCCATAGAGAGGCTGAATAAAGCTTGATCTAAACTACTTTGACTTGAAACCAGAAAGATCTGACAATAAAATTTGACGTGAATCCATTCAGTTCACTAAAAGCTACAGTGCGATTAGAGCCCTTCAATATCACATTCAATTGAACACTAACAAGATTTAAATTCTCAATGCATTAAAACTAAACTGCTCTTAATAAAAGATCAAATCAAGTATTCTTCCACGAAACAAACATTCCTACTTCTAATCTCAAGACTGTTGTTCTTCCAGAGTTACTCACACCTTCATAACTCGAAGGGAAGCAACAAAAGATAAAGAAGATAGTAGATGAATGCTTCAATTAGGCAAAAAGAAGTAACTAGAACATGAGATATATCACCATTCTATTGCAACTCAAGATCAGACTGAGATAATGAAGAAATCAAAGAAATCAATTAGAGAATTACACCGGAAACAAAATAAACTATAGAAATTTTAGATCACTATACCCTCACAGCTCAAGGGATTGAAGAACAAAAGGGAAAACAGTGTGCATCAAGCTTCAGAACAGTAAGGAGAGACACAATAGATCTCGTCTCCCTCACAGTCTGATGAATCAGTAAGAAAGCAAAGAAATATCAAACTGTAACATCAATTCCTGATCTGTCCAGAGGGAAGAATAAGAACATCAACGAAGTAGAAATCTCAAAACGAAACAGGAAGAGGAGCCAAGCTTCCTGATCTCTGGTTGCCCTCTGGACGCCGTCGCCTTCCCGGATGCCAGACAGCCCCAGAACGAGAGGAAGATAAACCTCGAACCAATCCCCAGCATCCGAAGACCTCAGATGCTGAAACATCCTCTCAGCAGCAATAAAGAGAAGAAGAAAAATCCCAAAAAAAAATGCAGTCGCCCTCCGGAATAGCTGAACCCTCAAATGCTTAACCAACAGCAAAGAAGAAAAGAAAAACTAAAAAAAATTACAGTTCCCTCTTGATCAAACCCCTGCCCAAACCTTACACGAGAAAATAAAATCTCAAATTCCCCAACTCCCGAAATGTTGAACCAGAAAGGATGCTGAACTCCGGAAGAGCAGAACAATCTCAGAAGAGCAGAACCCAAAAAAATCCCGCAAAATGCTGAACAAAAACCCCCAAAATGTTGAATTCCCTTATCCTTACAGCAAAGAAAAACCCAAAAATCTGCACCTAAAATTCCCTATTTCTCCCCAGTCCTCTGACCAACCTCCTCATTTCTCCCTCCACAGAGGAACCTCCCTCCTCTTTCCGCCTCTTCCTCTCCTCCCCCTCTTCCTTCTATAGGGTTAGGTAGTCAGGTAGAAAAAGGAGCTGAGAAGCATGAACTTACTGATGTCGCGACAGGAAGACCTGTCGCGATATGATGACTGTCGTGACGCCCCGACCGGGCACGTTCTCCTTATCATGACACAGGATGCCGATGCCTTCTCAATAGTGCAGGAGATGAGTGGAGGGACCTTCTTCCTGCTCTCCAGCTGGCTAAAGAACAAGAGCTCCTCGTCCATCCTTACTTTAGTACCTGCCAAAACAACGAAACACTAAGAAGAAACCATGTTAGACCTTATTTAAGTGAAGCATCTATTCAAAATGAAATGAAAAGGATGAAGCATGGGGGGAACGAACCTGGGGGATGTTTTGAAACCCCTTGAGTTGCATAAAAACATGGGAAAGAAAAGATATGCCTCTATCTAAGAGAAAATAACAACATGCATGAAGGGAAAATGAAGAGAAAGGAGGAGGAAAGGGCCCCAAATGGGCGACTCCCTAGCTGTAGAAGGATGCTCTTGGTCATGCAGCAGCCTCTGAAGAAGGTGGAACTCACCTCCTCAGGCACCAAGCTCCATGCTTGAAGAAAGAAGCATGACTTGATGAAGAGGATAATGAGAAAATGGGTGGAAATGGGAGAGCTACGAGCTAAGGGGAAGCTCTGGAGAGATTTAGGCAGCACTCCCTGGCTGTAGAAGGATGCTCTTGGTCATGCAGCATCCTCCTTCTGAAAGGGTAGGGTCACTTATATAGAAAGGAGAGAGAAAATCACATCCATAAGTGATAATGGCCCATGAAAATAATAAAAAGTCAAGTAAATCTGTATGGGAAGAGTCCTAAGAGGGTTCCCAGGTAGGATGGAATCTCAAACCGCGGATGGGGGGTTGGGAGGTTGTTTGGATGAAGATAAAGCCAAATGGAGGATAAATGGGAGGTGGTTGCAGAGGCCAGCGCATGCAGACCATGTCGCGATGGGTCGTAGGGACGCGACAAGGATTATCGCGATGTCCATGGTGGTCGTGACCATGAGGACACGTTAACAGATATGCATGGCCTGTCGCGACGGCCAGGAAGGACGCGACCTGAGTCTAATGCGACGCCACAACCCGTCGCGTTAAGTATGACCAATTATTTTGAAATTTTGATCGACTATTTAGTAAAATAATCAATTATTTAAGGAATTTAATCATTTAAATGGCATGAACGGACCCTCAAGGCCATCGCGTTAAGATCTGAGGGTTGAAACCCTAGCACAAGGACTCTAAAAGTGATAATTGGACGAGACAAGCTGAGAATTAGATTTTAATGGGCTCAAAACATGGCAAACAAATGGGCTTAAGGTGAGTGACCAACTTAGGGCTCATTAAGGAAACAAGAAATATGGTTCGACTTATGGGCCAGAATCGGGTGTCTACACTTGGCAGTTGGTGAAAGACTCCCATCAGGTGGTGTCACCACGATTGAACACATGTCTATTTTTCAACTTGGCGTCTACTTATTAGTTCTTTTCGCTTCACTCCACTACGCTATGGTTCATTCCATTACACTCCATTTCACTCCAGTTCGTGTCTTTCCGCTTCGCTCCCCTGCAAAGTAGACGTCAAGGCGTGGCAGCTGTAGACACGCTAAAAATGACACAATTGTGAGCAAATCTCATATTACGCCATAATGCCACAAATGGCTTTCAATTTTCCTTATGAGAGTATTTTCCCCCATTATTCAGGGTCTCCCTCCCCATTTCTTGGTGCTTCCCCCTCATTTTCGTAGCTTACTGAAGGTTTGGGTAGCTCTATAAATCGCAACAGATGTCATGGTCGCATTTCACATTGACTAGTGACCAACGATCGATTGCTCTTTTCCGTGTCGGGTCAAACCGTCACTATTTTCATACCGATTGATGAAGAACCTTATAAGCGTCTTGTCAATCTGTCGCATTTCATCAATTGATTGATAAAGATTGAATTGATTAAACATTTATTGCTGAACAACTATTCGCGAAGGGTTAAACCGTCGCGCTTCTGTGTTTTGATTGGTGCCTACTCCGACTGGAGCTGGTATCTATTGATGATGTCTTTATCGATTGATGAGATGCGTGACGGACCAAGCCGACGCATTTTTGGTTTCGATTCCCAATTTGGTTCGATTGATGATATCAAATACACATCCTATCAAGTCATCGCAATTAAGGATTTCCACATTTCTCTTTTGGCATTTTCCTAAAGTATTCCCAAAAATGTTTATTGCTAATTTGAATAGCATCCGCTGAGGTCGTCGCGTTTCTTACTTTCTATTATTCATACAGATTAATTTCGATTTAAAGATCGATTCTTCTAGATGGGCGACATGTCATGTCGTCGCAATTTCAAAACTTTCTATTTACAAAATTTGGCAAGAATACGATTAATATTGAAAGTGTTAATATGTGCGACAACCATGGTGGTCGTGATTTTGAATTTCTATGTTCAACTCAGTCGAAGTATGGAAGTATTTATATGCGATGACTTGACTAGTCGCGATTTATCTTTAAATGCTACCACTGTATCCGTCACGATTTATAGAGTTTGTCCATCTCGCATCTTCTCCTTTTCCTCTTGTGCTTATATCTCTTTCGTTTATTCTTCTTCCTCTCCATAGCCCCCCCCCCCCGAAAGAGCATATCTATCTCCTTTTCAATCACACACACATATTGCATGCATACACACACATACCTATTTTTCTAGGGGTTTTAAAAACCACAAAAGGTGTGTTCTTCTCCATATTCTTCATACTTATTTCATTCATTAAGAGTTGAATACTACACGTTCTTGTCTAATCCATATTATTATGTGTTGCTTTGCAAGGGTAAAGAGCCTTCTACCATGACCGACCGTGCTTGTAGAAGAAGAAATGAACTCGCTCTCTCCTACACAATCTTCCCACTCTAAAAGGTACTCCATGATCACTCCTTCATTGTTTTCTTATATATTTATACTCCTTCGACACCTTCGTGTGTCTGGCGATCACGATCACATCAGGGAGTTGTGCTCCATCCCTCCTTCCTCTTCTATTATTTCCTCATTATTTTCTTTGTAGCGCTTCATAGTTCATAGAACGAAAAAGCACAATCTACAAAAGGTAATGGAAAGGTAAAGGCATAAGCATGCATATACATACTAGAGTGTCCAATGCCTCCAGTGTGCTAGCTAGCTATGCCTCTGCTTCTGTCAGCTGGGCATGGAGGATCTCAATCAATCCATCATGGGCATCCTGCATTCACAACACATGAGCCAAACATCTATGCTTAGATAGATAGGGCAAGGATTAGAATAGGAAACCCTGGTTGGCCTCATGAAGTCTCTCTCTCCATATACCTCCTGGTAGCACTAGAGGTATGTGTTGTCCTCTACCTCGGACTCCACCATGGTACCCCCATGCTGTCAGTCCGCATATTGGTCGAGGAAGCGCAGGTGCCAGTCAACTTGCTTTGCCTTCCCTCGTGTCTTTCTGTCAATCCCCCTTGGGTCCACCTCATCAAACCATAGCTGGTGTAGGCCCAACGTCCTTATGGCCAACCTCAGGCAGAGGGGCTCTATCTCATTCAGGCAATGGACCCAAAGGTCCCGCCTGAATCGACATGACATCTACCACTCTCCAACCAGGGCTAGTCCTAGTCGGCCATGCCCAGATAGGGCTGCCACACCACCTACATACACATATAGATGAGGTCACATTTCATGTCAAGAGGAAAGGCATGGAAGAGGTCAAGTTAGGTATACATACTAGGAGGGGCGGGAAGTCCCAAACCTCACGCCTGGGGATAGATAGTTATAGTGAGAAGGAGGTTGTTGTCACCACTGGAAGCCACCTCCTGGCAAAGGGCAAGGCATCTGGGTGCACCTCTGTGGTCCTCCCCGGGGGGTGGTAGTTGTGCCTCTCCGACTTACTATGCAAGGGTTTGTGCCTCTTTTTGAAGGAAAGACCGGCGGGGAACTACGTGTATTGCCCCTTTGGAGAAGGGAAGACTTGCTTTGGAGCAAGTGTTGTATGCCTCTTATTTAAGGGAAGACCAAGGTCTACTTGGTGGTTAATGAAATCCCAAGTGTTCTTGGAGATTGGATGTAGAACTTCTTTTAGGAAGGGCGCCCAAACTAGGATAAGTCTCTGTGTCTTTTGTGTGATTGCATTTATTTATTTATGCTGCACACTAACACTAACCATTATGTTTGAGATTTGTTTTTGAAGTTGCAGAACTTGTTTTAAGCAATCCATTCAACCCCCCACCCCCCCCCCCCACCCCTCTAGGTTTACAACCTGGCCGACATGTTTCATGTGTCAATGTTGAGAAAATATGTAGAAAATAAATAGTGAAAGAGTTGAGGAATAAACAGATTGAGTTAGTAAAGGAGAACATATTAGGAGGTGAAGTCACATGGGAACTAGTAGATGAGATGAGGAAGCCTTATAATCCATACTTGTTTGAGTAAGGTTTTATTTTCAGTTAAATATATGTGTTGTAATTATTTAATTGGTATGTCTTAATTTGAATGTCTATGTGTCTTTCTACGGGTTTCTTCTTAATTTCATGGATGAAATTTCTTTTTAGGTGGTTATAATGTGGTGTACTAGGTTTTCGGAGATTCTGTCACACTGATCCTTAAGGACATTTACTCTTGTCGTCAGAGGTCAAATGGTAGTTCCTCCATGTTAGGAGTTTTTGGTGGCAGTGGCTCTTGACATCACGAATTTGTGAACAATACATTCTCTTGCTATCAAGAATTTCTGACTGTAGTTCTTCTTGTCGTCAGCTTGTCCTAACGCCAATCACTTTTGTCGTCAACTTGTGGTCTTGCATGTATCAGACTCGTGTCAATTTTGAGTAGCTAGTGCGTGACTCCAAGCATTTTTATGGCATCCCATTGGCAGAATATGGTCTTTCACCGTATTTTGGCCGGAGACATTTTCAATGACAACTTTTAGGGCTCTAGAGCTCGTTCCAGAGTTTTGGACGCGGGTTTGGTGTAGTTTTTACGAGAAGGAGGCGACCAGATCACTAGAAAGCCCCAATAAGTTGCTTCTTCTTATTTTGATAGGGTGAACTCCCCACGATTCGTAGTTTTTCTTTGATGTCATGCAATTTTAAGGTGTTATGGCAGGAGGGTGGTGATTTGATTGGATATTTTGATTTGGAAACCATATTTGTAATCTTTAAATTGTTATGAAACTTGCTATAGGGTTTAATTTGTATTAGAAACATGTTTAGGAAATATTTTATATGATTTTTATGGTTGACCTACGGTTTTTGAGCCTCTTGTATGGCTACAGTAACTCAAAATGATTATTTAGATGCTTTTTTTCATCTATAAAGCTTGCCATGGTAGTCTTATATAGTTTCGTATGTGCATAGTGACCTAAAACCTTATTTAATAGCTGGGTTCATGATATGATGGATAGATCTCACCTTGAGGTGCTTGTTTAGAAATATTTCTTTATTTATAAAGCATGCGAGGGCGTCCCTCTATGGTTTGTAAGTCTATAGTGCATGTTTTAGTGAATGGAACGCCGGTTTGTGGTGATATTGTGAAAACAATGGTCGGGCAAAGTGTTTTCTACCGAGTTTGATGGTATCAATACTGAAGTGTCTTGCTCGAGACCTCACTAGTTAGATGCCTCAAGTCTCTGTGAGCCAAGTACTGTGTGTATTTGGGATTTAGTCTCGGTAGTATATTTACTAACAAGGTTTATGTCATTTTTCTAGAGTCTACTTTCCTTGTTGTGAGCCTACATTCGAGCTAGGGGAAAGATGGATAGGACATCATCTTATGGTGTGTCTTTAGTCGCTTGAGCGCACTCTTAATTGAGGGAGTGGACATTAGTAGATGTGTTTGTCTCCAACTAATCTTTTGTTCCCACTTGCATCACTCTGTGGGTCTCGAAACCCATAGAGTTGTGGTTAGGTGTGGGTGTGTTTGTGTTATAGTACCCACAACCTCTCCGTTAGTTGGTAGCCAAGCGTGGGTGCTACAGTTGAATTGTGTATTCACTGTGAGACTAGTGTGAGGTGAACTTTTGTACTTTGTGTAGGTCAAATTTTGGCTATATGAGCTGCCTACTGCGACTCGTGTGGTAGCATCGTACTTTCTGACTCATATGTTATGTGGTTGTGGTCCATGTAGAATGTATAGTTTATTTCCCTTTGGTAGAGCCTACTCTTTTCCAACAGTAGTTTGTAGTTAATTTCAGCATGTTAATTTGTGTAATTATGTTGTTTAGACTTGCTCCATGTTTTAAGAGTTTCTCTATTGAGCTAATAAAATTATGAGGCTCACTCTCTTACTTTCTTTTCAGGTGAAGGCAAGTAAGTCAGAAGCTACTACATTTTTTTTGAACTTAAATTATGTATTGAGATAATATAATTTTTTGATGAACATGTATAAAATTTTGTAAATATTTATATCTTAATATATGTAATTTGTTTTCTATATATATTTTTATTGGACATGTGTAATAATATCCTTTCCGAGTCTTTATGACTTATAGGAGGCGGAGTAGAGTCAGATGCTTAATGGGTTCCATTGGCGAGGACCGCCACACTATCTCTTCTTACGTCTTTGAAATTGTGTTGTCATATTTCTCGTGCTCCGTTTTCGTTTTCTCCACCATTTGCTTGTTTTCGCCGATCGGTTCGCAGATACATAGGTAGTAGGGCTGCAAACGAGTCGGGTTCGGAACCGAAAACACAAATTTCGATTTCGATTCCGATAATCGAAATATGATTCCGATTCCGATTCTGATAAGAATGGTTAGTTCCGATTTCGTTCCGATTCCGATAACATTACCGGAACCGAAATTCCGATAAGGTAAGGTGTTTACCATAATTTTATCTTGAGTTTATGATAAATTATCGGAATAACCGATACCGATACCGATTTCGATTATTTTTTAATTTCGATTCCGATTCCGATAACTTATCAAAATATTCGATACCGATTTTGATAAACTATCGATATCATATTTCGATTTCGAAATCGATAATTTTTATCGGAATCGGATCGAAATATCAAATATCGGATTCTGTTTACACCCCTAATAAGTAGAGATATCAATGGGCTTTAGAACGGGCTTCTATGTTTGACACAGTCGATTTCTCAGTGGGTGCGTGCTTGGGCTTCTCTGGTGTTCACGCTAGGGGGGAAGGGAAGGGAAGGAAAGGGAGCGTCTACTTCTTTGGTTCTCTTTTATCGGGGTTTCCCAAGTTGGACGAGAAGAAGGAAAGAGAGAGAGAGGAAAAAAAAGTTGTATGGTGCAAAGGGCCAAACTAGGTATTCGATCAAAAGAAATTTTCAAACGCGATAAGACGTCGTCATCATGCGCGGGCAGTAAACATCACTCACTTGACGGATGCTATGTATGTGTCTTCAGATACCTTGGTGGATCGATGATAACACGACCGAGTCATCCACCTGGATAATTAACGGATACAAAATATTTCTCTTCTATATATATATATATAGATAGATGTCCCAGCCACTACACGAGAATGTGACCTTTGTGCGGAGGCGGTGGCTGCTGCGCCCCACGTAGCTTCCCAACTCGTGTCTCCAAGCCGAACGTACTCAAATTATATATATGTTTAGGCTTAGCTTTCTCTGTGAGGCTCGACTGCGGCAACCCGTCTTTTTCCGTCTTAACGCTTCCCTGGACATTGCTCGGATTGGTGCGCTGCTTAGATTCAAGATCTCATTATAAAGTGGGCTATATATATAATTTTATAAAGCCCTCCCCACCCCGCCCGACTTTGTGGCAAGCCTCCCTAAAATGATACAACTTTCCTCCTCGAACTAAAAAGAACTTTTGCGAGTGAAGTGTGACAGGGTCAACCAATTGGCTAGGCTGGAAAGCGGGGCGTGTGACTCAGTGGGGCTTCCACTTTCACTAGGCCGAGCCACCCCCCCCCCCCCTGCTCCTCTCTACTCAGCAGTACTGTGTGTGGCCTCCACATCCCCTGAACCCCCACATCCCCACAGGTCCCCCCAATGCGAGAGAAAGACTCTTCCTCGGGGGGGTTCGAAATCATTGGTCCGGCCGGAAGGTACGCTTGTCCATCCGTCCGACCATGGCCCGTATGTGATCCATGTCTTTGTCGACCGTGGCTTGGGGCTACAGATTCCTCTCCGCCGATAACATTACATTTGCAAAAATCTAACTCGTCGGGGTTCAAATGGCCGTCATTTAGTCTGAAGTGTGTCGCTGGTTGCTTGCCTTCCACGAGTGACGCGTACGTCGTTTCCCCCCCTTTTTTTTTTACCCCTAAAAAACTCTGCAAGTCTTGTACCACCAATGATGGTGTGAGCATGTAATTTTCTTTGCGAAACTGTACAGATACCAACAACCCGGGGGTGTTCATCGGCCAGAGGACGCCACTCACATCCAAAGATGGGTAACGTGCGTGGGATGGGTGGGGGGCCGAAGTGGCGCCACTGCTGGCGGCTGTTGCTGCTGCTGGCGCTGTTTGCATGGCACGCTTTGTCGGTTGGTTCGCCCTGCCACCGCATGGAGATGGAGAAGAGATGGGCCCAGCGCCCATGCCCATCCTTGGGCTCCCATTTCCCTGCTTGCTTGTGGGGTTTATAGACCAGGGCAGGGAACTTGGGCGTGGCCTCCGTTGCTTTTTGTGCACGTCTTGCGTGGGGCTCCGGCTTCGGCGGGATGAACGTGTCGACTCCAGCGGGCGCGACACACCCCCTCCGCACAGAGCACGATTAGCTGTTGTTGTTTAGCGAGGGGAGACGGCGGCGCCGCTGCCGTTGCACGGATATGATAAGCATCCAGGGTTTCTTTCAAGTTTTGTTTATGACTTGTTTCCAACTTTCTAGAGTGAATGTTGTGCATCTATAATCCTTACTAAATTATTATTTTTTATTAATTAAGTTTTTTTGTCGAAAAAATGCTCTTTCTTTTTAAAGGGGTGGGCACACCTATGAGTTTACTCATCATTGGCAATCTTATCATTTTTCTTTGTAGAATTACACAAATTTATGATAAACTAGATACATGGAAATACCACAAAATATTGATGGTATTTTTGCAATATTTGAGATCTAACAGTAATAATTTTAACAATATTTTAGCAAAGATAAAAGAACATAATATTTGTTAGAATAAGAATGGTTTACATAAAACATCTCAATAAAATTCTATTATACTTGTAGTTTATAGTATTTCTTTGTGTTTTAAGAAAAAAAATCAGATCAAAGACGATAAGATCCTCAGATTTTTGAGCCATTGTTGTACATACTCTTATATTTTTAATAAGTGCTTTGATTGGCTAGCTACGTAGACCATTTTTAATGTGGAAAAACCTGAACTTCAAATAAAAAAGTTTTTTAATAGAATATTTTTACATACAACTACAACATATTATCTATTCATTTGACAATTATGAGTATCCCACAAGAAGAAGTATTCTTTTCAAGATTTGTCATATCACCAGACTCAATCATGTTGAATTTTATTTGATACAATACAGATCGAAACATACCACACCGATATACTTCTGTGGTGGTGTAATCCTGTTTGGACCTGAGCCAAACGGGGCTCCACTGGAATAAGAGAGGGAAGACGATTGCTGGTGAGGACGAAGACCTGCAAAACCAGAATAGGATCAGGAGGCCCGGTGAAAACCGGGGAAACCCTCCGATGCCTAAGTCAGTGGAGAGCTTGTGAGGCAGGGGGTTTCGGAATGCGAGAATGTGTTCGCGTAAGGAAGAGAACGTACCGTTGCATGGTACTGTACCTGTGCCTTTATAGGCGCTGGCGTAGAGGCCAACGTGCGTAACGTTAGGCAGATCGTGCCTGAAGAGGCGCCTTGACGCACGCGCATAACGGGAGGAGTTATGACTCTGGTGTCCGTTAGGCTGCCAGGCAGCTCACGCCCCTTGATGGTGGAGAACGTGGCCTGGGACGGTTACAACCGTTCTGGAAGCCAGAGAGCCTGCGCGGTGCCCTTTTGGGGATGCTCTCCGAGCAGGTGACCCACATGGGGGAGCGAACCCGCTGTTCGGTGATGTTGGGGGCCGTCCCGCGCAGCAAGTTTACTGTTCCTGTTCGGAAGGCCTTCTGCAGCTGTTCGGAAGGCGCCTGCTGATGAGCTCGGTAGCGCTTCGCTAGGGACAGCTGGCGAGTGGGCTCTTCTCCATCCGATCCTCTCGGAAAACGTGAGACCTTGTGGGAAGGTCACGTCGTAGAGAAGGCACTTGATGGGCTTTGACGTTTTGGGCTTAGGTGGCAGGAAACGGCCACCACACTTGCCCCCCCACGCTCTCGAACGGCTTGGTGAAGCGAGCATTTCGAGGGCGTCATTTCCGCATTTAATGCGATAGTCCGTTGCGGGATGCCGTCGCCTGGAGTCTGAATAGGCGGTTAACCCATCATGATGGGTGCAAAACCGCGCCATGCTTAAGGTGCAGCCGTCGCGTTCGGACGGTCGCCAACGCTGTACCCAAAGGGGCACTTTCAAAAAACGGGAAGGAGCGGTGATTGAAGCCCGCCTCGAATTTCGTTCCCTCCTCTTTCCTTATAAGGAGGGGAAGAGACGAGGGAGGGAGCTACGCCTCCCAGAGACCTCCCAGCTTTTAGCTTTCGCGCTTTCTTGCCTTCTCCCGTTTCCATCTTCTCCTCCGTTCCTCTGTGCCGTCATCGCCCCCTACGATCCTTCCAGCAATGGCAAGCAAAGGGAAGGCCGTCGCCGGAGCGAGCAAGGTGACCGTCGCGACGTCGAGCGGACCGCGGCACCGGCACTTCAGTGGTCTCCGTGAGCGGTTCCGGATCGGGGACGAGTACGAGATCGTCGACGCCAGGGAAAGCGACACGATCTTAGTGAATAAGCCGGGTTGCCTGCTCCTCTCTGTGGATCATCTGGAGGC
Source organism: Colocasia esculenta (assembly GCA_014218235.1). NCBI lineage: Eukaryota > Viridiplantae > Streptophyta > Magnoliopsida > Alismatales > Araceae > Colocasia > Colocasia esculenta. Next base: position 2,186,548 of record CM024762.1, on the reverse strand, counting down.
AGGCTTCCGGCTGCCGTTGCCAGAGGTGGCGAAGGCGCTCCTCAACATTTGGGGCGTTTCGCCGATACAGCTAACGCCCAACACCTGGAGATACATCTGTATCTTCGGTGTTGTCTGTAAGTTGAAGGGAATCCGGGGTTCGGCGGACGTCTTCCGAGCGCACTTCAAGCTGTCTGCCTCGAGGGCATCAGGGGCAGACATCTACTACGCCAAACACCGAACAGACCGGATGCACATCGGCCTGTCTAACAAGTATTCCAACAACAAGGGTTGGATGGACAGGCTGTTCTTCGTGCGCCACCGGAGTGGTGCTGAGTGGGGGTTCCCCACGGTCATTCGCACGGCACAGAAGGATAGCTTTCCGAAGCTTATCCAGGATGAGGCGAGGGCCTCAGACGCACTTCTCCGAGCAGGCGTTCGGAACGGAGAAGGGTATGTGACCGAATTCATGCTCGTCAAGTACGGGCTCAGCAAACCATGGAGTAAGTATACTGTTTCGGTTGTTTTACTCTTAGGTTTGGTGGCCTCATACTAATCTTTCTTCCTCTTGTCTTCTTTGTGCGCAGCGGCCGCAGAGCTGGAGGCCGGTCGAGATAAAGAGGCGAATGATGAGGTCGCCGAGCGGATCCCTGTGCAAGCGCACAGGGTGTATGAAGATGACGACGTCGACGCTGTTGTTCGGGTTCCTTCCGCAGTGACGGCTGGTACCGTGGTAACAACGGCACTTGTTGCCCCATCCCAAGTCGAAGGGCGTCCCAGCAAGGCACAGGCTCCTGGGAAGGGGCCTGAAAGAATTCGCTTGAAGAAGAAGGCCACTAAGGAGGTGGTAACGGCTGGGGCCCGAGCTCCTCGGGAGAAAGATGACCAAGCGAGCCAACCTTCTGCGAAGAAGAGGCCCGTTCTGGTTGACGAGAGCGCGGAGGAAGCAGAACAGCTTCGTGCTCGGAAAAAGCAGAAGGCGGTCCGGGCTACTCCTCCAAGTGACGAGGAGGGGACCGCAGCGGAAGAGGAAGGGGCGCAGTTGCTGCTGCGCAAGAACAGTAGGGCCGTGCAATCGGCTGATGAGGGAGCGCCGCGGGTGGCCTCCGCGACTCGCCCCGAGGTCGCCCAGAGGATGGCGACCGAGCTGGGGCTCATCTTGGTGAGCGAAGGGTCTGAGAGTCCTGTCGGTGGAGAAGCCGGGGGCTCCCCCTGCGCGAGAGATAGGGCGCCCTCCGGTGCTTCCAATGCTGGAGGTGCCGAGCGCGGTGTTTCCAGCAACATCGCGGAGGTATCCTCTAGGAGGAGCAGAGAAGCTACGGCGTCACCTGCTCGGCAGGAGGAGGACACTTGCGCAACGGGAGTTTCCGCCCCTGCTGGGGTGGTTCCGAGCAGCGCGGTGACAGCAGCGCCTTCAGAGCAAGGAATGGTTCCTGCAGCAGGGACCATTGCGGAGGCGGCCGCAACGGCGAGGGCGTCCGAAGAGGTTGCCACTTCAACCGGGAGAATCCTGCCCCCCCTGCCCCCCTCCGAGGTGGTTGCTAACGCAGAAGCAACCTCCAAAGGAGTCGAAGACATTGGGGGGGAGGCTGCGGGTGCTGCCCGGGATGAAGGGTCCGAAGACGACCGAAGGCCTCTTAGTGAGGTGCTTCTGAGAGAACCTCTTGGAGTTCCTTCGGTGGCAGCGCTGGAGGCGACCCTTCGTCGGATGGAGGATACGCCAAGAGAGCTGCCTGCGAGCCCCACTGCTTCTCGTCTTGAACGGTTGGCAAGGTGCTTGGACCTTCCTTCCGAACAGACTCCGGAGAAGTCAGTGGAAGGTTACCAGCCGGAGTGGCAGACAGAAGATGGTTTGAGCGACGTCGACGTAGAGGCGCTTGCGGACGAAATGTCCAAGTCGCTGGCCACTCTGAAGGCTTTAGCTGTTCGGGGCCAGAGACAGAGGTATCTCTACGAGGCGCAGGTAGCCTTCTGTGATGACCTTTCGGCAAGGCATAAAGCTCGCGAGGCGGCGCTGGAGGAGGAGGTGAAGGACCTCAGAGCTGCTCTTCATGCCGCGAAGCTGGATGCTACCTTGGCGCGGGCCGAAAAGGACGCCCTAGCCAAGGTAGTAGTAGATGCGGAGGCCCGTGCCGTTGCTGACTATAAGACTGGGCCAGAGTACAAGGAAGACTTGGAGCAGTATGGGGCTCGCTGCTACAAAGTGGGCCTCAATGCTGGGAAGGAGGTGGGGGAGAGGCTTTCCTGGGCCGAACGCGCCCAAGAAGCCTTCGAGGCTGCTGTTCGGGAATGTCAACGCCGTACCCAAGATGTCCGCTTAGATGGTGTGCGGTTCGCACAATTTCAGTCTGGGCGGATGCCTTCTTCGGGTGAGGATGCTGGTCCTTCCGAACAAGCTCCTTAATCCCCTTGCCTCACGTCTTCTTGTACTTCGCTTTTTGTAACATCGGCCAAGGAAGGCTGTTTGTAAGCACAAGAACTTCTTATAAATGAAATCCTCTGCTTTACGAGTTTTTCTGTAGCGTCTCTTTCTCTATCTTCTCCCTGTTGTGGTTGTTCCTGCTCGGATCGGAATCCGTTAGCTTCGTGAGCATTGCATGTAAGACGCAGATCGTTGGGTACCGTAAAGGGGGTTCTGATCAGGTATATATGCCAAATGCTCGTGAGGCAACAGGAGTAGGGAGAAGAGAGGTAGGATGCTGAAAGAAGGCTTTTATAGATGATAAGCCTTAAGATTAGAGACATGCCAAGTCCTGGGAATGGCCTCGCCACTAGGAGTAGTTAGCTTATATGAGCCTTTCCCAAGGACGTGGGTGACCTGATAAGGTCCTTCCCATTTGACGGCAAGTTTGCCGACTGCTCTTCGGGGGTCCGAAGCCGAACAGCGGCGCAAGACCAAATCTCCCACGTTGAACCGCCTCTCCTTGACTCGCGCATTATAATATTGCGCAAGCCGTTGTTGATAAGAAACGAGGCGAATGCTGGCGTCGCTTTGTCGTTCGCCCAGCATGTCCAAGTTCTCTCGGAGAGCACGGTTATTGGCGGCTTCGTCGAAGTGGGTTGTTCGGATGGTTGGAAGGGCTACTTCCAAAGGTACAACTGCTTCTGAGCCGTAGGCTAGGTGGAAAGGTGTTTCCCCTGTAGCTACCCGAGCAGTTGTTCGGTGACACCAAAGGACATTTGGGAGCTCATCGATCCATGATCCACCTGCAGCCTCCACTCTGGTTCGGATCCCGTGCAGCAATGTTCGGTTGGCGTTTTCGACCAAACCGTTAGCCTGGGGATGAGCCACGGAGGTGAAGTGGTTGTAGATCCCGAGCTCGGCGCACTTTTGCTTGAAGAAGGTGCTGTCGAACTGTCTCCCGTTGTCAGATGTAATCACCCTTGGGATGCCAAACCTGCAGAGAAGGTTCTTCCATACGAACTTCCACGCGGCTTGTTCGGTGATTGTGGCAACGGGTTCGGCCTCGATCCACTTGGTGAAGTAGTCGATGGCCACAAAAAGGAACTTCTTGCGCCCTTGGGCCTCTGGAAAGGGGCCCAAGATGTCAATGCCCCATCTGGCGAAGGGGCGCGGCTCGAACAGACTGTGAAGCTGTTCGGCTGGCTGCTTGATGAGTACTCCGAACTTCTGGCATTCTGGGCATTTCCTGACGAAGGACACGCAATCCTTCTGAAGAGAAGGCCACCAGAACCCTGCTCGGATGAGGCTGCGTGCTAGCGTTCTGCCCCCCAGATGGCTTCCGCACAACCCCTCGTGGACTTCCTCTGTGGCTGCGAGGGCCTCCTCAGGGTTGAGGCAACGTAGAAGAGGTCTTGCAAGGGACCGTCGGTACAGCTTGCCTTCTACGAGGGTGAAATGCTGCGAGCGCATCCTGACTTTCCGAGCTTCATCCTGTTCGGAAGGAAGCTCGCCTCGGAGAAGGTACGCCAAGAGAGGGTCCACCCAACTTGGGGTCGGTGGGCCCGTTTCTATGGCGGCTACATCAATCTCTGTGCTCGGCAAGGCGAGCTCTTCAATGAAGACAGAGCGAGAAGGGGTGATGTCACCTGAAGATGCCAATTTGGCCAGCGCATCAGCTCGCGCGTTCTGCTCCCGTGGAACATGTATAACCTCGAAGTATACGAGGCCCTCTGTCTGGCTCTTGACCTGTTGGAGGTATTGAGCCATGCGAGGTTCCCTTGCTCCAAACTGTCCGCTCACCTGGCTGGCGACCAACTGGGAGTCACTAAAGACTCTAAGCCGAATGGCTCCGAGGTGCCTAGCCATGCGGATACCGGAAAGCAAGGCTTCGTACTCGGCGACGTTGTTGGAGGCTGGAAAGCGGAAACGGAGGGCGTATTGGAACTCTAACCCCTCTGGGGAGGTGAGGACCAAACCTGCCCCGCTTCCGGAGACACAAGAGGATCCGTCCACATAAAGCTCCCATGGGGGCTCGTCTGCCAACGGTGGATCCTGCTCGGCCGGAAGGGTGCATTCCGCCACGAAATCTGCTAACGCCTGCGCTTTGATTGCCGTCCTTGGTCGGAAGCTGATGTCAAACTCTCCCAGCTCGATTGCCCACTTAACCAACCTACCGGAAGCCTCCGGCCGCTGCAAGATGGATTTCAGCGGTTGATCGGTAAGCACTGTAACGGAATGGGCCTGAAAGTAGGGCCTGAGCTTCCGTGCAGCTGTGACAAGAGCAAGGGCAAGCTTTTCTGCTCTGGGGTACCTCCTTTCAGCTTCTTGGAGGACCCTGCTGATATAGTACACTGGATACTGTGCCGCTCCTAATTCTCTGATCAAGACCGCACTGATGGAGTGTTCGGTGACCGAGAGGTACACGAACAAGGGTTCTCCGAGCACAGGCTTTGAGAGAACAGGAGGGGCTGCCAAATATGCCTTCAGCTCAGTGAAGGCAGCTTCGCATTCGTCAGTCCACAGTACTTGCCCCCCTTGCTTCGAGGCGTTTTTAGGGCCTCGGAGCAACTTGAAGAAGTTAAAACTTCTTTCTGCTGCTCGGGACATGAACCTGTTTAGCGCGGCGAGACGTCCTGTCAGACGTTGGACGTCGCGCACTATCTTCGGACTGGACATCTCAAGTATGGCTTGGATTTTTTCCGGGTTCGCCTCTATTCCCCTGTTTGATACGAGGAACCCAAGGAACTTACCCGACCGAACACCGAACGCGCACTTGGCTGGATTGAGCTTCATATTATACCTTCGCAAAGTTGCGAAAGTCTCCTGGAGGTCGGAAATGTGATCGGTACTCGGAAGAGTCTTGACCAACATGTCGTCGACGTAAACCTCCATGTTTCGCCCGATCTGCTGCTCGAACATCTTGTTGACCAGCCGCTGGTAAGTCGCACCTGCATTCTTCAGACCAAAAGGCATCCTGGTGAAGCATATAAGCCTAGGTCTGTGACGAACGTAGTGGCGTCTTGATCCGGGGGATGCATGCTGATCTGGTGGTAACCAGAGTAGGCATCCAAAAAGCTGAGGAGCTCGTGCCCGGAAGTAGCGTCCACCAGCTGATCAATGCGCGGCAATGGGAAGTTATCCTTGGGCGTCGCCTTATTAAGGTCCTTGTAATCCACGCACACACGCCATTTGCCATTGGGCTTGCGTACGAGGACCACATTGGAGATCCATTTTGGATATTGGGCTTCTCGGAGGAGCCCGACAGTTCGGCTTTTGGTCACGTGATCCTGAATCACGGTCTGCCGTTCTCGGTTCACGGGTCGCCTTCTTTGCTGCACTGGCGGGATTCGTGGATCCAACCGAAGGCGATGCACCATGACTTCCGGGGGAATGCCTGGAAGCTCGTCATCAGACCAAGCGAACACGTCCAAATTGGCCAGCAGGAAAGCTGTGTAGCGTTGCTGCTCGGCCTCTGTCAACAGGGCGCCAATGTACAAGACGTGTTCGGAGTCGTCGTCCACTTGAATGGGGATTAAGTCTTCGGCAGGCGTCCCCCGACTAGTTGAAGGCTGATCGGAGGTCGGAAGAGCTGGATCAGCGAGTGGTTGCTTGTCTCTTAGAGAGAGGACATAGCAACGGCGAGACTCACGCTGACACCCGAGCACTTCACCAACTCCGATCGGAGTTGGAAACTTCATTTTCTGGTGGAGTGATGAAGGCACTGCTTTGATTCGCCCGATCAGACCTCTGCCAAGAATAGCATTGTATCCAGGCATGTTGTTGATGACCAAAAAGTCAACAATTTTGGTCACAGCTTTCGGAGCCGTTCCCAAGGTAATCGGAAGGCGAATCCTTCCCATGGGCTGAACCGAAACTCCCGAAAAGCCGAAAAGTGGCGAGTTTACAGGGGTGAGTTGATCGGTTCGCAGACCCATGAGGACAAAACAGTCGTAAGCCAAGACATCGGGGGCGCTTCCATTATCTACCAGAATTCGGCGCACGTTACAGTGGTTGATGGTGGCCGAAACGACCAGCGCATCAATGTGCGGAGTCGTAACCCCTACAAGATCTTCGTCCGAGAAGGTTATAGCCTCCTCGGGCTGTGCGCGTGCGGGACTGGCAGGATATGGGGCCGGCCGAACAGTCGGAGGCCTGTCTACGACATGCACTCGCCTTGCGTAATCGCGTCGGCTTCGAGTGCTTTCTCCACCTGCGCCGAAGCCTCCCGCGATCACGTTGATCTCCTGCCCATTGGGATCGTTGTTGATCGGCTGCTCGGGAGTGCGGTCTTGGCGTCGGGGGCGCTCTTCGTTCCGGCGCACGAACCGTCCAAGGTAGCCGCGCTTGATAAGGTCTTCGATTTCGTCCTTAAGCTGGCGGCACTCGGAGGTGTCGTGGCCGTGGTCGCGATGAAAGCGACAGTACCTATTTTGATCGCGCTTCCGGGGGTCGGAGCGCATTCTCTGGGGCCACCGAACAAAAGCTTCATCCCTGATCTCTGCCAGGATTTGTTCGGGAGCCACAGTGAGGGGGGTGTAGTTGGTGAAGGGGCGCGGACGACGCGGAGAATCGCCATTGCGTCGTCCCTTCTTCCGATCACGGTCGGAACCGTTGTCGGAAGGTCGCTTTTTTTCCGACTGCTCCCCCTGTTCGGCCCTGCTCGCCGCCAGGCTCTCCTCGCAGGCCGCGTGGCGCTGCGCGATGGAGAGTAGTTCGGCGAGGGTGGCGGGCTGCTGGACGCCGAGAGTCCTTTGTAGAAAGCCGTCACGAGTGCCTTGGATGAGAGCACTGGTGGCTAGGGGGACGTCCAGGCGCGAGATGCGAAGCGCCTCTGTTCGGAACCTCTTGACGAAGTCCCAGAGGCCTCGCCTTTCTTCTGGCGCACGGTCAGGAGAGAAGCCGCCGTCCGCGGCTGGGACCTTCCACCAAGGAAGTTGTCCCGAAAGGACTTCTTCAATTGGCGGAAGGAGGTGATAGAGCCCGCAGGGAGGGTTTCAAACCAAGCCCTGGCGGTCTCCTTAAGGGTTGCAGGGAAAGCCCTGCACTTGGCCGCATCTGATGCTCCGTGGAACACCATATGCGATTCGAAGCCGTGGATGTGGTCGGCCGGGTCAGTAGTGCCGTCGTAGGGCGCGATGGTGGGAAGAGGGAGCTTGGAGGAGACCAGGGCCTCCAGAATCTCCCTACTGAAAGGAGAGCGGAAGTCCAAGTCGTCCTCCGCTGGAGCCTTGCCCTCCGCACGCTGAACCATCGCGTCCATGCGGCGTTCGAGGTCGACCACATGCCGGAGACGCCTGGCGAGCTCCTGCTCGGAGTTGGCGGGGCCCCCACGTCCAGAGGCGTGGGAGTTGCCTCCCACGACCGATCGTGGCGGATGGGGTGAGACGATAGAACGCCGGGGCGAGCGCCCGCGGCGCTCTGGTGCCCGCTCTTCCGATGGAGCCCGGAGGGACCGGCGCGGTGAGTCCGCCTGCTGCTCCTGCGGCGCTGGGGGGACGCGGAAGCGTCGATGTGACGATTCCGCCTGTCGCTCACGTGGCAGGGAAACCGCTGGGGCCGCTGCCCCTGCCAACTGGGCCTGTAGGGCGAGGCAGACGCCCGTCAACTGCTGCATTTGTCCTCGAAGCTCCGCTACTTCGAGGGCAGTTGTAGGCGCAACAGCCGGCGGTGCCGGGACGTCGTGGTTTGCGCCGGCAGTGGCGACGGCGTCATCACCAGGAGGGGATCGGCGACAGGGGTCCCCTCGTGATTGGCGAGACCTCGTCGCCCTGCTTCCTATGTTCTGGTATGAAGATCGTCCTCGAGCCATGGCAGCGCCGCTTCCCACAGACGGCGCCAAATGTGGTGGTGTAATCCTGTTTGGACCTGAGCCAAACGGGCCTCCACTGGAATAAGAGAGGGAAGACGATTGCTGGTGAGGACGAAGACCTGCAAAACCAGAATAGGATCAGGAGGCCCGGTGAAAACCGGGGAAACCCTCCGATGCCTAAGTCAGTGGAGAGCTTGTGAGGCAGGGGTTTCGGAATGCGAGAATGTGTTCGCGTAAGGAAGAGAACGTACCGTTGCATGGTACTGTACCTGTGCCTTTATAGGCGCTGGCGTAGAGGCCAACGTGCGTAACGTTAGGCAGATCGTGCCTGAAGAGGCGCCTTGACGCACGCGCATAACGGGAGGAGTTATGACTCTGGTGTCCATTAGGCTGCCAGGCAGCTCACGCCCCTTGATGGTGGAGAACGTGGCCTGGGACGGTTACAACCGTTCTGGAAGCCAGAGAGCCTGCGCGGTGCCCTTTTGGGGATGCTCTCCGAGCAGGTGACCCACATGGGGGAGCGAACCCGCTGTTCGGTGATGTTGGGGGCCGTCCCGCGCAGCAAGTTTACTGTTCCTGTTCGGAAGGCCTTCTGCAGCTGTTCGGAAGGCGCCTGCTGATGAGCTCGGTAGCGCTTCGCTAGGGACAGCTGGCGAGTGGGCCTCTTCTCCATCCGATCCTCTCGGAAAACGTGAGACCTTGTGGGAAGGTCACGTCGTAGAGAAGGCACTTGATGGGCTTTGACGTTTTGGGCTTAGGTGGCAGGAAACGGCCACCACAACTTCCATACGTCCCTCTCCCTTTCATCGCCCCCTCCCCCCTCTCCCGCCCCCCACCCCATGTGCCTCCCTTTCCCTCCTCTAATGCACCCTCAAATTGGCACAATCCTTCTCCTCCTTCGATCGATGTTTCCTATGTGCAACCCTCTAGAGGTCCTCCTTATATGGTGTACCCCCTAACCCCCCATCCAATCCTCCTCTAATCAATGCAACTTGTGTCTCTCCACTTGTACCCCCCCCCCCCCCCCCTTCCTTTTCATTTGATGCACCATCAACCCCATGTCATCCTCTTCCTCTAGTCGGTGCACCCTACCCCCCCCCCCCCCCCCCCAATAATTTGCCCCCCACAATCCTCTTTCTCCTCTAGTGCACCCCCACAACGTAATCCTCCTCCTCCACTTTAGGTGCACCCTGCACCCCCTCTCCCTCTCTCCCCATTTCTCAACATCAGAGCCGACCCGACCATGCCTGGGAGCATAAAGTCCTAGACACAATTTGATATAGTTGATTGCAGCAACACGACTATCTATTCACTTGTTCTTGCCACTTTCATACAATATTTATGCATAAATACCTATAAGGTGTGAACTTAGTCACTCCTTTCATATAATCGATAGAGGTGAAAATTGGATCTTAAGACTTTTCTATATTTCACGTTTACAAGGAATTTTCAATATTGTTAAACTACAAGCTCTATAAATATTTTTATCATCTTCTACTTCGAACTTGTACAAAAAGATGTTAATTATTTTTGTTTTTTAATTTTGAATAAAATTTAGAATAAATTAATTAATAGTCTCTGACTGTAATAAGACTTAACATATACTGTAACAAAGGATAATACTTACTGTAATGAATTACAGTTTATTAAGGATTAAAAAAGTCAAATATTTGATAAAAATTACTAATTAATTTACCCCTGGAATTTATTATAAATAGATTTTTGTAAACAAACTATTATTAATTTGAAAAAAATATTTTTAAAAATATATTAACAAGTATACCCTTATCTGAAATCAAATTATACAAATATGTCATCATGATCGCATATTTGCACTAAAGGCCATTTACAAATATGACATTGTGTGACCATTGTAATGATATATTTGTATTATTTGATTTGAGACAAGACTATACCTACTAATGCAATTTGAGGAATGTTTTTTTTGTAAATTAACTTATATCAATGATTTATTTGCAAAAACCCCTATTATAAAATGCATCCTCTCAAAAGAAAATTTGTATGGTAAGCGATGCAACATATCTTATTTTTGATATCTTAATCCTTTTAGAAACAGAAATACCTGTTTTCTCATCTACTTTTGTTTTTTTATAATATATGAATTATTTATAATAATATATTTTAAATCTTATTATTTTATACTACGTACGAAACTCTAGATCGAGTCCTACGAAACGCTAACTCATTTGTGCCTCTCTAAGTACTACTCAAATCAGTGGCCACGAGTCATCTCCTTTACTATTACTTTAAACACCACTTACATATACAACTAAATTATAAATGAAGTTTTTATTTTCTTTCCAATTTATAAGGAAATGGATCCACAATGTATCATCTCTATTTTTTACTCAGTTCATTCACTATCATAATAGCAACCTTAAATAATATCTTTATTAAAAAAATATAAATAAAATAATTTCATTTTAAATATACCTATAAAATTTTTGAAAAAAAATTAATACTCGAGCAAAATATTCAACCGTAACTACTCTTACAAAATAAGTGTGAGCCTTATTATTTATAAAAATAGTTTAGTAATTACATTTGATAACACACCACCTAACACACCAATCAAAATGCATTACAATTTCTTTATTTATAGGTGTTTTTAACTTTTTACTGATAATTATTAATGTGACATATTTTTAATGGTAATGTCAATTTAATATGTTACTAAGACATCGTTCGGAAATAAAATTGGAGAGATTTTGAAGTGTAAAATCTCTAACAAAATTATAGATGTTCCCAAACGCGCCCGCCATTTTCGGCTATCGCGCGGTGGTGATTTTGCAAGGGATTGCTTGCAAGAGAGAAGAAAATTTCTCTCTCAAATTTGTCAAAAGCAGCATGGGAGCTACTTTTCGCAATTTTCACCGGCGACGAGGCGTCTTGTGTTTGCACGATGGTGCAAAGACTTTTTATTTTTCTGTGCTCTCGCATGCCCGCACAATTGACGAGACGGTGAAGTGCGTTAGTTCGTACACGTCATCTTCTACGAAATCAATTTTTTGTCGATTTTTACTTCTACATAATCATATCCAAACCCCTCATATAAACGGTGTTATAAAATTAATTGTCATTATTTATTATCATGGTGATGGCGAAATCTTTCGGTTGTGAGAACTCGGACTGACATTTGTTCTGCCCAATATTAGGTCTTGCTCAACTTTTTTTTTTTTGTAACCATTAGAAACTTCATAAAGACAGAGGAGGAGAAATGTTGACGTCAAAAACAGTCAAGGTTATAGCAACTGAAGACGGTTCACATAATAAATGGGGTAATAAATCCGAAAAGAAGGTAGAGAGGAAGGGGGAGAACGGCTAAAGACAAGTGAATGGGGAGTGAGCAGGACAGCTTTAGTTCTTCCCCTTCCGGGGGCTCGACGCCCCCCTCCCTCCTATATAAGCCACACTACTCTCTCCCTTCTCTCCCTCCCTTGTCGTCTCCTCCCCTCCCCCCCCCCCCCCCCCCCCCCCCCCCCTCTCGACTTCGGCGTGCTGCTCCCATCGTCTCCGCCGGGAGAGACCAGCCCACCCCGCCCTCTACGGGAGGAAGCTGCAGTCTTGGCGAGGAAGGTAGCCGCGCCGGCGGGAGCGTCCCACTTCGGCTCCGCCGTCGCCCATTTGTGTTTTTTCTCCCCCCCCCACTTAGTTAGTCGGGCGGCTCCTCCACTCTGGATAAAATATTCCACCGCCATCACTGCCCAACCCAGCAAAGCCGGCCGCGCCCCCGCCCCCCCACCCCCCCAACACCCTCCACCATACCTCCCACCTCTCCAGGTAGTGGGGTTTCGGTACTATCGGTGGTGAGTGGGCCTGAGTCCCGGCTCCTCTTCTGTCCCCCGCCTCTCCCTCTCTCCTCAGTTCGCATGTCAAATTTGCATGTTGTCTTCGGAGGAGCCTAGTGGGGGATTGGAAAGAAGAAGGCGCTCGGGGGGGATAAATACCCATCAGAGAAGACATCTTCTCCGAGGATCGTTTCCTCCTCCTCAGGTATACGTACCTGGTTTGTTTCATGGTGGCCCTGGTTGATGGGTTTGGGTTTTTTCTTCTTCCTTTTCTCTCCTTCATCCATTTTTTCACCGAGAGGGCTTGGGAGGGTTGATCGGTTTGATCTGTTTTTTTTTTTTTCCATTGTTGAATGCGACATGGCTGTCTGTTCTCGATCTTGAAATCGAGGGGTATTGGATGTGTTGTTTACCCGGATCTCGCCGTTACAGGAATAAGGATTTCTTGGGCTGGTAATGTCGCACTTAAGCGTTAGCAATTCCTTGTTGCCTAGGACATTCGTTTAGGGTTGAATGATGTAAATGCTAAGCGGTTCTATACGTTTTTTCCCCCTCTTTTCACCTGTCTCCTCTTTCTCCGTTTCGCAGAAAAACCTTTACCTTGTCGTTATTCCCTGTTGTTTCATCCACATTTTCCTTTTAAGGTTCTGTTCTTCACTGTTCTGAGATGTGCAATTGGCCAGGTTCAATGAGAACAGATAATGATCCTTTTGGATTGCTTTGCTTCGGCATTGCCTGAACATTGGTCTGGCGACCTGGATTGTAGAACGCCCCCCACCCCCTCTCCACACCTTTCTCTTGACATGTTCTAGATATTTCTTACCATCGCTTGATTCAAGATATATGTGCTTTTTTATTCTTTGGATGTCCAGGGTGTCAACCCACCCCTTGTTTGGATTTACTTCTTGTGATTATGTTTGGTTTAGAACTGAATTCTTCTTCCCTCATCTCCATTTGTTTGGTTACTATTCTTGTTGAAGGGCTTCATGGAGGGCGAAACATCGTGGATCAGTCATCCTATTGGCAACATGGCGAGTGAAGTCCAGGAATTTGAGCCATTTTCAGAAGCCAGCGTGGAAGTGGATGGTACAAGAACCGTTTCCTTGGATGTTCTTCTTCCTGATGACCTGTTAGAGAGAATACTTGCTTATTTGCCCACTACAAGCATCTTTAGAGCCGGGTGTGTTTGCAAGAGGTGGAATGAGATTGTTAAATCGAGGAGGTTTCTATGGAATCTTTCTGTTACCCAGTCTCAGAAACCCTGGTACTTCATGTTCACTTGCAATGATGCAGCCGCAGGATATGCCTATGACCCCGTCCTTCGCAAGTGGTATGGCGGCCTGGATCTCCCATGCATTGAGAACAGTAACTGGTTTGTTTCCTCCTCATGCGGTCTACTTTGCTTCATGGATAATGACAGTAGAAGCCGCCTCTTTGTCTGCAATCCCATCACCAAGGAGTGGAAGAGGCTGAGTGACCCCCCAGGTGGGAAATTTTCTGACTACAGTGCTTTGTCAATACATGTAGATAGGGCTACCAGAAACTACACTATTGGTGTTGTCAAGTCTAAGCAAGTGCCAGGTGATTTCTTCCGTTGGGACTTGTCTATCCATGTATATAACTCGATGACCAAGTTCTGGGCCACATCCATCAAGGAAATTTTGGCAGGCTGGAGGGGAGGGGATGAAAGTGTGATTTGCAATGGAGTTCTGTATTGCTTGATATACTGCACTGGTGTCGTGGGCAACACAGAGATCCGTCATAGCCTAGTCATGTATGATCTGTCCACCAGATCTTCTCATACCTCTTTGTTGAGGTCTTCCATACCTGTTCCTTGTTCTCTCACATGTGGTCGTCTGATGAACCTCAAGGAGAGGCTGGTGATGGTGGGAGGAATTGGTAAGCAGGACCGGCCTGATATCATCAAGGGAATTGGCATATGGGAGCTTGACAAGAAAGTCTGGAGGGAGGTCTCTAGGATGCCTCACAGGTTTTTCCAAGGATTTGGGGAGTTTGATGATGTTTTTGCCAGCAGTGGCACCGACGACCTCATATACATACAGAGCTATGGCGCCCCTGCGCTGCTGGTTTTCGACATGAACCAGAAGCAATGGAAGTGGTCACTCAAGTGCCCTGTGACAAAAAGATTCCCCCTTCAGCTCTTCACTGGCTTCTGTTTTGAGCCCAGGCTCGAACTTTCTCCTTGAATTATTTTATTATTCTAAGTTCTAACCTTTTGAGTTGATCAACATATAGATAGGTATATGCTCTGGCATTTTATCATTCTTGAGGTGGTTTTTGAACAACTTGCTGCACTCGGAGGAAACTGTGAATGATTTGCTTAGATAAGAGTTAAAAGTGGGTCTTAATGTTATGTGATTCTTTGCTTTTGGTATGCCACCACCGGGCTTCAACAGGTACGGTTGGTAATGGCACTTGGCGAGCTACTTTCTTTCTTTTGGAGCAAGGAGTTCCTTGGATATACATATATATATGTCTTATGTAATCATGCCTTCTTTGTATTTCCGGTTCCAATATACGTCATCACCTACATCTTTTGAAATGCCGGAAGCATTTTGTTGTATGCACTGTCACTGCCGTGCGATTATTCAGGGTCCCCTAATGCATGCTCTTATCATCTAAACAACGATCCCTTGGTTGGTCACCTTCCTGTTTTGATATCTGAACCACCATTTGCGTCAGAATCCAGCTGACGGAGACGGAACAAGTTGGTATCTCCACATCCGCATGTGTACGCCATTTGGGGGGAGGATTTCTCATTGTTGTTGCCATGTGGTGATGCGAACGTGTAACCAGTTGATTCATGTTGTTTACCCGACGCTTGGCTATTTGGGCCTTGCGGTGTGTGACCAAGGGCAGCTGCGGAAGGCCTTTTTTGTGATTTCCGCTGTCGTTTGCATGGAGATGGATGGGGACAGGCGGAGACGTGATATCGTGTGATGATACCCCTGATACGGAGATCGCACACTCCGGAAGGAGCAACTTAACGTAAAAGGAGGATTCTGATTCATCTCCCCACCTTTGTTCTTAACAGTTGTTATCCCTCTGCCCATGTATAACATCTGTAAATAAAGTTGGAAGCCATATATTGAACCTGGACATATTTGTTTTGATGGTTCAAAGAACAACTACAGCGGAGAAATTTTAGTTTTTGATACAATAATTTATTGAGAAACATACAAAATGGGTGTAGTGTACACCCATTTACAAATACGTATAGTAATTTTGAATCTTTTTTTTTATTCTTCCTCGAGTTTTTTAAAGAGAGGGAAACTGGTGAGCTTGCTGTCACCTTCTGTCTTTTTGAAAAGCAGGGTTGCCCTGATACGTCGTGGCGTTCAGGTCGCTGCAAAAAAGTGCCATCGCCGCGACGAACCCAGGCCCCCCCCCCCCCTACCATGAGACCTTGCGGGGGCCCTTCTCCTTCTTCGTGATCTAAAAAGCCTCCCCCCAGCCGTCGCCGGGCCTGTGGCTGGGGGCCACGGCCAGGCGCGGCTTTGCCATTTCGATTGCCGTGTGCCGATGTCGCCTTCCACTCTCTCGCCCCGATGAGTAGAGAAAAGGCCAGGCCAGGCCAGGCAAAGCGAGCAGGGGGGAGCTCGACCACGCTCACTTTCTGTTTGCAGTTGCTGCACATTGTTGCCGCTGCCGAAAGTGCCGGCCACTCGCCTCCTGCCCATCGTTTTCCAAAATGAGAAAGTTCCTGCAGCCGGTGGGTTTTCCATGAAAAGGCGGTTTAAGCTGCATGCGGTGGAAGCCCCAGATCATGTGGGGTCTCCACCTCGCCTCCTCACCTGTCTCTGCTCTGCCGCCTCGTTGGAAAGGACGTTACGCACCAGCGAGGACAACGCGTTATTTCGTCCACTCTCTTCCCCCCGCCCCACGATCGCCATCGCCAGCCTTGGAAATCGTACAAAGAAATTTGTACACAACGCCCGCAAGAGTTACTGGTGAGTGACATGAACGGTATACAAAATGTCAGGTTTCGACCAAAACCTTGGCGTTCGGGCCGTTCGGCATTTTGGCAAGCGGTCATCTTTAGACTTCTGTGGCCATGTTCAGCCAGCTGGGGACCCGAGCTCACTGGCGTCGCTGGGCTCAGCGGCCACAGCGTCATCGGCCGCCGCCGCTGCCACCCATCATCAGAAACGGCGCCGTCTCCTCCTCCACACTTTTACTGAATGGGTTTTTTTTCTACGCAACTTTTTACTAGATGGGTTATGGTCTCAGGAAGTCGTATGGTCATTGTCTCAAGTAGTATATCTAACGTGGGGGGTGCGGCGCTTCTCCTGATGGCTACCGAGAGGTCACGGGGTTGGCTGGCGTTTGTTTTTGGTTCCTCTCTTCCTTTTACTCGTTGGGGGTTTGCAAAACCCAACTACGATCTGGTTCAGGTGGCCTCATGATTCTTGCAGCGCATTGGATTGATACGCCGGCTGGCGGGTGCTGCCGCGGCCGCAACCCATCGTGTCAGGGAGCGTCTCTTTCCGTCGGGGGTGGGCGTAGTGCCATTACCGCTGGTTCAGCCGGGGAAAGGGACGTGAGGGGTTGCGGAAGTGTGGTGGTCTTCTCACAACTGCAAGCTCGCTCGAAGGTCCGGGGAGTCTTTCGTAGGTGCAGAGGGGGTCGGCGTCTAGCTTCTTTTAGATGTTCGTTCTGTTCTTTCTCCTTGTGGTAACTGCATGCGATGCAGTTCCTCATCAGTGACTTCCGTTTCGGAGGTAGAGACTCCAGGTCTCTCTGTGAACATCCCAGCTCAGATCTCATTCGTATCGTCCCTTTTGGCAGAGTCACACTCTCACGGCATGGCTATGGAAGACACGGACGCTGGGTATAGTAGGTGACGATAGGTGGTAGACGGGTAGATCGGAGGTGCGATCATCACTTTCTGACTTTGGCAACGACTCCAATTCAGGGAAGATTTTACACTACAGTGTAAAGTCTAAGTTTTGTGATGGCGAAAGGTTACCAGTGAACTTAGCTCTTCGACAAAAGAAAAAAAAAGAGGTTAATTATTTGTATATCCCTGACAAATTTATAAATTATTTCCATACCCCCACATTTATAGAAACTATCCGTGTATCCTTAAAATCTCTTAACTAGTATTATCATGCCCCTGAGGTTAATTGTCCCATCAACGGAGCTAACGACTTAACTGTTTAGATTGTTTTACCCAGGGGCGGATCCACGTTAATGGTTGCGGGTTTACCTCGGCTGTGGTGAGCAACTTTGCTATATATGGTGATTGACTTTTGCAACGTGCATGAGGGATCGACAATAGGGGCAGCCTCTAGTGGAAATAACAAGGTTCTGCTCGACATAGAAGCACCACATGCCAAACTAGGTCCATCTTCTCTGTGGCGACAAGGTGAGACAAAAGGTTGAGGTAAAGGACATACTGGTTTCTATCAACAATGGCGTCATGGACACCCTGGTGAAGACCTCCCATAAGGTTCTTGCAAACTGGCTCTATTGGGGAGTTGCTTGGGGAATGTAAGTCGCTGAAGAATCTGCAAGTCCACGACAATGTCTTTTGGGGTATACACAAATCTCCCCAGGATAGAGATCCAAAACAACAAGTTCTCCGACATGTTACCGTCATCGCACGGAGCTTGAAGGTGTTCGGGGGAAGTAACAACATATTCTCCAATAAGATGTTGGCGGTGTATATCGACGTTGAGTAGGGAGGAGGAGACTAGAACAGGGTGATGCCCAATAGGAGGAGGAGGGAAAACCTGTAGTTTTTTGTCAAGCTTAGGGGTACGATAGACTTTTCCCAAATTAACACTTCAGTTAGTGGCAATGACGGTCCGCTGATGGTAGGTATATAAATAAGAGTTGTTTAGATTTTTAGGGATATACTAGTAGTTTTTATGAAAGTGGAGGTATGGAGGTAATTTATGAATTTTTTAGGGGTATATAAATAATTAACTCAAAAAAGGTAAAAGAACAAACTTGTAACTTCTGTATGATTGTGTTGTGGCCATTCCTTTTGTTCAGATCATGTCCACCGGCGACGTCCGTACTATGTTGTTCATCTTTTCTTGTCCTGATCCTTTTCCGAAGCTTGGCTCCACCGCCTTCCGATCTTTTCTTTCTCGTTTCAATGACTTGAGGAGACGGCCCATGTTACCCAAAAGAGTACGGACATTATGGACCCAGGTGAGAGCACAGCGACCACACCTGTCCAATAAACAACTCGCATGTTCAAAGGCATCCCTACACGGTGATAAAATGAAAAATGAGAGAAAAAAAAGATTCAGACAGTTTAGATAAGTGTATGATTAATAAAAAGGGGGAAAAAAAACTGGACTCTTATTCGAAGTAATTGGATGGCATGCTTTTCCCAAGGAATTCGTCACTTAGGGCTGTCAATGGACCTCTAAATTTCGTTTAGCCGACCCGTTTTCGTATTTTTTATAGGATGCAGAACTCCGAAAAGAACTTTCCGATAACTTAGCGGAAGTGGAAATGGATATTCGAATTCTTATAGGATGCAGAAGCGGAAACACCTAATTCCGCATCCGTTTTTCCGTTTTCGTTTTCGATAACTTTTAGTATATATCACATAATATTTTTATAATAAAATCTCCTCAAACTCGAAGGTTTGGCTCTTAATTTTTTAACTAATTATCTCTCACCTCCCATTTATATGTAAATGTCATCTATTCTAGTCCCAATTATTGGCAGCTTTTTTCTCTAATGATATTTATATCTGCATATATTGATTATCTATTACTCAACCATTATATATCACTATATGATTTTACCATACTAATTTGATCTTGTTATACTTCATTTAGTAAGGGTCATTATAATGTACATGATGAAGAAGATATGGTAGAAAAGATTATTAAATTTATATTTAAAATTATTCATAAATTTAATAATTAATATATTTGTAAATTTATAAATTAATTCCAATTGTACAAATGTTGTTACATCCGAAATTTTCGTTTTCGTTTTCAATTTTTCGATAGAAAGCGGAAATGGATGCGGAAGCGGAAACACCCTTTTTCCGTTTCCGTTTTCGACTCCGAAATTTCTTATAAGAAGCGGAAGCGAAAACACCTATTTCCGATTCCGACTCCGACCCGTTGGCAGCCCTACCGTCACGTAATGTCTCGCTCTTTCGTTCTTGTGAAGCATCTGAATACTTGCCAAAAACGACCGAGCCCAACGAAATACTTGGGTTCACTTGGACCGGAGCTGAATATGTTCGAACAGCTTTGATGCTGATCACTTTTACGTAGACATTCTTACGAGGGGAACTTCTGCATGCATGTGAAATATATATGTTCCAGTTTCTGGCTAACACTCCTAATATGCATATCCGGGAGTAAACAAGTTTATTTCGAAAAGATTGAAACTTATGGGAAAAGGAGGGAACACTTTCATGTATTCACGTGCGCCGCACCCTTCTCCAGAGACAAGATGACCTCCTTTTTCGTGGTGTCATAACTTGATGTCTTAAGCCTCAGTTTGGTAATGAGTCGGGGTTAGAGATAACTCCAACTCATGATTAAAGTTATGCAGAGTTAATTTACTTTTTAATTTGTTTTCTCGTGTGTTAACTCAATTTAATTACAGTGAGTTAACTCATTTTATCTTTGATTGCTTTGACAAGATGAAGTGAGTTAACTTATTGTTAATTCACTTTCGTATCAAAAAGTGATTTGAAAAGAGAAAGTAGTAATTAATGTTGTGTTGGGAAAAGAGAAAGTAGCAATTAATGGTCGCCTGGACAAAAAAGTAGTTAACTCAATAAATTAACTCAAATCCATCTCCAGAGGTGGGTTGGAAAATTGTGAGTTAACTCACATCTGACCCACTTTTAATCTAACTTATTTGAGTTAACTTTTTTTTTACCAAACTGTATTTTGAGTTAATTCTAAATTAACTTTGAATTAACTTTATATTAACTCGTTACCAAACTGAGACTGTTTATGAGATGTCAACGGTCACCGAAATCAAGATGCACTTATCAGAAATGTGGCGTCTTTTGGTCCTTTTAACGGGCATAATTCAACCAGATTTCTACTACCATACCAGAGAAAGATGCAACGTGCATTGAGAGGATATCCACTATATATCCAGATTACTATGCATGGGATATTCTATAGAGCAAACGCCACCATACTTTTGATGCCATTTGATAAACTAGACATTAGTGCAACTTAGGATGTTAAACACTTGCTTACGATAGATAAAGGGCATTCCCAGTACCTTTGAGGCTCCTACTAGCGCGGGATCTGGGGAAATGATGAAAGATGGAGCTTTATCTCAATAAATTAAGAGATCGTTTTCGAAATCGAATTTGTGACCTCCAAACCACACAAGGGCAATCAGGGCAGACGCAGAATAAAAGATAAGAGGAATTAGTCAAATAAAAAGATGGGAAAATTAATTGGGGGTCTTTGTCAGAGCCTGGTACTTATTTCCTCGTCCCTGTCAGAATATCGGTTGATGTAAAGTCCCTGCTTTTCTCCAGATTTAATTTCCAGTCCCTGCTTTTCAGATGTCACCATTTACGGCCCTGCACACACGATTTCCGTCTCCTTGGCCTCCGTCTCTTTTTCTCATTCCCGTCTTACCCTTCCCTCCTTTTTTCCATCGCCTGTTCCCCAAACGATGCTGACGTTTCGGTGGCCCGTGAACTCTGACCCATGCGAAGTTACTCTTACATACCCTGCCAAGAACTGATACAACAACCATTGACAGCACTTACAAACCGCCTTTCGAAGGCCCGTGAACCGTTCTTCACACTATAAAAGGAACCCTGGGTCATTCCTATCCTTCATCACAAGCTTCCCTCGCTCTTCTTCTTCCTATCTTTCTTGCTCGTCTTCTTCATCTTTATTTGCAGATGTCTTCATCTAACCGTGCGCCCCAGAGGGATGGCAAGGCACCTGCCTCACCGGTGCCACCGTCGCCCCCGGCTCCCCCGGCTCTACCTTTCCCGGAGACGTACAGCCCCGACTATTAGAACGGATTTTACGTTGGGTGGACGATGGCTTTATAGAAAGCCTCTCGGCTGTACCACCACAAGGGCCTCACCAACATCCTCCCTGACATTGGCCCTAGGGCAGAACACATATCTTCCTCACCTTCCCCTCGTCCCTCCCCGGCCCGCTCCTATTCCTCCCCTCCCTCGCCCACCGAGTAATCGGGTTAGGGTGTTTAGAATGTCTCCCTCCCCGACCAATTCCTCCCCTCCCCTCCCATCCCTTCCTACACCTCACCTCCCCTCCCCTCCCCTCCCTCCCTTCTCTGCAATCCTTCTTATTCCTCCCCTCCTCTCCTATCTCTACTGTCCTTATTTGTCCCCTCCCCTCCGTTTCATTCCAGTGTCCATGCTATTAGGTTACGGAGTTAAGATTGTAACAGTGCTTGTTTATGGAATATAAATATTTTCCTTATATGCAGTCTTCTGTGGGCTTGTATGTGCTATCTATGATGCGTGTACTATAATACTAACAGGTTCCTCCGAAGCGGTCAAGCTGTACTGCTGGAACTGTAACCTCATAGCATGCATACTATAATGACAATAGCTAAGTATTGTAAAAGATTTCAACTGATACTCTAATAATGTGTTCTGGAAATGTAACCACCTATTATGTATACTATAAACGTATAGGTAAAGACTGTAAGAGGATTCTACACACACACTTACCAAAAAAGGATTCTACACACACTGTAATGAGGTAGGCGTAGGTGGGCGCTCAAGCTGTAAGACAGTACTTCTTCAACTGTAACCTAGTATCATTTATACTGTAACATGAATAGGTAAAGACTGTAATAGGATTCTACACACACTGTAATGAGGTAGGCGTAGGTGGGCGCTCAAGCTGTAAGACAGTACTTCTTCAACTGTAACCTAGTATCATTTATACTGTAACAGGAATAGGTAAAGACTGTAAGAGGATTCTACACACACTGTAATGAGGTAGGCGTAGGTGGGCGCTCAAGCTGTAAGACAGTACTTCTTCAACTGTAACCTAGTATCATTTATACTGTAACAGGAATAGGTAAAGACTGTAAGAGGATTCTACACACACTGTAATGAGGTAGGCGTAGGTGGGCGCTCAAGCTGTAAAACAGTACATCTTCAACTGTAACATAGTATCATTTATACTGTAACAGGAATAGGTAAAGACTGTAAGAGGATTCTACACACACTGTAATGAGGTAGGCGTAGGTTGGCGCTCAAGCTGTAAGACTGTACTTCTTCAACTGTAACCTAGTATCATTTATACTGTAACATGAATAGGTAAAGACTGTAAGAGGATTCTACACACACTGTAATGAGGTAGGCGTAGGTGGGCGCTCAAGCTGTAAGACAGTACTTCTTCAACTGTAACCTAGTATCATTTATACTGTAACATGCAGGAGAACATGCTGAAGTATCGTCTTCCCATGGATACCGACGTTGAACAGGTGTTGCTTGACGATGGGGATGTCCAAGCTATGTTTGATCTTCACAAGTGTCAGGGAACATCATTGATAAATCTACAAATTCATCAGGTGGAAACTCGTTGCCTTAGTACGCATGCTAGTCGTCATTCAGATGGAACGCAACCACTTGACAGGTACGTGGTCCATGTATTCTTCACCACCCTTCATGTTATCCCATGCATTCTTAACAAGCCTTCGTCTTAAGAATGTATGTATGTACATTATTTGCAGAAGTACTTCAAGCACGCATGGCGGTTCTTTGGTAACCCCAGAACCCCTCCAATTACCAGGAAGCAGTTTCGAGTTGTATGTGCGAGGAGAAGGAGCGGAAGGTGTAGTACCAGTGTTGACGCAATATTCCGTAGGTAGAATACACTCAGTAGGACAAGTCTTCATAAGCAAAGAGCTATTGCAGATGGAACTGACAAATTACGCGATCGCACGAAGATTTAATTGGAAATATTTGAAGAACGACTCTATACGATTAACTGTACATTGCAATGTCTCTGTTTGCCCATGGCGCCTGCATGCGTCCGTCGTTCGTCAAGGTCCACAATTTCAAATCAAGACTCTCAACAACATACACACCTGTGGATGTGATATTATGAGCGACGGACATCCACGGACATCTAAGAAGTGGGTAGCAAATGCTGTGAAGGGGAAACTAGTTGATAAACCCACCTACAGAGCAAGTGAAATGATGAGTGACATCCGTCGGGAATACGGTATCTGCATCCCTTATCATCAGGTATGCCATGAATTGAATTGTAACACATCATGACGTCTACTGTAATCAATAGATCATTAACTGTAATTCTCTGACCCTAGCATTGTAACAATTGTCCTCATATACTGTAAGACTATCATTGTCATAACTATAATCATTTCGACGTATACTGTAACAATATATGCATGCCACTGTAACAACTGTAATCATATACTGTAAGTCTCTGACCCTTATATTGTAACAACTGTAATCATATACTGTAAGGGTTTGTATTGTAACAACTGTAATGATTTGAGCGTATACTGTAACAACTTAAGAAGGATACTGTAAGGTATGAGGACAAGAACTGTAACACTCTTACAGAACATGTATAATCATTTGAATAGGCATGGTGGGGCAAAGAGGTTGCTGTCGGTTCACTATACGGCGATTTCAGAACAAGCTATCATATGTTGAACTGGTACAGCGAACGTGCATTACAGTCAAACCCGGGATCGATCTTGTCTCTAGAAGTGGACCCGGAGACTCAACGTTTCAAACGGTTTTTCATATGCTTCGAGGCGTCTGCATATGGGTTCGAAGTTGGTTGTCGACCTATGCTCTTTTTGACGGAACTCATATCAAACAGCATAGAGTGCAAGGGGTTATACTTGCTGCAAGTGCCTTAAACGGTAACAATGAGCTATTCAGTGTAGCCTACTCCATCGCAGATTCGGAAACATATGACAACTGGGTCTGGTTTCTACAAATTTGAAAAAGGCATTGCTATCAGATAGAAGGATCGCGTTCCTATCAGACAGAGGGAGAGGTCTGAAGGAAGCGATCCCTGACGTATTTCCGAATGATCATCACGGCTACTGTTTCCAGCACATCATGCAGAACTTCAACGACCAATGTGCGGGGAAGTATGCCGCCCCTTTCAAAAAATTACTTAGAAAAATTCTCCAGCGCATTGCCTATGCTGTTACTGAACAAGAGTACCAAGACGCAATGACTGCAATGGAGCTTAATTCTACTGAGGCCAAAGAATGGGTGCTCCGAAATGATGTCGAACACTGGTCCCATGCTCTTTTCCAGGGACAAAGGTTCGGCTCTTTAAATACATAAGCGATATGTTCTATTACATTCTGCCATTTATGTGCTTACAGTTGTAGGATAATCTATTACAGAACGTGTTAAATAAGGTTACAGTATGTAGTGGACACTTGTTACAGATATTTGATGTTATCCTAATTTCCTTCACATGGCCATACAGGTTTGGTGAATTATACTCTAATTTGGCAGAGTCATTCAACAATTGGATACATGACGCGCGAAGTCTACCAATACTACAGATGGTTGACAAAATTAGAGTGCAAATGATGGAAATGGCTGCAAAGAGGAAAATTGATGCTGCATTGTGGGATACACCATACTGTCCTAAAGTACAAAAAATCATCGAAAAAAACCTTCAAGAAAGGAGAAGCTTAGCAATCCGTCATTCAGATGGAATCAAATTTGAGGTTGTTGAAAGTATGAAGACGTACGCCGTAGACCTCCATCTACAAACATGCTCCTGTGGACACTGGCAACTTGTCAAGATTCCTTGCAAGCATGCATGCGCAGCAATTGGCAGTAACAAGGAGGCCGTTACTCAATATGTTTCGGCATTTTACAGCACAGAAGTGTATAGGGCTGCATATGAAAGAAACATTCAACCTATCCCAACATTTGACATGCCGGATCCGCCTCAACCATCAGAAGTTCTAATCAAGCCACCGACAACAAAAAGGTTGCCAGGAAGACCGAGAAAGAGGAGAATACATTCAAGAGGAGAAGTAGATCATGCATATATTTGTTCACGGTGCAAACAAACAGGTCACAACCGAAGAACTTGTAGCAACCCACCCCACAATCCTGACGGATTTTAAATGTTGTATATTAGTTACAACAGAACGTCGTCCTTATATTCCAATATTACAGTGTATGTAATACATTATTACAGTCTACGCACTACGATGTTACAACTCCACTACTACGCTATTACAGTTTCAGTAATACACTTGCACAGTTCGCGCACTTACAATTACGTTTTGTTGTACAGTGTACGTAACGAAGTGTTACAGTTTAACTCTAAACTCTTACAGTTTAACCTGTGTACCGTATGTTAGATGAAGACATCTCAGAATAAAGAGGAAGAAGACGAGCAAGAAAGATAGGAGGAAGAAGAGCACTGTCTCCTCACGATTTCTGTTACAGTATATGTAATAAGATGTTGCAGTTTAAGCACTAGACTCTTACATTTTCAGCAGTACACTCTTACAGTTCGCGCACTACACTCTTACAGTTCCAGCACTTACATATTCTGTTATATTATACGTAATAAAATGTTACAGTTTAAGTACTAAGCTGTTACAGTTCGAGCACTACAGTGTTACACCTAAAGAACAGCCTTGTTACAGTTTGAGTACTACTCTCTTACAGTTCAAGCACTACAGTCTAACATACAGTTTTACATTATATGTTATAATCTCTTACAGTCGTTGGTCATGTTGATTATAGTATATATGAGGGGATGTTACAGTGTGTTATTGGTAACATGTTGAGTTTGCATGATACAGAGCACATACATAAGCACAGAGAAGACTGCATCAAACGAAAATGCTTATCATAAAGAAGCCATGTTACAATAACTCTCTACCTCTACTCTACCGACCACTCGGTAGAGTACGGAGGGGAGGAGGCAGAACGGTCAGGGGAGGGATGGGAGGAAGGGGAGGTGCCGGAAAGGTCAGGGGAGGAAGGGCAGGTGCCGGAACGGTCAGCGGAGGAAGGGCAGGGCGGAACGGTCAGCGGAGGAAGGGCAGGTGCCGGAACGGTCAGCGAAGGAAGGGAGGAAGGGATGTGTTCTACCCTAGGGCCGATGTCTGGGAGGATGTTATTGAGGCCCCTGTCGCCGTACTGCCGGGAGGCTTTCTGTAAAGCCATCTTCCAGCCCACGTAAAAACCATCCCAGTAGTCGGCGCTGAAGGTGGACTGTCGCAACGGGGGAGCCGGGGGTGACGGTGGCAGCGGTGAGGCAGGTGCCTTGCCATCCCTCTGGGGAGCACGGTTAGATGAAGACATCTGCAAATAAAGATGAAGAAGACGAGCAAGAAAGATAGGAAGAAGAAGAGCGAGGGAAGCTTGTGATGAAGGATAGGAATGACCCTGGGTTCCTTTTATAGTGTGAAGAACGGTCGTCCGAAGGCGGTTTGTAAGTGCTGTCAATGGTTGTTGTATCAGTTCTTGGCAGGGTATGTAAGAGTAACTTCGCATGGGTCAGAGTTCACGGGCCACCGAAGCGTCAGCGTCGTTTGGGGAACAGGCGATGGAAAAAAGGAGGGAAGGGTAAGACGGGAATGGGAAAAAGAGACGGAGGCCAAGGAGACGGAAATCGTGTGTGCAGGGCCGTAAATGGTGACATCTGAAAAGCAGGGACTGGAAATTAAACCTGGAGAAAAGCAGGGACTTTACATCAACCGGTATTCTGACAGGGACGAGGAAATAAGTACCAGGCTCTGACAAGGACCCCCAATTAATTTTCCCTAAAAAGATATACAAATTGGATAAAATAGAAGGGGGGAATTTAAAAGTTTTTTAAAAAAATCTAATACAAATAACAAATATCTTATTATAATAATAATAATAAAATAAAAGAGAGGGGAGGCATAACCCCCCAACCCATAATTCGCCCCTGGGGGCAATCTTACCATTGCTCCCAGATCTGCACTCCTAAACACCCATGATAGATGCTACAGAACCAGCTTTCTTCGACCTAGATCTCATATTGGGGATCTCAAATGTGGCCATTCTATACAAAAGAGGAAGTTCCAAGACAAATAAAGAATAGTGCCCTTTCCGCCAACAACTCCCGTGCTTTCTGTTTATTCGAACCGCCGGATACAGTTGTATGAGTCATTCAAGTGCTAAACCACATGCAGTGTTTTCTTTATATTGCCCAAGGTATGAAGTGGCTTGTTCTTCGGATAAAGCTTTAACCATGTTCCCCTTGTCAATGTCGTTTTTCTGAAGCAAGGTATGTCCAGTAGTCCTGGGAGGACCTTTTAATATATATGTTCTTGCCACCCGGCGAAGTTTCTTTCTGACAAGGCAACATAAGAATTGACTTGTGGGAGCGACCTTAAAAAGTTAGTAGGTCAGAGTCTTGGTGATGATCTAGGTGTAAAGATATTGGACAGAAATCTCACGTACTCCCTTTAAGGGAGACGAGGTTGTATATATATAACAGTGAGGAATACAGTTTACATACAATACGAACACTTCAAGATAAACACTAAGAAGAGTCTAGTGCCACCGTTAACATTTATCTCTATCGGTGGTCAGACTTATCTACATCTACTGAATCCTCAACCAGACTGGACTCTGTTCTGGATGGAGATGAAACTGCAGACTCCTTATCATGCCCCCGCAAGCTTAACTGTGGTGGCTGCACATTAAGCTTGAAACGTAAGTTAGCGAACCGCTGCCGAGCCAAAGGTTTGGTAAGAATGTCGGCGCGCTGGTCTTTGGTGGAGATGAATGAGACCACAAGTTCTTTGGCTGCTACACGTTCCCGAACAAAGTGGAAATCAATTTCCATATGTTTAGTTCTTGCATGAAAGACTGGATTGGCGGCCAAGTAGGTGGCGCCAATATTATCACACCACAATACTGGTGCAGGAGTAAAAAAACCAAGTTCACGGAGGAGGGAGAGCAGCCATAATACTTCCGCTGTGGCATTTGCAACAGCTTTGTATTCTGCTTCTGTGCTGGAACGAGCGACCGTTGGTTGCTTTTTAGAGCTCCAGGACACAAGATTGCAGCCAAGATAAATTGCATAGCCTCCAGTAGAACGGCGATCAGGTGTGGAGCCCGCCCAGTCAGCGTCGCTGAATGCATGCAGATGACAGGGGGAATCATGATGAAGAAGCAAACCATATGTAATGGTACCCTTGAGATAGCGCAGGATACGCTTAACATGGATCCAGTCCTTATGAGAAGGAGCGTGCATTTGCTGACAAGCGCGATTCACATCAAAAGAGATGTCCGGGCGGGTGATGGTGACATATTGAAGTGCCCCAACTATGCTACGATAGAGAGAGACATCAGCAAGCGGCTCCATATCACTGGCAGTTGGAGTAATGGTGACAGCCATAGGAGTGGAAAGCGGACGAGCCCCATCCATCTTTGAGCAGTGAAGAATGTCAGTGATATATTTTGCTTGAGATAAGAGACAACCGGAGGGATGAGAGTGTAGTTGAACACCCAGAAAATAATGAGCAGGCCCTAAGTCACGAACAAAAAACTCTGTAGCAAGGGAGGCAATAAGAGCTGAGACGCCCCCGGGATCGTTGCCAGTGATGAGAATATCATCCACATAAACAAGGATGAATAGCCGATAAGCACCTTGACAGCGGAAGAAGAGAGATGTATCTGTTTTGGAACCGACAAACTGAAGAGAGGTGAGCCAGTGGCTGAAGCTTTCATGGGCAAGGAGCATAGCATGCAGATCTTCAAGGGACACATCGCGAATACGGGTAGTAACAGATGGAATAAAAGAATTGTAAGCCGGACCAAGGCCGGCGAGAACCTGCATGACCAGATCATGTTGTTGCACCGGTGCTCCAATAATAGCAAGACTATCAGCAATGGTTTTAACTGACTGCATGTAATCAGTAATTGAGGAAGAGCCACGCCGAATGCTGTGAATCTTTGTTCGTAGTTGAAGTACACGGGCGCCGGAGTGAGATGCAAGAGCATGGACGACGGCAGTCCAGGCTTCTTGAGAAGTGCCGCATTCGGGAACAAGAGCAGCAACCGAATCGGTCATGGAAGCAAGCATCCATGACAAAACAAGGGCATGTCGGCGCTGCCAGGCACTATACGCAAGATTAGGGCGAGAGATGTCACCTGGATCAAGGATCTTCGGGTTGGGGCAGACATATGTGCCATCGAGAAGTCCCATGTACCCATTAGCTTTCAGAGCAGCAGAAAACTGCCGGCGCCACCTAACATAGTTCTCGGAAGTGAGCTTGATGGTGAGTAGCGACATAATGCTGGCGAGGGGTGGCTGGGCAATAACAGTCTCCTCCGGAATAGATGATGCATCAGGTTGGTCACCAACAGGGTCTACCGGAATATGAGATGCAACAGTGGGCGGTGCCAGAGGAGATGAGGCAGGTGCAACCTCAGAGAGAGATGAGGAAGAAGCATCAGGATTAGTCATGCTGGTGATCGAAAAGAAGAAAGGGTAGGATCAGGGCTGTTAAGCACAGAGCTTTGATACCATGTAAAGATATTGGAGAGAAATCTCACGTACTCCCTTTAAGGGAGACGAGGTTGTATATATATAACAGTGAGGAATACAGTTTACATACAATACGAACACTCCACGATAAACACTAAGAAGAGTCCAGTGCCACCGTTAACATTTATCTCTATCGGTGGTCAAACTTATCTACATCTACTGAATCCTCAACCAGACCGGACTCTGTTCTGGATGGAGATAAAACTGTAGACTCCTTATCACTAGGTACGATTTAATTTAGATTCTTGGTGTTCTCTGCTATATGCTGCATCATCTAAATGTTTTGAATCCCAAACAATCAAGCGCAAGGCAAAAATCTAATTAGGTCATGCTGCTTGTGTGCTTCAACACTGTTTCACAGAGAGGTCTTTAGCATATCTGCTGAAACATGCCATCGTTAACAACGAGAAAAGAGCTAATCAGTAACTTCTAAACCATGCTGTTCTTCACCCTTACCTTTGCATTTTCACCATCACTTGTCTTGCTTTATCTATTATGAATTTCCACATGTGGAGTGTAAGAAATTTGAAACAGGGATGTGCAAAATAGACAACGAATGTAAGATTCAAAGTTGTAGAGAGAACAAACGATGCATCCATAGAGATCAGAAGAACGTTATTTGGTTGAAGCGCCGGCAAATCGACTATCTTTAAAGAATAAATAGCCAGCCCACAGTGCAAAAAGTCACTGACAATATTCTCCCAAGATTCGACAGCCACTCGTAGCCTTCATAGGTGCACTTCAAAACGAAGACCATATAAAGCGAGAGAGACATAGATGATGGCGCACATAGAAGAACAGAGAGAGCGATGTTCATTTTTGTTCTCCTTGCAAAATCGAAGAAGAGGAATAGACACATCTATTGGTCCAAATCCTCAAGTCGTGCAAAGGGGCAAAACCGAGCCATGTATGCCTACGCGAGGTCGCTGGGCGGAGGATTTGCAACAACAGCACCCCCCCTCCCCCACCACCACCACCATTCATTCACCACCTGCTGCACCAACAACCCCTCCACAACTACCCTACCACCCACTGTCACCACCCAATGGAGCGAGTGTGTACTGCAAGTCTGCTTCCCAAGAACAAGATGAACTGAGTAAGGATAGCCAGGTGCGGGTCATGCATCACGACCTTCATGACTATATGTTGTATGCTAGTGTTGGTCTCTGTCTTAAGCATATTCAGGGAAGTTGAAGCATTATCTCATTAGAAGGCTGTCAAGGAGAGTTCCTAGGCACTCACACCAATCAGATCTAAAGCAAGAATGACAATCGTTACATTGCTTATTGGAGACGCTACTGTAGATGCACTCATCACCCCTTGCTCGATTATACTGCAAACGACTAATCAAAAGAAGGGGATATCTATAAATATTGTGATATCACACATTGTTGCCAAGGCCACTATGAACTCCATGCTAAAAGGAAAATCATGGTGACCCTTTGTGGAAGCTCTCAGTACCATGGCTGCCACATCTCTATTGGAGCTTCTACTCGAGGGGCAAGTAGTGATTGCAAGTACTGAGGAATTAAAGAGAAAGAAAATAAAGAAACTTTTTGACTCCCGAGCCGTCTCCCTCTCCCTCTTCTTCCTTCTTCTTCTGGGTGCGATTCTCGAGGTGCGAAGCCTCCTTCTTCCTATCCCTTCTTCCTTTGGGTGCGGGTTAGACTTGAACGATTTCATGAGTGGTCAAAAAGCTACAAGCTCAGGGAGTTGGGTCATTTAAAGTGCTCAAACATGTTAGGTCCAACGCCTATGTGATTGAACTACCAGATGACTATGGCATCAATTCCACATTTAATGTCTCAGATTTGGTTGCTTATCGAGAACCAATAGTGATTCCCAGTCAGCCTTTTGAGCCTTCTACCCTCCTTGTGAGTGAATCCACCCCCGAGTGTCCACCAGCAGCCATTGGTACAACACGACATGAGCAAATTGACCAAATACTAGATGAGTAGGTTGTTACATCCCAGAGTGGTGACTATCAGCACTACTTAGTTCATTGCAAAGGCAAGCCACCCTTTGAGAACACATGGGTCACACGTGAGGAGCTGCAGCAGATCGATTCAGACCTCTTACAGCAGCACCAAAGTGTCCTAGACCCCTACTCAACGAGGTCAAGTTCCTCTCGGTCGAGGAGGATTAGTGAGGACACCCGAGCATGTGTCTGATTTGACCCGGCATACGTTTACCATCAGAGAAGGTGCCCGACTATGACATCGGCATCCATTTGACTAGAGGATTGATATTTGCTCTCTCTTGATGTATTTATATTTTACTGAGCAGTCATTAGTGTGAGCATTGGCCCATTAGGGGCCCAACAGGGTCTTTTCTTATTTTCTATGATTTTTTGTACGAATTTTGTGTTATTTTAAGTTCCAGGGTTATTCTGGTCATTATTAGGTCAAATGGAGACTTTAGGGTTCAGTCTCTATATGTACTCTTGTAATCCTCTTGGGGGAGGAATTGAAGAGAAAGAAAACAAAGAAACCTTTTGACTCCCGAGTCGTGTCCCTCTCCCTCCTCCTTTTTCTTCTGTTGGGTGCGATTCCCAAAGTGTGAAGCCTCCTTCTTCCCTTCCCCTCTCTCTCTCTGGGTGTGAAGCCCATCTCTCCTTCTTGTTCTGCATCAGTTGGTGTCAGAGCCGGCTTTGGCTTCTTCCACGGAGTTGAGATCTGGCCACTTTCTTTCTCCCGTTCGCACGGCCTCGTCGCCTATGCCCACGTTTTCGTCCTCTTTTTAACTCCTTTACGCCGCAAGATTCACATCGTTGCCCATGACTATGGAGACCGCCCCGCATCGTCACCTGTGCCCACCCGCTCCCACAAGGCCTTAAGCACAGGCATCGTCACTGGTACCTGCGGAGGCCGCGGTCCCCAGAACTCCCTACGGAACCATAGCCCACCCAATGTTCGTCGGGTGGACCAAGCGAACACCCTTCGTGTGACGGCTGGCCCACGAGGGTCACTTGAGGGTGTCAAGTGGACAAGCCTATCTGGTAGGGCTGTAAACGGAGCGGATACGGAACGAATATGGGTTTTTCGATTCCGATCTGAATAGTTAATCGAATAATTCGTATCTGCTTTGAATATAATTCGGATATAGAGCAGATAATTTAATCGGATAATTTTTATATTCGGAGCAGATACAGATATTATTCACTTCAAAAATATAAGCTTAATAAAAGATATTAAGTGATCTAAAAATTAAAAAAAAATAACTTTTTAAAGTACAAATGTCAAAAGCATTCTCTAAACAAAAGATTAACATTAGTTATATTATATATTTATATATTATATGTGGACCATTAGATTTAGGATCTAATGGTAAAAAATAACTCCATTTCGCAGCGGATCTTAAACGGAGCGGATCACTTGTTTCCGTATTCGCTCCGTTTATTATCCGGATAATATCCGTATCCGAAATCCACTCAGCCAAATATTTGTTAAACAGATAATATCCGGTTAACCGGATACGAATTTAGATCGAATCCGGATATTATTCGGATCCGTTTACAGCCCTACTGCCCGGAGTCGAGATCGTCGACGAGACTATCCGCATCAGCCTATATGTTTTCAATCCAATTTTGTATCAGACTTGTGTAATCTCTTATATATAAGCGCCTTCAGTTTTGATTTGTTCTCATACGTTTACCAAATCAGAAGGTGACAAAAATCACTTTGTGTGAGAAACATCAGAATAGTTATATATCTCAATGTATTGTTGATACCTCATTGAAAACTGATGAAATTGTTGTGGAAGGTAATCGAGCTTTTGTTGAGTTCTATCGACAGTTTACACTACAAGAAAAAGCGGGATTACCGACGGATATTTCCGACGGATTAATTTCCGTCGGTAATTCAGACGGATTTTTCGACGGTAATATATCCGTCGGAAAATCCGTCGGAAGTTCTGACGGAAATATTTCGGTCGGCAAACCCCCCTTTTCCCTCTCCGGCTCTCTCTCCCTCTCCCGCTCTCTCTCTCTCTCTCTCTCTCTCTCTCTCTCTCTCTCTCTCTCTCTCTCTCTCTCTCTCTCTCTCTCTCTCTCTCTCTCTCTCTCTCTCTCTCTCTCTCTCTCGTCTCCGTCATCCTCTCCGTCGCCCGCGCCCAGTTGCCGCCGCCGCGACGTCCCACCGCCCCCGCGACCCACCGCGCCGCGACCCGCCGCTCCGTCGCCGCGCCCCGTTGCCGCCGCCGCGACGTGCCACCGCCTCCGCGACCCACTGCCGCCGCGACCTGCCGCCGCCGTGACCCGCCGGTACGCCGTGACCCTCCCCGCGTGCCCCCTCCCGCCAGTCCCCTCCCCCCACAGTCCCCCCCCCTCCCCACATTCCCCCCCTCCCCGCGTGCCCCCTCCCCCCACAGTCCCCCCCTCCCCTGCAGCCCCCCCCCCCCCCACCCCCCCGCGCATCCCCCCTCCCCCCACAGTCCCGCCCCCCCACACCCCCCCGTGCATCCCCCCTCCCCCCACAGAACCCCTCCCTTGCAGTCCCCCCCCCCCCACCCCCCCGCGCATCCCCCCTCCCCCCACAGACCCCCCCTCCCCTGTAGTCCCCCCCCCCCCCGCACCCCCCCGCGCATCCCCCTCCCCCCACAGACCCCCCCTCCCCCCTGTAGTCCCCCCCCTCCCCCTCCGGCCGTCCCAGCCCCCCCCTCCCTTCCCCATCCCTGCGACCCCCTTCCCCCTCCGGCTGTCCCAGCCCCCCCCTCCCTTCCCCACCCCTGCCACCCCCCTGCAGGACCTCCCCCACCCTTGCACCCTCCCCCTCCCTGTAGGAACCCCCCCCACCCCTGTAGGGTACCCCCCGATAGATTCTCCCAAAAAATTTCTCTACTGCCCTAGGAATCCAATTAACAACTTTGTCTCTACTTGTTAGTCTGATCAAGAATCTGATCAAGCTTCACAAATATTTTTATATCCTTAACTAGTATACACATATGGCAGCTAAACGAAGTTTTGAGTATTTGAAAGACTTAAAAGAGCGTTTGGATGACACGTGTAAAGATAAGATGAACTAGCAGTCCATGATATTTATTGTTTCATATTATCCTGTTGTGGTGGATTGGGTCAATGATAAATGTTGACTATGATTAATATTTGTTAGTTATAATTAGTATTTATCTGATCGTATTACTAGATGTTCTACATTGATCATAATTAGTTATCAAAGGTGTGCAGTGGTAAATTATTAGCTAAAATTAGTATTTATCTAACAAGTATGATGTTAACATTTTTTTTTGGCAGAACAAAATTTATATAGCTGATCTCAAATAATAAGATAAGACTATGATGATAATAATGGTGCTAACACCATATTGCTAGATGGTATATATTAACCACACTTAGCCACTACAACTCCACTATGATCATCTCCCACTATGTGTGATATGAATTAATAGATTAGAGAAAAAAGATAAGTGCCAAAATTTTATTATGTTAGCATTATGAGTGTTAATAATAGTATTAGAATAAAAAGTGTTGGCATAAAATATTACTTTAGATGAGAGAAACTAATATTCTATCTAATTTTCACCGCGAACAAAGTCATTATTCAGATAACTCAAAATTTGAAATATTATCTTGAAAAAAGAATAAAAAGATAGGTAAATTAATTAGGAGTCTCTAAAAGATATTTGACTTATTTTTTAGTCCTTGACATAGTTGTAAATGTTATATCTTGTTATAGAATATATTAAATTATATTATAGTAAGGACCTAATTATTTAATTAATTTTTCTTAAAAAGATTTGATCCATTGTTTTTTTAAATATTATTTTGACCATGTTATTATATTTTGTTTTCTCTAAGGTGAACTGGTGGAGGTCACCTTAGGCCAAATATTTATTTTTTTTTTGACAGAAGACAAGATTGTCAATATGAGCCATTTTAAATGCTTTAAGAGAGGACATAATTGAAGTGCATAAACTAAAACATGACACACCTTCAATAGCCATTATTTTAAGAGAAAGGCTTGTTGCACTTTCAAAGTGCACTTTTTGTGCACTTTTGCACTTCTCATTGGGTGGGCATAGTGTGCCAATAGCACATTGGCCAATTAGAGAAGTGCAAAGTGCACAAAAAGTGCACTTTGAAAGTGCAACAGCCTTTCTCTTATTTTAAACATGGTTTAAACATATTTTAAGATTTTACATGCACTTTTTTTACAGTACATTGAAAAATAATCACTACAAGAAAAAGCGGGATTACCGATGGACATTTCCGACGGATTATTTCCGTCGGTAATTCCGACGGATATTCCGACGGCAATATGTCAGTCGGAATATCCGTCGGCCATTCCGACGGCAATGTTTCCGTCAGACATATCCGTCGGTAATCAAATAATACCGACGGATATTCCGACAGACGTATTGCCGTCGGAATATCCGTCGGTAAAGCTCCTATACCTTGTCCCGCGAAACCCTCTCTCTCTCTCTCTCTCTCTCTCTCTCTCTCTCTCTCTCTCTCTCTCTCTCTCGCCGTCGGTCGCCGGTCGCCGCTGCGCCTTCGCCACCGCCCCTTCGCCGCTCGCCGCCGGCGCCCTCTCCCCGGTGAGTCCCACCCGGCCCCCCTCCCCCCTGCGCGATGCCCCCCTCCCCTTCCCACCTGGCCCCCTCCCCCCTGCGGGATGCGCCCCCCCCCCCCCCCCCCCCACCCGGCCCCCCTCCCCTCCCACCCGGCCCTGCCTGCACACACCCCCCTCCCTTCCCACCCGGCCCCCCTCCCTCCTGCACCCGGCCCCCCTCCCCTTCCCACCTGGCCCCCTCCCCCCTGCGGGATGCCCCCCCCCCCCACCCGGCCCCCTCCCCCCCCACCCGGCCCCCCTCCCCTGCACACACCCCCCTCCCCTTCCCACCCGGCCCCCCTCCCCCCTACGCGATGCCCCCTCCCCCCTGCACCCGGCCCCCCTCCCCTTCCCACCGGGGAATATAGAAATAGAGTGATGGAGAAATAGTTTTTCTCTTATTCCAAATATTTTCATTTCATAGAAATGAAATAGAGTGATATATTTACATTTCATAGAAATGAAATAGAGTGATGGAGAATTACTTTTTCTCTTATTCCAAACATTTACATTTCATAGAAATAGAGTGATGGAGAAGTAGTTTTTCTGTTATTCCAATGTATAAGATTGGGAAATACATGGGAGGACTATAGAAATTATAGTTGTGCCTAAAAGCCAACTAACTTTCATAATCACATGCATGAACTTGAAGTTAACCTCACAAGTGATTAACTGAATTATATCATCTCAAAGTGCTTTTTGATGTTAACCTCCCAACAGATTTACTGAAATTATTTCATTTTCTTCAACCTAACAAGCTTACCTTTTCCCAACAACTCCTTTCTGGATCATCTACTCCATGTCTCCAACCAGTGAAAATTTGATAAAGAAAGAAAGAAATTGAACCTAATTGACATGAAAATAAACAATGCAATGACTTTCTTTGTTAAACATATTGTTTACTTTCACAAATTTCACACTGCAAGTTAATCATTCAACATTCGTATGTTTATTTGTAGCCATTTGAGAGATTTTTTCGTATGTTTATTTGCTGGACCATGGCAGCAGCGGTCACAGGCGGCAATACGCAACAGAGCAACTCAACCGGAGAAGAATGTGCATACTAGTGGATTCGTATCTTATGCGACCCACAGTAAAAAATTGGTAAGTATTTTATTGTTCGATTCATATATACATATGGATTATTATTGTGAAACTAACTAATTTTGTTGAATTTTAAGCATCACGACCTGGAGCGTGCCCCTACTTTCCGCGAGTTATTTGACCGGACTCATAAGCGGAAGGGGACGGATGACTATGTTACCGAGAGTGACCGCACGATTGCTGTAAGTCAAGCTTTAAATTATGAATTCAATTATGATATTAAAGTAATTTGTTTTCAATAATTTAATTTTAAATTATTTTACAGGAGACGTACGACAGGATGATGGCAGAGCGCTACACAGAGGGCACTCCCCAGCCAGATTTGGATGCGGACGCTTGGGTCGAGGCAGCGGGAGTGCCGAGGAAGGGTCGAGTGTACGGCTTTGGGGACAGCCTGGATACTCATCGAGTGTTGTCCTCATATGCCAGTTTGATCGCTCCTCCGGCACACGCGAGTTCATCTTCTGCGCCGCCCGTTAGTGGTGTAGAGGACATTAGAGGCATCATTCGAGAGGAGCTACGTACAGAGCTACAGACGCAGCGGGAAGAGCTACAGACGCAGCGGGTAGAGCTACAGGCGCAGCGGGTAGAGATAGAGACGCAGCGGGTACAGCTACAGACGCAGTTCAGCGATATGGTTCAGCAGTTCATCTCAATAATGCAGGGAGTACGCCCCACACAGCCAGCAGCTCAGGTCAGTATTAGTATTAATTTCATATACTTAGGATTGGGTCGGGCGTTCAATTGAGGGATCTAAAAAACACCCAAGTATATATAAACCGTCAAAACACACAACCCGGGGGTCCAAAATCCCAAATAGGGATCGAATCGGCGTGCCGTTTTCTCCGACACGACCGGGTGGGTTAAAGTGACGTGTGGGAACTGACGGAATCCAATTTGGATCCCCGGATTGGGTTGGGCATTCAATTGACGGATCTAAAAACAGGCAAGTATATATAAAAGGTTAAAACACACAACCAGGGGGTCCAAAATCCCAAATAGGGATCCAATCGACGTGCCGTTTTCTCCGACACGACCGGGTGGGTTAAAGTGACGTGTACAAACTGACAGAATCTAATTTGGATCTCCGGATTGGGTTGGGCATTCAAAGGACGGATCTAAAAACACGGTCAAACATATATAAATGGTTAAAACACGCAACCCGGGGGTCCAAAATCCCAAATAGGGATCCGATCGACGTGCCGTTTTCTCCGACACGACCGGGTGGGTTAAAGTGACGTGTAGAAACTGACGGAATCCAATTTAGATCCCCGGATTTGGTTGAACATTCAAAGGACGGATCTAAAAACACGGTCAACCATATATAAATGGTTAAAACACGCAACCCGGGGGTCCAAAATCCCAAATAGGGATCCAATCGACGTGCCGTTTTCTCCGACACGACTGGGTGGGTTAAAGTGATGTGTAGAAACTGACGAAATCCAATTTGGATCCCCGGATTGGGTTGGACATTCAAAGGACAGATCTAAAAACACGGTCAACCATATATAAATGGTTAAAACACGCAACCCGGGGGTCCAAAATCCCAAATATGGATCCAATCGACGTGCCGTTTTCTCCGACACGACCGGATCGGTTAAAGTGACGTGTACAAACTGACAGAATCCAATTTGGATCTCTGGATTGGGTTGGGCATTCAAAGGACGGATGTAAAAACGGGCAAGTATATATAAAAGGTTAAAACACACAACCCGGGGGTCCAAAATCTCAAATAGGGATCCAATCGACGTGCCGTTTTCTCCGACACGACCGGGTGGGTTAAAGTGACGTGTAGAAACTGACGGAATCCAATTTGGATCCCCGGATTGGGTTGGACATTCAAAGGACGGATCTAAAAACACGGTCAACCATATATAAATGGTTAAAACACGCAACCCGGGGGTCCAAAATCCCAAATAGGGATCCAAT
Source organism: Colocasia esculenta (assembly GCA_014218235.1). NCBI lineage: Eukaryota > Viridiplantae > Streptophyta > Magnoliopsida > Alismatales > Araceae > Colocasia > Colocasia esculenta. The sequence continues at coordinate 2,147,417 of CM024762.1, read as the reverse complement.
CGACGTGTCGTTTTCTCCGACACGACCGGGTGGGTTAAAGTGACGTGTAGAAACTGATGGAATCCAATTTGGATCCCCGGATTGGGTTGGGCATTCAATTGACGGATCTAAAAACACGGTCAACCATATATAAATGGTTAAAACACGCAACCCGGGGGTCCAAAATCCCAAATAGAGATCCAATCGACGTGCCGTTTTCTCCGACACGACCGGGTGGGTTAAAGTGACATGTAGAAACTAACGGAATCCAATTTGGATCTCCGGATTGGGTTGGGCATTCAAAGGACGGATCTAAAAATACGGTCAAACAGATATAAATGGTTAAAACACGCAACCCGGGGGTCCAAAATCCCAAATAGGAATCCAATCGACGTGCCGTTTTCTCCGACACGACCGGGTGGGTTAAAGTGACGTGTAGAAACTGACGGATTCCAATTTGGATCCCCGGATTGGGTTGGACATTCAATGGACGGATCTAAAAACACGGTCAACCATATATAAATGGTTAAAACACGCAACCCGGGGGTCCAAAATCCCAAATAGAGATCCAATCGACGTGCCGTTTTCTCCGACACGACCGGGTGGGTTAAAGTGACATGTAGAAACTGACGGAATCCAATTTGGATCTCCGGATTGGGTTGGGCATTCAAAGGACGGATCTAAAAATACGGTCAAACAGATATAAATGGTTAAAACACGCAACCCGGGGGTCCAAAATCCCAAATAGGGATCCAATCGACGTGCCGTTTTCTCCGATACGACCGGGTGGGTTAAAGTGACGTGTAGAAACTGACGGAATCCAATTTGGATCCCCGGATTGGGTTGGGCATTCAATTGACGGATCTAAAAACAGGCAAGTATATATAAAAGGTTAAAACACACAACCCGGGGGTCCAAAATCCCAAATAGAGATTCGATCGACGTGCCGTTTTCTCTGACACGACCGGGTGGGTTAAAGTGACGTGTAGAAACTGACGGAATCCAATTTGAATCCCCGGATTGGGTTGTGCATTCAAAGGACGGATCTAAAAACACGGTCAACCATATATAAATGGTTAAAACACGCAACCCGGGGGTCCAAAATCCCAAATAGGGATCCAATCGACGTGCCGTTTTCTCCGACACGACCGGGTGGGTTAAAGTGACGTGTAGAAACTGACGAAATCTAATTTGGATCCCCGGATTGGGTTGGACATTCAAAGGACGGATCTAAAAACACGGTCAACCATATATAAATGGTTAAAACACGCAACCCGGGGGTCCAAAATCCCAAATAGGGATCCAATCGACGTGCCGTTTTCTTCGACACGACCGGGTGGGTTAAAGTGACGTGTACAAACTGACAGAATCTAATTTGGATCTCCGGATTGGGTTGAGCATTCAAGGGACGGATGTAAAAACGGGCAAGTATATATAAAATGTTAAAACACACAACCCGGGGGTCCAAAATCCCAAATAGGGATCCGATCGACGTGCCGTTTTCTCCGACACGACCGGGTGGGTTAAAGTGACGTGTAGAAACTGACGGAATCCAATTTGGATCTCCGGATTGGGTTGGGCATTCAAAGGACGGATCTAAAAACACGGCCAAACATATATAAATGGTTAAAAGACGCAACCCGGTGGTCTAAAATCCCAAATAGGGATCCGATCGACGTGCCGTTTTCTCTGACACGACCGGGTGGGTTAAAGTGACATGTGGGAACTGACGGAATCCAATTTGGATCTCCGGATTGGGTTGGGCATTCAAAGGACGGATCTTAAAACACCCAAGAAAATGATGGATCTAAAAATAGTATTGTATTAAGCTTGAGAAAGAATCACATATTTTAAATTTCATTTTTGAAAATACTGTATGTCTTTTATTTATTATTAATGTTTCTCATTTTAATTTGTTTTAATATAGGATCCAGCTCCAGACGATGACGAGGCAGGGACAGCAGACGATCCAGCAGATCTATGTTGATTTTTGTATTCATTATTCTATATGATTTTATATTTATTGTATTTTATGATTTTATGTTGATTGTTAGTATTTGTTAAATTTATGAATATTGTAGCAGGTTTGACATTGTAGCAATGTTGACAAATCATTTTTATTTGCCTATTTTAAAAAAAATATATGTGTATTTTTCAACGGATTTTCCGACGGATAAGTATCTGTCGGAACTTATAAATTACCGACGGAAAAATACCGTCGGTAATACCGTCGAAAAATACTGACGGATTGACCGACGGATATGTATCCGTCGGAACTGATAAATTACCGACGGCGAAACACCGTCGGCAATTCCGTCGGAAAATACTGACAGATTGGCCGACGGATATGTATTCGTCGGAACTGATAAATTACCGACGGCTAAAGACCGTCGGCAATTCCGTCGGAAAATACTGACGGCTTTACCGACGGATTATATCTGTCGGAGGTTTCGACCGAATTCCGACGGAATTGTCATCCGTCGGAAATTTCTGACCAAGTATTTCCGACGGAAAGTTTCCGACGAGCTTTGGACGGAAAGCGGTCGGAAGGCTCCTTTTCCGACGGAATACCGACGGATTTCCGACGGATTCAGTCCGTCAGAAATAGCGCATTTTCTTGTAGTGTTAGAGTCGAATCTTCATTAGCGATTGCTAATTATGTTGATGGCGCATGGTGTATTATTGACTCTTCGAGATTCTATATTACTTTGGGGGAAGAGTGGATGGTTCAGCGATAAGTCACCATTGAAGCTGACCGATCTATCTATGTTATCCAACCACCATATGTACAGTGGCAGATACATAAATTTTGTTCAGTGGGGTCACCCGAATTTTTGTGAGCTATTTGGCTCATTAAAAAAAATAGACCTCAAATTCAATGGGTGCCCCAACTAACCAACCCTCAAATCCAGTGGGGTCACCACTATAGAAAAAAAAATAGACCTAAATTTAAAGATGAATTTAAATTAGGGGGGAGATCCAGTGGGGTCACGTGACCCCACTGGCTTCTTCATAGGTCCGCCCCTGCATATGTACCTGGTAAATTTCATTTTCCCATGTTTATTCCTGCTAAGGCCAAACCTCCTATTCAAAAGGTGATTTATGAAGCAAGTCCACAGTGGTAGAAGAGTATGAAGATCAGATTCAAGCATGGTCAATGCTACAGAAGAACTTGTGGGATCATAGTTTATTTATTGACTCTGGATTAGATTTGATCGATGATTCTATACTTGTCACTGAGTCTATCTGTGAGGGTATTTTGAATATTGTTCTTCATGACAGCTGAGATCATGATTTGATAACTATGTTTGTGTTAGACTTGATTGATTGCACTGTGTTTGAGGATGCTTCGTCAGCTGTTCGATCCACTGAATGCTGCAATATTTTTGGAGTCGTCTCTTGGTGATTTGGTATGGTCAAATTTTTGTGAGGCACGTGTTGGCCAATGATTCGAGATCCCATACATGATTTCTTACATGGAGTTCGATATTTGCTCCCTTGTGTTCTACTTCGTCCTACTTGAGCACTTCAAAACTCAAGGACGATTTTTTTCGAACTAGGGGAAAATGATGGGAAATGAGACCCGTAATGGATCTGGAGCAGGACTCAGGACATCAAACATTGGACATCAGACTCAATCAGCAAAAGATGAACAGAGTCTTAGTAGCATCAAATTTATTTTTATTATATAATTTTATCTTTATTTGAGTCTGAGTTAGTGGTCTAAGGAGGATAGGATTAAGTCTTTCATTTTTATGGTCTTATTGGGCTCATTTGGAGCTAATGTTGGGTCTTCTTATTTTCTGCAATTTTTTGTATGAATTTCGTGCTATTTTAGGTCTCAAGATTATTCTAGTCATTATTGGGTCAAATGGAGTCTTTAGGGTTTAGTCTCCATAAATACTCTTGTAATCCTCTTAGAGGAGGAATTGAGGAGAAAAAAAATAGAGAAACCTTTTGACTCTAGAGCGGTCTCCCTCACCCTTCTTCTTCTCCTTCTGTTGGGTGTGATTCCCAAGGTGCAAAGTCTCCTTCTTCCCGTCCCCTCTCCCTCCGGGTGTGAAGCCCATCTCTCTTTCTTGTCCCGCATCAAGGAGCCACACTTCTAAGCATATCCACAATCTCTAGCACAATATTTCTACCTAGCAAGGGGCAGGTGGCGGTGATATTAAGCCCGGTTGAACAAAGGCAATTAGATGTACTACCATTAAAGGTTACCTCCAAGATCGATTGCACTACACTCCAAGCACTCAAGGGACAAGAAGCCAAGCTGTCAAGAACATTCAAATCGATCCCAAAAGTTCTCCATGCACGCCGTGTTTCAACCCAACCAAAGGCAAGTTACTATGCGATCAAGAACACTCAAGGTCATGCCGAGAGCTCTACCTAATTTGCCTCGGCCTGTCAATCAACCAGCCATGCTAATGCTACCCATGAGACTCCCAAGAGCTTGTCTTCTTCATATGTCAAGGGAGTTGTCCTTCATGCCTGACTGTCAAGTGAAAATGCCAAGTTTCAAACTCTTTGTATCAACTCTCAAGCTTCCATGGACTGATGTTGTGAAGAGAGAGCAGTTTCCATACCTATTTGAGTCATTGGTATGTTGTTTTCCCTTACTGCTTTTCTTTCCGGAGACCGAGTTTCTTTGATTTTGAGGATGAAATCTTTTAAGGGGGGAAGGATGTAAGATCTGGCTCCCTTGAGCCTTGGCCCCATCCTCAGGGTTGTGACAGTGTCGCGACAGTAGGGCCAGTCGCGACATGCTTATGGTCGAGGCACTCCCGTCCATCGCGTTAAGGTGGCGACGGAGGTGGGCAACGCGTTCTTGTCGTGGCGTCTGGAGACGACGCGACTTCGTTCTGACCATTGTCCTTTCCTTGTTAGAACGGCCTTGTTGGGTGTCAGGGCGTGTACAACGTTGACGCGACCTGGCAGGCCGTCGGGTTCTGATTTGACCCGTCTTTGGTTTGACCACTTTTGGGGTTGCGACTTGGGGTTTGGTCGTGACATGGTGTCGCGACCTCTGTGGCCGTCGCGACAAGGTTCTTGTGGCGCCGCCCTGACCCGTCGCGTTTCTGGGGCCGTCAGTTCAAAATTGAGACAGGCGCCCCATTTCCCCTTCTTCTTCTTCTTTCCTTCTTCTTCTTCCTTCTTCTTTTTCCTTCTTCTTCCTCCGAGCCTTCTTGTCTCCTCCAACGGTTTTGTGGTGTTCGTGGCTAGGTGGTGATGTCTCTTTCATGTAGGCGACGTCCGCGTGGTGCTTGAAGTGAGGAGGTGGCGGCCATTCCTATGAGAAGGCCCCAACGGGTTGGCTCTACACCTTGAGGTAGGGACTTCTCTTCTTCCTCTCATCCTAGCATACTCCCCTCCCCCTTGTGATTCTTGTTTCATTGCCATGTTTGGGGTTTAGGGTGAGAGATCCATGCTTCGTTCATGGAGAGGTTTCTTTGAGCGTATAACTTCTTGTTTAATGCATGATCTGTGGGGTTTAAGGGTGGTTTGCCTTATTTACAAGCTTTCCCTGGATTGTGCAGGTTTTGGTGTTCTTGGGGTGATCCTTGGGAGGACTGTCCTAGGATCCCCCTCTGTCAGTGATTATTGCTCTCCCTTAGTGTTTGCTCTCCCTGAATGTGATACTCCCCCTTAATGTGAGGCAGGTGAGTCTTCACGAAGATTCCCTGCATTGGTCTGTAAAAGAGACAGAAATACTTGCAAGGATATTAGTAGCATAACAAAATGATTGTAATTTAAAAAAATTGGAATTAAGGATGACTACTTCCTCTTCATATTGGAATGAAGTGAGGAGTTGGTAGTCACTAATCGGATGTTTTTGGGCATCTTTAACCATACCCATTTGAATGCCTTTTTGATGTTTTGTTCATCACGAACATATTGGCATTCTCTTCATCTTCTTCTGTGCTTGAGCTTTCTGAGGAATTATCCCATGTAGCTGTGAAGATCTTTCTTTTGTGTTTCTCCTCTTTCTTCTTCTTTTCCTCCTTGCTCTTGGCTAAGATTTTTCGGATGATTTCTTATTCACTGTCGACATCACTACTATCACTGGTAGTGTCTTCATCCGAAGTGCTCTCCTCAGCTTTGAATGCATTGATTGACCTTCCTCTTGAAGTATTTTCTTCTAATCTCTTCATGTTGATCTCATGGGCCATGAGAGATCCATTGAGCTTCTCCAAAGTCACAGTGGAGAGACCATTTGCTTCTTCTATAGCAGTGACCTTTGAAGTCCATTTTGCTGGAAGAGATCTTAGAATCTTTCTAATCATCTCTCCCTCGCTGTATTTCTTTCCTAAACCTGCGAGTCTATTGATAATTTTAGTAAAATCATTGTACATCTGAGATATGGAGTCACTTGATTCCATTTGGAACTTCTCATATTATGTGACAAGTATGTCTATTCTTCTCTCTTTAACTTTATCTGTTCCCTCATATGTGAGCTTTAGTGTTTCCCACATATCCTTTGTTGTTTTGCACGCAGAAATTCTGTTGAACTCTTGCTTGGTCAGAGCGCAACACATGCAACTTTTTGCCTTGCTGTTCAAGGATAGCTTGTTCTTATCTTCAATAGTACATTCTTCCTTGTGCTTGCAGATTTGGAGATCACCATCTTCTATGATGCTCCAGATTCGGTAGTCATAGCCTTGAAGGAAGAACTCTATCCTAGTCTTCCAGTATTGATAATCTTCTCCATTAAATAGCAGAGGCCGGAATACGAATTGACCTTCTGCAAAACCTTGAGTTGCCATGGATCTTTGCTCAAAGATCGTTGGATCTTCTAGATGTTCAGAGACCAGAGCTCTGATACCACTTGTTGGCCTACGTACGGTTGTCAACAAGACTTACCAAGAGAGGGGGGGGGGGGAGCGGAATAGGTAATCTGAAAGACTAAAACAAAAATCAACACTTGAAAGTGTTTGGTTAGTATAAATAAGCGTGTACAATGGAAATTAAAGGCGCGGAAGCAAGCACACAAGGAACACAGAGATTTATCCTACTTCGGCCGTTCTAAATAAAAGTCCTACGTCCAGTCTCTAAGCAAACTATTGAAATTTCACTAACCAAGGGTACAGTCCCCCTTAAGGACATACAACACCCAGCCCCTGCTGGTCTTCTTCTCTTTCCCGAGCAAGAAGGCAGCCCACTTCTTTTATAGGCTCAAAAGCAAACATGCTGGAATAAACCCCAGCATGGTTACACCACCAGACACAAACTGGTCTTTTCCTCTTTCAGGGTAAGAAGGCAACCCACTTCTCTTACAGGTCAAGAAGCCAATCTCCTGGTACAAATCCCAGTGCGGTTCTTCCCTTAACACAAGGGGAACATTTGCACTGCAAGCCTTTTCTTCCAACCGAAGAGGAACACTTCTGAACACAGAAGCTAGGACCTAAAGCCCCTAGATCAAGTTCAAGATAAACAATGAAATGTTTGATCTGAGATTGAGCCTAAGAAAGAAAGAGTTTACAATAACAAACTCTTTTTATGCTAAACCTCCAGCTCTCTCTCTCTCAAATACACAAAGACACACAGAGAGAGAATGAGGAAGAAGGAAGACAGCTTGAATGTTTCAGCTAGAATAGGCTCGAGCTCTCTTCCTTTCTTGCTTGAGTGTGTATGGAGTTGGATGCTCACTGGATATACACTCCTTGAATGATCTTCAGGTTTGCTACTTGTTCCTTTTTCTTTTGCTTCTCCTTTTTATGGAGCAGCTTGAACAAATCTATTGAGTTTCTTAGCTCTCTTCTTCTTCTTCTCACATTTCTTTGAGTCTAACGGCTTCCTTCTTGTGCCTACTAGCTACTTGGAATGGAGAAAGATGTTTCGGCTGGTGCGCACATCCAAGGATGCCAACAGCAGGTCCAAGATGTTGACTAAGAGTAGAAGTGAACCTACAGACATTAAATGCAAGACAGATGATTAGACTCGTGATGTCTTTTGTCATGTGGCTCATACCTCTTTTTACCTTCTGTCTATATTTACTGCACATAGCTAGAAATAGAATGTACGTGTATTTCTTTTGTTGCAGGAAGGAAGAGATCCTATGAGACAGACAAAATGATCTTCAGTCAGAGAAATAATAAGTTAAGCATATGAAGTGCATTTGAGTTTTCATTGGGTGCCAAAGATATTTTGAAAGGTTTGAAATATAGAGGCAATCAATGTTTCATAAAGGTAGTCGATATAAAAGACAATCGATGTTTGAATATAATAATTTGAGTCAATCAATGTTCTAAGGTAATTGATGTTTGAAGTCAATCGATGTAATTGATGTTCTAATGTAATCAATGTGAAAGATAGTCGATGTTCTAATGTAATCGATGTTCAAGAAGATAATCGATGTCTAAGGGTAATCGATGTTCAAAAGGTAATTGATGTTCAAGAAGGTAATCGATGTCTAAGGGTAATCAATGTTCAAACGGTAATAGATGTTTACGACAATCGATTTTTGAACATATTCGATGTTTAAGCATAATCGATGTGAAAGTAATCAATGCTTAAACGTAATTGATATTTGAACATAATTTATGTTTGAACATAATCGATGTTTGAACACAATCGATGTTTAAGCATAATCGATATGATGTTAAAACAGTAATCGATGTGGACCTCTGTTCTCTAATCGATGTGGCACTTAATCAGTAATCGATATGCATTGAATAACAATCGATTTAGCTTTCCAATGCAAATCATGAAATGATAGTGCCAAAGTATGTTGTATTTATGAGGAAAATATGATATTAAATATATTCATGATATTTAAGTTAATCATGAGTTTTGCTATCATCAAAATAAATGATAAAATATAAGAGTGGTTCAACATTTTCTAGTGTGTCGGTCTCACTGTTGTAAGGGGTCGACGTAGGCGCATGTATTGTGTGGCCAAACCGCTTAAAAATCTCATGCTTACTATGTGGTTTGTTTCATCTCTTCTACCACCTTCTACGAGAGTCTTAAAAAAGTTGTTCCTTTGTGCTAAGTGTGTGTTCAATGTTTTTTTTAAGTTTAATTAGGTCTTAAGTAAGAAAATCCAAAAAATAGTGTGTGTCTAGTATTTTATTGGGAGGAATCGATTAAACCCCCCCCCCTCCCACCCCAAAATTCATAGGAGGTATCATAGTATACCAAACCTTCAAAAGACTTCCAAATGTGCCAATTTGAAGCCAAAATAGAGAACTTAGGCTCCAAAATATTATGGTGAGCAACAATTGATTATTTAAATCTTATTTTAATTATTGACTGAGAACATTCATGTTTTAGAATCATAAAAGGTCCTACAACAATGAAGAATGAGAAGAAAAATGTGAAACATAGTAGGAAAGGATAGTTATGAACGTAAGTTAGACTTCAAAATGTGCAAACGGGGCTCCAAAATATACCAATTAGGAGTCAAAAGAGATCACTTTGGCTCCAAAATATTTTGGTGAGCAAATAACTGGTTATTTAAATCTTTTTTTAATTATTGACAGACAATACTGGAATTTTATAATCCTTAAATGTTCTACAACGACAAGGCATAAGAAGAAAATATAAAACATACCTAAAAATTGTAAAATATGAAATATACCGTTCTTTTTCATCTATCTGCCCAAGTTTGCCCTTTCATCAGATGAAGTAGATGGGTGGTGTCTTCTTCCTCCATTCTCTCGACAGACACAGGCGGGGGTGGTCCTTCGCCGGAAGATCCAACTCCTCTTCCTCCTTATTTAATAACATCATGGCAACCACAAAGACACAAAGCACTTTAATGTGTTAAATATTTCTGTTTTAATTACCATTTATATATATAGATTGTGAAAAATTTAACATACTTGTCTAAGTACATTTATTGCACAGTAAAATTATAGTCTACGTGTGGTACTAAATTATTAGATACTACGTGGGTTGACAAAAAAGGGGGGAGGGAGCAATGAACGATGACCAACAACAACAATGATTTATGGTAGTGGGCATTGGCCAACGACAATGATCAACGGTAGATGATCTTCTGAAATATAAAATTTAGATTTCAAAATATAAATGGTAAAGTTAAAAATATTATTATTAAGATTTAAAAATATTGGCTAGACTTTTAATAATAATTTAAATTTTAAAATATAAATTTTAGATTTTAAAATATTCAATTTAAACTCTAAAATATAAATTTTAAACTAAAATAATGATCTTTAAATTTTTTTAATATTAACTAGACTTTTAATATTGATTTAGATTTTCAAATAATAAATTTAATCTCTAAAATAATAACTCTAATCTCTAAAATAATAATTTTGAATCTCGTCGCCGTCCACTACTCTCTCCTATCTGCCAAATCGTATGCCACCGAATATGACGTCACGTGAGTTATCATGCAAGCTGTCATGTAAGATTTCCTGTACTTACAATAAAAAATACTTGATATTTTCCCTTATTGGAAGTGCAGATACTTGATCCAGCATACAAAGAGTTGTTTAATGATAAATACCCTCTATTATAGGATGCTTGGTTACAGTTTTTTTTTAAAACTCTTTCTAACTAAAAAAATATAGTGTGTCAATTTTTAACTTAAATTTTAAAATTGAGAAAAATTGCTACGGTATGTTTGACAAAATTGATATAACTTTTAAATTTTATGTAGATCTATTTTGGATGTTGTTGTCGGTAGAGAGCACCTGGTGGAGAGGGGGTGGCCTTACGAAGGGGACAGGGGGGATGTCTACAGTAGGGAGGGGGTCTTCCAACGGCAGAGAAAACCACGATCTCTGTTCTCTATTTTCTTCTTCCTCCACGCACTGTTGTGCCGCATCATCTAGTATCACCGCGAGCGGATTGGTGGAAGGGGGCTCCATCGCCGAGCAGCTACATGGCAGCCCGAGGCTGCCCCACCTGCGCCCACGCGCGTATCCAAGGGCTGTCCCGCCCACGCGCGCCTTCGCGCCGGAAGGCATGGTCGCCAGCGGCCGCCGCGCCCCTGCGACCTTGTGTCAGTGGGCCCCGCGACCGCGCGACCCTGCACGCGGCCCCTCCGCGATCGCCCGGCCCCGAGCGCCCCGCTCCAACCCTGGCGGTGGGAGGAGGAAGGGGCGGCGCCGAGGGGGGGGGGGGAATCCAGAGGAAGGACCCGACAGGGGGAGGGGGGCAGATATGGTGCGCGAGAGTTTTAAGAAAAAAATTGGTAAATATTTTTTTTTCTCGAGAGAAATTTAGATAGGTGAGATTTCTTTCCTAAAAAAAAAATTCTTACCAAACGTGTGTTAGGGAGCATCTTTTTTTTTAATTTAAAAAAAAGAGAAAAAATTATAACCAAACATTCTATTATACATCTTAAGTGCTATGTTAAATGTGTGTGTGGGGGGGGGGGGGGGGGGGAATGAGATCATGAGAGGCGTGTGGGACCAACCACCGCCAACCTCCCACCCACACCAAGTGGAACTATTGGAGCAAAGTACAATAATTCTTAGGATTCCCTGCGTAGGAACGTACCCTTTTGCTGGGTTGACGCCAAGGAGCAACCTTCCATTTGTAGGGACTCACGTCCACGCGACGAGCAAAATATGAGGCACCCCGTGCCACTCACACGTGCGGACCAGCCTGAGGGGGGGGGGTACTTCTTACGACGAGGCACTCGTAAACAAAAAAATTGTAATAATGTCCCACATTGGCATTTGACAAATAACTTATGAATCATGAACATTCAGAAAAGATGTACCTGATTTTTTTTTAATAAAATGAACTTTGGTGTTAGAAAAAAAAGTCTCCGAACGTTTGGATGGATTTCAAGAAAGATATGAGAAAAATGTATGTGTGTATGTAATTGGTAAGTGAAGATGTGTGAAATTTTCATATATCTCTCTTAAAAAATATTGTCTTTATTTTTGAGGTTTTATCTTCTTTTTTTCTTGCAAAAGAATTTTTTTTTAGAGTAAGAGGTGGATTTTGTTTTATAAATACACATTTCATTCTTACAATCTCTAATATGAAACTAAATCTTTCCTCTACAATAAAATTGCAAGTTATAACGAATAAGCAAAATAATGAGAAGTGAATAAGATTGAATCATGACAGTATAATTAAATATAATATTGGAATGATCCGGCAAAGATGTGCTCGAGTACCGCTTATGTTAAATTTTGAAAGTGTGTTTAAACGTACGATAGAAATACTCTATCGTTGCAACTTACATAATTTATTTTATAATTTTTATTTTTGAAGTTCAAATTATATCATTATTAAAGGTACATATACATGCATCTTATTTCACTAATAAAAGATATAGGAACGATTACTAAGAGTAATGGGTCAAAAAGGGGCTCTCTTATTTGAGAAATACTTGCTGCACTGTGTCATAAGTTATGATTTGGATTTCGTTGTTCTATAAATGAGCGTCACCTAACTATCACAATTTTATGTGCGTATTTATTACGCTCAAGTATATTTATTGCATTCAAGTACATTTTTTGCGCTCAAATTAGATACACTTATGTGCGTCCATATATTTTTTGTGCTCCTTCTGAAGATGTAGATATTCTCTTGAGAATACAAGTGTTTTCTCGAGATTACATATGCTCCCCAAGAGATGCATATTTACCTTGAATCCTAATTATGTATGTTCTTTAGAGATTAATGATACTTTCCTGAGAATGTAGATGTTTCTCAAAAACTTCATATGTTCCATAGTAGATAAGATGCTCTCTTAAAGACGTAAATGTTTTCAAGAGACTGTATATGCTCTTTAGAAAATGAGAAAGACTTTGTGCACTTTCAAAAATACACAAGTGCAATCCACATGGGCAACTAACCCATGTGACACCACTTTTTTAGGTGTCACATGGATTACCAACCTATGTGAATGGTGCCACATGGGCTAGTTGCCCATGTGGATTGCACTTTGTGTACTTTTGAAAGTGCACAAAGTCTTTCTCTTAGAAAATATACATGTTTTGTCTTGAATCTTGATCATATATATTCTCCAAAAGTTAATGATATTTCTTTGAGGACGTGGATGCTCTTTAAAAATTGTATGTGCTCTCCAAGAAATACATATATTGTATTGGATGCACATTAAATGCGCCTAAGTTCAGCGTAATAAATACACCTAAGCACAATAAATATACATATAAAGTGATGATGGTTAAGTGACGTTCGCCCGTTAAACGGCGAAATTCAAGTCATTCTTACTGCATCAAACATTTCTCATCTTACATATCTATTAACAAAGCACCAACATAAAATCCCATTTCATGCTTGTACCCATCTTATGTTGATTTTATACTACTTCATCTTAATATATGGATTCAAGATTGAACCTTTGATAATTAGATAGCAGATACAAATTCTTTTCATTTCTTTTCACAAATATGCTGCGTACTATACACGTCTAATATGGAAACTAACTACTTCACATTAATATGTGAAACTCATTAGAGTAATGTCCTCAACCAAATCAATCACAATATTGTCTATAACTTAATTCAAATGTTCTCTCCAAAATTTTCATAAATGCTATAGAAGAGATCAAGGTTCGACTTATTGGAAAATCGGGGTAAATCAAATTTTTCTTGATCCGTCATGATTCGTCTGAATCGAGTCGATTCGCATGAAAATCGATCCGATTCGATGGAAATCAAACGAATCGAGTTTCTCCTGATTCGATCCGATTCAGTTGAATTGGACCGATTCGATCCGCCGTGCCAAACTATAGATGAGTGATAATTATACTCATTCTGTCATATCACATTATATTATATTAAGAATTCTCTCTCTTTATAAGTATCTTTCATTTAAACTATCTCAAAAAAAAAAAACACAAAACCATAACCTATGATGGATCCCCTTTATCTCGTTACGAAGGAGGCCAAGTTTAATAGTTAGTACTACTGATTGGGATGTTAAAAAACCTGAGGAACATATGGACAGGGACGTTTGATGGGGGCGGAGGGCAGAACCCACCCCTAAACCGTCTCAGTTTCGTCTTCCTCCCCTCTTGTCAAGAGCTACTCGTTTGTCGCGGGCGGAGGCGACCTATTTCTAGAGGCCCTTCAGTCCCCCAAGCTCGGGTTTTGCAGACTTTTGTGTCTATTTCTCACAAAACCCATTACTGCTGGGAGTGCTGAGCACAGGAACACCTCGAATCTCGGCGATCGCAGTGTTAGAAATTTGTTTTGTACAAGTAGTGGCAGCTGCAGAGGAGTAGAGGCAGAGAGAGGGAAGGAGCGATGGGTGGCAAGAGTATCTGCGGTCCATGGTGGAGCTGAAGGGGCCAAAAAGACAAGTACCCATGGAAAGGGAAAGGGAAAGGGAGGTGGTGGCCGGCAATGATGACGAGGAAAGGGCAGGCGGGGCAAAGCCGCAGAAAGCGCTGTTGGGTGCAAAGTTGAGGCGCGGGATCTCCGTTGGCAGAAGGGGAGGCACCTGCACGCCTGTGTGCGCCTGGAAGCTGGAGGAGGACGTGCGGGAGGCAGGCACTTCCTGGACCGATGACACCGCCGACGCGGCCGCGGAGGCTGACCAGCGAGGGCCACGCACGGGGCAACATCACCGCCACCGGGTCTCCTTGGCTTTTCCGGCTGCCGCACGGGGTGGTTCCATGTCCACCGTCTCCGCCAGGGAGCTTGCCGCCAACCTTTGGGAGATCCAGGACCCGCCGGGATACAGGATGGGCCGGCGGAGCACGAGGACACGCCACCACAGGGAGGAAAAGCTCGCAGACCTTTCTGATCTTTCTCCGCTGGGTCACCGCGAACTGGTAAGAGTGCGATGGCGGCTGTGTTCTTAACTTTTAATTTAACTGTCACATTAATCTCCCTGACTTCCTGGTTCTACCCGTTTCCCCTGCTTGAAACCATATCGTGCCATTGTCCATTTAGGTTTTCACTTAGTTTACTTCCATTTCCTTTCTTCACTGTTATTTCGGTGAACTTATTTTCTTCACTAGCTTACAGACTAAGATCTATTAACGGGTTCTTTTTTTTTTGATTTTGTTAGTTATGGTTGCAGTCTTTAAATAATTAGTCTTCTTGTTCAAAAATTCCAGTGTAAATGTTGGGCTAGGGTGATATGACGATCTTTTATTTCCTTAGATGTAGGTTTTTTTTTCTTAGGAATGTGTTGCAATGGCATAGTTATCTTTTTCTGTTTTCTCTTTGATTTCTGGTGGACTTTGAATATGATTGGGCATCTGTCTATGCCCCTTCAAGGATATGGGCTGTTTATTAGCGTGCCAACAGAATGTCAGTTTGTGGATTAGATAATGGGATTACTTTTCACAAAGATGGTGAGAATAATGCCCTTGAACTGATCCTGTTCCTCTGTTATTTAGAGTCATCCAAAATGAGAAGGATCTTATTTAGTTTTCATGATGATCTCGAAGGATGCAACCAATGTTGTGAAGATTTTTTATTTTTGACACCGCCATTGTAAATTGGAAAGAGAGTGAATCCATGAGTAGTCCTGATGCGGCACAGTGGCGAAGAAACCGGAGAAACCGGGAGGGGAAACGCGGAGGAGGAAGAAGAGAACACGGGTTGGGCTTCCACCCTGGGGAATCCACCCCGCCGAGAGAAGACAAGAGA
Source organism: Colocasia esculenta (assembly GCA_014218235.1). Classification (NCBI taxonomy): domain Eukaryota; kingdom Viridiplantae; phylum Streptophyta; class Magnoliopsida; order Alismatales; family Araceae; genus Colocasia; species Colocasia esculenta. The sequence goes on along the minus strand of CM024762.1, from coordinate 2,131,881 downwards.
GAGAGGCGGCTGCTCAAATCTTTATCTCATCATCATTGACCTAAAAATGAGAGGTTACACTTTATTTTATAGTGAGAAAACCCTAATGGCTCTCACAGTCACAAAACTGGACGAAAATATCCTCAAGCCTAAAAATAGGTCCAAAATCGGACCCTAAAATACACAGAAAATAAAAAGAACTCAAATGGGCCTTATTACAACAACTAAATACTCAAACTCAAAACAGAAACATGCTAGTGGCCCGACGGCAAGTCGCCAAGCCAAATGGACGCCGTTGTCTCTGCTCGTCGCCTCCGCTTGTGGTAAACCTGGACCCTGTCGGCCCGGTCCAAAGCTCGGGTGTCCCCACCAAGTCCCATGGTTTGGCGGATCGGATCGGACGGCCCGATTCTCCCGAATCGAGGCGAATCATGGAAAACCCGATTCTCGATTCCATCGATTCAGTCCGATTCGCCTCGTATATATAATATTATTATATCATATTAGTAATATATATTATACATTATAAATATCATATATATGATATATTATATATATAATATATTATACCCATGAGAATCGATCCGATTCGGATCGATTCGGGTCGATTCGGAGGGAATCGAATCGGATCAAGAAAAATCCGATTCGCCTCCCGATTCCGATCCAGCAAACCTTGGTCCCACTTAGTCTTGCCTCCTCCACTTTTCGTATCCATAACAGACATGGGCACTGTGCTCACTGCCATTTCTACTATTGTTGTTGTTATCTTTCTTGGCGTTGACATTGACTTTGATGCATAGTTGTCAAGGAGCCCAATTGAGGATAGGGGAGGGGGACCCAAAAAGGCACCCCAAGGCGGCGCCTAGGCAAGCTAGATAGGCGCCTTGGTGCATAGGCGGGCACCTTGGGACGGCCTAGACCTTATGATGCTTGTTACTTTACTTCTCAAATTAAAATTTTCTTTCTTGGGGCTCTGCCCCCTAAACCTCCGCAAGGGGCCCTATCCCCTTGACCCTTATGACCTGATTGCTCAGGTCAATCTCCGCGACCTGACCACATAGATCGATCTGTGTGTGCGTACCCACACATTGGAGAATTCAGGGCCTCAAGCTCCATATTCCAACACTATTCACATTGTCACAATCATTAAATGTTAAGAAAATCCTAATTTCTCAAGAACCATCTAAATGTGTTATGCATTTAATATCTTTTAGTGAATATTATGTTCTAATTTTAATTATAATGTCATAGTAAATTTTTATTGCATATTTGCATTTTGATTATTCATACATTATATACCTTTAGATACTTAAATTCCATATAGGAGGAAGATATCACATTGGGCATCAACTTGCATGCCTAAGCACCACCTAGGCAGGCGCCTAAGTGCTTAGGTGCTCAAGGACCCCAAGAATGCCTTGGGCGCCTTGACAACTATGCTTTAATGACATGACTTTATAAAGTCTAATGAGTTTAATCTGTGTAAAAAGTAAAAGTTCAAGCCAAGTAGAAGAACTGCTGGGCCAAGAAGAAACTCTTGCACATTGGAAATATTCTGAAATATTGATGGTTATGCAGAAATGACTTATTGTTTTTCAACGTGTAGATTAAATCTTGATACTTAAAGGGCCCAGGTTGAAATAGAATGCAGGGGCAATGCTGGACCCCCAAAGTTGTACAGTTTTTTTTTCACATTATCGACATTCCATTGATGCAGTAATGCCTCCCATCCTGCTACGCTCATCAGTGTTATTGCCTTTTTGGCTTACAGAAACTTGGCTTTATTCTTGTTTGAATTCTTTTAACTTTCTGCTGTCATCTTTTCCTGGCAATATTGAACTTATATGCCATGTTGTTTAATATGCATGATGTGGAAATTGTAGAAAAAGAGGAGGCACTTTTTAGGTCTGTTGTTGCAGCTACCTTAAGACAAGGTGGACTTGTTGGGGAAGGAATCCTTAGGTTTAGGAAATTAAACAAGATGCAGGTTTACTTTATTTACCTATCAATTGAATCTTGTAAGTTGGTCTTTTTCCTTTCTTTTTTGGGCAGGAAGTGGTGAAGAATTGAGTGCTATGATAGATTGTATCTCACTTAAGGTGGTGGTGTTATTAGGTATGGTTTTGTTAAGGTGAGGCACTGGTCCTTTCATATTTCTTTAACTTGGGTCTTTTTTTTGGGAAAGTGGATTGTTCCACGTGTATATATTGAGAAAAAGAAAGAGAATATGTAAGTATAGGTGGGCCACAAACTCAAACAAAAGGCCAACCCCCAACACCTATACATCAAAAAGACACCAAGGCGGTGTGAATGACACTAATCTCCTAAAAAGGCAAAAATAGGAGACAACGAAAGATTTACATTTGACAACACAAGTGCCCCCTCCCTGACCCTATCTCAAATAAAATGAGCCAACGTTTCCTCGGCACGGGATTCTTACTTGAAGATATGGCGGTTACGGTCCCCCCACATCCCCCATAGGGTGGCGTGGAGGATACGCCACCACACAATCCTCTCCTCCTTGAGTAATCACTGTCTATGCCAATCCTGGAGCAAAGAAGTAACATCACCCAGTAAGGTGATGGGGTGTCCCGTCCTCCGAGCAATGTCCTGCCACAGCCTCTGAGTACAAGGGTAGCTCACTAAAAGATGATTCAAGGCCTCATCCTCTACGCCGCAAAGACAGTAAGTAGGGCTCATATCATGTAAAAATTGGATCAATTTGTCTCTTGTAGGAAGCCTTCCATGAGCGATCCTCCAAACCAAGATTTGAATCTTGAGAGGACTAGGCATCCTCCACACTTCCTGGAAGAAGGCAAACTGCACACCTCCATCTGAGCAAACATCATAGGCTAATTTGACAGAAAAGGTACCATCGTTCCCCCATTCCAAATTCAACTATCCTCCCTATCTTGCAGACACAAGGGATAGATAAAAGCCAACAAACTCTGAAACTGCTCCATCTCCTTCTATTGGAAGTGCCTCTTGAAAGAAGGGGCCCAGGTACCACTTAGGATCTGAAAATCATAAGCTTGAGCCACAAAACCACGAGGAGCCGTCGATAATGCACAAAGACTGGGGAACAAAGACTCCAATGTGAAGTCACCACACACCACCTGTCTTTTTAGAAGAGGCATTTTTGTTATCTCCCAACTTCACCCGGATTCAAGAAGTAAGAATTTCCCTACAAAAAGAAATGCCACGCCAGATGGGGGAGATCCTGTGTCAGGGCAGGGCTTTCAGGTCCCAGACTCTAGAAGAAGAGAAATATCGGCCCCTATGATCTCAGTCCAGATACTAGCTTCCCCACTTCCCAGTCTCCAAAGCCATTTTGCTAGAAGTGCTAAGTTGAAATTATTGATATTCTTTAGACCCCATACCTCCTTGCTTCTTAGAGAGGTTTATCCTCTCCCAAGCTATATCACGCCATCCCCCGCATCTATCTCTTGATCCATGCCAAAAGAACTTGCTTTAAATAGATTGAAGATTCCTAGCCATCGAGCTAGGAATGCGAAACATGGAGAGGAAATAGGTGGGAAGTTTGTCCAACACCGAAGTGCACAAAGTGAGGCGGCTACCATAAGACAACAGTCTCGCTTTCCACCTTGCAAGTCTGGACTCATACTGATGGATAATAGAGCGCCAATCAGCACAACAAAGAGTCCCAGGGGACAATGAAAGGCCCAGGTAAGAGATTGAGAACTCCCTAATGGCACGCCCCAAAACCATCGCTGTCCTCCAAATTAAGGAATCTTCCATGTTCACCCCCACAATGATGCTCTTACCAAAGTTAACCTTCAACCCAATAGCCTCCTATAACAGCTCGAGAAAAAGTCTCACCACCGCATGGGATTGGCCCCTATCCTTCTAGGAAAATAATAGTATCATCATCATAGGCACTTTTTGGGTCTATTATTGGAGTCGCTTGGTGTTGTGTCTTTCATCTTCAGTAAAAGTGAATCCATTTCTCTTCTTCATTGCTTGAATAGCTCTTCAATGGATTGTAGGCTCCACTTCTCTTCTCAATTGCTTGAATTTCTAGTCTTCATCCATATCATATTTAAATATGATTATTTTGATCTCTAATTAGACCCAAGTCTTGGTTATATGGTATGCCATTCTTACTTTACATGGCATGTCATTTTCTCAATTTGAGCTCCATGACAAGGTACCCAAAGACCAAGTGAAATGCCTCTTGCATCTTGCTCGAGTGACAATCATACAAGTATCCAAGGGTTTTTGGCAAAGTTTCGCAACTACCTATGCAGAGAGGGTAAGCAAATGCCTGATGTTACCAATTGATGGGCAGAATGATACTTTTTAAGGTTGAACTTTTTTTTAGAGAAGGTGAAGGGTAGTTTGGTCTTCCTCTTATCATTTGTTATTTTTGTCTTTTCTGGTCTATTAGGTGTGCGCCTTGGGTGGTTATCAGCTAGGGGCATTTCTGTCATGGTTTGTAAGGAGGTGATTGCCTTAAGCTTAATACATGTATGGCGGCTGGAGAGGTGATTATTCTCAACTACAGAATCCCTGGTTTTGTTCTATTGATGCCTTCTCTTCTTCTTCTTCCTGTTCTCCTGCGTCCTGGTTGCATGGAAAGCAATCTCGCGAGAATCTCGCGAGATCTCTCGAAATTCTCGATCTCGGTGACTTCTCGAGAAACGAGGAGGCCGAGATGAGAAGTTAGGGTTGGTAGGATCCTCTTAAGCCAGGGTTGGCAGGATACCCTTATCCTCTTAAGCCAAGGTTGACAGGATCCCCTTATTTACCTGAACACCATTTAAGTAAATATTATAATTTGTAGTTTCATTTATTTAAGATATTACATATAAATGAGAAAGAATCCTTCATTTGGATTTAATAAAAATATCAAAAAAATCATATCTCTTACTAAAAAAGTCAACTCTCCCATCTAAGAAGAAAATCACAATTTTGGTGATTCCATCAAAATGCCGACTTTCTAATCCCTCATAATTTGATCTAACTAAAAATTTCATAATTCAAATAAACCACATGGAATATTAAAAATTCAAAGTCCGGTGAAATAAGTCAAATGTGCATGTGACTTCTCCAAAAGACTCACTCTCCTACTGACAGTAATTAGGTTCACTATGATATTCAGATAATAAGATATTTTACCATGGGTTCCCATATCATGAATTAAAATTTTTTATGCCTAAAGTAAAACCCTACAGAGAGAAAAATGAAAACGCACATCCCGAATCCCAATTCTCACACTCTTGTTGTATGATATATGTGAACCTATGTCATCCATAGTTGAGACTTGAGAATGTATGCAATTATCTATCTTCCTTAAGAAATTATGTATGTGAATCTATGCGATCCGCACTTTTATGTTATCCTGATCTCCCGAGATCTTATCGAGATCTCGGAGATCTCTTATCTTTGACCCCCCCGAGACAAAGTCGAGATCCGATATGGCAAACATTGCCTGGTTGTAACATGGTATGAGAGGCAAAGGAGATCTGTAACAGGGGCAGAAGCAACACCGCTGAGTTCCTTGGTGTTTTGCCCGAGGGTTTCTCCCTAGCCCTAGCTAGCAGTGGTCATCTCCTAGAGGTATCTTCACCGGACAGCCCTTTCTGGCCTGAGAAAAGGTCTACGACACTTTCTTATCTCTATCTGGCAGGGACTGCCCCCTTTCTCTCCATCTTTTTCCTATTTTTGTTGAGTTGTGGAACCCTCCCCCTGTGGAGACAGCCATTGCCTGTCTCCTAGGTTTTTCAGGTTTACAGTTGGTTGCATCAGGAAGAGGGGGAGATTCTCATGTCCAAATAGCAATTTCTGTCAGTCCAAGTCCACATCCACTGATGCTGGGGAGGTTTTTGTAGAAAACAGGGTGTCAGTGTCTGGCCCTGTGTCGGGTCATGAACACCATGCTCTGCAGATTATTCCGGTCAAATTGAACAAATACAATTATGTTGACTCGTCAGCGGCAGCCAAAAATGTACCTTGGGACTTGGTTAGTCAGCTCTGTTGAAGATTCTCAGAGGCAATGTTTTTAAAAAGATTAATCTGTGTGAGTCGGATGACAACCCCCCCCCCCCCCCCCCCCCCCCCCCCCCCCCCGTTCCCAAGGATTAGTCGGCGAGTCGGCCACCTCAAGTTCAAGTCGGTTATTTTTTTTTCAGGACTTTTATGCATGGTTCTTGTTGATTGTTAGTGTTGAGGTGTATACCTTTACTACTGTTTCATAAAAGAATATTTTTACTATTGAATATTGGTTTAATATTGTATTCTATAAATATTAACTAATTAATATTTTGCTATTCAAAATAATTATTCGCAGAGGAAATAAAAACTAAAAATCAGACAAGAAGAGAAATTAGAAAACAGAAAATAGTGTTATAAATTGTATCCAAAATTAATATTATATACGTAAAAATCAACAATCAAATACATATTAGTAATTATATATAACAAAAAATAGAATCTTAACAAAATACTATACATAGAAGGGAAAAAACAAAAGAACAGAGTACCGTAAATGAACATATAAAAGTAGAAGTTGGAAGGTGGAAGAAGGAGAAACAGAAAAATAGAGTGCCGGAAGTTGGAACTTGGAAGGTGGAAGAAGCCAAAAAAAAAAACAGAGTATCAGAAATTAGAAACTTGGAAGATAGAAGAAGCAAAAAGAAAAAAAGAGTAGTAAAAGGGAAAGGTGGAAGAACGAAGAAGCAAAAAAAAGAAGAAAAGAGAGAGGAAAAAACAGAGCACAGTAAGAGACTTACCTGGCTGCGACATCTATCTCCACACGATGGGGGACCTAGGCAGCCAGCGACGAGGAGAGAAGCCTGCGAGTTTGCAACACCTGTTGCGACAACATTTCTTGGGAGACGAGAACGTCTGAGCGAAGACTTGGGCAATTGTGTGACCCTGCAACCTGAAACAGGGTGCCCCTCTGCGACGAGAAGAAGAGCCCTGCCCCTACACGACCCTATTTATGTATGCACTTGTGGTCTTGTGGGAAACCCAAAAGTCAGGCGTAAGAAACCCAAAAAAATAGAAAACTAGAGTTAGTCGGAGGCCGACTATTCAGCTATCCCACTCGACTTGATTAGTCGGGCAGACTAGTCGGCTGACTTTTTAATCATTGCTCAGAGGAAACTGATTTTGCGGAAGGAGACGGCTAGAGACATGTGGGTGTTCTTAGAAAAGATGTATGGAGAAAAAGAAAAGAATGCTCTTAGGGTCTATCAGCTGGAGATGCTTTGTTTGGGGCAAAACAAGGTACACTTTCTGCTATGGGTTATTTCACTACCCTACAAACATTGTGGGATGAACTCGACTACTATGATGTTGATAAATGGGTTACCCCGGCTGATCACAAAAGGCACTTGAAGTTTATTCAGAAAGGGAGAGTTCTGAAGTTCCTTGGTGGTTTAAACCCAAAGTGGGAACAGGGGACAGATTCTCAATGAAACTAGTGCTCTATCTCTAGATAAGGTGTACCAAAGGGTGCTGGTTGAAGAGAATCGAAGGGAGGCTATGTTGGTGGACATTTAAACAGTAGGTGGGCATGTTCTTCACGACCATTCTGCTCTGACCAGCAATGCTTCCAAGTCTAAGAAGGGTAGTGGTAATAGTCAAGATGTTGACGGGAAAGCCAGCAAGAAGTGTAGTCACTGTGGTAGATCTAACCACCTTGTGCATGACTTCTGGGAGCTCTATCCTGATAAGAAGCCCCTCAACTTTCGGGGTAAGAAGGGCAACAAACAGGCCAGCAACAAACAGTGGTAATAGTCAAGATGATGACGGGAAAACCAGCAAGAAGTGTAGTCACTGCGGTAGATCTAACCACCTTATGCATGACTGCTGGGTGCTCTATCCTGATAAGAAGCCCCTCAACTTTCGGGGTAAGAAGGGCAACAAACAGGCCAAGGGAAATGCAGCAACAGTTCAGACTTCTTTTCAGGATGTTGGATCTTCCAATGCTCAAGTGCCTAGCATAGAGGGCCTAGCCTCAACTGATATTGCTACTCTACAAAGGATTCTTTCTCAGCTTGATATCTTCACTCTTTCTTCCACTTCCTTGGGTAAGTTTAGTGTTGAGGGAACTGCACTTAGTGCTACATCTCAACCAATAGATACATATTGGATTATTGATTATGGAGCTATTGATCATATGACTAATAACCCTAGTCTCTTCTCCACCTATTCTCTTTCTTCTGACCAAGAAAAGTTGATGGTAGCTGATGGTATGCAAGCCACAATTGCAGGCAAAGCAACCATCAGATTGGATGATCATCTTCCCTTGTCATCTACCTTACATGTTCCTTCCCTTCCGATAAATCTCCTTTTTGTTAGCAACCTTACTAAATCCCTTAATTGTTCCATAACCTTCTTTTCAACCCATTGCGTGTTCCAGGATTTGAAGACCCAAGCGAACGATTGAAAGTGGTCTTGAGGATAGGGGTCTTTACTGGTTCAACATCAAAGGTAGGACAACTCTTTAGTCTAAGAAAACCAGCAATAATTCCAATTAAATTCAACAGCTACAATTATGACATTGTCGTCTAGGACATCTTTCAAGTCATTGAAACTTTTATTTCCCACATTATTTAAGTCAATTAAACCGGAGTCATTTCAGTGTCCTATCTGTCAATTGGCAAAACATTGTAGATCTCAATTTTCAACTTCAATAAAAAAGAGCAGTGCTCCTTTTGATTTGGTCCATTCTGATGTTTGGGGTCCCTCGTGTGTTCTCTGGGTGGCTATCGCTACTTCATCACTTTTACTGGGGATTTTTCCTCATTTACTTGGATGTATCTCTTGAGGTCGAGAGAGGAAGTGCCTAGAGCAGTTTAGATCTGATAATACAAAAGAATATTTCACAAAAAATCTGAATCTGTTCATGCAAGATGAAGGGATGATACATGAATCCTCTTGCCCGCATACTCCACAACAAAATGGTGTGGCTGACAGAAAGAATTGGCACCTAATGGAAATCGCTCGAGCATTCCTGTTCTAACACAAAATTCACAAACAGGACTGGGCATATGCTGTCCTTACCGCAGCATATGTTATTAATCAGATGCCATCTAGAGCTGCGGGGTTTCGTATTCTGTGATTATCTTACACCCAGATCACCCAATTTTTCCATTGACTCCTCGGGTATTTGTGTTTTATCCCTGTCTTAGGTCCAAGTCATTCCAAACTTGACCCCAAAGTAGTTACGAGAGTCTTTCTTAGTTATTCTCCCACTCAGTAAGGGTATAAGTGTGCGGATCCCAAGACAGGGAAGGTCTACTACCAAAGAGATGTTACCTTTTTTAAGTTAGTCATACTTTTCCTCAGATCTGTTTGAGAGGGAGATTATCGTGGATCCCTATTTTATTTTTTGTCATATTTCTGTTTACACTCTGGGTTCCCCGTTCTCTTCTGTTCGAGATGTTCAGGATGCCTATGCCAAGGATTGTTTCAAGGCTACTGAAGGAACCAACTCTAAGGAAAAGGCCAGGTTTGGAAAGGTCTACTCTAGAAGACAAAAGGAGCAGACTAAACAGCATAGGGACAAGACCCTTGCTGATGATCACTCTCATAAGTATTCTGAGTCTCTATTTTTGAAATTGAAAATCAGTTAACTCTCACTGACCTTGATCAGCCTATTGCATGTAGGAAATGTGTGAGAGTGCACCAAGCATCCAATCTCCAAGTACTTGTGCTATTCTCAAATTTATTCATCATACTAGACCTATCTTTCATCTATCTCCTGCACCACCGTGCCTTCCTCTTTTTTAGAAGCTGAAGAATCCAAGGTGGGTTAAGGCAATGGAAGAAGTGATGGGGGCCTTAAGGAAGAATGGTACATGTGATTTGATTGATCTACCTTCAGGGAAAAAGCTTGTGAGCTCTAAATGGGTATGTACCATAAAGTTCAAGTCTGATGGAATCGTGGGAAGGTACAAGGCAAGGTTAGTTGCCAAAGGGCTTACACAGTCCTATGGTATTGATTACCAAGAAACATGTGCTCCAGTTTCCAAGTTATCCTCTGTTTGGGTTCTGATGCCACTTGCTGTCCACCATGACTGGGAGTTGCATTAGTTAGATGTAAAAAATGTGTTCCTTAATAGGGAATTAACAGAAGAGGTGTACTTACAGCTTCCTCCCCCAGGATTGACTACAGATGGTAAAGTTTGTAAACTTAAGAGGGCGCCATATGTCTTGAAACAGTCCCCTAGAGCTTGATTTGAAAGTCTAAGAACAGTTATGCTAAAGTTGATTTTTAAATAAGGAAATGCTGACCATACCCTCTTTGTGAAGTGGAAGGGTGGGCAGGTTGCTATCCTTCTCTTATATGTGGACGATATGGTGGTTATGGGTGATGATCTTGTTGCAATGCAACAGCTGAAAGATAATCGAGCAAAGGAACTTGAGATCAAGATCTTGGTCCTTTGAAAAATTTTCTTGGGATTGAGTCGCAAGATCTCACAACAGCATTCATATTTCTCATAGGAAATATGTTCTTGATTTGCTGAAAGAGATCAGGAAAATGGGAAGTAGACTCGCTGATTCTCCAATTGAAATGAACCACAAGCTAAGTATTTTTGATGGAGAAGCACTCTTCGAGGTTGAAAAAGGCAGGTATCAGAAAATGGTTGGAAAACTTATATACCTGTCCTTGACCCATGGATGGCAAAGTCGGCCGATTCGGGTCGGAATCGACCTATGGCGACCCGATTTGGGGGGTGAAATGACGACCCACCTACGATGTAAGGTGGAATCGGGGTGGATCGAGCAGAATCGGGGTGACAATTCTCATGAGTTTGGGTGATGATGGTTTAGGTTTGACCAAATCCCGAGAGGTCTCTAAGTGCTGTCAGTAGGAGAGTGACTCCCTTAGAGAAGTCATATGCACATTTGACTTTTTTTACCGGACTTTAGATTTTTAGTATTCTAGTGGGTTTATTTGAATTATGAAATTTTTAGATATGCCAAATTATGAAAGATTAAGAAGTCGCTATTTTGATGGAACCACCGAAATCGCGATTTTCTTCTTGGATGGGAGAGTTGACTTTTTATTTGTAAAATATATGATTTTTTTTTGATATTTTTATTGGATTCAAATGAGGGGTATTTCTTTATTTACATGTAATATCTTAAGTAAATGAAACTACAAATATAACATTTACTTATGTGCAACTAGACTATGGATATACCCAAAATGTGCAATTATTATATATTTTTTAAAGAATTTTCTCTGATGTTTCCTTATTTTTTCTTTATTTTTCACAATTTGTCTTCATTTTTTAACACGGCCGATCCTGGATTGGCCAGATTCCCATGGAATCGGGCGGATCCTGCGATCCGACCCAACTCAGATCGGGGTCGACTGGGGTCCGATCCAGCACCTCGATCTGACTTTGCCATCCATGGCCTTGACCAGGCCGGATATTAAATATGCAACTAATGTGGTCAGCCAATTCATGCATGCTCCCAGAACTAAGCACATGCAAGCCGTTGACTGGATCTTAAAATATATCAAAATCTGTCTAGGAGAAGGTCTGATATTTAAGCAAGAAAGGTTAGCTGTGTTTGGAAGGGTTTTTTTGATTCTGATTATGCTGGATCACAAGATGATCGGAGGTCAACATCTGGGTATTGTATTTACTTGGGTGGAAACCTTGTTACCTAGAGGAGCAAATGTGCAAGGTCAAGTGCAGAGGCTAAATACAGAGCCATGACACAAGTTGTTGCAGAGTTGTTGTGGTTGAAGATTCTCCTAGCAGACATTGGAGTTAAGGCAGTGCTTCCCATGAAGTTCAACATGATCGTACAAAACACATAGAGTTGGATAGGCACTTCATTCGGGAGAAGTTGGACTCCGGAGTGTTGTGCCTGCCTTATGTTTGGTCTACAAATCAAGCTTCTGATGTACTTACTAAGAGTTTGGCAGACTCAAAAGATGATTTTAGAAGAATGCTAAACAAGCTAAGCATGTTAGATATCTATGCTCAGCTTGAAGGGGAGTGTAAAGAAGGCAAAGGGTAGTTTGGTCCTTGTGGAACGCGGAGGATTTTCTTTCTTTTAAATTTCGAAATGCACATGCGTACGCATGTGCGTCTCATGCGTGGGCGTGCCATACTGTTTACAATAAACAAACAAAGAAATTTTATTTATGAGGTGCTTTGGGTATGAACCCGGAGCCCTCGGACATTTTACATTTATTTTTTTTTTCGCGCGCGTCCGTTTATCAAGCGAATGGGTGGTCGTGTACTGGATCATTCCCCACCAACCGGAGTCGGTGTTTCATTTACATCGGGTAAAAACCCGAATACCTTCGATGCGATACGTTTGCTAAAAGACATTTTGCCGAAATTTAAGGAAATTAGACGACAAGTAAATTTCCATGAATGTCCTCAAATATCTTATATTTATGACATTTACATATATGTCCTCAATGGGGTGTTTATGCCTCCATTGGGCGTTTACACAAACATGCCTTCACACGTGCTATTTTGAAACACGGAAGGACTTCATTACAAATTTTCGGGTTTTATATATTGACCTGCGGTGTCTTCGTCTTTCCACGTCACAAGGCACGGACGTAGCGCGGAGGGGGCCCGACGCACGTGTAGACAACGGACAAAGCTTGGAGAGGTATTTTCCCTCTCCCTTGAACACAAACAGTGTAGACTTCTTCAAAGCCTTTGAAGGAGAGATTTTTCTCAGCTCTTATCCCCTGCCCTTAACATGGCCCCTACCCCACTATTTATAGGGGTTTGGAGGGCCGGCGGAGGTGGGGCTGCGGCCCCTTTTGGGGCCTGGCGCACAGACCCCCCGGCGGGGTGGGTGCCGGTGGGGCGGTCAGGGCCGCCCGTAGGGAGTGGGCCTGTGCGCGCGGGCCCCGGCGGAGGTGGCCCCGCACGTACAGGCCCCGGCGGGTGTGGCCGCGCACGCGGGCCCCCCGGCGCCGCTCTGAGCCAACCCCGGGGCCGTACAGGCTATAAAAGGGTGGGTCCCCAGGGTTTTCTTCAGCCATTTGACTGCTGCGCCCGTGCTTTTGACAACCGTTTGAGGCCGTTTATCGCGCATTTGACGTGCGTTTTGTCTCCGTTTTTGGATGTCGAGGCCGTTTCGCTCGCCCGAACACGTGCACGTCGTGCGCAGCTTTAAGCGCACTCTGAGACTTCGACTTTTGCCCGCCAGAGGGTGTATGTTCCGCCCTAACGGCTCTTCGAACGTCCCTTTTTAATATATATTATCCAAATTAAATCGGATTAAAAAATGGACTCGAACCCGCTTATCTTAGGTGTTCGAGCGGGGGAGATTGGAGTTCTTTCCACGTCTCTCCGTATTGTTCCGGGCGTATTTATTGCCCGAGCTTTGTTTAAATCCCAGTATTTTTCCCGGGTTCAACAGTCCTCCTCTTATTATTTGTTATTTCTATTTTTCTTGGTCTATTAGGTGTGCACCTTGGGTAGTTATCAGCCAGGGGCATTTCTGTCATGGTTTATAAGGAGGTGATTGCCCCAAGCTTATAGGTGGGTGGCGGTTGGAGGTGATTATTCTCAACCACCGCTCCCATGGTACCCATGGTTTGGTTCTCCCGGTGCTTTCTTCTCTTCTTCCTATTCTCCTGCATCCTGGTTGTAGTACTTAAAGGCAAATGGGGAGCAGCTCTGAAGATTCACTTGGACATTGGAAAGATCTAGAGGAAAATCAGAAGACGTGACCTTGATATTAGGTTAGCCATTTGCCAAAGGTTAATTGGTGCAATCCAAAAGTTGTGCCTTATGAATGGCAGAAGTACATGGGAACATGAGAGTTCAAAAATTTCCCTTCACTTTTAATCAGCAAATGACAAGTATTAAAACCAATATTCTCTCATGCCTTAGGGCACGTTTGGGAGGCACCTGAGCATGCTGCCCCTCTTGGAGGTCGTAGATCCCCACTCTTGAGGAGTTGGTCACCAACAGCATCTCACCCATCCGGCATAGTAGTCACCGCTCCGGCGGCGGATCTGTGGGCATGGGGAGTATCCTCTGGGAACTTCCCCCCTTGCCTCTTCCGGTTGTATGCTTCCTGTCACCTTGCCACTGTGTGCTCCAACAGATTTTCCTCTGCCCCCTGCCTTTTTCCTCCTCCTTTTTCTCCTGCACTGGTTCCTTGCCACCTCACCTGCCAAGTTCCTCCTGCACACTCCAATGGATCTCCCCCACCTCCTTCTGTTCTCCTTGCTCTTGCTTCCTTGCCACCCCCCACCATTCCATTTGCTTCCTTCCCCCACTAGTTCCTCTTGCTGTCCGGAATTTCCTTTACTCCACCTCCACCTTTCTCCACTCTAACTCGCACCCATCTTCCTATCCAGCTTCCATCTCCTCCATTGTCTCCATCTTTTCCATACCGCTGCCCTCCAATCTTCTCTCCACAGGTTTGCCTCACTGCCTCCTCCATCATCCCCACCTCCTTTCTTTATCTGCCAGTGGAGCAGCCTGATGCCATATCTTCCACCCCTACCCTGGTTTTTCCTTGTTTACCTCCCCAACCTACATCCTCTTTAAATTTTGGTAGAAAAAGTTAGCTTTTCTTATTTTGGAGTCTTTTTTGGAACTTGTATCTCTTGGCAATCTTAGCGGTTCCTCGATTTTTGGCTTGTGGCATTAGCTACTGCATCTTATCATGTGTTCCTCTTGTTTCTTGTTGTTTTCTTTTTGTTCTCAGGATTAATCTAAACTATTGGAAACCTTGTTGGTTGGTGCTCTTCAAAAACTCGATCACGTACGGCTGTAGATTCTCTGGATCAAGGTTCAAAAACCCGGGGATCGGGATCGGATCGGTCGGCCCAAAACCGATCCGACCCGGCGATCCCGACCCCGGCTCGGCCGAGCCGGGCCGAGCCCGGTTGAGCCAGGGGTGGGTGGATCGGCCCATTATACAGGTGTATATCTTGTACAGGCTGAGTTCAGGCCGAGTCCACTGCGATTTCAGGTCTTATTTACCTGAATATCATTTAAGTAAATGTTTCATTTACTTAAGATATTACATGTAAATAAGGAAGTACCCCCCATTTGAATCCAATAAAATATCAAAAAATCATATCTCTTACCAATAAAAAGTCAACTCTCCCACCGAAGAAGAAAATCGTGATTTCGATGATTTTAGCGAAATGCTAACTTTCTAATATCTCATAATTTAGCCTATCTAAAAATTTGATAATTCAAATAAACCATATAGAACACTAAAAATCTAAAGTTCGGTAAAAAAAATCAAACGTGCATATGACTTCTCCAAGGGAGCCACTCTCATGGATGGCAGAGTCGGCCGACTCCGCTCCGAGTCGGCCGACTCTGAGTCGGGTCGGCCCCTGGCGACCCGACTCTGGGGGGGGAACACCGACCCACCCACGGGACAGTCGGGACTGGTTTACCAGGCCGACTCAGGCCGACTCCGCCCGACTCAGGCCGAGTCTGGCCCGACTCAGGGTCGGGATCGGCTGGGGCCGACCCAGCCACCCGACCCGACTCTGCCATCCTTGGCCACTCTCCTACTGACAACACTTAGTCTGCTTGAGACCTCTCAGGATTTGGTCAAACTTAAACTATCATCACTCAAAGTCATGAGAATTGTCACTTTCTAATTTTTTTTTAATTAAAAAGTGAAAAATCTCATGAGTTTAGATGATGATAGCTTAGGTTTGACCAAATCCTGAGAGGTCTCAAGCAGACTAAGTGCTGTCAGTAGGAGAGTGGCTCCCTTGGAGAAGTCATATGCACGTTTGATTTTTTTTACCGGACTTTAGATTTTTAGTGTTCCATATGGTTTATTTGAATTATCAAATTTTTAGATAGGCTAAATTATGAGAGATTAGAAAGTTAGGATTTCGCTAAAATCAACGAAATCGCGATTTTCTTCTTCGGTGGGAGAGTTGACTTTTTATTGGTAAGAGATATGATTTTTTTGATATTTTTATTGGATTCAAATGGGGGGTACTTCCTTATTTACATGTAATATCTTAAGTAAATGTAACATTTACTTAATGATATTCAGGTAAATAAGGCCTGAAATCGCAGCCTGAACTCAGCCTGGGATTGGTCCGGTCCGATCCGTGTGCAAGGACCGGCTAGGTTACCCCGGCTCGGATCGGGAGGCCCAAAACCGAGCCGACTCGGCCGATCCGATCCCGATCCGGCCGAGTTTTTGAACCATGCTCTGGATCACCCCAGTTTGTGTTCTTGGAGTTTATGGGTTAGCTTGTGTCCCGGTGCTTATCCTCGCATCCTTCAGGTGTGTGCATTTTCAGAGCTTCCTTGTCAGCTCTGCCACAAACATGTGGTACAGCTTCTCTCCAATGTAGCAATTAGCAGGCCTTTGTCGTGTCTTGACTCCTCTGACTTTCAAGCTCTCCGTTTCTCTGTGATCTTGTGTGTTGGGTTGTGCAGGGTTCCTTCTTGTTGACTGGCTTGATTACCTTTGTGGCTCTTGATGATGTATTTTCTCTTGTTTGGGATGAAATAGTAATTAGGCGGTTCCATTGTCATATATATATATATTATCATCACCATTGCACATTACTGATTAACTTCAGGGTCTCCTAAGGTTTTCCTGGTGATGGAAGGCAAACAACATTCTTGGCTTGGAACACTAGGAACTTGAGGGGTGAATAAGCTGAATTTATTGGGAATCAATGAAGCAGACTGGATCTGTGCATATGTAGATGGTGTTAAAATATTGTCCCAATCATGGTTTGCTGGAGCGGCAATTCACACCGAATCGGATTCGCCTTGATTCGGTTCGATTTGCATGGAATTGGACCGAATCGGTCCTATCTTCATACTTATTTACTTGAATATCATTTATACTAATATTTACTTAAGATATTACATGTAAATAAGGAAATACCCTCATTTGAATCCAATAAAAATATCAAAAAATCATCTCTCTTACCAATAAAAAGTCAATTCTCTCATCGAAGAAGAAAATCGCGATTTCAGTGATTTTATCGAAATATTAACTTTCTAATCTCTCATAATTTGGCCTATTTAAAAATTTGATAATTCAAATAAACTATATGGAACACTAAAAATTCAGTCTGGTAAAAAAAGTCAAACGTGCATGTGACTTCTCCAAGGTAGCCACTCTTCTATTGACTCTCCCCCTTGGAAAGCACTTACATGGGGCGCTAACTCAACCAAATGTGGAGCAACCAATCCTTCAAGCATGGTTTACGCTTGCTTTTGGATTAGCTGATTCAACAGTTCAATTCGTTTGAAAAAAAAGAAGGAAGAGCCTATATCCTCTTTGGGCAATTACAAAATGGGTTTTTTTATTTTAGATCCATTTGTTGACCTTCCATTTATTTTTAGGTCCATTGACCAGAAAAGTTAATTTCAAGTCCATTTTAGAAGTTTATTTTATTTTCCCATCCTTTTGTTACCTCTCCGGCACCTCCTGGTGGGCGTCCAATGATAGCAGCTCGTCGCTGACGCCCCCGCCCCTGCCGCCTCGCCCTCCACTTTGCCGGGGCCGAGCTCGTATGTCTCCCAGAGCAGATCCATTCCCTCCTCGCCACCGTCGGCGACCATTCGCTCCTCGAAGAGCTTGCAGGCCAGCGTCCTCCTCCACTCCTCCTTCCTCATCGACCCGGAGCTCGACAGGGCCTGCGGCTGCGTCCCCTTGGTGCCGGTCGCGCTCCAGCCCCTCGACGAGGCGACATGGGAGAGTCCGGCCGCCGCTGCCGTAGATGACGGGGTGATGCGGGAGAGTCCACAACACCTTTGAGCCCCTTGCGGATCCGCCGGTCGGTGCTGTCGTGCGAGAAGCCGTCGAGGAAGGACTCCTAGTTGGTCATTGGTAGTTGGTCATGGCGGGTGGTGACGGAAGCGCCCAGACGGTGGTATGGCTGTGTCGGAGCGGCGGCGGATGGGTCTTCTACGTGATCGGAGGGCTCAAGGTTGACGGCCGCTGGGAGGCGCCGGGCCGCTTGGATGCGCACACCTGTGATTGACCTGTACGACGTGGAGGCTAGGGCATGGCTGTGCTCCCGGGCGGTGCCCGGCGGGGGCTGCATAGTTGGCGAGCCATGCTGATGAGCTTTCCTTCTGGGGTTGGGACAGGTGGGTTGCGACCAGGGGTAGCAGGAAGAGATCCGGCGACGGGCGCGGCTCCCGCCCCCGCCGGTACCGCAGCAGGCCAGGGTGGGCCGGTTTGCTTGCGTCGGGGTCGGGGACAACACTGTGGTGCGAGGTATCCCTGCGTCGGTGGCCTGTAGAGGCCCTTTCCGGCACTCACCTAACCACCCCGCCCTATCTGCCGCCCTCGATGCCCTCGAGGGCAATCCCCATGCCTTCTCCCCCCTCGTCAGCACTCCCCCAACAACGTCGGGCGGGAAGAACCCCCCTAGCCGTCGCCGGCGGCAACAGGGCCACTTTCTCCCGTCGGACTTCCTATTGACAAGGGTATTCTTGAGTTTTCATCCAATCCACTGTCAATTAACTGACGGTGAAGTCCTCTTTTAGACCTAAAATTAAAGTTCTTCCTCATTTGGACTGGATGGTAAAATAATTTGGTCAATGGACTTAAAAATAACTACTATGTCAACATTTGGACCGGACATTGATTTACACTTCCGAAATTGATTATTGGTCTTACCCTTTTTCTCTTCCGAGAACAACTAAATCGTTGGCTGGGGATCAACAACTACTTATATAATATAAGCACCATCAACAATTGATTCAACTCTTGGTCACATTCAACCTTAAAAAAATCATCAACCATTTAAATGAAACTGGTTTTCACTCTTTCGGGCAATTGCTCCACGTGTTCAAATGTTACCCACGTTAAGTTCAAGCCTAGGAGAGCTCCTAGTCTGACTAACAATTGGGCTAACTGAACCAGTTTGAAAGTTGGGGTTGGGATAAGTTGAATCAGTTCTATTTGAATTTCACTACTTCGAATTTGGGGATCTAAATCTGACTCTTTATCTTTCCGGCTTAGGTGACGAGATGGGCCTTTCGCTCGAGAATCACTCAGAAAGAAATTACCTTTCGCTTGGTAGCAGCTTGCTACCTTTAAGCTAATCAAATTACCATCTTCTCTCTTTCTGTTGGAAATGCCAATATCAACTCGTCTCTTTTACTTAAAAAAATTGGGAGGATCGTCTCTCTCGCCTGCGAATCCGTGGCTATTCCCACCTTCATAGCATAAGAAAGATCTTCCAGTCTAGATCTAATCTAACGGCTATGTGCGGATCGCCTTTCGCTGAGCCGGTTGTGAGATCGATCCATTCGACTAGGAATTCCGACAACATATTAAAAGATCGCCTTGCGCTTGGTATTTGTATTCATTGTAAAGCCTTGAGTTCTCCTAAAATGAAAAACCTTAAAATAGCTCTTTCTTGCCATCCCAGAAGTTTACTTCTTTGCTTGGCTACTATCATAGGCTATTCTTCCTCTCTCTTAAAAGTGAGAACCAATCTCCTTTTGAACTTTAAAAGCGTCGTACCATGGTGCATGCAAAGTACTACTTTCCTTGATTATTGATTTTTAGAGTGAGACCAACAATCAAATATAACAACGCCATGGTACGCTACCATTTCCAAGGTATGGAACGCTTGTTCAGTGGTACCAAACAATTATATTTCTTATTTTATTTTTCTTTCTATCTCCTTAGAAAGGTCTTTGGAGCGAACCTATGACCGCCCATCGGCTAAAGTATATGTTATTCTTGTTGCTACCCCAGAGTTTGTAAAGAAAGAGAGTAGCTCGAGTTGCTTTCTCTTGGCGATGGAGAGGAAAGATGTCGTGTCCGGTGGACAAGCAAGCAATCCTGGTACAGATAGTTCCCAGGTTAGGTGACTAAAGACAATAAGTCCGTGGAGTGAAATTCGGGCAGTAATGACTTCAACAGAGGGTTTCCATCTCCCACGTAACGTCGATTTCGTCCATTTTAAATTTCAAGATATGTATCAATCCCTCTTAACCCATAGCTATCCGCTAAGTCAAAGACGCCAATGATGAGTAAATGCAAGCGCCAGGAATGAATGAGATGATGAAGGGCGGAATGGAGGACTATGATGAATAAAATCCTTATCCCCATCACCCCATCTTCAGTCCTATAGCTCTACTGGCTACTGCCAAGATGACAATGATGTAGGAGGCAGATTTCCCATCTTGTGGGAGATCCGTCTGTGAGGAACCCTTATCATTTGATATTCCTTCTCCGCATCATGAGTTGGAGTTAGAAGCAACCCGTGTATCCATGGTTCTCTGCTTTCGAACATATCCGCCCTTCGCTTGGGTAGCTCCCCCTGATTCTGGTAGGACGAAAATCCTAATTTCTTTTATTCTCTTTCTTTGGTCTTAAGATGGTACCTCAGGGATTACATCGCCTTTTTTCCATTACATTAAGTGCTGCTATTAAAAGAATAAGAGGCGAAGGAACCCGCGGAGAAGCTTCATGGCCTGGAGTCGGGCTAGGGATGGAAGGGAATCAAGGAAAAGACAGACTTCGGTAGCTCTTCTCTCTTGTCGACTGGGAACGGATGCTAGCATGGCTTGAATAATGACTCTCCTTCCCTTACATTGAGTCAGTGTCAATGGTAGGCTTTCGGATAGAGAGAATGCTTTCGGGTAGGGTGGTAGGCTTCATGCTATGCTGGTATGCTTGATGATAGTCAACATGCTTAATCAGTATCGGTCTTGTTCAAATACTTTCCGTAGTAGATTCCTTAAAGGAATTGATCGACTAAAGGAAGAATTGGTGCTTGACAAAGAATTAGCCTGGACCCGAGAAAGCCAAAAGGCTAGATTTATCTTTGCCAACAAGAGGAGTCGATTTAGTAGTTAACGATGGAAGGCCTAGGCTAAGAGCCACAGGACTCGGGCAAAAAGGAACTCGTTGGGCTGAAGCATGCCTCCTATTGAGTAAGGCACCATGAAACCTTCCACAATGGATTCTAGGGAAGAATTCGAATCAATGATTGGCAGGAACTCGGATTTGCCACCCTTGACTATAATAGCTCATTATGAATCATTTTTAGCCACCTATTTCAGAACCTTAACTCATGTTTTTTCTACTAACCGGACATTGCTGTCGCGCATTAACACTTTTTTCAGTAGGAGAGTGACTCCCTTGGAGAAGTCACATGCATGTTAGACTTTTTTACCGGACTTTGGATTTTTAGTGTTCCATGTGATTTATTTGAATTATCAAATTTTTAGATAGGTCAAATTATGAGAGATTAGAAAGTTAGCATTTCGATAAAATCACCGAAATCGCGATTTTCTTCTTCGATGGCAGAGTTGACTTTTTATTGGTAAGAGATGATCTTGTTGATATTTTTATTGGATTCAAATGGGGGATACTTCTTTATTTACATATAATATCTTAAGTAAATGAAACTATAAATATTAACATTTACTTAAATAATATTCAGGTAAATAAGTATGAAGAATGAAAGGTCTGTATGTATGTACTCATGCGAATCGGACCGAATCAGCTGAATCATGGATCGGATCTCCCCTGATCCGATCCGATTTGGCCGAGTCAGGCTGATCCGATTCGCCTTGCAAAACCATGGTCCCAATGCTGTTTAAGGAGATCAAGAAATAGTATAGGAGTTGGTCAAATGGAGGCAAGGGAGTCTTAGGGGTATGTTTTGGAGGAAACACAAGGTGGTAGATATCTTGGGGTAATTTAAAGGACTCTGTAAGTCTGTTTGGCTACTTAAACCCCCACGTAAGAGATATCCTTGAGATTTCATCAGGGAGTTGGATATTGGTTTCCAGTTTTCCTTTTAGTAGTTTGCCTATTGCAAACTAGTGGGCAGCAAAAGAAAATGGTTCTTCAGTTTGAGAAGATTTGGTGGAGGGACAATGTTCTGGCGTAATCAAAGTTTAGTGTGCGAAGAGTCAGGACAGGAAAATTGTATTGCAAACTAAATGTGGAGGTAGACAAGGATATCAAAGCAACTTGAGGTGATCAATGAGTTTGTGGAGCTTGATTTTTTATTAGGGTCGAGAAGAGAGTTACTTGAGGAGGGCATATGTGGCTGAAGGGAAAAACCACTGGGGTGGAGGATGCATGTAGAATTGCAAAGGATCAAGTTAGGAAAGCAGTGTATTCTACCGAATAATGTCATGGAGAAGGATCAAGAATGTGCAGGATTAAAATTTGTGGTTGGGAGAGCAGCTGTTGTCTTGATGAGCACTTATTGTCAGTCATTGTTTGAGAGTCTTCTCCTGTCTTGGGTCACACTAGAGAATGCTATTTCCTTGACATGCTTATCCTCTATAAATGAGGTATCTGTGGATGTTTGCAGGTTGGTAATATACCGGTCAGGACTGACTGGAGTGTACTTTCCTCTTCCTTTTTTAGTTTAAGACAGAGGTTGGGAGAAATTGAGCTAGCCCATGAGAGGGGGGGGGGGGTTTTCTGCTTAAATTCCCCTCCTTACTGTGCAAAGTGGCTAGATTCAGGTTTGCATGTATAAACTTTCTTATGTGAATTAATTGTCTAGAGCGCTCCTAAAGGAAACTTCTGTCAGAATATCCATGGAAATTTCCATTTTCTTCTACATCACTCCTTAAGACATTTTGATGGTTTGTTAACAGTGTGATGGTTACTTGACAAGTAGAGAAAACATGCAAATGCAAAATTACACATTTTGATGACCATTTGATTCCTGTCTTATTCTAGGAGGTTGGGAAGAAATGAGGGAAGAATTAGGAGCCACATAAAATCTAACATGTCCAACTTGAATTTGCTACTGCAATTTTGTACTCGGAAATACTTAGGTGGCATTTGATAACACTTATTTAAAATATCTAAAATCTAATTCATCATCTAATCTCTAAATTTGAAATTTAAAAAGTAATTAAACATATTAAGACTTGAAAAAAGAGTTGTTTGATAGCTAACTTAAACAATATCTGAAGACAATGAGATACATCTTGGCAATTGACGGTCGGCATCCGACGGTTGGCGCCCGACGCCGGGTGGTTGGCGCTCGGTCGGTGCTCGACAATTCAATAATAGGCGGCTGACGCCTGGCGGTCGACACCCAGCACCGGACAGTCAGTCGTCGGTGCCCGATTGTCGGCACTGAGTGCCTGAGGGCTGGCTCCCAACGGTCCATTAGTCGGCACTTGACGATACGGCAGTCGGCGCCTGTGCTTAGTAGTTGGTGGTCAGCACCCGACGGTCGGCACTCGGCTCTAGGCGGTTGGCCGCTGGCGCCTGGCAATTGGCACTCGACCCCGGGCGGTCGGCGGCCGGTGCCCAATGATTCGACAGTATGCGTTCGGCGGTTGGCATTCGGCTCTCGACGGTTCGGCGGCCGTTGCTTGACGCCCAGCGGCCGGCGACCACCTCGCGACGGCAGTTGGCGCCTTGCCCGATAGTCGGCAGTTGTCGTCTGGTGGTCACGTCGACTGCCGGGCCGGGCGGTGACTGCCGTCGGGTGTTGGGCGCCAATCGTCGACAATTGACCGTCGGCGCTGAGTGTCGACTGCTATATCGTCAAGCGCCGACCGCTAGACCATCGGGTGCCAGCGTTGATCGCCGAATTGTCGGACATCGGGCGCCGACTGTCAGACCATTGGGCACCGACTGTCGGACCGTCGTGCGCCGACTGTCAGACCGTCAGGCACCGACTGCAGACATTTGGGCACCGACAGCGTCGGGCCCTGCGGGCCGGGCGCCGGCCGCTGTTGCCGAGCGTCGGCCACTGATTGTCGAACCGTCTAGCGTTGACTGTTGGACTGTTAGGTGCCGACATGCCGCCGACCGGCGGGGGCTCGCTGTCGACTTTTGGGCGCCGGGTGTCGACTGCCAAGTGCTGAGAGCCGAGAGCCATGTCTTTAAAAAAAAGTGGCATATCCTTCACTTTTTTTTAAGAGTAAAATTAAGAGAATAGACATCTATTAAACAGTCTGAATATACAATGTCTTATCACTTTAGACATTAGGCATCTATTAAGTGTTATCAAACACACGCTTAGTCTTCTTATTAGGTCTTCTCCATATGTGTAAATAATTCAACTATCGTGTTGGGCTTTTATTTATTCTGTGGCTGTACTCTTTTCTCATGTTATCTGAATCAATTTTTACAGTGGACTGCCTATTGATTATTTGGTTTACCATTTTTTTTCCCCATGCTATCTGCCTCTTGTACATGCCATTTTCTTGTGGCATCTTTATCTCTGTTAAATCAATTTAGATTTGATTCTTGATATTCAGCTACATTTCTCTTTCCTGGCTTCAAACCAGTCAATTACTCCAAGTCCATTGGATCTCAAGGGGAAGTCGGGTTATAGCTGTAGAACATCAACTGAGTTGCTGAAGATTTTAAATCGGATTTGGAGCCTGGAAGAGCAGCACACGTCTACCATATCGATGGTGACAAAATTGAAATTAGAACTTGAAAACGCTCATGCTCATATTGAAGAGTTGTTGCATGAGAAACAGTCAAATCACCATGAAATCGATAGTCTGACGAAGCAGTTGGAGGACAAGCTAGCTAGGAAGAGCAAAGAGCAAGAGAAGACCAAAGCAGCAGTCAAATCTTTAGAGGCTGAACTTGAGGATGAGAAGAGTTTGAGAAGGCATTCAGAGATTCTGCATCGAAGGTTAGGTAAAGAATTATCTGAAGTAAAAGCAGCATTCTCAAAGATCATGAGAGAGTTTGAAGGGGAGAAGAGGTCACATAACTTGTTAGAAGATCTCTGTGATGAGTTTGCAAAGGGTATTACAGAATACGAGGATGAGGTGAGAGAACTGAAATGGAAATATGAGAAAGGGTCTAAGCATAGATGTAACAGCTTGATATTAGACTTTTCTGAAGCATGGCTCGATGAACGGCTGCAGATAAAACTTCTTGATTCTCGGGGCGATCTTTCAGAGAAAAAAAAAATGGTGGACAAATTAGAATGTGACGTTGAAGCATTTCTTCGAGCAAGAAGATCATGTAGCTTAAGTGATGATCTTTTACGCCAGAAGGATGTTGTAAAGGAGAGATGCTTGCGTCGTCAATCACTCGAGTCTATTCACTTAAATGGTGCTGGTAGTGCACCGCAATATGCTGAAGATGAAGATTCAGTAGCCAGTGACTTGCATTGTTTTGAGCTCAAAATGGGCAATGCCACTGAAAGAGGTGAGAGTCTCAAGCATGATGGCATACTGGAGAAGCTAGAAGAAGCAAGAAACTCTAATGTGACAAAGAAAGTGGTTGGGTCTTCTGAAAAACTGAAGTATCATGGTTCTTCCAGCTCTTGGACGAAGTTCGGCGAAAACACACAATCATGCAATGATGTGAAGATGCAGTTCACGAATAAGGTACAGGGAATCCATAGGCGTAACACCAGTGAAAGGAGAAGGGATGCAAACCTCAATATTGACGTTCTTTCACACCAAAAGTCAGAAGAAGGTGAAGGCCAAGAAGATGCACAGGGCATGAAAGACAAGCTGGAAAGCACACGTCTAGTGGATCATGTAACTGATGACGCTGAGTTTGGTAAACTTCATAAACAACAACCTGAACCTAACCAAAATACAGAGGACTTGAGCAACGACTCATGTGAGCTGCCGCGCCCTTCTCTTGGTCTTGAGAGGGATGCTACTTCAGGCTATCACCATGCTGCTTCTAGTCCTCTCCAGAAGTGGAGCTATCACCATGTGTCACCTGATCTTCAGGTGTCCGAGAGCTCCAAACTTCCACAAGGCACAAAAGAGAGCACATTGAAGGCCAGACTCCTTGAAGCAAGGTTGGAGGGGCAACATGCTCGTCTGAAAACATCCAGAGATTCTTCAGTTGGTGCCTAGGATGCTGACAAGGAATTGGCGGTCACCGTATCACAAAGCCAATAACACAGGCTGCTGCTAACATTGTGGCCGAGGTGATTGTCCGCGTCCATCATGTGACGCCTTCTTCGCTTTTTATTGCCTTCACTGTACAGCATCTTCCCCTGTGATGTCTTTGAGCTTTCTATACAGTTCTGTAGGGCCTTCCCCTCCCCCCCTCTCCCCTCCTTTGGTCAGGTTGGACTTCAGTTTTGCGTTCCTTTACTGTAATCCCTCAGTAAAAAAGGTATCATCTTGAATCCCGGCTACTTACATCGTGGTTCTCCCAGTGCAAGCATTTAACTCTCTAATAAAATTATCCAGATACCAAATGTGACCTTGAAGGCTGTAGCGTGTCGTTCACGGTTCTTTTTCTTCGTTTTAAGTGTCATGTAACAGGGTGGATCGTTTTCTCAGCTAACATTAGGGTTGCAAACGGATCGGGTTCGGAACCGGAAACACAGATTTCAATTCCGATTTTGATAACCGAAATATGGTTCCGATTCCGATAAAATTGGAATGGTTAATTCTGATTCCGTTCGATTCTGATAACATTATCGAAACCGAAATTTCGATAAACTAAGGTGTTTATTATAATTTTACATTTTGAGTTTATGATAATTTATCGGAATAATTGATATCGATTCCGATTATTTTTCAATTTCGATTCCGATAGTTTATCGGAATATCTGATACCGATTTCGATAAGCTATCGGTATCATTTTTGGTTTCGAAATCGATAATTTTTATCAGAATCGGGTCGAAATATCAGAATATCGGGTTCCGTTTACACCCTTAGTTAACATCCTCTGATCCATGCCTGTGGGCTGTCTCTGGAGGACAGATTTGAGATTCATGAGCAAGAAGAAACTTTGCATTTGTTTGATATGTCGAAATATTCAAATCCTGCACGTGAGGCATCCAAGTCCAAGTTCTTGACGTTTCTGTTGCCCGTTGCTTGCATTTGTATGCGCGTTGGGTTCTTGTGCACTTTTTTCTCGGTTTTTTGGATTTGGATGTGCATTGGCGTGCGATTTCTCGCCTGCCAGTGGAAGAACCTGCTATGTTTTCTTTGGAAATAATAATAAAAAAAATCCTATTCTGCCAGATCATAGATGACACAGCCCGGTTGAGGTAATTTATTTGGAAGCATATGGAACATGTAATATTGTATAAAACGTATATTTTGTCGCCTTAGATCATCCACAGTCGTGTGTTTAACGTTTTTAAGTCAATTCACCATTCAGACATATCATCAAAACAAAAAGGAAAATTATAGTTAATTCCAAGGAGTGCCATCCCTGCTCCAACTTGGTGACCTTCGCGATTATGCATACGCGTAAAGATGTGATTAGCTGACATGGGTCCAATCTATCGTTGTCGGGACTTAGTATTGTCATTTTTATCGCTATTTCTTACACTTCACATCATGATGTATGACCAGTGTCTAGTTATCTTGTAAAAATATTTGTCTATGATTACTCTCTGCGGGATAAAGAGATTTAGTAGAACAATAAAGTTTCTTAAAAAAAAAAAAATAGCATGGCTCATCATTGAAATGAGTTTTTTGGTGCCTTAAGTCACGCCATCTCATCATATAAAGGTTAGCAAGATGATTGGAATGTTGCTGTGCAGACAGTACTATGTAGAATGTTACTTATTATTCGAAGATCATATATGATGGTAGATCGAATTGTGAGTGAATGTGTAGAAACAGAACAGTGCCCGTGTCATGTGTTCAACTCGATCATGAGTTTTTTTTTGAGCCTCTAGTTTTATGACTTTTAGTTGCTGCAACACCATGCTGCATACATCCATGGCATCCAAAGCTGGTCCATGTGGAACGGATACACAGCCATGCGGCAGAAATTGGTCTAGCTAATTGTCATCAGAGGCAGAATTGGATGGTGCCCAACCTGAGCTTTTCCTTTTTGGTCCGACTGCTGGAATCATGTAGGTTTTTCTACTCGTTTAATGTTCTATAGTAACTCGAACACATGTGAAACTTCTCCGCACTTTGGGTTGCCTTGGAGTATGGTGAGTGTTCGCTCGTCCAGGTTTATCAGCACTGTGCATAGAGTATACAGTGTTGGCCCTGAAATTATAACAAGATAAACTGCAACATGTTACCAAGTAAACCCAGATATGGCGCTTTTAGGGAACTAAACCCACGAACAAACATGGATACCTGTCATGTAGATTGGGTACTTATCATCTGCAGAATCTCCAAGAAGCCGGAGCATGTCATCCTCCGACTTCGCCGGGAGCAACGCTGCCCTTCTTTGCCTCCTCATGGAGTTCTCATCCTGTGCCTGGATTGCAAATATTTTATTTGAATTATATCATGGGAACCTCGTTATTATATACTTGGTCTAATTTCTCTTAACCCCATACGCTTCCTACTTCATCACCTGCTCTGCTTGGAGGTGGAGATACATGTTGGCATGAAAGAATGGCGACTCGCCCACTTCATGAATCGAGAGACGGTTGCCTGATGCGGTTTCTACGTTCACTATCCTCCGGTTTCTAACATCAACAAGATTGTAGCTGTGACCGACGGAAGCATTGCACAGACGAAGCCTCTGAAAAATCCCAGAAAACTTCGGTGTCGGCTTCGTCACAGAAAAGTTTCGGAAAAAAATAATAATAAAAAACTGGGAAGGTTCAGACCTGCAAGGCATCTCCAAGGCCGGTTGCCTCCAGCAAGTCCCGGGATATGAAGTTCCTCCCGGTGGCACCCTCTTGGATCTCCTCCTTGGTTGGTGGAACGGAGTTGAGCGTGAACGCCTGAAAGGACATGATACCCAACCATCGTTTCTGTTTCGATGTTCTTATATAGGTAGCAGAAACTCGAATCCATTTGTTCCTGGGAAGGAAGCGGAGGAGGGAAGAAATTACCAACCCATGGCTGTTGAAGCCGAAGGCACAGCTTGGGAGCTCACCGGCGTAAGTGTAGGCAGTGAACGACGTCTGCCCATCAGAGAGCGTTGCCTTAATCAGGTACCTGCAGCAGGTGAACAAGGACTTGCCCGGACATAATTTAGCAATCTCCGAGTGCCAGCATTGGCTTGGTACTGATGCTGAAATGACAGGATTAAGTTTTCCTACGTGTGCCCAACGAGAGCTACGTTTGCGTCCTCGTTGTGTGCAGCCACGGCCGTGGAACTGGTTACAAGTGAGATATCTGAGCAGTCAGCGCTGGGGGAATCCATGGGAGCTGCCTCTCCCTCTGGGAGAAAAGGGAGTACCTCCTTTCGAAAGTTTAACAGTAGTATCTGCAGAGGCAGTACGCATATGGCCAACGAAGAATTTTCCGTCCGTCAAACCAGCTGGGTGGCGGCGAGCTGGAGGCAAATGGGTGGAGGAGGAGGATTACCTCGAGGACGGAGACGCCGCTGCCTTCCGCAGTCCCCAGCATCTCATCCCAGTACTTCGGGAACCTTTCCCTGTTCCAAGTTCCTGTCACATGTAGAGAGAGAGAGAGAGAGATAGAGAGAGAGAGAGAGAGAGAGAGAGAGAGAGAGAGAGCACCTGTTAGCTCTGGACAGGGAGTGGATGAGGAGCTGACCGCGGTGGGTGCCAGCGAAGGGGAGGAGCTGCTGCTGAAGGATGAGGTCCCCGGCGACCCGGCTCCTGATGAGATGGGAGAACCTCTGGCCTACGAGGAAGCCCATCTCGCGGGCATCCTTGCAGGGTCCGACGTCGAAGGTCTCCAACGTGAAGGCGGCGCCCGTCTCTGAAGCCATGACTACCCTGCTTCCTCTTCCCTTCTGTGCTATACAGCCTTATCTTTTAACCCTGCTCTAGATTCCTTCTTGTCTACTGGGAGTGCTTTAAGGATTGACAAAAACTTATGCCACCCTATCCAAATATCAAACATAGTAATGCGGGTTTGTTTGAGAACTGAACGGCGGCCTGCTGATTTTTATTGACGTTTATTTATTTTTTTTAGTGTTTTATTCGCTTTCATTCTTTGTTAATTAATCTTTTTCATTGATTTATTTTTTTTATCAATTCACTTGTGTTTTTCCCTTATTTATTACTTTTGGTTATTTAATTTCTGTTGATCTTCTCATTTGTAGTATTTATATTTATTTTATTGGTCGAAATTTTTATTCGATTGTTATTATTATTTTTACCCATTATTGTTGTTATTATTTCCATTATTTGTCTCATTTATCTGCTCTCATGTCTGACGCGCCAATCAGGTGGCGTACGTCACACCGGCACTCATTTGTCTCACTCACACTCACGAAATACAAAACAAGCCGATGAAATCACAACATGAGTGAATAAAACCGGGTCACTCGATATAACTCATCATGATAGGAATCACCCCTGCCCACCATATGTTGGGATGACACTTTAGTGCATCCACCTATCAACTCAAGATTGTGCACACGGGACGGTGTTCGCCGTGTAGCGGCTACACGATGTTTGTTAATAGAACCGAATCACAACATAAGCTGCTCGATGACTATATAGGCACGAACATATTCGAAAATTATCGCGACAAAAATCCGGCAGCACCTCCCCCTATTTTACATACTGGGGGGGTGTACATGACATCCGTCCACCACGATAGAGACGGTGTCAACAAAAGTGTTGATGCCGAAGGCAACAACATTATGGCACATGACACTGATTTTCTGGATATATCCAGGAGAAGACCGTTATGTGCCAAGGCCGGAGAACGTCATAATCCTGAACGGTGGACTCCCATAGTGAAAGAAAACCTGAACGGTGGCGTTCCACAGTAAGGGGAACCTGAACGGTAGCCCTTCAACAGTGAAGGAAACCTGAACGGTGGCCTCCCATGGTACAGAAAACCTGAACGGTGGATTCCCATGGTGAAGAAAAACTTGAACGGTGGCCTTACACAGTGGACACCTGAACGTTGGCCCTTTCACAGTGAAGGAAACCTGAACGGTGACCTCCTATGGTGCAGAAAACCTGAACGGTGGGCTCCCATGGTGAAGGAAACTTAAACAGTGGCTTTCCACAGTGAAGGGAACCTGAACGGTGGCCCTTCCACAGTGAAGGAAACTTAAACGGTGACCTCCCATGGTGCAGAAAACCTGAACGATGGTCTTCCACAGTTAAGGGAACCTGAACAGTGGCCCTTCCACAGTGAAGAAAACCTGAACGGTGGCCTCCCATGGTACAGAAAATCTGAACGGTGGCCTCCCATGGTACAGAAAACCTGAACGATGACCTCCCATGGTGAAGGAAACCTGAACGGTGACCCTTCCACAGTGAAGGAAACCTGAATGGTGGCTTCCCATGGTACCGAAAACCTGAACGGTGGCTCCCACAGTGAAGGAAACCTGAACGGTGGTCCTTCCACAGTGAAGGAAACCTGAACGGTGGCTTCCCATGGTACCGAAAATCTGAACGGCGGACTTCCATAGTGAAGGAAATCTGAACGGTGGCCTTCCACAGTGAAGGGAACCTGAATGGTGGGGAAACGAGAGGCCACCGTTCAGAGATTCAACATCCACAGGGGAGGAAACGACATGAGATTTCGGCGATACTTCTCCTAAAATGAACCAATTCGCCGTAAAAGAAATTTTGGGGGAATATAGACCAACAGCTTAACTGGGATCACGTAAGGAGAAAGAATATTGTCTATTTATATTAAATTGCAAATAATCTCACATGTAGAAGGTGAGTGTTTAGCAGAGCACTCAAAATACACGGTGGGCTGCTGTTAGGCATGAACACTCGGCTCGAAATCGGTAGGGAAACAGTGAGAAAGAGTCAAGAAATGGTATTAAATGAGAAGGAGGCATCTGGGAGCCCCCCATACATGATTCAGAGATGGGGAAAATCATCATACCCTCCCATCGTTTGAACTCCTGACATTTCAGTTTGGGGTATGAAAATTTCCTTAATCTAAAAGTAGGGAGGACTCCACGGTATGCAGGGGGTCAATGGAGTGTAGACATTAGGAAATTTAAAGAAGACCGAAAGAATTATCTGTTAGCTTTTAAGGATTCTCATCACTGCAACGCCACAAAACAAAAAAAAAACTTACACAAATGCATGCGAACAAGCACCAGATTATTACATAAACAAAAGGGAGGAGGGTGAATTTGCTTCTATCTTGCTGCCCAAAACCAGTAAAGAGAAGATAGAAAAGAAAGTAAAACGTATTACCATGAACTAGGGGAATGGGAATAAAAGCCAGACACATAAAAGACATCATCCATAGATTTTTTTTTTGTGTGTGGGCATTTAGGCCCTTACATATCACTCCAAGCCATGAACTCCATTAGAAGCACACTCTCGAAAGATGATCCACATCAAGAAGACAAAATGGGAGAATCGAGAATCTCAGGGAGGGAGAAGACAGAAACAATAAATAAAAAAAATCTTCCACTTCTTGCTCTGCCCTCACCTTTCCCACTCTCTAACCACTGCTCCCACTCACAGCCCCAAGGCCAAGAGATGCTGCAATCTCCCTCTTCCTCTCTCTTGCTGCTGCTGATCCCCTTCTCTCTTAACCACTGCTTACACTCAGAGCACACTCAGAGCCCTCCCGAGAAGAACAGAGCCGGAACCCCTCCTCTCCTCCTGGCTTTTCTTCTGCTGCCCAGAGAGCCCCTTGCCGCCGTTGGAAACCTTCTTGCTCCCTTTCTTTGTGCTGGTTGCCATCTCTCTCTTTTTGATGGAACCGATGGGGCCTTTTTAAAAGGCATATCCCCAGGGCTGAGGTGGTTGCACTTTTGTAACCAACCCCCTCAGTTTTTTTTCTTTGTTACCTATTTTTCCATTTAACCCCATTTTTCTAAACTAGTAAAGGCCCTTGCTTTGTTGTAGCCGAATGTTGCTGCTTCTCTTCCTGGGCCGCCGGCCCACTTGTGGCCCAATGGCCAAAAATAGATGCAAACACGACTCATGTTGAAGTAAGGCTCTGCCAACTCATTTGAGTTAGCAGTCTGCCGACTCAGCAGTCCAACAGGACCCTGCCGATTCAGCAGTTTGCCGACTCAGTAGCATGGCCGACTCAGCAGCCTGTCGACTCATGTTGCAGTAAGGTTCTGCCAACTCATTTAAGTTAGCAGTCTGCCGACTCAGCAGTCTGTGGACTCACCAGTTCAGCAGGACCCTATCGACTCATGTGGCAGTAAGGTTCTGCCAACTCATTTGAGTTAGCAGTCTGTCGACTCACCAGTTCAGCAGGACCCTGCTAGCTCAGCAGTCTGCCGACTCAACAGCCTGGCCGACTCAGCAGTCTGCCGACTCACCAGCATAACTACAACTATCATGTTTTAAATAAAACAAAGAGAATACAATGGGCATCAATTGACAAATGTCAAATGAATAAGTGAATAAAAGCCTCCAACAATTGTACAAAAGATGATAATAATCACAAAGGATCAAATGATTTTCAATAGACATTTCTCTTGTTGTTATTCCAGCTTCACTTCAGCACGCATTTTGCACCTGTATCGGATGTTTCCGTTTTAAGGCCATGAGACTTTCTACTATGGCGATTAATCAAGGGTTTTCCCTCTCAGATGGATGTAATTAACATCGTTGCGCTTAGGCAACGGCGGGATCTTGGTCCCGACCCGATCTCTACTTTTGTTTGACAAAGTCAAACAGTGCGCGCAATAGACCTAAAGTCCTCCGCCTCTTGGAGGCAGAACACTGGTTGCCACTTCGGTGGCTGACACGCCTGCGCTATGCAAATTGTCGATTCATCTCTCGTCATTATCGCTCGTGTAGCATTCGGCGGGATTTGGATTAGCAATATGCATCCATAAGAACATGAGAAAACATGACAAATAGAAACAAAGAGTTTTTAATTCTTTAATAAATCCATTTCCACATAATTTCAGTGAAATTACTATACATGTCAATGATAGTCTCACCTGGTTCCATTCAAAACTCTTCATATTTTGTGACTAGAATGTTGATCCTAGTCTTCTTCACTTTATTTTCTTCTTCATATGTGAGTTTCAGTTTATCCCACATCTCTTTTGCTATATTACATGTTGATACTCTATTGAATTCAATTTTGACAGTGTGCAACACATAATGTATTTTTCCTTATTGTATAATGTCAATCGCTTCTTGTCATTCGTCGTCCAATCTACTTTAGGATTTGATACCATAAGGTCTCCATCTTTGATAATGGTCCACAGATCGAAGTCTATACTTCTGATGAAACACTTCATACGCATCTTCCAGTATGAATAATCTTCACCATTGAAGAAGGGAGGTCTTGTGACAATTTGTCATTCAATGTAGCCTTGAGCTGCCATAGATATTTACTCTTGGATCGTGAGATCTTCTTCAACAGAGCTTGGCTCGGATACTACTTGTTGTCTTACGATAGAATAGCAGAAGGGGGGGAGGAGGATTAAATGAGTGTTGTAATATTAACACTTAAAAACAAACTTTGATGCAAAAAAGTTAGTTAGAAAAATAAGTGCAGTGAGTAAGTAGCAATCAAATAAGGACAATCACGCAAAGAGACACACAAATTTATCATAGTTTGACACTTCCTTAATGGTAGTCCTACGCCCAGTCTCCAAACAAACTCTTGAGATTTTACTAACCGGGTATAGTCCCCCCAATGGACATACAATGCCCAACTCCCAGTTGGTCCTCCCTTCTACACAAGGGGAAAACTGCGTATAGTTTCTCAACTAGATACAACACCGAGCACCTTAATTGGTCTTCCCTTCAACATAAGGGGCTCATTGAGTACAATCACTCAACTGGATAAACCACCCAACAACTAGCTAGTCTTCTCTTCTTGCAGGAAGAGGAATGAACCTATCTTTCTTAAAAAAAGAAAGAGCAAACTGTTGAGATCAAATTCAAGAATAATGAACTTGACTTCCTTGATCTCGACAACAACTTAAGAGCTAAAAGATATGAAAGAAGCTCAATCTCTCATGCTCATAAACTCTCTCCTAGATTTACAATGACACACACATAGAGAAGGAACAAATGAAGGCTTAAATTCTTGAAAGCCTGAGCAGAATGTTTTTAGCTTTTTGCTGTATGCTCCTTCTCAAGAATGCTTCAAAAACTTCGACTCTTTATAGATCTTCTGAAGAAGACTGTTGAGATAACCATTAGGCCTTTATCTTCTCCCATTGCTCTTCTTCTTCTTCTTCTGCCCATTGCCTCTTGAAGATGTTGAAGAAGATGGTTTGAATAATAGTTGTTAGACTCCATCTTCTTCCCGTTACTTCTTCTTGTTTAGAGTGTATTTCTAGAGTTCCATTTAGCAACTCTCATGTAGGTCTTGAGTGAGGACCGTAGACCTGCATACAAAAAATACATGGAAGAGGAGGTTAAGCAATAGAAGTCATGTGTTAGTCAACCCATATCTTATTTCCTTTTAGTCCGCAGGTTCTGCTGACACCCTTCTTACCTACCACGAAAAGGTAGCATGAAAAGATAAGATATATACAATTTGACCAAATTTCTTGGAAGCAGCTATATTTCAAAAGGTGCGCTTACAATAACAAATTTTAAGACTTTTGAATGTGCGGGAAACAGTGTGTTGAAACCACAGAGAGAGAAGCATGCGAAATATGCTTGGCATTATATATTAAAATATTTTTAAATAGAATATATCACTAATCATTGTAAATATAGCAGTAATCTATGCATCCAAAGTATTTAATTAAAATAATCTGTTCACTAATCAATATAGTTGAAGTCAGATTAACACTAATCAAAATAGTATATGACTTGTATTCATCAATCGATATGTGAACAACACTAATCGGAAAAATATAACGTAAATGTTTACTAATCGATATTTGAATAATGCTAATTGGAATAACATATAGCTTATATTCACCAATCGGAATGCTCATAACACCAATCAAAATAATATTGAACATTTGTTCACTAATCTTAAGGATATTGAACCTTTGTTCAGTAATCAAAATGTTTATAACATCAATCAGAACAACATTGAACATTTGTTCAGTAATCGGAATATATATAACACCAATCGATATAAACTGTGTTCTCTAATCGGAACAATATAAGAGTAATCGGAATGATGTTAAGTAATCGAAAAAAGAATGTTCAGTAATCAATGTAGCATATCACTATAATCGGAACAAACATTTCTTCTATAATCGGAACTACACAAGAGAGTAGGCTCCACTATAATCGGTATAGACTTTTGTTCACTAATTAGAACCTGCTCCTTCAATAATCGGTATGAAATTTTTCTTCACTAATCGATAGAAGATTTCTTCTGTAATCGATAGAGCCTTCCTTTTGTTCTCTAATCAGTAGAAACCTGTTCTATAATTAATGTGGTATTTCAGTCTCTAATCGATACACATTGAACTGTAATCGATATAGACTTTTAATGCATATCTTTTAAAGCGATAGAAATTATCTTATTTCTTATACATAAATATCTTGATAAAATATTACTAAATTTATTCATGATATTAAATATGTTCATGATATTCATGAATTTTAGTTATCACCAAAATATATGGATAAATATAAGAGTGGTTTAACACGTATCCCCTTCCCTTAACTGTTTAGACGTGCTGTAAGAGAGTGGGAGAGCCTTCAACAAGTTAGGTTGCTCGTCGTCTCAATTGACTGTAGAGGTATATATCCTCTTTACAATTTCAGCACTTGCGAGGAGGCCCTCTAAGTCCTATCCAAGAAGGGTTGTCGCCAACTTCGATTGACGTAGGCTATGGTGGGGAGGGGAACCTATAGTCACCTACTACAAGTGCATGTTGTGCAACCATCGAAACATGCCACGACATAACATGAACATGTTGATTGGCGGAATTGGGTCACCACGCGCCATGAAGAAAGAGGCAACGTTGTGATCTCTAGAGGCTAAGGACTCGGGGTTGAGTTGACTCGAGGAGTTGAAGCGATATTAGGCTCTTAGGGCCAGACCTGCTTCACTCTGTGTAGACTGCGACAGTGGGGCTTGTGGACATCAAAAATGATGAGATAAACAAGATATGAGCCCATCTAATGGCCCACTATCTATGGCCCAAGAGTGCCCTCATGTTGGGGGTCACTTTAAGCAAACACTCACCTCCCCACAACAAAAGGGCCTGCAAAAAGTAACCTAAAGGAGAGGCCAGTTGCATCTTCTTCGGAAGGGAGAGGAAGGCTGCGTGAGGGCCAAGAAAGGAGGAGATCGGCTGTGTGGCTTCTGGCTTCCGGGAACAGCAGAAGAAAAGAGGAGAAGAAAGGAGGGAATCACAACGATCTAGTGGCTTTGGAGTGTGAGCGAAAGGCAGAAGGAGAAAGGTAGGTGAAAGGGATGTAGCGGGAGATGGGATAGAGAAAGAGAGAGGGGAGAGAGAGTTTGATCTACATCGTGTATTGTCTTTCCTCTTTGTCTTCTCCGAAGACCAGATCCCATCCCCCTGACGTTAATGTTATCCCTTCCTTTATGAGTCTTGTTTTCTGTTCATGCACATCCTTTCTATATGTATTCCCCGTCTCCTGGTCTGCAGCGATGTGTTCAAGCGTAGTACGTTATATGGCTGATATTGGTTCCTTTCCCGTGCATCCCTTTTGCGATTTAGTGTGGGGAAACCCCACCGGGGAGCCATATGCCCAGGCCGCCTCCGGATGATGCCGCGAGATGGTCTGACATATTCTCCCACAGTTTCTTTTAGCGCATCACTTTTATTTTTGCAGTCGATATCCCAGTTTTCTTTTAGGTCCGACAATACAAGGTCTGCGCCTAACGTGCTGGGATTAAAATGGTTTGATCGTCTTCGAGTGTTCACCTACCGTTGTTCATGCCGACCTGAGTTGAGTTTACGTCGTTCGCTGAACCTGAATAGCTCCGGAACGATGATTACATGCTCTGGTGGTTCAGCTTTCCGGGTCCAAGCACAGAGGGGTTGGGTAATCTCATATTCATGCCTCGCTCATGATCTGAATAAGATGTACCCAGGCACATCCACATCACGTTCGTCCTGTCCTCCGGGGTTTAGAGCTCACAAAAGAAAAGGATTTCATTCGAAGGTCCGCTGCCAACTCACCTGAGAAGTGGGTTTTGGCACTTTTTTTTTCTTTTCTTTTTGGGTCGATTGCTTTGTTATTTCACCCCTTTGAAAGGCTGGAACCGATCAAGACATGCTTCAGTCCATCCTCCAAAAATTTGGCGCTATTTCGATGAGATTTGGGGTTGGTTTCATGGAGAACAAGTATTGCCCAGTCCCTGGCCGACTCATGAGTCGGCTGCCATTTCTCAACCTGGCTGCCGACTCACCTGAGGGCTGCCAACTCATTGGGGCTGAAGGTGTGTTTTCAGTTTTTTAAGAGTGGATGACATCACATTTTGCGCATTTAACTGTTTGAAATTGACCAATGTATGGCTCAGTCCTCCCCCTTAAAATTTCGTGTCATTCCGATGTCGTTTGGGTGGTGATTTCATCAAAAAATAGTAAATATCATTTGGCTGCCGACTCAACTGAGTTGGCTGCCAGGCTGCCAACTCAAGAGGGCTGCCAACTCACTTGGCTAGCTGCCAACTCACCTAGCAGCACACTTGTTTTCCATAATTTGAGGCTGATTGGCGTGGGTTTTGGCCTGTGTGAGCGTTTGGATCTGACTGGGACATGCCTTAGTCCATCCTATAAAGATTTCACGCCGTTCCACCGTGATTTGAACGCCATTCTGTCGCAAATGGGGGCTGCCGACTCACATAAAAATGAGGCTCTATGAGACCCCGGGTTAGATAACATGATATCTATGCCCGAGTTCCTAGACTCGTACATCATCGGGTTGTCCATCGGGCTGTTTTCGGTCTCGGTACTCATCGGTTCCTCCACGACCATGCCTCGAGAACCGGTACCGTGTGTCATTCGGGTAGCGCCGTACACGGCCAATACCCTGTTTTGGTACTATCTCCACTATGGTGGATGGATACCGCGACCTTCCCTACATCTCATGAATCTGGGGGAAGTGCTGCCGAATTTTCTCCGTGAGTTTCACACCGTTATGCGTTTCTGACGTAGCAGACACCCGACTCTTCTTGGTTATGTCAATTTTTACCCATGCATCCTTGCAATGTTAAATGATTTCAGAGACCTTTCTGATGAAGTGATCCGGCAGCACTCCTGAACGACTCAGGCTTCAGAAAGCTGTGTACTGTTAACAGAAATGACAAGACAGAAGCAAAATAATAATA
This sequence comes from Colocasia esculenta, assembly GCA_014218235.1. Classification (NCBI taxonomy): domain Eukaryota; kingdom Viridiplantae; phylum Streptophyta; class Magnoliopsida; order Alismatales; family Araceae; genus Colocasia; species Colocasia esculenta. The sequence goes on along the minus strand of CM024762.1, from coordinate 2,092,929 downwards.
ATAGCAATAAGTAAATAAACAAAAAAAAGGATTTCATCATCATCATGGCCGATTCAATAACCTGGCCGACTCAGGCTATGGCAAAAGCATGTAGCAGTCCTTTTAACAGAAATAATAATAAGATAATAATAATAAATAAATGGCAGAAATAAATATATAAATAACCACACAAAAAAAAAGAAGAAAGAAAGATAATGATAAATAAACAAGAAAAAATCTTATGCTCGCGGCCGACTCACCCTGCCAGCCAACTCACACACTCCCACACACCTGGCCGACCCACTCCCTGGCCGAATCACTTCACCTTACACACATCACCAAGCTCGCACACACACAGCCAAACCACCCCCGCCGAATCACCATCTCGGCCTGCAAAACCTTTCCTAAATCCCAGCCGAATCACCAAGCTCGCACACACACTCCTAGAAGGCCTCAGCCGACTCATGCCCCCCTCCATTTAACCAAACCCAAACCCAAAAATCCAAATAAAAAAAAGAGAACCACACCTTCTACCAACTCACATCTCAGCCGACCCACCTCTCCTCTTAACAAAAAAAAAAACATTTAAATCCCTACCAATCACCCCACTCATACGCACACATGCCTACCTCCCCCCCATTTACTAAGCCATAAAAGAAAAACGGGAATGACAGGTAGTAATAAATGAAAGAGCAAAAGAAATAATAATAAGTAATAATAGTAATAACAGATAAACATATAAATCACCTCATTAAAAAATAAAATTAAATACCATGACTTCAAATGAATGAAAGGAACCAACAAAAAGAGACAAGAAACTTTAAATCAAAAAAAATAACAAAACATGAACACTTATAAATCTAATCTAACAACATGAAATAAGACTTCCTTTAGTAAATCTATAACAACATCAAAAGTGCGTCGAGTGTTATATTTTGGTCGTCTCGCGTTAAGCGCAATTAAATTTACATCTTCGCATATATCCTTTATCGGATGTTTCCGTTTTAAGGTCATGGGACTTTCTAATCTGGCGATTAATCAAGAGTTTTCTCTCTCCGAGAGATGTAATTAACGTCGTTGCGCTCAGGCAACGGTGGGATCTTGGTCCCGACCCGATCTTCACAATCGTTTGACGAAGTCAAACGGCGCGCATAATAGACCCAAAGCCCTTCGACTCTCGGAGGCAGAACAATTGATTATCACTTCGGTGACTGGCACGCCTGCGCTATGTGAATTGCCAATTCATCTCACGTCATTATCGCTTGTGTAGCGTTCAGCGGGACTTGGATTAGCAATACACATTCATGCCATGAGAATTAAAAAGAATTTAAATAGATTTAAATCTTTAAAGGATTTAAGGAAATAAATTTTTCATTTCCACAGGGCTAGAATAGGTGTAGGCCACCTTTGAACCCATGTGGGCTAGTGAACTAATTGGTTGGGCCTTAACAGGTGGACCTAACTTTCCTCTTAACAATGCCATTGTGATTAACTTCTCATAAAAAGGATATTATGCAAAGATTATACTATTCGAAAAGAGAAAAAATATACATCTCTTTCCGCCCCTAGTGCTCTCTCTCCTACGATTTCACCGATAAAAAATTGTCATTTACCATCATGGGGATAGAGGAAGAACCATGCATGCTTAATTGGATGTATCACGCCACACAACGGAAGTCACATCTTGCGATGTTTTACATTGTACGGGACACTATGCACAATCTTTTGGCAAAGATAACACTTTTCTTAACTTATGCTATAAAACTGCAGGTTTACAAAGTTACGAAAATTATCCGCAGTAGTGGTAATTTTCTCATTTGAGATTTAATAAAAGCATTTTTTGAAAATATTCTAACAAAAATGATAATTTAAATTATTTATTATAAAAATAACTTATAAGTAAAAATCTCATATTTTCAAATAGGCTTCTTTTTCACTTTAAGATTTTCCACAGGTATGCACAATTAGATGACAGTACTGCTACGCCTCGAGCTTGGTCAAGCCCAACATGCATTCCGGGCACAACACTTGCAACATGCAGAGCTCTATCCGGAGGCCAAGGAAGCTAGCATTCCTCTCATTTTGGCTAGTCCCAAAGTCGCTTGGTAGAAAGATATTCTTATTGGAAATTATTCTCCCAGATGTACTTAAAAAAAAAAAAAAAACTGGATTCTCCTGTTTCCTCGTGCTCTTCGAGAGGTCGATAAGTGTGCCACCCAACTCTTTTTTATCAGTTCAAACTCCCTGGAAACATCCGGGAACCCGAGAGAATCAAACCCTTTTGTCCCATCCTGTTATGTCTGCACGATGAAATGCCCGCTCGTGGCCATGGCCGGGCTTTGATGCACCTCATTTTGAGGTAAGAGCCAGCTAGATGCTGATACTTTCACGCAGAGGAATCTTTGACGTAATTAAACCGAAATAATTCCTTCTTCTGTCTACTGATTATTTTATTTGGAATGGAGAAAGATGTTCCAACTGATGTGAACTTCCAAGATATTAATAAGATCGTTATTTTACAATCTACATCAACCACATTATAAGATTAGGCAGACAGGCTTCGCTTGTCATGTTCAACAGATGCAGCATCGTGCGGTTTTTTGATCACATGGTGGTCGAACAACGATCAAATGGAATCGAAGAAGAGAAAGACTTTGTGCACTTTCAAATGTGCATGGAGTGCAATTCACATGGACAACTGGCACTATCCACATGGGTAGATAGTCCATGTGCCACCCAAAAAAATGGTGTCACATGAGTTAGTTGCCCATGTAAATTGCACTTTGTGCACTTTTAAAAGTATACAAAGTCTTTCTCATCGAAGAATGCATTACCTTGGGGGATGTGGTCATCCCAAAGCAATACTTGAAGGTCGTACGTAGTGATATCTATCTCGTGGCTTGCTTCCGGATGCACCTTTTGACTCATGGTCGTGGTAGCTTAATTTAGCATTTTAACCTTGTTTTTGAGAGCCCAGAACTGAAAACCCTAGTGGGCCCCATAAGTTGTAATGTTTAAGATTAGCAGGTAATTATAGACTCTCTCCCAATAGTTTGGAGCAGATGTTAAAGCAATGTAATCAGAGAAATCGGTTAGCCATATTACCTAAGCCGTGGGTAACCAAACACTTGAGAAGCTTAGTGTTTTCTTGTGTTAACACAGTGCATAAAGAAAATTTATCAGTTCACAAACAAGTTTGTCACTTGTTTCACTATGAAATCCCGTCTCAGCTCCTTCGTTCTTGAGGAAGGGGCAATATATATAACCAATTCGACTAGCGCAATCAGATCTATCTAGAAGAGACACCTGGTTCCTCTCCTGTTTAAAAATGGTCCAACCGAGTAGACAAACTGAATAAAACTGATAAAACATGACTTAATTGGCATCCCAATTCTGGTGGAAGTTTTCACGTTTACATCTCACCTCTTCGATATATATAGTCATATGATAGAAAAGATTTATCCACCTCTTTCCAAACTTCTATATGCCGAATATGCAGAACCCACTAGGAATTTATTCATCGTTAGAATATTGATTGAGAAAAAAAAACCTTAGTCAAAAGAAGTAGTAGAGACATGAACAGCTAGTACCCTTCAAAAGACTAGAGAATAAAGACCCTTCATCTTTTCTGGCTGTGTCGATAAAAGCTGCGAATTAAACTATGCCCTTGCCAGATTCTCCCATTCTGCACTTCGATGACGCACGACTGCTGTTACCTGTTACTCTTCCCAAATTGGAGGAAACCCATCGTTTCCTCCGGCATGAAAGAATATCGCCAACTTGCCGTCGCATTAACCATAAAACGTACATATAGCATATACCATAAGACATGGGAAAGCAGCTAGCTAGAAAACATAAAGAAGTCTGCCAGCTAATTAATTCCTGGGGTTTTTCTCTATTAGATTCACAAACCAAGAGACAAACAAATGTTGACACACCCAATTGGAATCACTTGGAAAGCAAACAAGGTGCCGTGCCTGCCAATAGCTAGCCAAAAAAATTAAGGAAGGAGATCAGAAACCATGATGATATAGAGCATTAAGGAGACGACCTGGTACCACCTCATGACAGGGGGAAGCCAACACGGGAAAGATAGTTCTGAAGATGGAAGAGTGAGGTGAGCAATAGACCAGATGGTACACCAGATCAAAATAAACAAAGTGTGAAGATTTAGTGCCGTACTCAAGGATTTGCCGGTGGTGCAACCTAAGCATATTAAGGTGTAAGTTGATTAGTTCGGCGCTCCATCATACATTAAGTCGCGGAAGAGTTCAATACTTAAATACGTCAAGTTTATATGAAAGTTCTCTCAGAAATTATAAATTGTCATAATTTAGATGCACATCTTGAGTCTCGAATTCAGAACTCAGGACATGTCTATATAATTCAAAAGATCAGGCCAAGCAATCTAACACACTAAAAAAAAGTGGGTGCAACCTAGACTATGACAATTCCCATGAGGCCTCACTCAGGGCCTTAGCTTCTAAGCACATTTTATGGGGTTGAGAACAACTAGGGCTACTAACAGGTCGAAGTCGGAATCAGAAATGGGTGTTTCACTTCCGCTTCTTATAAAAAATTATAAAAAATTTTAGAGTCGGAAACGGAAATGGGTGTTTCCGCTTCCGCATCCATTTTCGCTTTCTATCAGAAAATCGAAAACAGAAACAAAACAAAAACTTCGGATCTAACAACATTTGTACAATTACAATTAATTTATAAATTTATAAGTATATTAATTATTAAATTTATGAATAATTTCAAATGTAAATTTAATAATCTTTTCTATCATATCTTCTTCATCATGTACATTATAATGACCCTTACTAAATAAAATATAACAAGATCAAATTAATATGATAAAATCATATAATGATATACAATGCTTGAGTAATTGATAATCAATATATGTAGATATAAATATTATTAGAGAAAAAAGTTGCCAATAATTGAGACTAAAATAGATGACATTTACATATAGTTGAGAGGTAATAGACAATGAATTAAAAATTTAAAAGCCAAAGTTTGAAGATATTTTATTATAAAAATATTACATAATATATATTAAAAATTATCAAAAACGGAAACGAAAAAGCGGATGCGAAATTGGGTGTTTCCGCTTCCGCATCCTATAAAAATTTAGATATCTATTTCCGCTTCCACTAAGCTATCAAAAAATTCTTTTCGAAGTTCTACATCTTATAAAAAATGTGAAAATCGGCTAAACAGAATTCGGAGGTCCGGCAGCCCTAAGAACAACCCACAGGCTTTGGCTATATATATTTCTGAAAACACATCCAATAAACCCTCAAACTGGAGACTGCCAAGTGCATGACATATCGTCACTGCAGTAGGATGTGTGGTCTCGAGAAATTAGTCATTAATGGACGTACACCTGGTTTCCTTATTTTATCGGGACCGTTCACATGCCGTGTTATGGGTGCTATAACCACAATCCTCGAGTGTTCAGATTAGGGTTTCTTGGTTGAAAATTATCCATCATAGGTTACCCCGTTTTAAATTCCTTTAACCCTGCTGGTTTTAAACTTGAGATGTCCGAAAGTTTTATCCGAAAGTTTTATCAAATTAACCACTAGATCTGATGCATAACATAGAAACTGCTCGCTTAACTTCTTGTGAAGTCTTTGTCTAGACGATCACATAACATGAGCCAGCACAAGGATGGCACATTGGACAGTATAGATCGTCATAGCTCAGGTGCAGCGATCCTATACGCATAGAATTTGAATCATTCCTGAACCGCTGTGATTTGAATCGAAAATTAAAATCTCTCCTTGCCACCCAAATATAGAATTACGAGTCAGAGAAGAACGTTGACTTAGATTACTTCCATCTGAGTTTATTCCAAATGATTCATATATATAGTCCTTCACAATTGATATAGATTTATAATTGTCCAATATAGAATTATGAGTCATAGAAGAAGTTGACTTAGATTACTTCCACCTGAGTTTATTCCAAATATTGATTCATATATAGTTCTTCACTTGATATAGATTTACAATTGTACATGTTGATGGCCTCTCACTATATGGTAAATGTTTGAACATTTGTGTTTTATGTATTATTAATATCTAATAAAATTTTATATTATTTAATTATTAAATAAGATAAATTAATTAAAAATTCTTAATAAATATTTGATTTATTTTCTAATCTGTCACTCATTAAACAGTAAGTGTTATATCTGATTACAATATATGTTAAATCATGTTACAGAAAAATATCTCTATTATAATCAGAGATTTCTAATTAATTTTTTCTATTAATTATTATCATCATATATGGTATACGATAAATATGGAAAACTAAATTACAAAATTTCAATACAACAAAAATTTTTTGAAATCTGATAAACAGAGACGATAAAAGTTCGTACCTTTGGCCCGGACCATCATGGTACGGGGAGACCACATTTGTCAGCACACACACCACCTCATAAACACCTTCTTTCCTCAGGAAAACCCCACAAAGACGAGGAATCCGACGAAGTCATCAGAAGACGCTCAGCTCAATACGCGTTGAGATTTATCTCCGATGGCTAGAGTCTTTCAGATAGGAACCCCCCCCCCCAACTGACACGATGCCCACGAATGTTTTCGTAAAAAAGTTGCAGGAACCTTCGTAGTTCACTTAAACAATGGTTCGGTCCTCCCGACCATGATGCACTCGGCATGCGAGATCACCGTGACATGAACGTCTCAGGAGAGGAACTGGAAAGACAGAGCCATGTGGTGCAAGTATCTGCTGCTCTCGTCCACCTCAAAAGATCATGAAAAGTGCATTAATAAACAAACATCACCCCCAAGTAATAAATAGGACGGTGGTGAACTATATAAACTTGGATGCACGCAAGTACAGAAAGCTGAAATCTCCGTATGCAGAAGTAGCGGGCAGGGGAAAAGACCAGCGGGTTCATCATGGCTGCTTCGATAGCAGCTGCCAGTGGTTTGGCAGGAGAATCGCTGCATCCAGCTTTCGGATAGCCTATATATATATATAGTAAAAGGGGGGTTTTGAAAGAGAAAACATGTCTAGGAACTCGGAGCAACGAGATCAAGGCCCCAGATCTTGTTTGCTCGAAAAGGGTGCCCCCCCCCCCCCCCCCCCCGCCACTGCTTCTTCCTCGTGTGGTTTCCCTCCCATAGAGGAGGGGACTGTAGCAACAACGTAATCGAGAAAGTGGTGGTATCTGAATCTGATGCAAGAACAGAAACTCTGCTGAAAGACCCGGTGTTGTTTCTGGTCCCCTCGTGAATCCTCAGGGCTCTCCTCCGCCAGACGGACTGTGGCAACTGTGCAAGAAGGGACGAAGAAGGCGAACATGGTATGTCCCAACCTGATGCAGAAACAGGAGGGTTTGAAAGATTGTCTCCCCTCATATGGTGACAACTGTAGGGATTAAGAGGGTTCTGATACAGGATGGGGAAGATGAAAAACATATACATATATAAACTGAGCCGCAAGGTCTGAAGTATTGTTCCTGGTACGTGGTTCCGACAGGCGATGGCACTTCCCCAGGCCGACTAGAACCACCCTATTCACGACTTCAAAACAACCATTTTTACACGTTAGACAGAAGGGAGCAATGGTTGAGATCTTCCATGTAGAGCTGGTGGCAAGAAAGGGGAGAGGATAAGACATTTTAAGAAGCCACAGACAACAGAGAGGTTGCAAATACCTGCTGTTCTCCTTTGATGTTAGAACTGCGGCCTGGCGATTCCGGCATAATGCACTATAGGAAAAGGAGATCTAAAACAGTACGAGAGAAGGGAAAATAAGGAACTCTTGGGCGCTTGAAGAAAGCCCGTAAAATCGAAAAGAGACGCTTCAATGCTTCGGAAGACTAAGAGACGAAAAGATTCATAACAAAAGACTTCTGTCGTCTCTCTCTTAAAAGGAGCAGGACTGCAGGACACCCACCCGTTAACAAGTATAAAAGCTTTGGCGAAACTCGGTAAAGAATCCAAAAAACACCAAGAAATTTCTACTGTCACCATCTACATATATATCGATAGGATACAAGAAAGGAGAACACAAGCAACCACGGTCTGCGGTAGCATATCGCCACGACAACTATACTAGCATGATGTTAAGATCTCGCTATATATCAGAGAGTTCACAAGTGATGAACCAAACAGTACTTCGGAATGCAGCTCAGCGCCAAAACCAAACGATAGCTACGCGAAGTTAGAATTGGACCGCGGAGAGTAGAAGATGTTGAATGCCATACACATTAAAAATAAGATCTTTTCAATCGTTCGCAGCACCGCCAGCAACGCGCGTGGCTGCCGAACCGAGAGCAGAAATCTGCAAAGGTTTCTCTTTTGGGATGACTAAAAAAGGCAACCAGACATGCAAGATCTGAAAAGTAGAGGTGGATCAGAGAAGTAAGCCGGATAAAGCCCATCCTATAATGGGATGGAGGTGGACCTGAGATCAGGAGAAGAAGGGAGCTCCCTTCAGTCCAAACACAGCCAGCAAAGGATCCATATTATCTCCCGCATCATTCATTCATTTACCAAGCAAGCCTCCCCGGGCGTACGTCCGCTTAGTATCTGGATGAATGAGTCGGCAGCTAATGTAACTCTATTGCCACCTCGGAATGGACTGAAGAAAGCTCTCTTTTGTCCAACATCACCAAAAGGATGACGAGATAAGAGCGTCGTGTTCCTCCATAATGACTTTAAGCCGTGCTCTTGTAGTGGATGATAGCGTTCGCAGCTGAAATCGCCCAGAAGTAAGAAAGATGAGGGAGATTGTGGTGGAGAGAGAGAGAGAGAGAGAGAGAGAGAGAGAGAGAGTCTATGTTGCAAGGGCGGTAGAGAAAACATTGCATGTGGATTGTGGACAGCCTCTCCAAGGAAGAGAAGGAATGCAAGTGGAGCACAGTACCTAGAGACCTTCCCCAGATGAAGCCCCAGATGTCTTATCCCTGGTGTGAGAGAGCACAAGGAGGAGCACCCTTAAATAGCTCACAAGCAAGCCTGCCTGCCAGACATTGCTCCACAGAGAAAGCTGGTTGCTGCTAAAGAAATCTTGAAAAAATGAGGATGCTAAACAACTAAAGGCGAAGGGGCATATCTTTTCCTCCCTTCTTCCTACCCACAATTCACCAATCACCTCTTCACATCCACCTTTCCGTCGCATACCTTTCAAATTTCATCTTTAACTCTCGTATTTGCTGATGCTGCTCTCTCTCTCTTTAGTTGGTACTTATCCTCAAGCGACCTTCGGAGGATTAAAGTATAACATAACTTGTTAGAGTGGCAATGTGTTATTTGGAACCGTGAAGAGCATTAGTTCTTCCAACAAGCTTCTTCATTAGCTTTGGCAACAAGTTTTGTGCTGCTGTTGTCAACAATTCTGTGGGTCCTTTCCAGTTAAAAACGTTTAATCTAACGTTGTGATTAGTATTACTAGGCTCTTGTTAGTATCGGCAGCTAAAATAAAGCTAGTTAGCTTGTTGGAGTGGCAATGTGTTATTTGGAAACTTGAAGAGCATTAGTTCTTCCAACAAGCTTCTTCATTAGCTTTGGCAACAAGTTTTGTGCTGTTGTTGTCAACCATTCTGTGGGTCCTTTCCAGTTAAAACGTTTAATCTAACGTTGTGATTAGCATTACTAGGCTCTTGTTAGTATATATCTGCAGCTAGCATAAAGCTAATAGCTTGTTAGAGTGTCAATGTATGATTTAATTGGAAACTTGAAGAGCATTAGTTCTTCCAACAAGCTTTTTCATTAGCTTTCGCAACAAGTTTTGTGCTGTTGTTGTCCACAATTCTGTGGGTCCTTTCTAGTTAAAAAAGTGTTTAATCCAATGTTGTGATTAGCATTACTAGGCTCTTCTAGTATCGGCAGCTAGCATAAAGCTAATTCCATAAAATTAAGGCCACTAGCACTAAAGACAATGAAAAAATAGTAAAAGGTGTTGCGAAGTGTCCGAAAACATGACCATTGATGTGATAGCGTCGGACAATGACCATGAAGTACTATTAAATATCTCCTCTTACTGAAAAATTTCGGATTTGTATATTATATTGATGGATGGATTTTACTCTCCATTCTCCCTATTTATGAATTTTAAGAGATGATAATTGAGTAAAATAAGATGTGCATCGAATCCTTACATTATTTATAATCATGTCCTTCAGAAGCATGAAAAGACGGATCAATGACATGATTTCTCCTTTTTGTTCAAATAAAAAAATATAATTTTTCTTTTCATTTCAATTAGAAACATGTGATATAAGGGAAAGAGGAAGATTTTCTGCACTTGTAAAGTACAGAAATATTTAGTTATCTTACACTTCTTCTTTTTTATTGGTAAAAATAAAATTATCACATAAATCTTTCTCTTCTTTTTCATTAATAAAAGAGGAAAAGTATAAGATGACTAGATAATTCTATACTTTTACAAGTATAAAAAATCTTTCTCTAAACGAAATATCTATCTCGACACTCACGGGGACAAAGGTGATGATGTTGCGTTTCCAAGCAGCAACTCATTCTAAGAAGAGAAAGATATTTTGAATTTATGAAAGTGTAAAAATATTTAGTCATCTTACACTTCTCTTCTTTTATTGATGAAAAAGAGAAGAGAAATCTACGCAGCAACTTGATTCCCACCAATAAAAAGAAAAAATATAGAATGATTAGACATTTCAACACGTGCAAATTTTTTTTCTAAAATAAATGAGATAACAAATGCCTCCGCATATTATACGCGCAACTAACTTTTTGAAATGGGTCTCCAGGAAGTTGTGCAGAGGTCATATATCAGATAATTTGTATTGATCCGAGGTTTTTCCGGTCAAGTGGAGTAAGAGTAATACGAGTACACGGAAAGTAGAAGCTGCCAAGTCTTGACTTTGAAGTTCACGAACACCAATCCTTGAGTCCACAAAATCACACGAGACGAGATTTTCTCGTTATCAAAAAAAAAAAAAAAGATAGTTTATATTGATCCATGAGATCGGAGTGGGATCTGTAATTACGTAAGTTACATAAAGACGATCCAGTATGGTTTCTGGATATGAATATTATATATATACCAAATAAAATGGTGATCCCTGTTACCTTGATAACCTGAAAGTTGAACATTTAGTAGATGAATGATTATGAAATTATGCATCCAAGAGTTGCTAACATAGTTATAAACTGCATAGCGTAGAGCTCTCCTGACAAGGATACTCGACGACACTCCACTGTGGTTTTATATCTCCAAGAATTCAGTCTTTCCCTTTATCTAACACTCATTTCACTTCGATGTGAGAAATGTTTACTTGAAGTAAGATTGAGATGGCAGTTCACGTGGTGTTTTATTTGACGTCATGTGAGTTGACAATTGATTGGATGTGGGGGGTGACAGTGATCGATGAAAATTAAAATTATTATTTTAAAATTTAATTTATATTTTGAAATCTATAATTTTTATTTTAAAGTCTAAATTATTAATAAAATTTAGTCAATAATTTTGAATTAAGAATATATTTTAGAGCTTAATATCTATATTTTAGAATCTAAAAATTAAGAACACACTTAATATTTTTAAATCATAAGAGTATTATTTTGAAGTCTAAAATTTATATTTTAGAGCTAAGATGTATATTAAAAATTCAGTTAATATTTTTAAATCTTAAAGATAATATTTTAGAGTTCAAAATTTATATTTTAAAACTCAAAATTTATATTTTGAGGTCTAAATTTTATATTTTAGAATTTAATCATTTGTCGCGGCCATCGAATGCCGTCGCCGATCGTCGGTCTCCGCCGCCATTTGCTGCTACTCTCTCGGCTACCTCCGTCGCTCCCACATGACATCTAATTGGCGCCACACAAGTGTCACCTTAAATATCAATTTATTGCACTAATTGCTACAGTAAATACATCTAAATTTTCTCCTAAATCAAAATGGGTTACCCACATATCTCACATAAATAAAAGGAGCAAAGTAGAACAGAGATTATTGAATACTGAAAATTATTTATTGCAATATTAGTCTTCGATTGTAAGAAAACAAATCTATTGATTGAGAGGACTTGACAAGATTTTTTTTCTTCTTTTTTTAGTCAATAATATTATTTGTATTGCAGTCTATATCAAATTTATTATAAGACTGCATATTAATTAACCAAACATGTTAGAAGAGTGATGGTGACCACTGCGAGGTTTTGTGTCGATCGAAAGTGAATCCCCATTGCTATTTAACTCATCTCCTCTTCTCTGATCGGATGCATGCTACAACAAAGAATAGCCAAGAGCTTTAATGCCATTTTTCTTGATTGCTGATCAGATGTGACCTGCAGTCACATGGGTCATCAACACCATTGATCAGGATCTTGGACTCCATGTTCCTTAGTTGAGCTTTTGTTCAACAAATGTTCAATGACGCCACTGCCAAATTCCGCCAAGAATTTCGAACTGGTGGCCAAGCCAGATGATTTCCCAAGATTTTTAATTAAATCTGCCAGGTGTACTTGATTAAGTTAGTAAGCAAAACCTCGTTATCACCAGTTGCAAGCTCAAATGGTTACGAGGAAGTATGCAGTCTTTGGATCCAAAACCTTTGGGAATCCCTGAGAGATGGCAGTAGGTACGTTATTCTGTGGTTCACAACGAGGCCGCAGGGCGAGATTACTGTAAGCTCTCTAGGCTAACAGTGTCAATGGGGTCTTCCCCTCGACATTTTCTCCCTAACACCGATTTGACACATCATGCCTTCCTTTGTTGCGTTGCGAGCAGCCATGGGCGAACCCTTGTCCCAAGAACTGCAGGCATCATCCGTGAAAGACGGTTGTCCATAAACTCAACATGTGATTCATTCCTATAAAACTTTGCATCAGGAAGTGGAGAACTATTTGGCCTCTTAATATCGTTGACAGCAGTTTGGAGTTTTATATGAATCATGGTTGGTCGTACCGCGATAAATCGTCAAATCACATCGTGCCTAAGTTTTTGTGAGCTCAGATACGGTCAAATCATCTTGATGGGGTGACCTAAATGTGTCGCGGCGGCACGCCGTGGTTCGGACCGGTCCAGTTTGTTAATTTTTTTTTTCATATCTCTTTCATATCCGGTGTATTTAAGTGATCTAAATAGTATTTAATTGATATGAAATTTTAAATATAAATTAAATAAGAGATAATAAAAATTATAATAATTTTATTTTAATTTTTAAATTAATTTTTTGTTAAGTAAAAATTGTCCCAAAATTATTAGATCAACTTAATCTCAACATCTAAGGGATCTAATGATGTCTTATCTCATGTCTAATTGAGATAAAATTTCAAACATAAGTTAATTAATAGATGATACAAATTATAGTAACTTTAGTTTAATTTTTTAAATTAATTTATTTCAAGTAAAAATTGTCTCAAAAATCATTAGGTCGACTTAATTTCAACATATGTGTATCAATAATTCATGATATTTATATTTTTAGAATCAGTACATTTTTTTAATAATTATGATGACTTCAGATTTAACTTTATTTTCGAAACCAAATATTGTTCCGTTGAAATGCACAGAGAATTTGCTGTACCGCGACAAATTCTGTGTACACTTAAGGGGTTTAAATTATGTCTAATTGGGATGAAATTTTAAACATAAACTAATTAAGAGATTATATAAATTATAGTAATTATAGTTTAATTTTTTAAACTAATTTTTTGTCAAGTAAAAATTATCTAAAAAATTATTAGGTCGACTTAATCTCAACATCTATGTATCAATAATTCCTGATATTTTATATTTTTAATAATTTTGATGACTTCAGATTTGACTTTATTTTTAGAACCAAATGTCGTCCTGTTGAAGTACAAACAATCAAATATAGTTAATAATATAAAAATATTCTAAAATTAAAAATAATTATATTTTATATAAGTGATCATGTCTTACATATACTTTATTATCTCTTTTAATTTCTTAGTGTCATATTAATATTTTATTATATAATTTAAGACGTTACAGTTTTATTTCTGTTTTCGAATTCTTAGTGTTGATCTAATAGAATACATTGGTCATATCATGAACAACTTTCATGAAGAGTCCAAAGATTAGATCATTCTCGTTCAGGCTGCAAAGAGGCACTCATTGCTAGTTAATTTGGATCACGATATAAGAGAGAAGGTCAAGAATAATCTACTGTATCTTTAAGTATAGACATTCATTTGATGTGATCATAGTTGGAGCTTGTAGAGAAAGTCGTGGGGAATAACTTTCATGAAGAAGTCTCGAAGAAGAGATATATCATCGTTTGAGATGTGAAAAGTATGATATATATATATATATATATATATATATATATATATATATATATATATATATATCATGATATGAAAGAGAATGTGAAGAATAATTTATTATAACTTTGGACATAGACCACCAATTGAGATAATTTCATTTCGAGGATGAAGCTGAAAAAGAATAGAACAATTTTGATGAAGACCTCGTGAGCATATCAACCTCTTTTCAGACTGAGAATACGTGATATCTCTAATAATTCTAGAGGATATGAGAGAGAAAGGGGAGAGAGAAATGATGCATATATGAGAAGATATGGAAAGTTTATCTTGAGTTTGGATGAAGAGTTTTCTTTTGAAATTTACTCGTTTTAAATATTCATCAAATCACAAAACTAAAAAAATAAATTAAATAAATCATTTTTCCACCGTATCTCAGCGGTATAATATGGTACGGTACTGTACTTTTCTACGAAAAATGCGACACGACCGATCCAGACGATACAATGAATCTTATACATGATGACCAATATCAAATCATTGGAAAAGTATTGTCGCATTTGAATCAACCTATATATAGTTGTCTTAGGTCACCTCTATTGGAGCGACCCTCACGGAACCTGACGTGATTCTTTTCATGTGTATTACTAAGCTTTTGCTAGAAGATGTTGCCTTGAGACTTTTTTTTTCTTTTTTTTTTCTTGTTGTAACATCCCAAGTGCATCAACCTTTTCAGTTTTTTGTAACGATACTTATCCATATACATTTTTATGCATCTCTAAAGCCAAACACCGAGAGCATTGTCTTTCTCCGAAAGCTCGGTCTTCTATTCCTTGTTATGGTATGAGAGCTCGAGTTTCAATCTATGAGATCTTCTTCCGCCACTGCCATTGTTCCCTCCGTTCACTTCTCCCAATACTACTGCAATTTCAATGTTACAAATTTCCTTTCCATAAAACTAACACCCACCAGCTATGTAATCTGCAAAATCCCAATTCATTTCCCTGCTACATTTAAAGAAAGGTTCTGTCTCTGTCACCCAATTTCTCCATCAGGCAAAGTTTATTTCGGATCAACTTGCCGAAGTAGGACAGTCGATCTCCCCTACGCAAGTCACGGCCATTGTTGCTTGCAACCTTGGTTCAGAATATAGCAAGTCTTCTCTCAAGTTTGTCTGTTCGCGATCGGCCTCCCACGTTTGCTAGACTCCATATTGTCTTGGAATTCAACCTTGATGCTTCATATGGTACCTCTAATGATCCGTCTCATGTAGCAAACCTTGTCCAATGTTCTATGCAGAACAATCCAGCAGGACGAGGACGCGGAAGAGGTCACTACCATGGACGTTTTCCTCCTCGTCATTATTGTCAGAAAAATGAACCACTCCTCTGAGCGATGCTACCAGTATCTAGACATGACTCCACCACCTAAGGGTGTTCCTCCTGCTGCTCCACCACCAGCACCTGGTCCACATCTCACTACATACGGCTCCCCCTCCATTGACACCTTTCGATGATGAGAAATACTTAATGCACGTCTCTCGGATAAATGATTTGTCCGGACGGACGAGCCAAGGCGCGCTACTAGATGAACGGGTGCCCCATGTGGGCGCGCCCTAGCCCGACGCTCGTGCAAACCATTTGCCCGGGGTGGACGTGCGCGAAGTATTGCTCTTTGATGATTGATACTCTGACACTGAGGCTACTCACCATGTCACGGTTGATCGGTTTCGATCGTCCCTTTCTAGTGACTACAAAGGGAACAACCATCTTCGTATTGGTAATGGTAAAGGTCTTCACATTGCTCACATTGGGGCTACTCGTATCCTTTTCTTAGCTCGCACACACTCTCTCTCTCTCTAACATTCTCCATGTTCCTAGTATTACAAAGAATAACTTGTCTATCAATCACGATTTACACAAGATAATGATTGCTATTTTAAATTTCATCCTAATTACTTTGTGTGTGATTGCAGGTTGTATCACTTGCAGGCGCTTAGAGACACATGGACAGCTCTATCTACACCTACTCCCTTCTGCTTCCTCAGTGAACAGGCAACCCTAGACATCTGGCACGCTCGCTTGGGTTATAGTCTTTTTTTGTTTTGGTTATAAGGTCAAGGAAGGCCAAAATTTTATTAATAAGAGTAAATTGTAACAATTATAGAAAAACGTAGTATAGAAAACCAACAAAATGAAGTAAATCTAAAATTCTATGGAAGATCTATCCCATGAGTGAGTGCGTCGAAGAACTGTCCGAGACCGTAAACTTGGTCGTCACGAACAACGCTCTATAATTTCTTTATCCGATTCCATTTCAGATAACTCTTGATCGAAACGAAAGCCAGACATAAAGATATTTTCTGCTTTAGTAAGATCGGATACGGCCAACACCTTCTTCTGCAATTCTGAAGTTGGAGAAAGAACTGACATATTGATAGCATCCGCCGAGCGCATTGGGTTCGGAGAGCGTTCTCGGGTGTTCGGGAGGTAAATCTCAACACCCCTTTGCGAGAAGGACGAAAAATACGTCGACCGGAAGAAGACCCACCGGAGGTACGATTTGAAGACACAAATAAAATCTCATCTATCTTAGTACTATCTCATCTATCTTGCGTTCTTCTCAGTTTCCATGTTTCACAAATAAAATCACTTTTAGTCATTGTGCTGCCCACTTGGTAAAACAATTAATTAAGCCAACTAGTGTATACTCAAATGTTTGAGGGCCCTGCTTTGGAACCCTCAATCAATGGAGATAAATATACTTTGTCATATTTGTTGATGACTATTAATCAAAGTTCACTTGAATTTATCCATTCATGCACCTTCACAACTTTTGCCCAATTTTCAAAACATTTGTCACCGTCGACTACCAGTTTTCCACCAAACTGATTGCCTTGCAATACGATTGGGGAGAAGAATATTGCAAATTATTGTATTCCTACCTCACCCAACTCAGTACACACACGAGCGAAACGGCACTGTAGAACGAAGAATTTGTCACATTGTTGATTGCGGTCACTACCTTTTAGCTCATGGTGCTGTGCCTAAGCGTTTCTTGGAATTTCGCCTTTTGAGTCTGCAATACATGTCATCAACCTTCTGCCCACTCCAGTTCTTAACAGCCTCCAAGTTACCTGTTCTTGCATGTCTTGCTCCGTGCCTACAACAGTATGAAATTTGCTTATTGCACCAACTTGTGTCTCTTTCTTGGTTACAGTACTTCCCGCCATCATGGCATCACTGCTTTAACAAAGAATCAGGTCGCTATTACGACGCTAGGCATGTCTCCTTTCATGAAACATCTTTTCCATTCTCTACTCATGTTGCTTTGGCACCGCCTGTTGTCTAGTCCCTGGCGCGCTGTTTACACCTGCTCTGTGCAAGGCGTCCGGCATTGGCTTCCAAGGTATGCCTCCTCCGCCCTTCAAACCCTTCTTCTGTTTTATCCCCTCCCTCAACTCACTCTGTTCTCAATACATCATCAACACTTGTCTCACGACCCCTTCCGCACCTACCCCTTAAGTACCAACCCCTGCCAGTGCTACCTCTCAGTCTCAACTCCTCTCCCCACCACCTCTCAGCTCAGACAACTCAAACCACCCGTCCCCGATATCTCCCACACTGCTCCACCCAACTTTAACATATCCGCCCCCTCCTCCAATCCTTCCTCTGTCCAAGCCTCTTCTAGTTGTGAGCAATTGTCACGGCCTGACAACATAGATATCGAGGCATGGCATTAACAGGTGATCAGGGTCGGAGACAGGAAATTTCAAAAGATATTTCACATGCACATTTACTATATCAAATATTTAAATAAGTTTTACTTTAATACATTATTTAAGTCGTTTACATAATAACTACAAGAGATTCGAGCATAGCACAATGAGAAGAAGGCCAGCAACATTAAATCAGAAGACACCAAAAGACTTTCTAAGAACTTGACGCCTGTTTTGGTAATGATAGCAGGTGATGTCCCTCCATCACTCAACCCATTTCCCAATATTACCTATCCTCGATAATTATCTGAAAAATAGTTAAAAAAATCAGAATGAGTAAAATACTTAGTAAGATTTATCTTCTAATCAAACCAAGTTAATGAGATATATGAGCAGGAAAAGTCATAGTTATAATTAGAAGAACAGTCATGTTAGGAAGATTGAAGTTCAACACAAACAAGATCCGTGGAGGAGAGGTCGCAGCTCTAGATGGTTTGTGAGGGCAAGTTTCCAAGCCTCCTCGGAGCGTCTTCATCGTCGAGGAGGGGGCCCTCTGTGATCTAGAGAAGCCCCCTCCCCCGTCATCCTCTTCGTCTTCGATTGGAGGAGCGTTCCCCTTTTTGGGGGGATTTTGTCTGGAATCTTCCTCCTAGTTTTGTCGCGGATCGGGGTCGTTTTTTTGAAGAGTGTTTTCTCAATATATCTGGACATGGAGACCATACCCCCTGGGGAAGCATCGAGGAAAAATAGACGACATCTAGAAATATTGAGAAAACACTCTTGCGAGGCAAAAGAAGGCCATTTTTTTTTGTGTTACGGCGCAACTTGAAAATTTATCCGCGGTGGAGTCAAATTCGCGTGTCTACACCATCATCCTCTCCATCTCCCTGATCTCCCTCTCTCTCATCCTCAGGTGTCACAGTTGGTGCACCATGTCCAGATATATGAGCATTAAAATACTCTTGAAATTGTCCATCCATGTTCTGGAGCATCTATGTCTCCATCATAGCAAGTCGAGCCCCCACTCGAGCCTCCACTTGAGCCTCCACTCGAGCTTCCACTCGAACATCTATATCTATATATGCTCTGTTGTACTAGTCTCTGCTCCTGATCTTCAATGATTTTTTTCATTCTTTCAATCTCAGACTTCTGCTAGAATTGCTCCTCTAAGAGACGCTGATATGCAGTGCTTCTACTGCTACTACCCTCAGATGACCCGTACCAACTCCTCAAAGTCTATCCTCGACCACCGTATTGGATCTGTCAAAACCTATCACTCCCAAACACCTGATGGAAGGCCTCCTCTGGACTAAGTATGGCAGGATGAGTCGTGCCATCCGATTCATATGTGGGAGTAGGATTCATCAATTGGGTCATCTGATCTTGTAATTAATATAAGATAATTAGTTCATAAATAAGTTGAATGTATGAATTAATATTAAGATTTATAATCATCATTACCATCATGTGACAACTTTGTTCATTGCTCCACATGACACTGCTATCCGGTGCTGCCCTAACTTCCGTCATTTGAAACATTTCAAGACGCGTGGGATGACGATCTTCCTTTTGCACCTATTTAACATTTAAAAGTTATAATTAGACTATAATAATGTCAAATTAATAAATTAAATTAATAAGTAAAATCATTACTTACAAAATCATTACTTATTTAATGAATATTCGTTTGCCCTCTTCGATAAGGCATTGATAAATGAGATCAATTAAACTTATTTCTTTCACTAACTTGCTGCGTTCATGAGGAAAAAATTTTATTGATATCCTAAATAATTGAATCCATCAAATAATAGGATTTGACAAAATAATATCTTACCATCTTCTCGATCCCATATCTCACACATGTGCCGCGATTGACTAGAATCACAATTTGGTGGCAAATTATTACATGCATCATCAAATGGTCGTCCTACAAAATACTATCATACACAAGCACAAGTTACATAAGAATGTGTGTGCAATAATACAACATAATAGTAAAAAATCTTACTTTTTTTTTCAAGTGGGACCTCTGCTTCCTTTGCATTTCTCCCATATGCCGAAGAATGTCAACATCTATGCCTGAAGACTGCATAAAAGTGAAATGTTGCTGCATAATCATCATATATGAACAATGTCATTATAACTGTAGAAATGAAAAATTATATAACCTAAATAATTTATTTTTTTACCTATAGGTCTCTCAAAATAGCCTCCTTCTTTTCAGGAGGAAGGGTCATGTAGTCTTGTTGCCACAGGTTGCAATGCACTCTATTACAAATTTCAAGATATGTAGTAAATTGCTGAGCATATGGACCAATTGAAGATCCCCCTTCTAACTCTATAGGAAAGGTCTGGCCTGGAGATAGGATCCCCTAGAAGGACCTCTCCCACATCTAGTGCTATCAACTAAATGAAAATAAAAAAGATTATGTGAATGCAATTATACAAATAAATTTCAACAAATAAAAATATTGTAAACCTGACGCAACTGAAGATGCACTCCCAGAAGTCTGAGGATTGATGGGTGTATGCTCAAAGATGTTTGCGACATCTCGTAAGGATAGAGGTATCTATGGCCCTCCTACCTGTAAAGCCCTTGCTTGTGAATGTACATGTCCAGATTGTGAGACTGAAGCTCTTGCCTGTGTCTGTAACCCTCCTGCTTGTGAAGCCGATGCCTGTGAATGTACATGTCCAGACTGTGAGGCTAAATCCCCTGCCTGTGTATGTAGCCCCCCTTTCTGTGAAGTCGATACGTGTGAATGGAAAGCCACCCCCTGCGCATGGTACAACTCCCCTAGAGTGGTCTGTTGGCTCGACTGATGGGTCTTGCTGAACTTCTTAAACATTTGTTGAATGAAGGATATTTAACAAAAATAATAATAAATATATATGTAAACAATATTTGCATCAAACATTAGAAAGCTAATTGTTATTTGCATCTGCTTTTTGAATAAACATTAGAAAACTTATATTTGCATCTATTTAAGATGTGCCACTTGAAGATGTAATGATGAATATTTGCACCTGAAGAACCATGGGGTCGACCCCACTAGACATGAAAAAATTAAATATTTATAGAATATCAAAAATTCACGTGTATATATTCTTCAGTTCGAAATTGTACATGGATTGTCTACATCATTTAATATCACAGGCACATCAACAAGGTCTTCTTGATAAGGCTCTTCATCATCATCACTTGCACCGTCAGACATATTATAATAACTTCTAGGTGGTGACTTAACAGCTATCACCCACCTTACAACATTGTTGTCATCTACATAGAAGACTTGCTCAACTTGACTTGCAAGTGCAAATGGTTCATTAGTCCCTAATTTACGATGTGTATTTAAAGATATAGCTCCATGTTCATCAACTTTGAAACCTCGGTCCTTATTATACACATCCCACCATTCACATTCAAATAAGATAATTTGTTTGTTTCTCTCAAAAAATATTTCAATAATACAATATTTGTAAAAATAAAGTTTCATTACATTTATATTCACTAACATTTCGATCGATGTAGCCGCAGCAATACCAAAAAGATATCAGATGTTGATGCATGGTCACCCTTGTCGATGTCGTTGTCGCCACTACAAATCAGATTCAAATAATATCTGGATCTATTTACAACCCTAGCTACTTGTAGTGGATCAAAATGTTTATATAGATTTATTTGCTTATCAAATAGATTATTAGATACACACTATGATAAGGGAATACAAAATAGAAAATTGGTACATTAGAGTAAAGTTCAACAAAAAAATCAAGACAAATTAAATCAAATTAAAGTTAAATAAAATTTCAAATCAAAGAAAATAAGCTAAAATTAAAAAAATAAAATCAAAACAAATAAAAAGAACAAAAATGTTTCTATTATTAGCATTTATATGGGATGATCTTTATTGTAACATGACTTAACGTGTGCTGTAACAGAAGATAACGTATGTTGCAAGGTCGCGGGTTCGATTCCCAGGGGTGCCACTGGGGGGGAGATTGTTGGGCAGCATGTTGCGAGGCAGGTGCGTGCGCCAGCGTCTCACCTTAGGGCGACCTGAGAACGAGGGTGTGGCTTATCTTGCTTCCTCGATTGATTTTGGCTTATGGTATCCCGAAGGATGTTCCTTCAACTTGGTGAGTTACACTGATGCGGACTATGCTAAAGCCAAGTATATTGCAGTCGGGAGTTGTTGTGCTCAAGCACTTTGGATTAAACACCAAGTAGAAGACTATGGGATTATTTGTCTAAAATTCCATTGCTTTGCGATAATACAAGTGCTATTAATTTGACTAAGAACTCTGTTCAACATTCTCGCACTAAACATATTGAGGTACGTCATCACTTTATTAAAGATTATGTATCTAGGGGTGACAATGAATTAAACTTTATTGACACCATACACCAATTAGCTGATATTTTCACTAAACCATTGTGTGAAGACCAATTTACTTTATTGTGCCGTGAATTAGGAATGTGCTCGTCTTCTTCATAACCAATTCACATTAATTGCCCATCTCAAATTTTGACAAACCAAGAGTCCTTGTACTTCTTTTTCTTTTTAGAGAAGCCTTGAGTCAACCCAGCCTTCAGTCGGACTGACATTATTTCTGAAAACTCACTGCAGTTTGCCTCTGCATGAAGCGAGGTCGACCCCAAAAGACTTTTGAGGTTGACCCCTTCATAAGCGAGGTCCCCACCTTTTTGTGGAGTCGACCCCGCAGCCCTAGGGGCATTTAAAGGGTCGGCCTTCCCATTTTTTCTTCCCCATTCCTACTGCCATTGTGATCTCCCTTCTCCTCTCTTCTCTTCTTCCTTGCGCCGGTAGACCTCTTATGTTCCTCCCTTGAGTGCAACGAACCTCCTCCTATTCTCCTTTGTGCATCCTCTTTGCACTCCTCCTATGTTTTTCTCCTCTATTTCCTCTTCTTCTATTTCTTCTTCATTTAAACTCTTCCTTCGATTAGATGGCTCCTCCCCAGCATGGTGACAAGGGAATGGCAGTGGCTAGTTGATAGCCCGCGAATGCGTCGTTACAAACGTGACTAACAATCTCAAAATTATCGGCCTACACTAAATATTTTAACAGTAGTTAAGTGGTGAGAGCCGAGTCGAATCCACGGAGAACTAGATTTTAGAGTTGAAAACGTTGGATTTTTAGTTAAGAAAATAGCGTGGTGATATTTAAACTAAGTTGCATCAAGTAAAACTAAACTACTTAAACTAGATAAATAAAGATAGAGAAAGAGGGAATGAGAGAATGCAAGACACTACTAAGAAAAAACTATAAGAACAATAAGTTTAACACAAAGATTATATTCTCATCAAAAGTCATTAATCAATTACAATGAAATAACGAGAAAGAAATAGAAACTAAGAGGGAGAATAAGAGAGAGAGAGAGAGAGAGAAAAGACAGAGAAGAGAGAATAGAGGAGAGAGAAAAGAGAAAATAGAGAGGGAAGAGAGAAGCGCGAGAGGAGAGAGATAGGAGAGGGCGAGATGGAGAAGAGAGAGAGCGGAGAGAGAAGAGAACGCGAGAGGAGAGAAAGAGAAGAGAGAGAAGAGAGAAACGTGAGAGAGGAGAGAGGCGAGAGAGAGGAGAGAGGAGAGAGGGCGCGCGGCGCGACCGGCCACGTTGCATGCGATCGCATGCAACGTGGGCGGCAGAGCCGGGTGCAGGGGCCAGGCGGCAGGGGGCCAGTCGGCTGGGGTCCGCGCA
The DNA here is from genome assembly GCA_014218235.1 of Colocasia esculenta. NCBI lineage: Eukaryota > Viridiplantae > Streptophyta > Magnoliopsida > Alismatales > Araceae > Colocasia > Colocasia esculenta. The sequence goes on along the minus strand of CM024762.1, from coordinate 2,069,242 downwards.
CGGGCGGGCGCGGCTGGGCGAGGCAGGCGGTGCGCGCGGGCGAGGGCAGGCGAGCGCGCGGGCAGGCGGGTGCGACCGCGGGCGGTGCGGCCGGCAGGTGCCTGGGCGCCTGCTGTGCGGCTGCTTGCTGTGCGGCTGCTTCTGCTGTGCGTCTTCTGCAAGAGAGAGAAACCGGGCCAGAGAGAGAGGAGAAGAGGAAGAAGGGCAGAAGAAAGAGAAGGAGAAGAGAGGAAGAAAGGGATCGGAGGAAAGAGGGAGAGAAAGTTGTGTGCGGGTGAGAGAGAGGGGTTTTTTAAATAGATGAGAGGAGAGAGATTTTAAAATAGGGAGAGAATATTTTAAAAATAGAAAGAAGAGAGAGAAAGAAGAAGGAAGGTGGCTAGGGTTTTGCAACTTTTTGTATAAGCCAGATTTGCCCTTGTTGGATTGCTTGATTCATTGGCCCGTTAAGCACTTCATAAAATGGCCCATTAACCTGCAAATACAACACATGATTGAATTTAATCAATTAACGTTCATGATAATAGAAATCATATGAATTTATCAAGTATTAGTCATCAAAATGACATGATTATTCATGATAATTGTGATATTATCACATCCCCCAACTTACTCATTGCTAGTCCCTTAGCAATGCACATAAGTAAATAATTGGGACAAACAAGAGTTCAAAACATCATACTTCATGACAAGAAAGTAAGAATGAGAATGCTTGGTCATAAGTATTTCAAGTTCCAATCGAGAGTGTTAAAGGCAAATATGTCAGTTCATGTCATTAGACAGTTCCTCAAAATACACACAAAATTTCATGACTTTTTGTACAATGTTTGAGCATTAATAAGGGGATGCATGGGCTTTTTACTTATCACTAAGGGATGGTATCAACTCTACACTCCTTAAATTCGATCCTCGAATTACAGGTAGCTTTCACTCTGCCTAATTCTTTTTTTTTTGCTTTTTTTTTTCATTTACATGGTGCTGCACTTCCCTTCACTGTTTGACGCGAGCCTCAACTCTTACCTTAGGAGCCACAGGCCCGGTTACTAAGATCAGGGGCATTTTCCATGTTTTTTTTTTTTTCACTACTACACACATTTTCACATTTATTTGTAGGCAGGTAGCTTTTTCCCCACGATTGGTCATCAATAGGAATGTAGAATATCAATCAATCAACCTGAATGTTCGGTAAAACTCTCATCATCCATTTGAATAGCTCCTAACAATACTTTACTATGTTAATGAAATTTCAAATGTATTCTGAGGAAGATGCTAAAAACATAACTAGTTAACTTACCCCTTCAACTCACCACCTTCACAAGAACATACTATGAGTCAAGCTGGAAAATAAAAATTTCTTGCATGAAATATGAAGCATGAAGCACAATGTTAGGGACAAAAATTTGAAATACAATTTGTCTCTCCCCCCAACTTAAATGACATTGTCCTCAATGGCATAAAAATAATGAAAATAGAATAAAACCAATGTAAGTTAAGAAAGGAGAGATGCAACCTGATGATCACATGCGAGTGGTTGCACACTAGTTTCATCAAGGGATAGTGGCCAACAAACACCTAAGACAAAATAAAAACAAAATCAATAAAAATCAATTTTCCTAAAAATATTGGGTTGCCTCCCAACAAGCGCTAAGTTTAATGTCTTCAGCCAGACACATGGGGGTAACATGGTCACGTAACACCCCCAATCAATTGACGCCAAATTTTTTCTTTGTAAGGCATCACCAGCCATGGTGGGTCAAGTGGTCCACACATACCTTGCAGATCAGTAAGTGATAGAGAAATTAAGGCACTCAAGATCATATCTTCAATTAAGAAATTTTCATTTGCACACCTAAGATCTTTATATGTGTTGAACACATCAATGCGGACTTGATTATTTTCACCATTTTCACCCACAACTTCCATTTTACCACAGTCAGGGAGGGGTAAAAGATCCACATCCTCCCCTAAATCAAGAGATGCTGAATCCGATATAATTTCAGACACAATCTCCAACTCCTCTCTTAACCATGAAGAATTGTTGACAACTTCACTCAATCCCATCTCTACACCCACCTTTTCTTCATCCCTCACTTGGGTTACGGTCACCTCAAACTGAGGAAGGGAAAATAGTGGAATTTGATCATCATCTGACTTATCCACTTCCTTTTCTTCTCCCCCCAACTTAAGATTAACACTCTCAACACATCCCATCTGAAAAGTAGAATTGGGCTTGAGTTGCTCTGGTTGCTCCTGGCTGATGTTGGTTCTAACATCCCATTGATATGAATCCTCAATACCCCCCAAACTATTTGGGCGAACAATGATATGAGTGTCTTCGGGTTGGAGAATCTCAAGTTGGCCACATGGGCTTGCATGGTGGTCAAATCCCAGTGAATGATTTTCAGAGATTGCATTAGAGTAACTAGACAATTGGCCCAATTTTATTTCCACTTGCAGGGTGGCTTTAGCAAGCTGGCTTAGTTGGGTTGTCATCTTGGAAATGGATTGATTTTGAGTCAGGATTATCTGTTCCATTTGATCAAGCATTTCCTTTTGGAGATTGGTTGGGGCAGGAGATGTGTAGGTGGACTGGGAATCAAGCTGGGATGAATAGAAATTTGGGGAATCCTCAGACTGATGGTAAGGTGACTGGGAGTGTAATGGTTGTCCTCCACATTGGATTTGATGAGAAGAATTGTTGAAATGTGAAGTCCAATTCTGAGAATTTTGAATAGGAGGGCTTTGGACTTGGGCTAGAATAGGTTGATCTTGAAGTGTCAAATGTGGCATTACTTCCCCAAGTTGTTGGAAAGTTGTGCCATCTGGAGCATCTGATAAACGCACAGGCAAATTAGTACCATAAAACCCTTGATCAAACCACGATATGATTTCACTACCTAGAAAGGGTCCTTGAACCTCTCCTTGTGGATCTTGGTAAAACAAACTCAAATTTTCAGGAGAGACACCCAGTTCAACTTTTGGATAGGGAGTAGGTGTGGAAAACTCTTGTGGAGTTGGGGCTTGATCATGGTTGACAGATGGCCATTGGCTAGGAATGCAATACTCATTATCATAATGAGCATGGTCAACCCACTTGGTACTATGGGCCTGAGAGGGTGGAGATGATGTGTGAAGTGGGTTAACATATTTCCTCAGTCCTGAATCAAGTATGTGATTTGTAATTGGGTGACCATGAAGATGATGGACTTGAGTCCACTTGGAACCATTGGCCTGGTAAGTAGGGTTGGATGAATAAGGTAGGTTAGGTTGAGAGTGAATGCCATAATGGGCTGAACCAATTTGCCCAATTGATGTGCCAATTTTATAACCATTATTAGCAACCCACATAAATCTTTTTTTTTTATTTTTTTTTTTTTTTTTGTTTTAAAAATATTTGATTTTTTTTATTTTCAAATAAGTTAGCAAACAATTACTCCTATGACATCTAAGGTTCCCTAGGACATAAACATATGATTTCTCACTAATCAACTAAGGCCTAGCTCAAATCCACTCTCAAGCCCGTTAACTGGCCAGGTAAGAGGTGGGAAAGTGGGAGGTTCCCCCTGCTCTCGCAGGGACCTAATTAAATAACCACTTGTCCACTTAGGCGTTTGCCTATGAACCTCTAGCCTTAGACACCAGCCTCCAAACTTGATAGTGGGCCCAAGTGGGCCTAAGTCTCAAAGCGAACCCTAGGTCAAGTTTCTACTTTCTTTTATTGGGCTTGGGAATGCAAAAGATGCAAGAAGTTGTGGTTTGTGGGCTAAGGAAGGGTGGTCAAATCCCGACCTCATCTTGTTAAGGAAACTGCCCTTAAAATATTTAGAAATGATGTGCACACCACAAAATCAAGCAAGGGGTTCTATGCAAGCATGGCAATGCATGATCATGATTTTAAGAAAGTTGAAATTCTCACCTTGCCTCCCGCAATCTTCGACAAGAAAGGAAACTTTTTAAAAAGGAAACTTACCTAAAGATGAAAGTCTAAATGATGCATGTCCTAAAGATGGAAAGTTTCTAATCTTGACATGACATCTTTTATTGGATTCAAGTGATTGATTTTTTTTGATTTTTTTTATTAATTGTCTAAACATGGCAACTAAGAAAAGGAAACTCAATCAAGAGGGTTTTAATGGTACTTACCTTCAACGCAATCCCTCGTTCTTTTGGAAATGAAAACAAATAGAAAGAGTGAGAGAAGGAAACTCACCTCACTTTCCTTTTTTTTTTTCATGCAATTTTCAGATTTTTTTTTCACTTTTTATTTGATACCTACAAAAAGAAAGAAAATGTTAGCCTTAATATATAAAAAAACCAAGATTATCAAAACTAAAAATCTAATTCCCCGGCAACGGCGCCAAAAATTGATAGCCCGCGAATGCGTCGTTACAAACGTGACTAACAATCTCAAAATTATCGGCCTACACTAAATATTTTAACAGTAGTTAAGTGGTGAGAGCCGAGTCGAATCCACGGAGAACTAGATTTTAGAGTTGAAAACGTTGGGTTTTTAGTTAAGAAAATAGCGTGGTGATATTTAAACTAAGTTGCATCAAGTAAAACTAAACTACTTAAACTAGATAAATAAAGATAGAGAAAGAGGGAATGAGAGAATGCAAGACACTACTAAGAAAAAACTATAAGAACAATAAGTTTAACACAAAGATTATATTCTCATCAAAAGTCATTAATCAATTACAATGAAATAACGAGAAAGAAAATAGAAACTAAGAGGGAGAATAAGAGAGAGAGAGAGAGAGAGAAAAGACAGAGAAGAGAGAATAGAGGAGAGAGAAAAGAGAAAATAGAGAGGGAAGAGAGAAGCGCGAGAGGAGAGAGATAGGAGAGGGCGAGATGGAGAAGAGAGAGAGCGGAGAGAGAAGAGAGAGAGCGGAGAGAGAAGAGAACGCGAGAGGAGAGAAAGAGAAGAGAGAGAAGAGAGAAACGTGAGAGAGGAGAGAGGCGAGAGAGAGGAGAGAGGAGAGAGGGCGCGCGGCGCGACCGGCCACGTTGCATGCGATCGCATGCAACGTGGGCGGCAGAGCCGGGTGCAGGGGCCAGGCGGCAGGGGGCCAGTCGGCTGGGGTCCGCGCGCGGGCGGGCGCGGCTGGGCGAGGCAGGCGGTGCGCGCGGGCGAGGGCAGGCGAGCGCGCGGGCAGGCGGGTGCGACCGCGGGCGGTGCGGCCGGCAGGTGCCTGGGCGCCTGCTGTGCGGCTGCTTGCTGTGCGGCTGCTTCTGCTGTGCGTCTTCTGCAAGAGAGAGAAACTGGGCCAGAGAGAGATAGGAGAAGAGGAAGAAGGGCAGAAGAAAGAGAAGGAGAAGAGAGGAAGAAAGGGATCGGAGGAAAGAGGGAGAGAAAGTTGTGTGCGGGTGAGAGAGAGGGGTTTTTTAAATAGATGAGAGGAGAGAGATTTTAAAATAGGGAGAGAATATTTTAAAAATAGAAAGAAGAGAGAGAAAGAAGAAGGAAGGTGGCTAGGGTTTTGCAACTTTTTGTATAAGCCAGATTTGCCCTTGTTGGATTGCTTGATTCATTGGCCCGTTAAGCACTTCATAAAATGGCCCATTAACCTGCAAATACAACACATGATTGAATTTAATCAATTAACGTTCATGATAATAGAAATCATATGAATTTATCAAGTATTAGTCATCAAAATGACATGATTATTCATGATAATTGTGATATTATCACTAGTGAGACTCCCTCCAAGAGATCTCGAGGCAGCAGTGAAGCACCAAGTCAAGGCTTTAATGGTACCCTTTTTCGTAGTCTCCATGGATCTGATTTCTTCACCACCGATATATCCTCTAGGAAAGTGCATTTTGGCAAAAGGATTGATTTGACTACTTTCAAAATGTTGGGGTTGATCTTGCATGCATCTTTGAGACATTGAGATGGAGACATTATGTGTCCATGAATGAAATGGTTTACCCTCATTTGGTTAGTCTCTTTTATGCAAATTTGGAGTTGACAAGAAACTGAGTACTTATGTGAAAGGGATCCATATCCCTCTTAGAGTTTTGATGCTTTTCCGAAGTGATGCATATTCCATATAAGCATAGTGTTACATATGCTGATCGGTTAGTCAATCGTCGGGCTACTTATGAAAGAGTTTTGGGAACTGAGATTGAGTCCCATGGTTTTGAGCGTGTGAATGCCAACTCCTTTATGGCCTACATCAATTTTTTCACAAGGTTGTTTATTCTATTCTCATTCCAAGGAGTGGTAGTTTGGATGGAGTTATCAATTATCATATCCTTTTAATTCAAAGACTTCTAGATGGCACTCCTGTGGACCTTCCAAATATCACCTTGAACTATATTCGGGATGTAGTAGGCACGTCTAAGATTAATCTTCTTTTTGGTGTGCTTATTACCTACATCTTGAAGAAATTCAAAGTCAACTTTATTGATCAATATTCTAAAAAAATTGTCAATGTTTGATGTGATTTATGGGAGTACTCTCACACGTATGAGGATGACTATTCAAAATAGATCTTTTGTTCGCACGGGTACTCGTTCTCTTTACAAAGGGCATAGCCTCCAAGTTGATGAGGATGGTGATGACTTCACTCTGTCTACTCCAAATTCCTCCAAACCTCTTGCTCCTATTGATCAGCTGACTCATCTTTTTGATATGCACACTATCAATATGATTGCTCGTTTTGACTTTTTGGACAATTAGTTTGTATCTTTGGAAGGCCATGTTGAAGAGATTCAGACAGATGTTTCTATTCTCAAGGGACAGCAAGACTGTAATGATATGCTTCTTCAAGCTATTGCCAAACAACAGGATGTTATACGGGGCAATCATGATGAGATCCGGAAGAAGTTGCAGGACTTGGCCGCTGCTGAAAATTTCTTATGGGATTCTCTCTCTCGCCAACCATCACTACCTTAGTCTTGATCCTTTTACCTCTTCATCCTCTATTTTGACTCTCTATCGTTTGTCGTCATTTTGAGTCGGGCTACATCTCTTTTCACTCCTCTTTTTGACGATGACAAAAAGGGGGAGAACTAGTATTATGTTTTTGTGATGGTTATGTGGATGTCCATACAATGACTGCTTCTTTTTTAGATTCCATGAATTAACTATGTTATGTATGCATATATTAAGGGAGAGAAACAGTTAAATGATTTATGAATAGATTTGTGCTTGCTTACATTGTCTTGATGCATATTAATAATCTTAGTGTAAATGCATGACTATTTAAGGATATTTTAAATCTTTTTATGTAAGTATTTTGACATCATCAAAAAGAGGAGATTGTTGAACCTCTTAGAGTTTTGATGATCACAAAACAATCAAGTTTGTTGGCTAACAAGTGGTGAAGTTTTGTGCATCAAGCAAGACATTTTTCAAGTGATATCAGATCTTAAAAACACTTTTCAAATCATCATGTGTTGTGGAGTCGACCCCATGTTTCTTCATAAGTCGACCCTGCATAACCTCATTTCAACTCTGGGAAATGTGGTCGACATTATGTTTCATTGAGGTCGACCTCAAAAGAAAATTAGATCTTCTGTGTTCTGAGGTCGACCCTATAGTTCTTCTAGGGTCGACCCCTCTGTGTTGCTTTTTGGCCCTGTGAAATAGGGTCGACCCCATAGTTCTTCTGGGGTTGACCTCTTATCTGTGTTCTGGCATATTGCTTTGTATGGAGTCGACCTCACCTTTTCAATTGATTTGCCATCATATTTTCTATTTTTAAATAGTACAAGAAAAAATAAAAGAAAATTAAAATAAATTGATAATATTATAAAATTGATTATGAATAACATACTAATAAAATAATATATAAAACTATTTTGTATACTTGTGTGACTACATTAACGCATATTACATAATATTTATCTACCTCTCACTTTAAATTCAAATTTCATTAATTTAATATAAATATCTAATAGGCTTTGATTTAAAAGAATAAAATAACTTATTGTGTAAACAATCTGATTAATTTACAAAAAAAAACATAACATTTGGAGTTTGAAATAAAATACTTAATGATTTATATGATTCATGCTAAATACAAAAATATGCTATATATTCATTATGATTAATGAAAATAAATATTTTACAATATATAACAATAGTTAATTAAGTAGATGACAACAATAACTTGAAATATGAAATGAAACATACTTTGTGATATAAAAAATATTTGTATCAACACGTAAACAAAACCTAGCGACACATGCATACATGAATGCCGGTATGTTCCTCAAAACATATAAAGTAACATGGTGATGGGTGTACATGAAATATATATATATATATATATATATATATATATATACATATATATATATACTTTTATTTTTTTTATATAATTTAACATACATTACCATACTTTACAAATAATTACGTAAACTATTTTTAACAATTTTTTTAAGAAAATTATATTATTAGCAACGACTTCAAACCATCGCTATTAAGTAATGGAGACGACTTAAGCCGCCGCTATTATGCTTTGCCGACGAACAAAGTCGTCGCCAAAATTTAATAGCAACGGATATAAGCAATTGCTAATAAAACTAAAGGCGACGGTCATAGCCGTTGCTACCCATCCCTAATAATCATTGATTTACGACAGATAAAGTTGTCCCTAATAAGAGTATTAGTGACGGCCTATAGTGGTCGTCGCTAATGTTAATATTAGGGACAACTACTTGTAAGTCTCCCTAATAACCAATTATCGGGGACAACTAAATCCGTCCTTAATAATTGTTAGTAGCGATGAACAAATTATCTATTGCTGCTAAAGCTATTAGGGATTGCTTCAATTAAGTGTCCCTAATAATAGTTCATTAGCGATGCCTAAAGTAGTAGCTAATAAATTTATTAGCGACAAAGAATTTTAATTGTCATAAAAAAATTTATTTGTGACGGCTTCACCTAGCCGTCGCTAATAATCGTTATTGGGGATGATAATCACCGTCTCAAATGATGTTTTGAGAGACGACTCTTGTAGCCGTGCAGAATAAATATTTATTTTTAGTGACGTTTATACAATTAGTCGTCGCTAATAATTTTTAGTGGGGATGATTTCTTTTAGCCGTCACTAATACTACACTTTTGGGGATGACTTGTTTACAACTGTCGCAAAAACTATTTCTAGCGATGGCTTTTTTGAGCCGTCGCCAATACCCTGTCCTTAATAGTCATTTTTCTTGTAGAGCTATTAATCAATACTAAGTTCACTAGAGGTTTGTACATGAAGCAGTAAGATATTAATGAACAATTCGATATTCAATCAAAATGAGAATTCTTTTCAAGAGCAAGTACTATTATGATGATCCAATGTGACCATTCGAATGTACATCGCTTCCAGAACTGAGAGTTCAAGTGGACATAAACAAATAGATGTTAACTGTAGCAACTCTCAAATTTTTAATTGAGATAAATAAATTTAAATTAAAATGAATTGTGAATAAACTAAAATCCATTAAGCAAAAACAAGTGATGGGCTTTCATTAATGGTTCATATATGAGTTATTGGGCCAAAAGCAAGAGTCCAATTAATGAATTAGAGATAAATAGGTCAAACTTCATAATAAATTATTGGAAAATTAAAAAAAAAGGGACAAGTAAATCGCTAATATGACTCATATATATTTAGGATAGACTCCTAACACTCCCCTAACTTGCTAGCCACGGAATTAGACTCCATCCTAAGCTAAATAGAGGGATAAATGTTAGGAAAATACTAGATAAATATGAAAATTCAGAGTTGGAGGAAGAGTTAGAATTTTAGAGTGAATCTTTAACCCTAAACCTATAAATACACCTTAATCTCGTCCATGGCTATTGATCTCCTAGAACTTGGAAGATGTGGAAGGAAGGCTCTTGGATGAGGAATTCGTGAAGAAGGAGGCTTGGAAGGAAGCTGATTCGTGTTCTTCACGTTCTTGCCCTAGGATCTTAAAATGCTCAAAGATAGGCAATCTCTCAAGAAAAACGTAATTAATTCTGTCCATAGATAGTCCATGATCCTAGCAATGAAAGCCTCATGTTTTCCCCAATTTCTATCTTCCTGTTTATGAGTATTTCATGTCTAAAGTTCTATTGAGGACATGTACCCGACCCATCATGTTCTCTTAAATCCTTGTCTATACTTGATCTCGTGCCATGAAACTTTATCTGTACATGTCCCATAATGTCTTGAACCTGTTGATCTATTTTTCCCCATTTTTTCTTAAGTACTATTTTTGAATTAAATCTTTGTTCATCACTGTGTCATGTTCATGGTTCGTTGTGAAAGAAACTGATCATACCATGTTGATACCATGATAAGATTCCAATTACTCTTAACTGTTGATACATCTGCAAGTCTAGTTTCGTTTAAAGCTGGTTTCATGATTTTTCAATAAGTATATGTTGAGATTTCAATTTTTAAATACCCTCGTGTGAAAACCTTGGAAGCATGGGCCGCAATCCAAGGAGTGTTTTTTCTCTTGTGGGCTGGGGCAAGAACCTTGAGAACGCGACGTCCTGATAGATCGTGTTCTCAACAGGGTCACGACAAGGTAACCCATCGCATTATTAACATGATAGGGCCCTATGCCACGTTCTTCCTGTCTGTCCCAGGGAGCCCGTCGCGTTCCTTTAAAGCCCCTATCGCAACCTTAATTGACCCTGTCGTGTTCCTTTAAAGGGTACGTCGCGTTCATGAGTTTTGTGCATAAACCCTAGTTCTTGTCTTGTTACAGTGTCTATGCATCATGTTAATACAGAAAATGTAGTAAAAGATCAGATTATATATTCATGAATATGTAAGGTTTTAATTAAAAGTCATACACTTGATCCTCTCATATCCATGATTTCTCTATCACATGCACACATAAAAAACCATCCCATATGACTTGCCATGTTGTTAAAATACTCTATAATACATCTGGTAATTTACTTCAATAATGTACATCATTTTCTCTTTTAATAATGGACTTGTCTTCGTTTCTATCGTTGTTTTGGAATACCGTTATCGTAGCTCCTCTACCTTCGAGCACTCAAGGCATGACAAGTAATGCTTTCTATACACACTTTTCTTGACTTGGATGGACTTTCTATTTGGGAAGACTCATATTCGGACCAGGTAATCCTTGTTCAAGGTCTCCGTAAGACTCCTTGGCTTTGGCGGACGTCTATTGCCGACGAGCAGGTCGTACCATCAATACCTATATACCCTTAGGGATCATCATGATCCGAAGGCCTTAGATTTCTCTCTTACCTTAAGATCACGTCAGACCTCTGGATTGTGTTCGTAGCACGACTAGTGGGCAGTTAGTGAATTCCACAAGACTACTAGCACCAAATGTGTGTGTTGAGCAACCATTACTATCGTCATTTTATCGTTGCTTTATGAGCATGACCCTCGTTCTCATCTACTGTCTCTATCCTCTTGTCTATTCAAGTTCTCTCTATACTCTTGTCTCTTTCTTCTACTATCTCATATATTACTTGGCACTCTATTAGCCATTTTGATTGATTGTCTAAAGATAAAAACATGATCAATGTCAGACAACATTATAAAGGGCCCGACATAGTCTTGGGAGGTGCATCCGAAAGTGTTAGTGCCCATGGGAGTTTATTGACCAGAGTGTTCGACATTACACTTGATGACCAAACTGTCCCCATAATAAATATTTCCATTTATTTATATATTAATTTTGATGATTAACAAAATAACACTAATGGATTTCTTGAGCCTTGAGAACAGGAAGCAAAAGAAAAATGAAAGATCAAGACAACCTGGTATGTCCCATCATTTCTATCCAAGTCCCTGTAACGACTTCTTTGATAAGCAGAACGACTTTCTCTTTGACCGGAACACTCAAATCGTTACCGTAACGATTTCTTTAGAACTCGCAACGACTCTCTAGCCGTAACGATTTCTTTAGACCTCGTAACGATTTCTTTAGAACTCGCAACGACTCTCTAGCCGTAACGATTTCTTTAGACCTCGTAACGATTTCTTTAGAACTCGCAACGACTCTCTAGCCGTAACGATTTCTTTAGACCTCGTAACGATTTCTTTAGAACTCGCAACGACTCTCTAGCCGTAACGATTTCTTCAGACCTCGTAACGATTTCTTTAGAACTCGCAACGACTCTCTAGCCGTAATGATTTCTTTAGACCTCGTAACGATTTCTTTAGAACTCGCAACGACTCTCTAGCCGTAACGATTTCTTCAGACCTCGTAACGATTTCTTTAGAACTCGCAACGACTCTATAGTCATAACGATTTCTTTAGAATTCATAACGATTTCGCGTAACGATTTCTTTGATAGTCATAACGATTTCTTTAGAATTCATAACGATTTCGCGTAACGATTTCTTTGATAGTCATAACGATTTCTTTAGAATTCATAACGATTTCGCGTAACGATTTCTTTAATAGTCATAACGATTTCTTGCAACGATTTCTGTAATGGCTTCATAAGTTATCACAACGATTTCTTTACAGTTCATAACGACTTGCTATAATTCATAACGATTTCATAAGTCATGAAGTCAGCAAGATTCTTTTTATCGAATTTCTTGATGCATCAGTATAACGCTTTTTTAATAGCGTTGAAAAGTCAAAGTCGTATCTTGTCCATTGACTGCTATGCATTAAATGCTCTCCGATCGTATCTCCCATGCATGCAGACAATATCTTCCATTTCTATGCAACTCTGTCTACGTACTTTCTGGGACAGAAAGGAGCTTTGCTATATACTGCAATATCTGTTCCCTCTCAACTAACAATAGACAGCAGTCCTAGCTGTCTTCTATTTATTGATGATATGCTTACAGATATCTGACAAGACTCATCTGGACAACGTTGGACACAAGATACAAAGTTCTATGACATCTCTTTTGCGTGTACACCAGGATAAAAGACTGACGATCAGAAGCTTCCTAAGTGACCAGTCTAACGTACACAAGGATAAGAGACAACGGACACTTCAACGTTCGAATTTGAATCAGCAGTTTAAATAGAAGACTCAAGACGAAAAGAAGTATGACACTGAGCAACATCGCTTGATTTGAGAAGAAGAAAGAAATCCATCTCTCACAATCTTTAGAACCTTGAAGAAGAGCGAAGCCTCCACTCCAAACCTAGTTCTAAGCTCTTAGCTCTCTGTGCTCAAAAAGGAATCTTCTCTTGTGTAAGAGCCTGTGTGGTCCTTGGAGAGAAAAACCTTGTTAAATCTCTCTCTCTCTCGGGGGCTTAGGGTTTTCAGTGTGTAGCTGGTCAAGCTATAGTCTGAAGCCTGTTTCCACTCTCTTTTCTTATTAGATTGTGTTCCCTTCTGGACGAAGGAAGACCTGGTGGTATCCAGGGTGGTTGTTGTACCCTTCTGGACGAAGGAAGACCTGGTGGTATCCAGGGTGGTTGTTGTACCCTTCAGGCTGAAGGAAGACCAGTTGAGGCTGGGTGTAAGGATCCTTAAGGGGGATTGTACCCTTGGTAGTAAAATCCTGAGGTATTGCTCAGGGACTGGACGTAGGTCTCCTGTGGAGAGGAGTTCCGAACCAGGATAAAAATCCTTGTGTCTTGTGGTTGTGTTTTGTGTGATTGTTGTCTTGTTTGCTCTAACTCTGACCTTGTTATTAAGTTGTGCAATTTTTTTTAGTAAACAGATTTTAATCAAAGATCGAAGTTTTAATAACCCATTCACCCCCCCCCCCCTCTGGGCTAGCTAGCTGGGCAACAAGTGGTATCAGAGCCCGTCTCTTCGACAAAGAAGAAGATCCAACGATCTGAAGAGCAAAGATCAATGGCAGCCCAAAGTCACTTCGAAGGTCAGTCTGTCAACAGACCTCCTTTGTTCGATGGTGAAGATTATACGTATTGGAAGACCAGGATGGAATACTTTCTACAGGGCCACGATTATCAAATCTGGTCAATAGTGGAAGAAGGTGATCTGGTCGTCACAAATGAGAAAGCACAATGGACAGATGAAGATAGAAAGAAAATCTCCTTGAACTGTAAAGCTAAGAGCATTCTATGTTGTGCTCTAAGCAAGAAAGAGTTCAACAGAGTTTCAGCATGCAAATCCTCCATGGAAATGTGGGAAAAGTTAAAGATCACATATGAAGGTACAGACAAAGTAAAGGAGACAAGAATCGACATTCTTGTCACTCAGTATGAAAGATTTCAAATGCAAACAGGTGAGTCTATTACCCAAATGTTTAGTAGATTTACTGACATTACTAATGGCCTAGCAAGTCTAGGAAAGTCATATGAAAATGCAGATATGGTAAGGAAGATTCTCAGATCCCTGCCATCTTCATGGACGGCAAAGGTCACAGCTATCGAAGAAGCTAATGATCTTAAGAGAATGTCAGTAGAAAAACTCATTGGGTCTCTCATGGCCCATGAAATAAACATGGAAAGACTAGGAGAATCCTCCAGTAGAAAGAAGCAGTCAAATGCGCTTAAAGCTAATGGGGACTCATCAGAAGAATCCTTAGATAACAGTGAAGATAGCAAAGATAGTGATGATGAAGAAGCCATGCTCTCAAGAAGATTGCAGAGAATCTTGGCAAAGAAGAAGAAGTTCCAGTCTGGTAGGAGGTACTTCAAGAAAAACAAAGATCTCAAGAGACCAGATGGAAAAGATCAGAAGAGGAATGAGCCACTTTGCTATGAATGCAAGAAACCTGGACATATCAAGGCAGACTGTCCAATGTTAAAGAAAAATGATCACAAGAAGAAGGACAGCTCCAAGAAGTTCAGAAGATTCAAGAAGAAAGCCATGGCAGCTGCATGGGACAACAGCAGCGACTCAGATAGTGAGTCAAGCTCGAGCAGCGAAGGTGAAGAAGCCAACTTGGCTCTCATGGCGAATACCGAGGATAAGGTAACATCTGATTCTTCTTTCGATTCCTGTAATGACTCAGATTCGGATAATTTGGAAAGTGCATTTAATGAACTCTACGATAAGTATAAAGAAGTGTGTAAACTACTTAAGCTAAGCAAGAAAATATCACATGTCTCGAAAATACCAACTCAGATTTAAAATCTGAAAACGAAGAACTAGAAAAACAAATAGTTGAGCTTAAGAGAAGAAATGAACTATTATGTGAAAACTTAAAAGACAAGAACAGAAAAATCACTGACCTAGAAAAACAGGAAAACTCAGATGATTTAAGAAAAACTGTAAATGAATTGAATGAAGAAAACAATACACTAGCAAGCACCCTAGAAAAATTTACCAATGGTAAAAACTCTTTAATATTAAAAGGTGCTAGGAGATCGGGTAAAAAGAAAAATGGATTAGGATATACACCCCCAGATAATGAAGAAACCATAATATACCCTAAAACATATCCAACACCAAAATTTGTACCCGAACAAGATGTAGCATACAAAGCTGATTTCAAATACATAGAAAAAGTAACTAAGTTATCCTGCTGCAGTCACTGCAACAAGTTAGGACATATTAAAATGACATGCCCAACAAGACATAAAAAATGGATATTAAAAGGTAAAGTTGATGATACTAACCAATCAGGACCCAAAAAGAATTTGGGTACCTAAAGCTTGATGTTCTCATTTCAGGTTAACCCTCGAGCATCCAAATGGTATTTGGATAGTGGGTGCTCAAGGCATATGTCAGGCAACAAGAAGATATTTGTTGATCTCAAAGCTGAAGAAGGTACAGTCACCTATGGAGATAATGGAAAAGGGACTGTGATAGGAAGCGGGTCTGTGAACATCAAAGGAAAATCAGTCATAAAGGATGTAATGCTGGTCAAAGGGTTAAAGCACAATCTCATCAGCATCAGCCAGTTATGTGACAAAGGCCATCAAATTCAGTTTCAAGAATCAAAATGCAGTATCTTAAGACTGACCCCGATGAAGCAGATCATTTGCTGAAGGAAACTGAGCGCATCTTCCATGTCATGCAATAGAAAATAAAACCCCTAATTAATTTTAAAAAAAGGGCACGAAGAGTAAGTGCAGATGCCTTATCCTTGTTGTATCGAGATGCGCATGAGGCCCCACCATCCCGACTATACACAAAATATTTTTACTGTACACGTATAAATAAGGAAGACCGATATTTGGTGTAAGCCCTTGATTTGCAACAAGTGTTGCAAACCCAATAAGGGTTTGCCACCTCAACAATATCTCATGTCATGATCACCCAATCCTAAGGGATTAGGTGGCAAACTCTTATTGGGTTTGCAAATCTTGTTGCAAACCAAATGTTTACAACATGACTTTTCCAATCAGGAAAGAGCATCTTGCGTGAGCAGGGGCGGACCCACGTTAATGGTGGGGGTGGCTATGCCCCCCCACCATTTTGGCTTTTTTTATTTTTTATTTTTATTTTTTGTATTAAGTTTTTTTTAAAAATTTCAAATTGACTCCCCTTATGTTTCATCCTGTAATTTCGGCCCCCTCTTATGTTTCATCCTGCGTCCGCCCCTGTGCGTGAGCTCCTCTTTGTGCACCTCAATCTGTGGGAATCTAAGATGAGGCAGGACTACTAAGTGGGATGCTTGTCTCCCTAAAGCGAGCTAGTTTTACCTTAACCCTCTAGAATGGCTCACCATATGTAGAACAAAAAATATTTTGTTGGCAACAACATAATTTCAAATGGACATGCACTAACAAGAAAAAGAAACTAAGAATTTCGTGGCACCGTGCATACCTGAAAATAGCCAACTGTGGAATGTGCAGGCAAAGTTTGTGTAACTTTTTCTTGAGAAAAGTTAATTTGTTATATTTTTTAATTATATTTTTAATGTATTTTAGATATCTCTCATTAATCAATATATTATTAATATAATATATCTATCTACTGATAAATATAAAAATATAATAGAAAACTACAACAAATCTTTCTACTTTTCCTTTCGTTTTTGTTGAAGAATCCTTTTTCGAGCATGCGCACGGGTCGCACCCGTGACGCGTCAGAAGAGATTGACCCATTTTGACCGCGACACTGTTCGACTCCTGCAGCAGAAGAGAGATAAAAAGAACACGAACACAAGGCATCTACAGTCCAATCTGCTAATTCGGGGTGCGCAGGCCGAGCGTGGGCAGTGCGGGAGGTACTTCGTATTTCCCCGCAGGAGCGGACCGAGGCAGACGACCGCGGTGGGAGAGGGAGGGTTGCACTTGCAGCTGAGAGCCCTGTTCCCGACGAGGGAGGTGGGACTGGGAGGTGTGGCTCCCAGCTTGCTCACTGCTCCCGCTTCGCATCACGCAACCGGGTACGAGGAGACTGTTGAGCGGGCACAGGCCCCGCCGTAGTCCGTGTGCCGGGACGTGTCGTTCACGTCAGAGAACCTGTAATACTACAGGAACCCTAACGCTGGGCCTCGACTCTTATAGCTAGATGGGGTAGCATGAGGAGCAGGATGGCACGTTGGGTCAACTCACATCCCATCATCTGCTGGGTTTGTTCGTTTCTAAATGGTGGGTAATGGCGTAGTGCATTTCTGTGAGGGAACCCTATCCGTGCTGTGTGATCGATCGTAATTAAACCCCCTTGTTCATCTCCTTTTCGGGTGAATGTGTAATTGTCTCTCCATTTGGAAATAATAAAAGGTTTTTTTTACTTTAAATTCATTTGTTAAGTTTTTATTTATTTTTAAGTTCACTTATAAAAAAATTAATTTTAGATCTATTTTAGAGACTTCTTTTATTTCCTCATCTTTCCGGTACCTCTCTGTTTGTGAAAGGTAACTGAGGCGCAAAGGGGCGAACAAAGGTAGGGACAGTGTTTCTTACTCCTCTAGTGTTAAGACTTTTTCGCAAGCGATAGAAGGGGTGAACCCTTCCAACCTTCCTCTTGGCCGCAACGCGATGTGACGTAGAGAAGGGGACGACGACGGCACGAGTGGAGGAAACATATGACGACGACGGAAGGGGCGAAGCCTTCCTCCTTCCTCCTGGCCGCGGCGCGGTGCAGAGAAGGAGACGACGGCGGCCCGAGTGGGGGAAGCAGGCGATAGCGACGGAAGGGGCGAATCCTTCCTCCTTCCTCTTGTCTGCGGCGCGGCGCGGAGAAGGAGACGACGGCGATGCGAGTGGGGGAAGCAGGCGACGACGACAGAAGGGGAGAAGTACCCTTCGTCCTCCATCGACGCCAACGCGATTGGGGGAAGCAAGAGATGCCGACGGAAAGGGCGAAAAGGGGGTTCCTCTGGCTTGAAGAAGCAATTAAAAAGGGCTAAAAGGGGTTCATTCCTCTTCGTGGGTGACCATTATGCCCTCTTTCATCTGTGGAGTCTATTCTCTTCCTTTACTTTCTCTTCATCTGTGAAGTCTAGAGTTTATGGATCGGTATGTTTCCAATGTTGTCTTATGTGTATTACAAAGTAGAATTTACTTCTACCTACCCTCATTTGCATCAAAACTAGCAACGTGTAGGATGTCCAACCATTGTGTTGCATGAATTTAGAACAATATTGAGGGCATAAACTGTCAGATGACAAGTACATCACATATGTATCCCATTGTTTTAGTTCGGAATTAACTCCACTAATCTATTTATATAGTTGTCTTCTTATATTTCTTTAAACTAGATACAAATAGATTTGAGTTGATCTCTCAAATTTTGGTGTATATGGGGGGCCTTACTAAGTCACTCAGCCTTTTGAGTATATTTGTATTTGTTCCTATATAAATGTGTATGTGTATATGACATAGCCACTTCTCATATAAATGTGTATGTATAGTCTTTGCTGAAATTTTTCTCCTTCTCGAGAGAGACCAACAATGAGGATGAGAGTGATGACGAGACACAAACAACAATAAGTGTGTGTTTAGATTGATGTATTTATTCCTCCATATTTTAGACATAGTTTTCAAGCTTCGGCAATGTGTGAAAAAAATAACGTCTTAGGTTTATCTTTGTTTTTTTGGTTGTTTAGTTGACATATATCTTGTTTAAGCTATGATTTATGTAATTTCAATTATCATTTATGTTTGGAGCAGAAATTCAAATCTTTAGCACAAGACACTATCTATCCACAGTTTTTCTTTCATACGTCCGTGGCTCTCAGTGACACCCCATCTATCAAGTTTATATATGTGTTTGGAATAAAGTAACATGGAGCAACGACAGCCAACAACAGCTCTGAAAAAAAAAAACACAGCAATAAGAACTAGACAATAAAAAGAAGGACATTAAGCACATTTCATCTTATCCACCGTCAATTAACTTACCTAAAGATGAAGTCATATTTTGGATCTAAAAATAAAAATCTACTTCCAATAAATCAGATGTCAAAAAAGTTGGGTTCAATGAACTTAAAAATAAATAGCAGGTCAAGATTTAGACCCCACACATAATTTTCACAATAATATATAAACCAATATATGGAAGCGTATATTGCAGCGACGGGTAGCCGGTGAGATGAGGCCAAGTTCTTTTATGTTCAAGGCTGAAACTATAATATACTTTCAGACGACCTTTTTTGCAGTTTGAATGGAGTGGAAAAGTAGTGTTTTTTCCCCCACAAGATTGTCCTTTTTCTCTTAATGGAAGTACGTAACTGGTACTTAATCTATAAAATATTCCTCACACAAATGCCATCTAATATCTGGATGCACAGCAGAAAGATTCAAGTACTCTTTTTTTCAGCAAGGAAGGAGCCAAAAGACTCCAATTAGGGTTTGTTGGAAATGAGTTGAGTTAAAAGTTAATTTTAAAACTAAAGTTAGTCTACGTTAATCTACTTTTTTTTAGTTTGTTTGTACGTAAGTTAAGTCCAATGACTAAAGAGAACCTACTTTTGTCGAGAGTGCTTTGTTAATGAAAAATGTGTTAACTCATCCTTTGACATGTACTATATCTAAAATACCCTTGCACCATGTCCTTGGCCATCTCTATTTTATTCTTTTCATTTGTGGATGTATTTTAGTGGTAATAGTTATATTGATATTATGTTTACTTCAAAACTTCTTGTTATGATACTTTACTTGGAGAATAATGTTATTAATTGTTGACTAATTAAATTTCATTTCATTTCATAATTACATCAAATATGTTTAGTGTTAATTATTAATAATGAAAACTTTAAATATAGAATTGTGCTTGAGTAAATTTCATTTTTTTTGGGTGAAGGCCAAAGATAGCCGAAGTATTTTATTAATAATCAGAGATTCAGACAACCAAAGGTATAGCCAAATACAGATCAACAATAGAAAAAGGCTATCTAAAACTCCAAAGAGATATTATCTCTATGTTTAAGTTCTTAATGATAAATACACACTTGTTCTCACTATCTTTCAATATGAGATTAAAATATATCTCTACGTAGCACCCCAACGAAGATGAGGGTGTGCGAGTTTCATGAAGATGAGACTCTCAGATAAGACGCATAGCCTCTCATTTGTTCCCACAGACAGTGTCAATGAAAAGATGTTATTTAAGTATACTTCTTAAGAAATATTGTTCTTTTATTTAAGATTTTATTCTTTAAAATAGTCCTTTTGAGAGAAGAGATTAGACTCTTGCTGATAAACACACACTTGTTCTCACTATCTTTCAATGTGAGACTAAAATATACTTCTAAAATTAAACTAGTTAGTCCAAACTCAATATTGACACAGACGAACAAACCACTAGTCTCTCCTCCACATCGGTGGGCATTGTCGTCAGTGATCATCTTGGTGAATCGACCTTGGTCCAAGATCTTACCTCCTACCCCACCTGGCCCTAGTAGAAGCACATGTCATTCTTGATGGTATCAGACTAGCTCTATCACTGGGCCTTCCTGCCACCGCTTGGGAGAGAGTGACTCCTCAACCCTCGTCAGTGCTATCAAGTCGTCTCCACGGTAGAAGATTGTGAATCCTTTCTCTTGTCTAGCAATCACTCCATCTTGTTTGTTCCTAGAAGCAGTAATGGAGTTGCTCATGCAGCTGCCAAAGCAAGTCTGAGTCTTAATCAGGATGCAAGTTGGCGTCACCCATATTTGCACATCCACTACTATAAAAGAAAGACTTTCTGCACTTGTGAAAATGCAGAAATGTTTAGTCATCCTACACTTTTCCCCTCCCATTGGTGGAAAAGAGGAGAGAGGTCTATGTGGCAACTTCATTCCCACCAATGGGAGGGGGCAAGTGCAAGGTGACTAGACATTTCTGCACTTTCACAAGTGCAAAACGCCTTTCTCCTGCTATAATGTTGTCTTCAAGTTATTATCAATAGTACTTTTGAGGAATTAATGGAGCACCATCGTTGGTGAAAAAGTTGGCAAGTGGGGACAAATATATGAAATAATATATAGTACAATAAAGCAAGCATAATTTGATATTTTGTTGCTGGAATCTCGATTCTACTTCCCATCAAAAACCACTGCTTAGAGCCAGTGATTGGTATTATGTTTACGTTGGCTTTATGTCCAGTTTTCCATATATTTTTCTCCCTCCATTCATCCTTAAAACAATAGATTTGTCGAGTTTGAAAGGTTGTAATAAGATATAATTTCATCAATATAAAATAGGAATAATTAGAATCCACATATGTTCATGAACACATTTTAGAATCTTTTTTTCCAATGAGATTAAGTAGTCTACCACTCTTACTTTTTTCTTGGACTGAAAATTTTGCGATCAATCAATTAGTTGACTATGACTCTGAAAGTAAATCTTAGTCCTACAACTACAAATCATTCAATTATTTAGTTGGCGTAATGCAATTTTTTGGGTATTCTATAGATCTCCTTAAGAACACGCTCTTTGTCACCGTTTGTTGGGGCTATTCATCTCTCTCTCTCTCTCTCTCTCTCTCTCAGACGTAACTTTTAAATTTTCATAGAATTTGGGGGTACACATTTAATCTCTCTCTCTCTCTCTTTCTGAGACGTAACTTATAAATTTTCAATTTTCATAGAATTTGGAGGTACACATTTAATGATTATAAAGGTATAAAGTCAAATACGGAATATTTCAGGAGTATGTATATTTTCTACTTTTCACCGTCCTGGGCATGCTCTCTATTTGCCTTTATAAACTCCACTGCTGTATCTATGATTTGTGTAGTAGATTGTGTTATTTGATCACTTTGGCTGTCTCTAAAGACTTTTGTCTCCGAAGTGACTCTGGTTATGTCAGCATCATGCTAGATACTATGACCTTGGTGTTCAGTTTGTTTGCTAAAGTGAGAGCTGGTCCAGAAAGAGAGGGCTCCAGAGCATGATGGGACATGTGGATGCACACAGCATCAAAGCATCATGTGTTCTCTGAACATCGGCGTGTGAGGTCATAATGTCCATGTTGACCAGCTAAGTAGAATGTTCCAAACAGTCTCTAACAGAAGTCTCATAAAAAAAAAATGCCACCAAAGTTGGCAACCCTGGAGCCTTCTTCAAAAGAGTGTTCTGAGGTCACTAGCACTAGCAATACTGCCGTTCTCCTGTTGTCCATGGTGTTCTACTCACTGTTCAGTCTTTTAAAGGAATCTATCATCTTCCCTGTTACTGAGTAAACCAGTTGTTGAATTGCTTGGATATATA
Organism: Colocasia esculenta; assembly: GCA_014218235.1. NCBI lineage: Eukaryota > Viridiplantae > Streptophyta > Magnoliopsida > Alismatales > Araceae > Colocasia > Colocasia esculenta. The sequence goes on along the minus strand of CM024762.1, from coordinate 2,046,767 downwards.
TCTCACTCAGTCCCACTAAAACGGCCCAATCGGAGGCCCAGGTTCCACAGGGAAAGTGGAAGTTTGCCACGTCTCTGAAGTAGACTGCTTTTGGCACAGTTTCTGATCCCTTCAACCAAAAAAACTCTAAACTGAAATTTCTTTAAAGCTTCAGAGATATTTTAACTTACGTAACTATTTCATACTTCATAGTCATAATAACACTCAATGTTTTTCATATTTAAAGTGGCTTAAGTTATGAATTCTGCCAAGCCTTCATTAGATTATAACGGATCATTCTTGGTGATCCGAGGCTTGAGGTGCAAGAAGCATAAGAACGCACAAAGATTCCATAAGATAATTGGGGAATTCTAAAGGATAGAGTCAGAAAATTATTTATAAGCCCGGAACAACATCTGGGCTTGCACCTTTAGATTCGTATTTAGTCACATTCATAGCATGATTAATCTAAGGCTACAGGATTTCCAATATACTTATCCACCAGCTAGGTCATCAAAATTCCGTACAGGTTATGCTCCGCCAAGAATGTGTAACCCATAGCTGCAAGTGAACTAATGCACAGTTTGGCATGGTTAAAACTTTCTTCATACCTGTGATTTTCAACGGTTATTGAACCCCAAGGAAGGTAAGTCCTAACATTGTAAAAATAAAATGGAGCAATCCTCCAAAAGAAACTAAGCACAGTTTATCAGTTGACAATCCAACCAAGATTGCTGAGTCAAAGCAGGTGAGAACAATTGCATTTGCATACAAAATTTAGAGTTTGATAATCCACCTTTTAAAGAGATACCACAATGAATCCTTGCTGTGGCCATAACTACAAGTTTAAAGGTAGAGTTCAGAAACAGCACAGTGCAATTAGTTAAATTTCATAAACAATGTTGGACCTAACTCAGGGAAAACAATTTCTTGTACATTTTGAAAGGCTTCAATCGTCTGCCTTGTGCACTGCCAGAACATTGAACCTGCACTCTGCATATGAATCTATCGTATCTTTTAGAACTTCACCCCAATTGCTCTTTAAATATATATGGCATGGCCAGAACTTAGGGGCCACCAACCATGTACGTTGACCTTCACCCCAAATTACACGGTGGTGGTAACACAGTTTCCTCCTTATATCTTGCAATTCTATAGCATTATCATGCCACCAGTATCTAATGATGCATTAGAAATTCATTAGGAAACTCCCTTATCAGAAACTTCATCTGTCATTTGCCATGATTGTGCTGCAGCCTCCTTTATCCTATCATTAGTTTGTCATCTAATGAACAAGCTGAAGAATAAAGCATATAAATTTATAAAGTAGCTCTTTATTGGAACTGCAGACTCCTTTACCCAATCATTCACTCCTCCGGAATCTAGGTCGCCAAGCATCAAGCTAACAGTCTAACACGTGTATTTACAACCTAAGCTGCCGAAAGATTCTTGTCGGTAAGACGATCATGCTGGTTATGGATCATACTCACTGTGAAACAAAGCCTTGGAAAGTGAAGCATTTCCAAGCCGTATTTTCCTTTCTTCCCTGTCATCATCCTGTTGCACTGCAGGATCCTTTGGCCGCATCATTGGGGTCTCGCATACCATGTCCTTGCGAGAGAGATGCCGTCTCCTCTTATGTGATGACCTATGAAATGAATCCAGTATTGGTTTGTCTACTTTTGCCTGCTTAGGTGCCCAAACCCTCTGCAGATTCTGTCTCCAGCTTGTAAAGTGTGAGAACCTGCGAGCTTTCTCCCTTCTTTCTTGGGCTGTCATAAGCACATTATTTTCTGCATGTTCCATACTTCTTTGCACTCTATTCTCATTGATTTCCTGAGCATGTGAAGAGTTGCCCACAGCAGTTGTATTTTGACAGAAGGGATTTCCTGAAGTTCCAGCAACATCTTTACAGATGGCATCTTCTTCTTCATCTCTTTGTGGTTCACTGTTGCTGTTAGGCAAAGATGCTGAATCTCCTCCATCAACCCCATCAAATGAGAAGAATTCCATCGCAGTGTAAATCCTGTGAACAATGTCCTCCAAAGAATGTTCATACCTGCAAGAGGCCAGTCAGTTGGTTTTCCCTTCATTACAAGAAATGACATTTTCAGCCATAAATTTTCATTTAACAATGTTTAGGCATTGATACACTTTAGAGACTCAGGCTTCACAATTAATCCATGTTTATCTGTAGTACAATCTCAAAAGATTTTACTAAATTCTGGTGGAGAGAATAGAATAGGCAGTTAAAGTTGAGTCATTACTTTAGACAAGGTTGCAACCCACAGCACTGTTATCCTTGCATGAATTTCACAATCTTCTGTCTCCACAATACATTACTTTATGGAAAAAAGAAAGAGCTATTTATTATCATTTCTAATATAACTGTCAAATCTTCATCCTTTTTCCCTTTTGAATTCCCAACAAACCATACAGTTATGTTATTTTCTTTTGTCTATGTTAAAACTATGGCAACATATGTATCACTTCTAGCTACTGAATATCAGAGGCACAATTTCTGAATTGGAATGTAGCACTAGAAGCTCCAAAATAAGAACATGTTTCCCACCATGGCGGACAAGGGATTGTGCTTTGATTCACTTTCCGCCTATAGCTGTCTTGGAGAAGTTCAGCTATCTTGGCCAAGTTACAACTTTGTCTAGGCTCTTTTTGAAATCATTTGGTATCTTTTAGCAGTGGAGATAACATCTAATGCCAGATGATATAAGATGTACAAATCATGAAACCTGAGGACAACACAATAAAAAATTTTGAACATACAATACCTTAGCCAAACATGAAGTATTACTAGGAACCATGATATTGGTCACATTTAATACAAATCTAGCTCCTCGAATGAGCCCAGATCCAATGCTGATACTAACAGCATGATGGCACTGCCTCTTAATCCATAGTTTCTTAAGAGACATGACTACTTAGGCACCTTGGACAAGTAGGCTGCAGGATGTTTTCACCAATACTTTTTCTTATATAGTTTTCTATGGGATCATTAATTTTATCATTTACTTAACAGGTAATTAGTATTTAAACTACAAAACACAACATGCTATGAATTCAAGATGTTGGTTAGAAACTAGGAGGGAACTAGATAAAAGTACTACTCTTTGTTTCATAAATATTAAAACCTTTCCATTGTTTCATGTCTACTGCTGGTTACGTTTGTGATAAGAACAAAGGCAGTACTAACGTAAGACAATAATAGATAAAAAAATAGAGGAGAAAATCATCAAATTGCATGACACCTTCATCCCGCTATCTAGAATTGTATACTCTGTTCCAATAAATACAATTAGATCAGGTGGCTGAATCGGATGATGCAGACTTTGATCCTGATGCAGATAGGTTTGGAATGAGCCAATTCTAATCTGATCCATTGCTCATTTTTAATGCAGAACGTTTCTTTTGTCTGCCTTTCAATGTTGCTTTTTTAAACCACTCATGATAAAGCATACAATATCATTATCATGCGCACAAAAGGGACAGACAAGGGTAGTCCCTGAAGAGAATTATGAGCATTTTTTTCTAACAAACATGGTACAAATTATCTTTCCCTTGTAAATCATGTCTGCTGCTATCAAACGAGAATGAGTTTACCTGGCTTTTATGGTCCTCCCAGCAAACTCAATAAGACTTTCACCAGCAAACATACCCCCTTGAAGATCGAATTCAATGTTTTCCAAGAGTAAGCAAATATCCTTTACCATCTTCAATCGTAGGTTCTCTTCTATACTTGAGCAAACTTTGGACTGGAGTATCTCCAGTCGAAATAACATTTGCAGTTCGTGTCTAATTCACATTAAGGAATGCAAGGAAACTACAAGATTACAGAGTGAAATAAAGAACACATGAACAAAAAGGACCCTTTATTAATAAGGAACTGTTTAGTAATAAGGATACTCTCGAACTTTATTGACTTCATTGTGGATAGCAGAATTTGATGGTAGAGATGGACCATTGGAACTTTTGTACTTGGCTGCTACGTCTTTAGGCTTCTTCAGGAGCAGTTTTGCTATTTCTGAAGCAACCATCACATCACAACTGGCTCCCTCTTCAGAGACTGTATCCTCTCTTCTGTTGACTCCATACTTAGCAGAGAAGTAGTAGATGGCTAGGTTAACAAGACGTTCTGCAGAAAATCCCAAATCTACTTCTTTAGAATTCAGAACATGGTCAATCTTCTGGAAGACATTTTGAGTAAAGGTTTCTGAATCTTTCAGAAATGCAAGCATTGGAGTTTCCTCATTCACCAGCCCACAGGGGCAAGCCTCTTCAATAGACGGAAGAGAGGTTTCTTGCAGTGAACTCACTGATCTTTCTTCTATCTCTTCTCTGGTATCCAACTGTTGCTCCATGCCATTTACTTTTACAACGGAATAGCTAAATCTCTTTATTTGTCTCATCCAACATTGCAAAAACCGTAGTTTCTTTGATCCATTACATCTATTGGCAAAGTACAACTCTTCTATGTCCACTTCCAAATAAGTATCCTTAGTTTGACTGAATACATATTCATGAAATGAATTGCAAGTGAGGTTGTGCATCATGCTTAGGTGTTTCTTATTTCTCTTTTTGCTGTGACTTATGTCCTTAGAAACAGCAGAAGCACAGGTGTTGGAGCCAGCATCTAGTGTAAGCATCCCACCATCTGTCCAGGAAGAATCCATCAGGTACATGACAGCAGAATGAACCGTGAATGGTCTTAGGATGCTAAGAAGAGAGTTTCCATTGCTTGAAGAAACTGACACAAAGGCACACAAGCTTCTTCTATAGAGGAAAGCCAATAGAAGCTGCCATGCAGGCTTTCCAGCAATAACTTCGCCTTTCTTTCCACTGAACATTTTAAGAACCACATCAGGTAAATGCCCTTCTGTCTTGCCATGGAAAGAACCTCCAGAATCCTCGGTCCTTTGATCTTGTCTGAACTCCCTTGGAAAGCCACGAAGTTGAAGTGAAGCATATACCTTGGATTCAACCTTTGGTTGTTCATTGATATTCCAAACTTTCTTAACCAGAATTTTTGCAATATCGCCGCCAAAATCTTGTGAAAATATCTCACAAATATCCGTATTTTCTCTTTGAAGACTTAGAACGAACATGTCCAGGTCACAAATTTTACATTCTAGGGGCTTCCCACTCACGTCTGAGATCTCCAGACTCAATTCTGCCCGGCCCCTCCCAAACTTATCAATCGAACCAGATGACAACTGACACCCGACATAAGGATATATCAAACCAAAGGGAATGAGAACAGAACCCAGTGCAATGGCATCCGTGGAGCAGAAACCCCAACCCAGACCCTTAATTCCCTTCTCAATAATCCGCGTATTCAGTGCGTCACCAGACAGATGCGAGGACTCAACACTAACATCAAGCCAAGAGAAGTGTACGTCCCTGGCGATAAAGAGAGCACTCACTGAGCTAAAGGTGCGGACGAATTTAGCACAGATCTCGTCGACATTAGACAACAACTCGTCGCCAGCTCCAAGATCTAAGAACTCCGACAAGCATTTCGAGGATTGCGGCACATGCGAGAACATAACCACCAAGTTCGGACGAACAGAGAAGATCCCATCCATACCTGCTGCGACCTCCGCCGAGGGCTCCCACGTGCAATCGTAGGCGAGCTGGAACAGCGACTCGGCCGTGAGCGACGCACGGGACGGGCCGAGTCGTTCGGCAAAGCCATCGCCTGGAGCGGCGGGGGCAAAAGAGAGGGAGGCCAGGGTGCGGGCGAGCGAGTCAAGGGTGCAGGAAGGGCGATCGAAGGAGAGGAAGGCGGCGGACTTGCCGAGGAGGCGGTGGATCGCGGAGGTGGAGAGGAGAGGGGAGAGCGAGGAGAAGAAGGGCTTGCAGGCGAAGAGGGAAGAGGAGAGGGCCGGGAAGGAGAGGAGCCGCCGCGCGGCGGCGAGGACGGAAGCGGAGTAGGCGGCAGGGTCGTGGAGGGCGAGGAGGGGTTGGAGGTCGACCAGAAGGACCACCCGCCGGGTCTGCGACGGCTCCATTCGACGGCGGGGACAGGCGGACCCGGGAGGGCAGAAGAGAGCAGCTTCTTCCAGATGCCGGAGCGGCGCGGGGGAGGCGGAGAAGCTAACGTGCGCCCTCCCCAAAGCGGCAGCGAGAGAAAGAGTTGCGTTTCGAACATTTGATTGGCGCCAAAAACAAGCGGCGGATCCGCAAAACTACTATTGCAAGCTTAAATGGGTCGTAATCCGGCCCATATATCCGGAAGCCCCCTCTGCAAAGCAGTCCGGCCCATTTTTGAGACCCACCTAATCTGGACGGGGATCCCGAGACGATCCCAACTCATTTCCAACCTGCTCCGCGTGCGTGGGTTGGAACCGATGGGGCCCATGGGGGAATAGACAAATAACCCCCAGACTTTCTGATCGATGGAAGACACGGGGGTTGTGGTAAAACCCTCCAATAGGGAAAAATGTGTATATATACCTTTATAATATATCATATTTATATGTATACCTCTAAATTCGTAATATTTTATCATCTATATCTCCGAAAATCTAAAAAAGTTATCAATTATATTCTCTATGATTAATTGACCATCACAATCTAAGAAATATTTTATTAACTAACAGAACAGTTAAAAATAGATAATATTACTAAAATATTCTTGTTAAACAAATCCCCTCTCTCTTGTTGTAGTTAGGCCTTGATGCCCACTATCTCTATCATTGCCTACTAATTCATTGTGCTAGATGGTGGAGTCGCCACTGGACCTCTGAACTAATCACTGTTCCCCCCTTCGATTGGAGAGAGAAGGGTGGGAAGGGGTTGGCGAGGGATGTGGGGGGTGTCAGAGGGGAGTTTCCAAAAAGAGAGAGGGTGCATAGAGAGAGAGAGAGAGAGAGAGAGAGAGAGAGAGAGAACACCACAAGTTAGGCTTCTTCACCCCTGATAACTCAAGGTTCTAATACCTTAGCATCTGTACAACACCATCTCCCAACAAACTATCATTTGGGTGGCCAACTGCTAGTGTCCTCTTGTAACGTCTAGGCACTTATTGGACCCTTATTGGGCCCATTTTTTGTTTTGTTTCAGGCCTAGAGTGTTTGAGGGTTAACGGGAAATTTGAGTGTTGTTAACCACTAGTAGACGGCAGGAGAGTGTGCTATTAAACTTGGTGTTGATGGCAACAAAAGTTGCCATCTACTTCGTCTTTTGTAGATTTTTTAGGTTTTTCTCTAGGTTGACGACAGCGTATGATGTCGTCAAGGTTGAACTTGACGGTGGTAAACCTTGACGTCAAGATTAATATAGTGTTGTTGACGTCAACCAATGTTGACATCAACCTAGGCAGACATGTTTTTAACAGGCCACCTGAGGCTCATGTCATCCACCCTTTCTCCCTTTCCACACCCCCACCTTCACCACTCTCCTTCCCTACTACTTCCAACGGCCGACGGGAGCTTGTAGGCGAGGTCGTGGTGCTTGTGGCGGCACTGGATCATGCAGAAAAGAGGCGGATCGGGAGTTTGACCTTGTGGGGTGTGCGTGGTGAACCGGCGATATTTGAAGGTTTTCTTTAGTGTTTTGTGGCTTTTAAGGTAGGGAAACTACCCATTGCGTCCCTCCTTGCATTTCTAAGCTGATGAATGCATGTATTGTGTGATTGGATCGCCATTTTAGGGAGGGAATATGGAATGTTCATGTTTGGGGTATGTGTTTGAACCGACCAATCCAAGCATCGGTGCTTTCCAGATGTTTTTCGATAATTCCATATGCAAGGAAGAGTTCCCTGTAAATGGATCTTGATTTGGGGACTTGGGATAGCCCATGGAAGCGTCCTAGGGCCGACTGCACCATTGGGAAGGGAAGAACTTGACTGCAAGGGTTGTAGCTGTCTAGTTCTTCTGGAGGAACTTGACAATAGGCCCGTTTTCCATCAAGATGCGGTCGACGGCATTTGATGTTGCTGTCAACCCTTTATGACGGCAACAGATGTTGTTGCCTACCCTGGTTGGCAGCAATCGATGTTGCCGTCAACACTACAGGTAAGTTCCAGTGGTGTGTGAGCTTGCTACTTACGTAAGGCTCGGGCACGTGGTGTCTGCCTCCAGGCACATTGTTCCAGACATCGAGAGCGTCTCTGTATGCATGTGTCGTGTGTGTTTGTCATGCCTTCTCTCTGCGTGCAGCTGTAATTGTTGGTCGCCCGGGCGACTGGCAGTTCTCCTGTTGAATATAAGATATATATTTTAAAAGTATAATTTCGAATAAGATGTATTCTAGAGGTATATTTATATAATTTTTCCTATAAAAAAAGGGCCAAAACGGGCCACAGGATCTCTCGGCCTACTTCCTGTGGGATGTCCCCCACGAAGAAGGGCAGGTCCACCTCTCCCCTCTTCCTTCCGCACAGCTTCGTCAGAGGAGCAGAAATCCCGAAGAATTGTTACTTGTTAGCTTCCATGGCGATGCTCTATGAGAGAGATTTGGTGTGTGCTTCTGGGGTGAGATCGAGCAATCCCGAGTGGGCTTCGCAGATATACGGTGCCCCGTGACACAGCCGACGGTGTCCCGATGCTAGAGATCCTGGTCTGTGTTTCCCGTCGGGAGAGCAATTCTGTTTGCAGGTTTCCTCCACTGGATTTAATGGCGTCGACCAAAGCATGGTGCTTCGTCCTGCTGGTCTTGTCGACATTTCTTTGTTGCAGCGGGCAGAGCCCAGGAAACGCCTCCGTCGACGCCAACTCCCTGAATGCCGTCATCCGAAACTACGCCCTCAGAGGGTCCATCCAGCTGCGCACGGGTTTGGCTTACCAGGTGCCTCTGCCTGCCAACTTCTCCGGCATGGAGGCCTCCGCGATGAGGCTGCGGATCGGGAGCCTCTGGACGAGAGGGGCAAATATCAGCGGGTTCCGCATCCCTCCGAGAACGCTGGCGGTGCCCTTCCAGAGGAGACTGGTCCTCGTGTACCAGAACCTGGGCAACTGGTCCGATTCCTACTACAGGGTCTCCGGTTACTCGGCGGTCACCCCCGTCGTCGGCTTGTTGGCCTACAGCGCGCCCAACAATTCCAGCTCCGCATTCGGTGGCGTCGTGCAGCTCGACCTCAGCGTAACAGGATATCCAATCTCCGTGAGGTTTGCCCGGGCTTCCTTGCCGCAGGGAACGGCGTCGGCGGCCAGGTGCGCCAAGTTCGAACCGAACGGGACGGTGCACCTCGGCGAGGTGGCGACGTCGAACGTTTGCACGACGAGGAGTCTCGGCCACTTGGCCATCGTGGTTCCCTCTCCGGCCCCGCCACCGGCGCCTTCGCCGGGCATCCCGGCGGAGGCGACGGGGAGGAACGGAGCATCATGGAGGGTGTGGCTGGTGGCATGTGGGGCTGTGGCTGTTGGCCTGGTCCTGGTGGGTTTGGCTGGCGGGGGAATCTTCCTGCTGGTCAAGAATAAAAGAATGAAAGAAATGGAAGAGCAGGCGGAGGCGGGCGAGGTTTTAAAGACGGTGTGGGTGGGGAGCAGCAGGATGCCCTTGGCGACGATGGTGCGAACAAGACCGATGCTTGAGAACATGAGCGCGCCATGATTGGGCCGGCAACCCGCTTCCTGGTCGGAACCTGAGAACGCCGGCGGGGGGCAAGACATATCATTGCAGAATGGAACGCAGTGGAGTGCCTGATTTTTGGGGTGGGTGGTGTCAGCCCCCATGTCTACAGGGTTTTGGAGATTGTTTCCGCCATGGCCATGCTGGTCGTTGGATCAGTGCAATATTAAGGTAGGAGGAGCGTCGCATCCGGGGCCGTAATGTCGTCGTTGCTGCCTCTGCTGCTGTGCAGAACAAGTAGCTCCGCAGCCGCAGGGACGTCTCCTCTGGTCGTCTGTTGTTACTCGGAAGTTGGAATCTGCTCATCTCACCACGCCTCGTGGAGGGGCCCCGTCAGCCTTGCACGTGAATCATGAGAACTGCTGTGGGTAGTTCCTTTTGTTTTGAAGTGTTTCTCTTCTTTCTAACTTCGGTGATAATCTAATTTTGGCGAAGATAGTGTTCGGTGAATAACTACTTTTTGAAGTTACAGGGAAATAATTGCGAAACATGTTCAAGTAGCACTTTAAACAATGTAGACTCGGTTCTTCGGGTTGAACCTCTAGAATAATTTCACAACAAATAATTGAATTGAATTGTGAAATCCTTCGACTCGAATTGAACCGACTCATGTTGGTCAGTTTAGTTCGATTTTTCGGGTTGAACCATTTAATGAACACTTGTTTTCAATATTTAACATAAAAAAAAGATATACTAATTATAGAAGGACGAGAACCCTCCTGCTCTCTTTCACTTGAAAGGAGTAGGGGTGAGCCTCATAAATCACTGGCTCAGTAGGAAACTCCCTCAAAAATCGAAACAACACTAACACACGAGGAGCAGGAGTAAAGCATCTAATTAAACAATTAGTGGAACTATCTAAGCATAGAGCTACAATTGCAATTAAATAAACAATTCTATGCTAATAACATGGGTTACACTTTCATAAATAAACGACAAACCACGCATAGGAGTATGAGCTAGAGAAAGGTAACGCCAAACATGAGTCACGAAGACTGGTTCGCGACACCAGCTATTGACCCAGACAAACAACACAGAACTACCACTCAGTCTCACAACCAAGAACAAAAGGTCCAGCTGCCGCTCCACCTCAACAAAGTCAACAAACTGTGGAGACCAACTAACACCACACCTGCAGACCACACAGCTGTAGGCCCATGCCTGGCACCTTTAGGAACTCTGGCCCGAGCTCTCTAAAGTGAGGCACTGGAAAACAAGACTAGCTGGGGACCAATACGTCTACTGGTGTTTGTCCCAAACCAAGAGCGCGCTACAAGCAACCGAACACAACCACAACATACGAGTCGATGTCTCACTATCGTCTTTCCCTCAGTCAGACATATGACTCAAACAAAAGAGTAAGGGTGTCCAGAAAGATGACATAGACCTCGATGGTACACACACTGTACCAAGACAAACCCCGAGCACAACATTACTGGCTCGTAGAGAACATGGGGTACCCGACTCGAGAGGTAACCACGGAAGGCGTCGTACTACCGAACTTGCCACGTATACACAAACCATGCAAACCCGACATTCTTAATCACGACGCGTGCCAATGCACCACTTACATGCTTAAAATATAATAAACAATAATACATAACCACCACACAACATGAAACATGCTTACAACCCTCGGGAGAAAGAATGTGATGGGTCGGATGGTCGCCTTTCAAATCGTGACGTACACAGACGATGTATTTAAAAGAGTGAATCACGACGGTGCATGTTGTCGCGTTCAAAACGCGACGACTGGGTCCGTCACCTTTCATGCCGAAGCTCCCAACCCGAGCTTCTCCTCCAGAAACCTCACAAACCATCTTGTACAGTTATAAAACCTGAATCCAAGCATTCTCCTCATTACCTAAACATGCTTGCTACTGACTATAAGCAATTCCATGCATTAAAAACCTCAAACTTGATCCATGCAATACAAAAGGAGCTATTAACACGAAGAACACGAAGAATAGCATTGTCTTGGCGTTACTCGTGCTCCAAATAACCTCCTCGTGACGGTATCACGCCAAACTGCACGCCACAGACTCTGAACTGCTCGAAAACACCCCGCACAACCTCCCCCTTTGCCGAATAGTGTTTCATGCACTGTTTGGCCAAGGTTTGGCCGAAAGAGAATAACACTCAAAATCGCAACGTAGCATGCCGTCGCGTTTAAATCGCGACGTACCTTGCCGTCGCGTTTAAACCACAACATCCCTGCATGTTCCACGCAGCGCGCATGTAGCAGTGCCCTCAGAAAAGCAGCGTTGAAAACGCGACGCATGTGTTGGTTGCGTTCTCAAAAAGAGAACCATATGTGTATTGGGCTCGAATTTCCGACCCTCAACCTCTCACAACTTGCTAAAACAACACAAACACTATAAATAGGCCACACATTGGCCACCAAACCCATTAAACTATGATCCGAACAGTCACGATGTTACATTACTATCACCTAAAAAGAAAATTTATCCTCGAAATCTAGAAAGAAATCTTAATATAAAATCCACAACTAAACATGCATGGAACTATCACCTAAAAAGAATTAAAAGCTTACTCAAACAAGTATGGATACGCTTTTTGCATCTTCTCTGCCAACTCCCATGTGTCTTCTCCTCCCTGCCTATTCTCCCATCTAATCTTTACCAATTCTATTTATTTGTTTCTCAGTTTATGTGTTCTCTGCCCTATGATCTGCATTGGATACTCCAGCATAGACATGTCTGGTTTTAAGTCATCTCTAGTGTAACTGACTATCTGTGATGGATCTCGGATGTATCTTTTCAACATGGATACATGAAATACATCGTGTGCATCTGTAAAATCTACTGGGAGCTCTATCATGTACGATCTTTCTCCAATTCTTTCATAAATTCGGAATGGACCCACATACCTCGGACTCAACTTGCCTTTCTTGCTAAACCTTAGAACACCTTAGTGGGGGAAACTTTCAAAAACACATAGTCACCAACCTCAAACTACAACGGCCTACGTCTTGTATCTGCGTAACTCTTCTGCCGACTCTAAGCTGTCTGAAGCTTTTCCTTGATAAACTAAACCATTTCTGAACATTGTTGGATCAATTATGGTCCCATAACCTGTCTTTCTCCTACTTCATGCCAATTTAACGATATTCTACATAGTCTCTTATACAAGGCTTCATACGGTGCCATTCCAATACTTGCATGATAACTGTTATTGTAGGCGAACTCCACTATTCGTAAATAATGCTCCCAACTGTCTCCCCATGCCAAGAAACAAGCTCGTAACATGTCTTCAATCGTCTGGATTGTTCTTTCTGTCTGTCCATCTGTCTGTGGGTGGTATCCTGAACTGTATCTTAACTCTGTGCCAACCACTCGCTGAAGACTCCTCCAAAAACCAGATGTGAACCTTGGATCTCTGTCTGGAACAATAGTCACTGGGATGCCATATAATGGTACTATCCACACACGCTCTGCGGCGGAATTTCGACCCCAGAACGGAATTCCACAAAATCAGCGCCCTGCAGATCGTCTCGGAGTGTCGATTCCGAATTGTGGTCACTTAAGCGATTCTGATGCCCGGGCGGAAAGTTATGCACAGTTCTTTCGCAGAAGGGGTGGGAATAACCGAAGGGGTGACTACACAGGCGATATTCGTGCACCCATATCTACTACATGGGGTAGGGAGATCTCGAGCCGAGTTGAACACGACATCCGATCGTGGTGATAAGCCCACTCCGTGTGTTGGCCCCGCCAGCCATTCGCGCAATCGAGGGAGGCACTACTGCCAGAAACCTTGGAATCGAGAAGATCGTCGGCTGGAATTGCAATTTCAGAGTGAGAAACGAAGGGTTTTCGACCCCGAAACGACATCTTATCACCTAAGGCAGTAATGGGGCAACGGGCGCCTCTAAGTGCCGATTCCGAATTGGGGTCTTATAAGAGATTCTAATAACCGAGCGGAAAGTTATGCCCATTTGAGAGAAGGGGTGTCCGTATGCGATCGCATCGGCAGCCCGCGACCACGCTCCCAGAGAGGAATTTGGGCACCGGACCGGAAGTCTCCGAATGCGACCTTGTGCCGACTGGGTCGAAGTGCCGATTCCGAATTGGGGCCTCGCGGGCCGTTCCGATCGTAGGGCGAACAAATATCCGCGTCCAACCCAAGGGGTACGACAATCGGTGTACTAGTACACACTCTCCGCGGCGGAATTTCGGCCCCGGAATGGAATTCCGCGAAATCAGCGCCCTGTCGACCGTCTCGAAGTGCCGATTCCGAATTGTGGTCACATAAGCGATTCCGATGCCCGGACGGAAAGTTATGCCCAGTTCTTTCGCTGAAGGGGTGGAAATAAACCGGAGGGGGTGACTATATCGGCGATGTTCGTGCACCCATATCTACAACATGGGGTGGAGATCTCGAGCCGAGTTGAACACGACTTCCGATCGCCGTGATAGGCCAACTCCATGTATTGGCCCCTCCAGCAATTCGCGTAATCGAGGGAGGCGCTACTGCCAGAAAACCATGGAATTGATTAGATCGTCAGCTGGAATCGCAATTTTAGAGTGCGAAACGAAGGTTTTCGACCCCGAAATGACTTCTTATCGCTTGAGGTAATAAGGGGACGATGGGCACCTCTGAGTGCGAATTCCGAATTGGGTGGTCTTATAAGCGATTCTGATAACCGAGCAGAAAGTTATGCCCATTTGAGCGAAGGGGTGTTCGTATGCGATCGCATCGGCAGCTCGCGATGACGCTCACAGAGAGGAATTTGGGCGTCGGATTGGAAATCTCTGAATGCAACCTTGTGCCGACCAGGTCGAAGTGCCGATTCTGAATTGGGGCCTCACGGGCCGTTCCGATCGCCGGGCAAACAAATATCTGCGTCCTACCTAAGAGGTACGACAATCAGTTTACTAGTACACACGCTCCGCGTCGAAATTTTGGCCCCGAAACAGAATTCCGGGAAATCAGCACCCTGTCGACCGTCTCAGAGTGCCGACTCCGAATTGTGGTCACATAAGTGATTCCGATGCCTGGGCGGAATGTTATGCCCAATTCTTTCGTTGAAGTGGTGGGAATAAACCGGAGGGGGTGACTATATCGGCGATGTTCGTGCACCCATATCTACGACCTGGGGTGGAGATCTCGAGCCGAGTTGAACATGACTTCTGATCGCCGTGATAGGCCGACTCCGTGTGTTGGCCCCGCCAGCAATTCGCGTAATCGAGTGAGGCGCGATTGCCAGAAAACCATGGAATCGGAGAGATCATTGGCTGGAATCGCAATTTCGGAGTGCGAAACGAAGGTATTTTGACCCCGAAACGACATTTTATTGCCTAAGGCACTAAAAGGGCGATGGGTGCCTCTGAGTGCCGATTCTGAATTGGGGTCTTATAAGCTATTCTGATAACCGAGCGAAACGTTATGCCTATTTGAGGGAAGGGGTGTCCGTCTTCGATCGCATCGGCAGCCTGCGACTATGCTCCCGGAGAGGAATTTGGGCGCCAGAGCAGAAACCTCCGAATGCGACCTTGTGTTGACTGGGTCGAAGTGCCGATTCTGAATTGGGGCCTCGTGGGCCGTTCCGATCATCGGGTGAACAATTATCTGCGTCCTACCCAAAGGGTACGACAATTGGTGTACTAGTACACACGCTCCGTGGCAGAGGAACGGAATTCCGCTAAATCAGCACCATGTTGACTGTCTTGGAGTTCCGATTCCAAATTGTGGCCACATAAGCGATTCCGATGCCCGGGCGGGAAGTTATGCCCAGTTTTTTTGCTGAAAGGGTAGGAATAAACTGGAGGGGGTGACTATATTGACAATGTTCGTGCACCCATATCTACGAACTGGGGTGGAGATCTCGAGCCGAGTTGAACACGACTTCCGATCGCGTGATAGGCCGACTCCACGTGTTGGCCCCGCCAGTGATTCACGTAATCGAGGGAGGCGCTACTGCTAGAAAACCTTGGAATCGGAGAGATCGTCGGCTGGAATCTCAATTTCGAAGTTCGAAAGGAATGTTTTTTGACACGGAAACGACATCTTATCGCCTGAGGCAATAAGGGGGCGATGGGCGACTCTGAGTGCCGATTCCGAATTGGGGTCTTATAAGTGATTCTAATAACCAAGCGGAAAGTTATTCCTGTTTGAGAAAAGGGGTGCCCGTATGTGATCACATCGGTAGCCCGCGACCATGCTCCCGGAGAGGAATTTAGGCGCCGGACAGGAAATCTTCGAATGCGACCTTGTGCCGACCAGGTCGAAGTGCTGATTCCAAATTGGGTCCTAGCGGGCCGTTCTGATCGCCTGGCGAACAAATATCCATGTCCTACCCAAGCGGTACGACAATCGGTGTACTAGTACACACGCTCCGCGGTGGAATTTTGGCCCCAGACGGAATTCCGCAATATTAGCGCCCTGTCGACCGTCTCGGAGTGCCGATTTCGAATTGTGATCACATAAGCGATTCCGATGCCCGGGCGGAAAGTTATGTCCAGTTCTTTCGTTGAAGGGGTGTGAATAAACTGGAGGGGGTGACAATATCTGCGAAGTTCGTGCACCCATATCTACGACCTGGGGTGGAGATCTCAAGCCGAGTTAAACACGACTTCCGATCGTCGTGATAGGCCGACTCCGTGTGTTGGCCCCGCCAGCGATTTGCGTAATCGAGGGAGGCGCGACTGCCAGAAAACCATGGAATCGGGGAGATCGTCGGCTGGAATCGAAATTTCAGAGTGCAAAACGAAGGTTTTTCGACCCCGAAATGTCATCTTATCGCCTAAGCAATAAGTGGGTGACAGGCTTCTCTGAGTGCCAATTTCGAATTGGGGTCTTATAAGCGATTCTGATAACCGAGCGGAAAGTTATGCTCATTTGAGCGAAGGGGTGTTCGTATGCGATCACATCGGCAGCCCGCGACCATGCTCCCAGAGAGGAATTTGGGTGCCGGACCGGAAATCTCCGAATGCGACCTTGTGCCGACCGGGTCGAAGTGCCGATTCTGAATTTGGGCCTCGCGGGACGTTCCGATCGCCGGGCGAACAAATATCTGCATCCTACCCAAGGGGTACGACAATCGGTGTACTAGTACATACGCTCCACGGTGGAATTTCGGACCCAAAACGGTATTTCGAGAAATCAGCGCCCTGTCGACCATCTTGGAGTGTCGATTTCAAATTGTGGTCACATAAGCGATTCCGATGCCCGGGCGGAAAGTTATGTCCAGTTCTTTCGCTGAAGGGGTGGGAATAAACCGGAGGGGGGTGACTATATCGGCGATGTTTGTGCACCCATATCTAAGACCTGGGGTGGAGATCTTTTGCCGAGTTAAACACGAGTTCCGATCGCCGTGATAGGCCAACTCCGTGTGTTGGCCCCGCCAGTGATTCGCGTAATCGTGCTAGGCGCTACTGCCATAAAACCATGGAATCGGGAAGATCGTTAGCTGGAATTACAATTTCGGAGTGTAGAAGGAAGGTTTTTCGACCCCGAAATGACATCTTATCGCCTGAGGCAATAAGGGGACAACAGGCGCCTCTGAGTGTCGATTCCGAATTGGGGTCTTATAAGTGATTCTGATAACCGAGCGGAAAGTTATGCCCGTTTGAGCGAAGGGGTGTCCGTATGCGATCGCATCGGCAGCCCGCGGCAACGCTCCAAGAGAGGAATTTAGGCGCCGGACCAGAAATCTCTGAATACAACCTTGTGCCTACCAGGTCGAAGTGCCGATTCCGAATTAGGGCCTCGCGGGCTGTTCCGATCGTAGGGCGAACAAATATCCGCGTCCAACCCAAGGGGTACGACAATCGGTGTACTAGTACACACTCTCCGCGGCAGAATTTCGGCCCCGAAATGGAATTCTGTGAAATCAGCGCCCTATCGACCGTCTCGAAGTGCCGATTCCGAATTGTGGTCACATAAGCGATTCCGATGCCCGGGCGGAAAGTTATGCCCAGTTCTTTCACTGAAGGGGTGGAAATAAACCGGATGGGGGTGACTATATCGGCGATGTTCGTGCACCCATATCTACAACATGGGGTGGAGATCTCGAGCCGAGTTGAACACGACTTCCGATCACCGTGATAGGCCGACTCTAAGTGTTGGCCCCGCCAGCGATTTACGTAATCGAGGGAGGCGCTACTGCCAAAAAACCATGGAATCGGGGAGATCGTCGGCTGGAATCACAATTTCAGAGTGCGAAATGAAGGTTTTTCGACCATGAAACGACATCTTATCGCCTGAGGCTATAAGGGGCCGACAAGCGCCTCTGAGTGCCAATTCCGAATTGGGGTCTTATAAGCAATTCTGATAACCGAGCAGAAAGTTATGCCCATTTGAGCGAAGGGGTGTCTGTATGCGATCGCATCGGCAGCTCGCGACCACACTCCCGGAGAGGAATTTGGGCCTTGTGCCCACTGGGTCAAAGTGCCGATTCCGAATTGGGGCCTCGCGGGCCATTCCGATCGCCGAGCGAACAAATATCCGCGTCTTACCCAAGGGGTACGACAATCGGTGTACTAGTACACGCGCTCCGCGGCGGAATTTTGGCCCCGGAACGGAATTCCGCAAAATGAGTGCCCTGTCGAACGTCTTGGAGTGCCGATTCCGAATTGTGGTCACATAAGCGATTCCGATGCTCGGGCGGAAAGTTATGTTCAGTTCTTTCGCTGAAGGGGTGGGAATAAACCGGAGGGGGTGACTTTATAGGCGATGTTCGTGCACCCATATCTACGACCTGGGGTGGAGATCTCGTGCCGAGTTGAACACAACTTCCGATCACCGTGATAGGCCGACTCTGTGTGTTTGCCCCGCCAGCAATTCGCGTAATTGAGGGAGACGCTACTGCCAGAAAACCATGGAATCGATTAGATCGTCAGCTGGAATCGCAATTTTAGAGTGCGAAACGAAGGTTTTAGACCCCGAGTGACGACAGGCGGTCTTATAAGCGATTTTGATAACCGAGTGAAAAGTTATGCCCGTTTGAGCGAAGGGGTGTCCGTATGCGATCGCATCGGCAGCCCGCGGCCACGCTCCCGGAGAGGAATTTCGGCACCGGATCGGAAATCTCCGATTATGACCTTGTGCCGACTGGGTCGAAGTGCCGATTCTGAATTAGGGCCTCGCGGGTCGTTCCGATCGCCAGGCTAACAAATATCTGCGTCCTACCCAAGGGGTACGATAATCGGTGTACTAGTACACATGCTCCGCGGTGGAATTTTAGCCCCGAAACGGAATTATGCGAAATCAGCGCCCTGTCGACCGTCTCGAAGTGCCGATTCCGAATTGTGGTCACATTTGCGATTCCGATGCCCGGGCGAAACGTTATGCCCAAATCTTTCGATGAAGGGGTGGGAATAAACCGGAGGGGGTGACTATATCGGCGATGTTCGTGCACCCATATCTACAACATGTGGTGGAGATCTCGAGCCGAGTTGAACACGACTTCCGATCGCCGTGATAGGCCGACTCTGTGTGTTGGCCCCGCCAGCGATTTGCGTAATCGAGGGAGGAGCTACTACCAGAAAACCATGGAATTGATTAGATCGTCAGCTGGAATCATAATTTCGACCGAAGGTTTTTCGACCCCGAAACAACATCTTATCCACTGAGGCAATAAGGGGACGACAGGCGCCTCTGAGTGCCGATTCCGAATTGGGGTCTTATGAGCGATTCTGATAACCGAGCGAAAAGTTATGCCCGTTTGAGCGAAGGGGTGTCCGTATGCGATCGCATCGGCAGCCCGCGACCACACTCCCGGAGAGGAATTTGGGCGCCGGATCGGAAATCTCCGAATGCGACCTTGTTCCGACTGGGTCGAAGTGCCGATTCCGAATTAGGGCCTCGTGGCCATTTCGATCGCCAGGTGAACAAATATCTGCGTCCTACCCAAGTGGTATGACAATCGGTGTAATAGTACACGCTCTGCGGCGGAATTTCACCCCCGGAACGGAATTCTACGAAATCAGTGCCCTGTCGACCGTCTTGAAGTGCCGATTCCGAATTGTGGTCACATATGCGATTCCGATGCCAGGGAGGAAAGTTATGCCCAGTTCTTTCGCTGAAGGGGTGGGAATAAACCGGAGGGGGTGACTATATCTGCGATGTTCGTGCACCCATATCTACGACATGAGGTGGAGATCTCGAGCCGAGTTGAACACGACTTCCGATCGCTGTGATAGGCCAACTCCGTGTGTTGGCCCCGCCAGCGATTCGCGTAATCGAGGGAGGAGCTACTGCCAGAAATCCATGGAATCGAGGGAGGAGCTACTGCCAGAAATCCATGGAATCGACTGGAATCGTAATTTCGGAGTGCGAAACGAAGGTTTTTCGACCCCGAAACAACATCTTATCCACTGAGGCAATAAGGGGACGACAGGCGCCACTGAGTGTCGATTACGAATTAGGGTCTTATAAGCGATTCTGATAACCGAGCGGAAAGTTATACCCATTTGAGCGAAGGGGTGTCCGTATACGATCGCATCGGCTGCCCGCGACCACGCTCCTGGAGAGGAATTTAGGCGCCGGACCGGAAATCTATGAATGCGACCTTGTGCCGACATGGTCGCATTCGGAGATTTCTGGTCCGGCGCCCAAATTCCTCTCCGGGAGGGCGGTCGCAGGCTGCCGATGCGATCGCATACGGACACCGCTTCGCTCAAACGGGCATAACTTTTCGCTCGGTTATCGGAATCGCTTATGAGACCCCAATTCAGAATCGGCACTCAGAGGCACTCGATGCTCCTTTATTGCCTCAGACGATAAGACGTCGTTTCGGGGTCGAAAAACCTTCATTTCGCACTCCAAAATTGCGATTCTAATCGACGATCTCCCCTATTCCAAGGTTTTTTGGCAATAGCGACTCCCTCGATTAGGCGAATCACTGGCAGAGCCCACACGCGGAGCCACCCAGTCACAGTGATCGGAAGTCGTGTTCAACTCAACACGAGATCTCCTGCCCAGGTCGTGGATATGGATGCCTGAACATCGCCGATATAGTCACCCCCTCCTTTTTATTCCCACCCCTTCAGCGAAAGAATTGGGCATAACTTTCTGCACAGGCATCAGAATCGCTTATGTTACCACAATTCAGAATCGGCACTCCGAGATGGTCAACAGCGCGCTGGTTTCACAGAATTCCGTTCCCGGGCCAAAATCCCCCCCCCCCCGGAGCGTGTGTACTAGTACATCGACTCCCGTACCCTCCGGTCAGACGCGGATATTTATTCGTCAAGGGGTCGGAACCGCCTGCGAGGCCCCAATTCAGAATCGGCACTTCGACCCGGTCGGTAAATGGTCACATTCGGAGATTTCCGGTCCGGCGCCCAAATTCCTCTCCGGGAGCGCGGTCGCAGGCTGCCGATGCGATCGCATAAGGACACCGCTTCACTCAAACGGGCATAACTTTTCGCTCGGTTATCAGAATCGCTTATAAGACCCCAATTCGGAATCGGCACTCAGAGGAGCTCAATGCTACATTATTGCCTCAGGCGATAAGACGTCATTTTGGGGTTGAAAAACCTCTGTTTTGCACTCTGAAATTGCGATTCTAGCCGACGATCTCCCCTATTCCAAGGTTTTTTGGCAGTAGCGACTCCCTCGATTACGTGAATCACTGGCGGAGCCCACACGCGAAGCCGCCCAATCAAAACGATCAGAAGCTGTGTTCAACTAGACGTGAGATCTTCTGCCCAGGTCATGGATATGGATGCCCGAACATCGCCGATATAGTCATCCCCTCCGGTTTATTGCCACCCCTTTAGCGAAAGAATTGGGCATAACTTTCCGCACGGGCATCGGAATCGCTTATGTTACCACAATTCGGAATCGGCACTCCGAGATGGTCGATAGCACGTTGGTATTGCGGAATTCTGTTCTGATGCCAAACTTTCCCCCCAGAGCGTGTGTACTAGTACACCGACTACCGTACCCTCTGGTCGGACGTGGATATTTATTCGCCCGGGGGTCGGAACCGCCTGCGAGGCCCAAATTCAGAATCGGCACTTCGACCCGGTCGGTAAATGGTCGCATTCGGAGATTTCCGGTCCGGCGCCCAAATTCCTCTCCGGGAGCGCGGTCGCAGGCTACCGATGCGATCACATACGGACACCGCTTCGCTCAAATGGGCATAACTTTTCGCTCGGTTATCGGAATCGCTTATAAGACCCCAATTCGGAATCGGCACTCAGAGGCGCTTGATGCGTCGTTATTGCCTCAAGCGATAAGACGTCATTTCGGGGTTGAAAAACCTTCATTTTACACTCTGAAATTGCGATTTTAGCCGACGATCTCCCCTAGTTCAAGGTTTTTTGGCAGTAGCGACTCCCTCGATTAGGCGAATCGCTGGAGGAGCCCACACGGGGAGCCGCCCAGTCACAGCGATCGGAAGTTGTGTTCAACTCGATGCGAGATCTCCTGCCCAGGCCGTGGATATGGATGCCCGAACATCGCCGATATAGTCACCCCCTACGGTTTATTCCCACCCTTCAGCGAAAGAATTGGTCATAACTTTCCGCACGGGCATCAGAATCGCTTATGTTGCCACAATTCGGAATCGACACTCCAAGACGGTCCACAGCGTGCTTGTTTTGCAGAATTCCGTTCTGGGGCCAAAATTCCCCCCCCCCCCCCCCCCCCGGAGCGTGTGTACTAGTACACCGACTGCCGTACCCTCCGGTCGGACGTGGATATTTATTCGCCCAGGGGTCGGAACCGCGCGCGATGCCCCAATTCAGAATCGAAAGTTCGACCCGGTCGGTAAATGGTCGCATTCGGAGATTTTCGGTCCGACGCCCAAATTCCTCTCCGGGAGCACGGTCGCAGGCTGCCGATGCAATCGCATACGGACACTGCTTCGCTCAAACGGGCATAACGTTTCGCTCGGTTATCGGAATCACTTATAAGACCTCAATTCGGAATCGGCACTCAGAGCCGCTCGACGCCCTCTTATTGCCTCATGCGATAGGACGTTGTTTTGGGGTCGAAAAACCTTTATTTCGCACTCTGAAATTGCGATTCTAGCCGACGATCCTCCCTATTCCTAGGTTTTTTGGCAGTAGCGACTCCCTCGATTACGCGAATCACTGGCGGAGCCCACATGCAGAGCCGCCCAGTCACAGCGATCAGAAGTCGTGTTCAACTCAACGTGAGATCTCCTGCCCAAGTCGTGGATATGGATGCTCGAACATCGCCGATATAGTCACCCCCTACGGTTTATTCCCACTCCTTCAGCGAAAGAATTGGGCATAACTTTCCGCACGGGCATCGGAATCGCTTATGTTACCACAATTCGGAATCGACACTCCAAGACGGTCGACAGCGTGCTGGTTTCGCGGAATTCCGTTCTGGGGCCAAAATTCCCCCCCCCCCCCCTGGAGCGTGTGTACTAGTACACCGACTGTCGTACCCTCCGGTCGGACGCAGATATTTATTCGACCGGGGGTCGGAACCGCCCACGATGCCCCAATTCAGAATCGGCACTTCGACCCGGTCGGTAAATGGTCACCTTCAGAGATTTCTGGTCCGGCGCCCAAATTCCTCTCCGGGAGCGCGGTCGCAGGCTGCCGATGCAATCGCATACGTACACCACTTCGCTCAAACGGGCATAACGTTTTGCTCGGTTATCGGAATCGCTTATAAGACCCCAATTCGGAATCGGCACTCAGAGCCGCTCGACGCCCCCCTATTGCCTCACGCGATAAGACGTCGTTTCGGGGTAGAAAAACCTTCATTTCGCACTCCAAAATTGTGATTCTAGCCGACGATCTCCCCTATTCCAAGGTTTTTTGGCAGTAGCGACTCCCTCGATTACGCGAATCGCTGGCGGAGCCCACACGTGGAGCCGCCCAGTCACAGCGATAGGAAGTCGTGTTCAACTCGATGCGAGATCTCCTACCCAGGTCGTTGATATGGATGCCAGAACATCGCCGATATAGTCACCCCCTCCGGTTTATTCCCACCCCTTCAGCGAAAGAATTGGACATAACTTTCCGCACGGGCATTGGAATCGCTTATGTTACCACAATTCGGAATCGGCACTCCGAGACGGTCGACAGCGCGCTGGTTTTGCGAAATTCTGTTATGGGGCCAAAATTCCCCCTGGAGCGTGTGTACTAGTACACCGACTGCCGTACCCTCCGGTCGGACACAGATCTTTATTCGCCCGGGGGTTGGAACCGCATGCGAGGCCCCAATTCAGAATCGGCACTTCGACCCGATCGGTAAATGGTCGCATTCGGAGTTTTCCGGTCCGGCGCCCAAATTCCTCTCCAGGAGCGCGGTCGCAGGTTGCCGATGCGATCACATACGGACACTGCTTCGCTCAAACGGGCATAACTTTTCACTCGGTTATCGGAATCGCTTATAAGACCCCAATTTGGAATCGTCCCTCAGAGGCGCTCGACGCTCCCTTATTGCCTCAGGCGAAAAAGCGTCATTTTGGGGTCGAAAAACCTCCGTTTCGCACTCTGAAATTGCTATTCTAGCCGACGATCTCCCCAATTCCAAGATTTTTTGGCAGTAGCGACTCCCTCGATTACGCAAATCGCTGGCGGATCCCACACACGGAGCCTCCCAGTCACAGCGATCAGAAGTTGTGTTCAACTCAACGTGAGATCTCCTGCCCATGTTGTGGATATGGATGCCCGAACATCGCCGATATAGTCATCCCCTCCAGTTTATTCCCACCCCTGTAGCGAAATAATTGGGCATAACTTTCCGCACGGGCATCGGAATCGCTTATGTTACCACAATTTAGAATCGCCACTCCGAGACGGTCGACAGCACGCTGGTTTTGCGGAATTCCGTTCCGGGGTCAAAATTCCACCCCGGAGCGTGTGTACTAGTACACCGACTGTCGTACTCTCCGGTCAGACCTGGATAGTTATTCGCCTGGGGGTCGGAACCGCCCGCGAAGCCCCAATTCAGAATCGGCACTTCGACCCGGTCGGTAAATGGTCGCATTCAGAGTTTTCCGGTCCGGCGCCAAAATTCCTCTCCGGGAGCGCGGTCGCAGGCTGCCGATGCGATCGCATACGGACACCGCTTCGCTCAAACGGGCATAACTTTTCACTCGGTTATCGGAATCGCTATAAGACCCCAATTTGGAATCGGCACTCAGGGGCACTCGACGCCCTGTTATTGCCTCAGGCGATAAGACGTCGTTTCGGGGTCGAAAAACCTTCGTTTCGCACTCTGAAATTGCGATTCTAGCAGAAGATATCCCATATTCCAAGGTTTTTTGGCAGTAGCCACTCCCTCGATTACGAGAATCGTTGGCGGAGCCCACACGCGGAGCCGCCCAGTCACAACGATCGGAAGTCATGTTCAACGCGACACGAGATCTCCTCCCCAGGTCGTGGATATGGGTGCCCGAACATCGCC
This sequence comes from Colocasia esculenta, assembly GCA_014218235.1. Taxonomy (NCBI): domain Eukaryota; kingdom Viridiplantae; phylum Streptophyta; class Magnoliopsida; order Alismatales; family Araceae; genus Colocasia; species Colocasia esculenta. The sequence goes on along the minus strand of CM024762.1, from coordinate 2,021,834 downwards.
GATATAGTCACCCCCTCCGGTTTATTCCCACCCCTTCAGCGAATGAATTGGGCATAACTTTCCGCACGGGCATCGGAATTGCTTATGTGACCACAATTCAGAATCTGCACTCCGAGACGGTCGACAAGGAGCTGGTTTCGTAGAATTCCGTTATGAGGCCAAAATTCCCCCCGGAGCGTGTGTACTAGTACACCGACTGCCGTACTGTCCGCTCGGACGCGGATATTTATTCGCCCGGGGGTCGGAACCGCACGCGAGGCCCCAATTCAGAATCGGCACATCGACCTGGTCGGTAAATGGTCGCATTCGGAGATTTCCGGTCCGGCGCCCAAATTCCTCTCCGGGAGCGCAGTCGCAGGCTGCCGATGCGATCGCATACGTACACCGCTTCGCTCAAACATGCATAACTTTTCGCTCGGTTATCGGAATCGCTTATAAGACCCAAATTCAGAATCGGAACTCAGAGGCGCTCGATGCCGCCTTACTGCCTCAGGCGATAAGATGTCATTTCGGGGTCGAAAAACCTTCGTTTCGCACTCCAAAATTGTGATTCAAGCCGATGATCTCCCCTATTCCAAGGGTTTTTTGCAGTAGCGACTCCCTCGATTACGCGAATCGCTGGTGGAGCCCACACGCGGAGCCGCCCAGTCACAACGATTGGAAGTCGTGTTCAACACGACGTGAGATCTCCTCCCCAGGTCGTGGATATGGGTGCCCGAACATCACCGATATTGTCACCCCCTCCGGTTTATTCCCACCCCTTCAACGGAAGAATTGGGCATAAGTTTCCGCACGGGCATCGGAATCATTTATGTGACCACAATTCGGAATCGGCACTCCGAGGCGGTCGACAAGGAGCTAGTTTCGCAGAATTCCGTTCTGGGACCAAAATTCCCCCCGGAGCGTGTGTACTAGTACACCGTCCGCCGTACTGTCCGGTTGGACGCGAATATTTATTCGCCTGGGGTCGGAACCGCCCGTGAGACCCCAATTCAGAATCGGAACATCGACCCGGTCGGTAAATGGTCGAATTCGGAGATTTCCGGTCCGACACCCAAATTCCACTCCGGGAGTGCGGTCGCAGGCTGCCGATGCGATCGCATACGGACACCGCTTCGCTCAAACATGCATAACTTTTTGCTCGATTATCAGAATCGTTTATAAGACCCCAATTCGGAATCGGCACTCAGAGGCGCTCGATGCTCACTTATAGCCTCAGGTGATAAGACGTTGTTTCGGGGTCGAAAAACCTTCGTTTCGTACTCCGAAATTGCGATTCTAGCCGACGATCTCCCCTATTCCAAGGGTTTTTAGCAGTAGCGACTCCCTCGATTACGCGAATCGCTGGTGGAGCCCACACGCGGAGCTGCCAAGTCACAACGATCGGAAGTCGGGTTCAACGCGACACGAGATCTCCTCCCCAGATTGTGGATATGGGTGCCCGAACATCGCCGATATAGTCACCCCATCCGGTTTATTCCCACCCCGTCAGCGAAAGAATTGCGCATAACTTTCCGCACGGGCATCGGAATCGCTTATGTGGCCACAATTCGGAATCGGCACTCTGAGACGGTCGACAAGGAGCTAGTTTCGCAGAATTCGGTTCTGAGGCCAAAATTCTTCCCGGATTGTGTGTACTAGTACACCGACTGCCGTACCGTCAGGTCAGATGCGGATATTTATTCGCCCGGGGGTCGGAACCGCCCGCAAGGCCCCAATTCAGAATCGACACATCGACCCGGTCGGTAAATGGTCGCATTCGGAGATTTCCGGTCCGGCGCCCAAATTCCTCTCCGGGAGCGCGGTCGCAGGCTGCCGATGCAATCGCATACGGACACCGCTTCGCTTAAACAGGCATAACTTTTCGCTCGGTTATCGGAATCGCTTAGAAGACCCCAATTCACAATCGACACTCAGAGGCGCTCGATCCCCCCTTATTGCCTCAGGCGATAAGACGTCGTTTTGGGGTCAAAAAACCTTCGTTTCGCACTCTGAAATTGCGATTCTAGCCGACGATCTCCCCTATTCCAAGGGTTTTTTGGCACTAGCGACTCCCTCGATTACGCGATTCACTGGTGGAGCCCACACTCGGAGCCCCCCAGTCACAGCGATCGGAAGTCGTGTTCAACTCGACGCGAGATCTCCTTCCCAAGTCGTGGATATGGGTACCCGAAAATCACTGATGTAGTCACCCCCTCCGGTTTATTCCCACTCCTTCAGCGCAAGAATTGGGCATAACTTTCCGCACGAGCATCGAAATCCCTTATGTGACCACAATTCGGAATGGGCATTCCGAGACGGTCGACAAGGCGCTGGTTTCGCGGAATTCCCTTCTATGGCCAAAATTCCCCCCGGAGCGTGTGTACTAGTACACCGACTGCCATACCCTCCAGTCGGACGCGGAAATTTATTCGCCCGGGGGTCGGAACCGCCCGCGAGGCCCCAATTCAGAATCGGTACATCGACTCGGTCGGTAAATGGTCGCATTCAGAGATTTCCGGTCCGGCACCCAAATTCCTATCCGGGAGTGCGGTCGCAGGCTGAGGACATAAGGGGGCGTCGAGCGCCTCTGAGTGCTGATTCCTAATTGGGGTTTTATAGGCGATTCCCCATATCCACGACCTGGGGACGAGATCTCACGTCGAGTTGAACACGACTTCCGATCGCTGTGACTGGGCGGCTCCGCGTGTGGGCTCCGCCAGCGATTCTCGTAATCGATGGAGTCGCTACTGCCAAAAAACCTTGGAATATGGGATATCTTCGGCTAGAATCGCAATTTTGGAGTGTGAAACGAAGGTTGTTCGACCCTGAAATGACGTCTTATCGCCTGAGGCAATAAGGGGGAGTCGAGCGCCTCTGAGTGCCGATTCCGAATTGGGGTCGTATAAGCAATTCCGATAACCGAGCGAAAAGTTATGCATGTTTGAGCGAAGCGGTGTCCGTATGCGACCGCATCGGCAGCTGCGACCGCGCTCCCGGAGAGGAATTTGGGCGCTGGACCGGAAATCTCCCAATGCGACCATTTACCCACCGGGCCGTTGTGCCGATTCTGAATTGGGGCCTCGCGGGCGGTTCCGACCCCCTGGCGAATAAATATCCGCGTCCGACCGAACGGTACGGCAGTCGGTGTACTAGTACACACGCTACGGGGGTAATTTTTGCCCCATAACGGAATTCTGTGAAACCAGCTTTTTGTCGACCGTCTCGGAGTGCCGATTCCGAATTGTGGTCACAAAAATGATTCCGATGCCCGTGCAGAAAGTTATGCCCAATTCTTTCGCTGAAGGGGTGGGAATAAACCGGAGGGGTGACTATATCGGTGATGTTCTGCACCCATATCCACGACCTGGGGACGAGATCTCGCATCGAGTTGAACATGACCTCCGATCGCTGTGACTGGGCGGCTCCGCGTGTGGACTCCGCCAGCGATTCTCGTAATCGAGGGAGTCGCTACTGCCAAAAAACCTTGGAATAGGGGATATCTTCGGCTAGAATCGCAATTTCGGAGTGCGAAACGAAGGTTTTTCGACCCAAAAACGACGTCCTATTGCCTGCGGCGCTAAGGGTGCATCGAGCGCCTCTGAGTGCCGATTCCGAATTGGGGTCTTATAAGCGATTTCGATAATCGAGCGAAAAGTTATGCATGTTTGAGCGAAGCGGTGTCCGTCTGCGATCGCATCGGCAGCCTGCGACCGCGCTCCCGGAGAGGAATTTGGGCACCGGACCGGAAATCTCCGAATGCGACCATTTACGGACCGGATCGAAGTGCCGATTCTGAATTGGGGACTCGCGGGCAGTTCTGACCCCCGGACGAATAAATATCCACGTCCGACTGGACGGCACGGCAAATGCCCAATTCTTTCGCTGAAGGGGTGGGAATAAACTGGAGGGGGTGACTATATCGGCGATGTTCGGGCACCCATATCCACGACCTGGGGAAGAGAACTCGCGTTGCGTTGAACACGACTTCCGATCGCTGTGACTGGGCGGCTCCGCGTGTGGGCTCCACCAGTGAAGGTTTTTCGTTTCGCATGGTTATCGGAATCGCTTATAAGACCCCAATTCGGAATCGGCACTCAGAGGCGCTCGACGCCCACTTATTGCCTCAGGCAAAAAGACGTCGTTTCGGGGTCGAAAAACCTTCGTTTCGCACTCCGAAATTGCGATTCTAGCCGATGATCTCCCCTATTCCCAGGTTTTTTGGCAGTAGCGACTCCCTCGATTACGCAAATCGCTAGTGGAGCCCACACGCGGAGCCGCCTAGTCACAGCGATCGGAAGTCGTGTTCAACTCGATGAGAGATCTCCTCCCCAGGTCGTGGATATGGGTGCCCGAACATCGCCGATATAGTCACCCCCTCCGGTTTATTTCCACCCCTTCAGCGAAAGAATTGGGCATAACTTTCCGCAGAGGCATCGGAATCGCTTATGTGACCACAATTCGGAATCGGAACTCCGAGACGGTCGACAAGGCGCTGGTTTCGTGGAATTCTGTTATGGGACCAAACTCCCCCCCGGAGCGTGTGTACTATTACACCTACTACCGTACCCTCCGGTCGGAAGCGGATATTTATTCGCCCGGGGTCGGAACCGCCCGCGAGGCCCCAATTCAGAATCGGCACTTCGACCCGGTCTGAAAATGCTCGCATTCGGAGATTTTGGGTCCGGCGCCCAAATTCCTCTCCGGGAGCACGGTCGCAGGCTGCCGATGCGATCGCATACGGACACCGCTTCGCTTAAACATACATAACGTTTCGCTCGGTTATCGGAATCGCTTATAAGACCCCAATTCGGAATCGGCACTCAGAGGCGCTCGATGCCCCTTTATTGCCTCAGACGATAAGACGTCGTTTCGGGGTGGAAAAACCTTCGTTTCGCACTCTGAAATTGTGATTCTAGCCGACGATCTCCCCTATTCAAAGGTGTTTTGGCCGTAGCGACTCCCTCGATTACGCGAACAGCTGGCGGAGCCCACACGCGGAGCCGCCCAGTGACAGCAATCGGAAGTCATGTTCAACTCGACGCGAGATCTCCTCCCCAGGTCGTGGATATGGGTGCCAAAACATCGTCGATATAGTCACCCCCTCTGGTTTATTCCCACCCCTTCAGGGAACGAATTGGGCATAACATTCCGCACGGGCATCAGAATCGTTTATGTGACCACAATTTGTAATCGGCACTCCGAGACGGTCGACAAAGAGCTGGTTTCGCAGAATTCCGTTCCGGGGTCAAAATTCCCCCGCAGCGTGTGTACTAGTACACCGACTGCCGTACCGTTTGGTCGGATGCGGATATTTATTCGCCCGGAGGTCGGAACCGCCCGCGAGTCCCCAATTAAGAATCAGCACATCGACCCGGTGGGTAAATGGTCGCATTCGGAGATTTCCGGTTCGACGCCCAAATTCCTCTACGGGAGCGCGGTCGCAGGCGGCCGATGCGATCGCATACGGACACCGCTTCACTCAAACATACATAACGTTTCACTCGGTTATCAGAATCGCTTATAAGACCCCAATACGGAATCGGCACTCAGAGGCGCTCGATGCCCCTTTAATTCCTCAGACGATAAGACGTTGTTTCGGGGTGGAAAAACCTTCGTTTCGCACTCCGAAATTGCGATTCTAGCCGACGATCTCCCCTATTCAAAGGTTTTTTGGCCGTAGCAACTCCCTCGATTACGCGAATCGCTGGCGGAGCCCACACGCAGAGCCGCCCAGTCACAGCAATCGGAAGTCGTGTTCAACTCGACGCGAGATCTCCTCCCCAGGTCATGGATATGGGTGCCAAAACATCGTCGATATAGTCACCGCCTCTGGTTTATTCCCACCCCTTCAGGGAACGAATTGGGCATAACTTTCCGCACGGGCATCGGAATCGCTTATGTGACCACAATTCGAAATCGGCATTCTGAGACGGTCAAGAGAGCGTTGGTTTCACGGAATTCCATTCTGTGGCCAAAATCCCCCCCGGAGCGTGTGTACTAGTACACCCTTTGCCGTACCCTCTGATCGGACGCGGATATTTATTCGCCCAGGGGTGGGAACCGCCCGCGAGGCCCCAATTCAGAATCAGCACATCAGCCCGGTCGGTAAATGGTCGCATTCAGAGATTTCCAATCCGGCGCCCAAATTCCTCTCCGGGAGCGCGGTCGCAGGCTGCCGATGCGATCGCATACGGACACCGCTTCGCTCAAACAAGCATAACTTTTCGCTCGGTTATCGGAATCGCTTATAAGACCCCAATTCGGAATCGGCACTCAGTGGCGTTCCACGCCTCATTATTGCCTCAGGCGATAAGACGTCATTTCGAGGTCGAAAAACCTACATTTCACACTCTGAAATTGCCATTCTAGCCAAAGATCTCCCCTATTCCAAGGTTTTTTGCCAATAGCGACTCCCTCGATTACGCGATTCGCTGGTGGAGCCCACACACGAAGCCGCCCAGTCACAGTGATCGGAAGTCGTGTTCAACTCGACGTGAGATCTCCTCCCCAGGTCGTGGATATGGGTACCCGAACATCACCGATATAGTCACCCCCTCCGGTTTATTCCCACCCCTTCAGCGAAAGAATTGGGCATAACTTTCCGCACGGGGATCGGAATCGCTTATGTGACCACAATTCGGAATCGGCATTCCGTGACGGTCGAGAAGGCATTGGTTTCACGGAATTCCATTCTGTGGCCAAAATCTCCCCCGGAGCGTGTGTACTAGTACATCGACTGCCGTACCCTCCGATCGGACGCGGATATTTATTCGCCCGGGGGTCGGAACCGCCCGCGAGGCCCTAATTCAGAATCGGCACATCGACCCGGTCGGTAAATGGTCACATTCGGAGATTTCCGGTCCGGCGACCAAATTCCTCTCCGGGAGCGCGGTCGCAGGCTGCCGATGCGATCGCATACGGACACCGCTTCGCTCAAACATGCATAACTTTTCGCTCGGTTAATAGAATCGCTTATAAGACCCCAATTCGAAATCGGCACTCAGAGGCGCTCGACGCCCCCTTATACCTCAGGCGATAAGACGTCGATTCGGGTCCGAAAAACCTTCCTTTCGCACTCCGAAATTGCGATTCTAGCCAAAAATATCCCTATTCCAAGGTTTTTTGGCAGTAGCGACTCCCTCGATTACGAGAATCAACTGCGAAGCCCACACGCGGAACCTCCCAGTTACAGCGATTAGATGTCGTGTTCAACGCGACGCGAGATCTCCTCCCCATGTCGTGGATATGGGTGCCCGAACATCGCCGATATAGTCACCCCCTCTGGATTATTCCCATCCCATCAGCGAAAGAATTAGGCATAACTTTCCGCACGGGCATCGGAATTGCTTATGTGACCACAATTTGGAATCGACACTCCGAGACGGTCTACAAGGCGCTAGTTTCGCGGAATTCCGTTATGGAGCCAAAATTCCCCCCCCCAGAGCGTGTGTACTAGTACACCGACTACCGTACCCTCCGGTTGGAAGCGGATATTTATTCGCTCAGGGGTCGGAACCGCCCGCGAGGCCCCAATTCAGAATCGGCACTTCGCCCCGGTCGGTAAATGGTCGCATTCAGAGATTTCTGGTCCGGCGCCCAAATTCCTCTCTGGGAGCGCAGTCGCAGGCTGCCGATGCGATCACATACAGACACCGCTTCGCTCAAACATGCATAACGTTTCGCTCGGTTATCAGAATCGCTTATAAGACCCCAATTCGGAATCGGCACTCAGAGGCGCTCGACGCCCCTTTATTGCCTTAGGCGATAAGACGTCGTTTCGGGGTCGAAAAACCTTCGTTTCGCACTCCGAAATTGCGATTCTAGCTGACGATCTCCCCTATTCCGGAGCCCACATGCGGAGCCGCCCAGTCACAGCAATCGGAAGTCATGTTCAACTCGAGGCGAGATCTCCTCCCCAGGTCGTGGATATGGGTGCCAAAATATCGTCGATATAGTCACCCCCTCCGGTTTATTCCCACCCCTTCAGGGAAAGAATTTCACATAACTTTCTACACGGGCATCAGAATCGTTTATGTGACCACAATTCGGAATCGGCACTCCGAGACGGTCGACAAGGAGCTGGTTTCGCAGAATTTCGTTATGGGGCAAAAATTCCCCGCGGAGCGTGTGTACTAGTACACCAACTGCCGTACCGTTCGGTCGGATGCGGATATTTATTCGCCCGGGGGTCGCAACCGCCCATGAGGCCCCAATTCAGAATCAGCACATCGACCCGGGGGGTAAATGGTCGCATTCGGAGATTTCTGGTCTGGCGCCCAAATTCCTCTCCGGGAGCGCGGTCGCAGGCTGCCGATGCGATCGCATACGGACACCGCTTCGCTCAAATAGGCATAACTTTTCGCTCGGTTATCGGAATCGCTTATAAGACCCCAATTCAGAATCGACACTCAGATGCGCTCGACGCCCCGTTATTGCCTCAGGCGATAAGACGTCGTTTCGAGGTCGAAAAACCTTCATTTCGCACTTCGAAATTGCCATTCTAGCTGAAGATCTCCCCTATTCCAAGGTTTTTTGGCAGTAGCGACTCCCTCGATTACGCGAATCGCTGGCGGAGCCCACACGCGGAGCCGCCCAGTCATGGCGATCGGAAGTCGTGTTCAACGCGATGCGAGATCTCCTCCCCAGGTCGTGGATATGGGTGCCCGAACATCGCCGATATAGTCACCCCCTCCGATTTATTCCCACCCCTTCAGCGAAAGAATTGGGCATAACTTTCCGCACGGGCATCGGAATCACTTATGTGACCACAATTCGGAATCGGAACTCCGAGACGGTCGACAAGGCGATGGTTTCGTGGAATTCCGTTATGGGGCCAAAATTCCCCCCGAAGCGTGTGTACTAGTACACCGACTACCGTACCCTCCGGTCGGAAGCAGATATTTATTCGCCCGGGGGTCGGAACCGCCCGCGAGACCCCAATTCAGAATCGGCACTTCGACCGGTCGGTAAATGGTCTCATTCGGAGATTTCTGGTCCAGCGCCAAATTCCTCTCCGGGAGCGCGGTCGCAGGCTGCCGATGCGATCGCATACGGACACCGCTTCGCTCAAACAGGCATAACTTTTCGCTCGGTTATCGGAATCGCTTATAAGACCCCAATTCGGAATCGGCACTCAGAGGCGCTTGACCTCCCCCATATTGCCTCAGGCGATAAGACGTCATTTTGGGGTCGAAAAACCTTCATTTCGCACTCTGAAATTGCAATTCTAGCCGACGATCTCCTCTATTCCAAGGTTTTTTGGCAGTAGCGACTCCCTCAATTACGCGATTCGCTGGTGGAGGCCACACGCAGAGCCGCCCAGTCACAGCGATCTGAAGTCGTGTTCAACTCGACGTGAGATCTCCTCCCCAGGTCGTGGATATGGGTACCCGAACATCACCGATATGGTCACCCCCTCCGGTTTATTCCCACCCCTTCAGCAAAAGAATTGGGCATAACTTTCCGCACGAGCATCGGAATCGCTTATGTGACCACAGTTCGGAATCGGCATTCCGAGACGGTCGACAAGGTGCTGGTTTCACGGAATTCTGTTATGTGGCCAAAATTCCCCTCCAGAGCGTGTGTACTAGTACACGACTGCCGTACCCTCCGGTTGGACGCGAATATTTATTCGCCTAGGGGTCATAACCGCCCGCGAGGCACCAATTCAGAATCGACACATCGACCCGGTCGGTAAATGGTCGCATTCGGAGATTTCCGGTCCGGCGCCCAAATTCCTCTCCGGGAGCGCGGTCGCAGGCTGCCGATGCGATCGCATACGAACACCGCTTCGCTCAAACAGGCATAAGTTTTCGCTCGGTTATCGGAATCGCTTATAAGACCCCAATTCAGAATCGGCACTCAGTGGCGTTCCACACCCCGTTATTGCCTCAAGTGATAAGACGTCATTTCGAGGTCGAAAAACCTTCATTTTGAACTCTGAAATTTCCATTCTACTCGAAGATCTCCCCTATTCCAAGGTTTTTTGCTAGTAGCGACTCCCTCGATTACGCGATTCGCTGGTGGAGCCCACACACGGAAATCGGCATTCCGTGACGGGCATCGGAATCGCTTATGTGACCACAAGTCGGAATCGGCATTCCGTGACGGTCGAGAAGGTGTTGGTTTCACGGAAATTCGTTCTGTGGCCAAAATGCCCCCGGAGCGTGTGTACTAGTACATCGACCTATTCGCCCGGGGGTCGGAACCGCCCGCGAGGCCCCAATTCAGAATCGGCACATCGACCCGGTCAGTAAATGGTCACATTCGGAGATTTCCGGTCGGCACCTAAATCCTCTCTGGGAGCGCGGTCGCACTGCTGCGTGCGACCGCTTCGCTCAGAGCGAGCTACATCGCATCGGACAGAAAGCTCAAGCAAGTATAACTTTTCGCTCGGTTATCAGAATCGCTTATAAGACCCTAATTCGGAATCGGCACTCAGTGGCGTTCGACGACCCGTTATTGCCTCAGGCGATAAGACGTTATTTCGAGGTCGAAAAACCTTCATTTCTTACTCTGAAATTGCCATTCTAGCCGAAGATCTCCCCTATTCCAAGGTTTTTGTCCAGTAGCGACTCCCTCGATTACACGATTCGCTGGTGGAGCCCACACACGGAGCCGCCCAGCCACAGTGATCGGAAGTCGTGTTCAACTTGACGTGAGATCTCCTACCCGGGTCGTGGATATGGGTACCCGAACATCACCGATATAGTCACCCCCTCCGGTTTATTCCCACCCCTTCAGCGAAAGAATTGGGCATAACTTTCCGCACGGGCATCGGAATCGCTTATGTGACCTCAAGTCGGAATCGGCATTCCGTGACGGTCGAGAAGGCGTTGGTTTCACAGAATTTCGTTCTGTGGCCAAAATCCCCCCCGGAGCGTGTGTACTAGTACATCGACCTATTCGCCCGGGGGTCGGAACCACCCGCGAGGCCCCAATTCAGAATCGGCACATCGACCCGGTCAGTAAATGGTCTCATTCGGAGACTTACGGTCCGGCGCCCAAATTTCTCTCCGGGAGCGCGGTCGCAGGCTGCTGATGCGATCGCATACGGATACCGCTTCGCTCAAACAAGTATAACTTTTCGCTCGGTTATCAGAATCGCTTATAAGACCCCAATTCGGAATCGGCACTCAGTGGCAATCGACGACCCATTATTGCCTCAAGCAATAAGACGTCATTTCGAGGTCGAAAAACCTTCATTTCGCACTCTGAAATTGCCATTCTAGCCGAAGATCTCCCCTATTCCAAGGTTTTTTGCCAGTAGCGATTCCCTCGATTACGCGATTCGCTGGTGGAGCCCACACACGAAGCCGCCCAGTCACTGTGATCGGAAGTCATGTTCAACTCGACGTGAGATATCCTCCCCAGGTCGTGGATATGGGTACCCGAACATCACCGATATAGTCACCCCCTCCGGTTTATTCCCACCCCTTCAGTGAAAGAATTGGGCATAACTTTCCGCACGGGCATCGGAATCGCTTATGTGACCACAATTTGGAATCGGCATTCTGTGACGGTCGAGAAGGCGTTGGTTTCACGGAATTCCGTTCTGTGGCAAAAATCCCCCCCCCCCCCCGGAGCGTTGTACTAGTACATCGACTGCCGTACCCTCCGATCGGACGCAGATATTTATTCGCCCGGGGGTCGGAACCGCCCGCGAGGCCCCAATTCAGAATCGGCACATCGACCCAGTCGGTAAATGGTCGCATTCGGAGATTTCCGGTCCGGCGCCCAAATTCCTCTCCGGGAGCGCAGTCCCAGGCTGCCGATGCGATCGCATACGGACACCGCTTCGCTCAAACATGCATAACTTTTCGCTCGGTTATCAGAATTTCTTATAAGACCCCAATTCCGAATCAGCACTCAGAGGCGCTCGACGCCCCCTTATAGACTCAGGCGCTAAGACGTCGTTTCGGGTTCGAAAAACCTTCGTTTTGCACTATGAAATTGTGATTCTAGCCGAAGATATCCCCTATTCCAAGGTTTCTTGGCAGTAGCAACTCCCTCGATTACGAGAATCAACTACAGAGCCCACACGCGGAGCCGCCCAGTCACAGCGATCGGAAGACGTGTTCAACGCAATGCGAGATCTCCTCCCCATGTCGTGGATATGGGTGCCCGAACATCGCCGATATAGTCACCCCTCCGGTTTATTCCCATCCCTTCAGCGAAAGAATTAGGCATAACTTTCGGCACGGGCTTCGGAATTGCTTATGTGACCACAATTCGGAATCGACACTCCGAGACGGTCGACAAGGCGCTGGTTTCATGGAATTTCGTTATTGGGCCAAAATTCCCCCCCGGAGCGTGTGTACTAGTACACCGACTACCGTACCCTCCGGTCGGAAGCGGATATTTATTTGCCCGGGGGTCGGAACTGCCCGCGAGGCCCCAATTCAGAATCGACACTTCGCCCCGGTCGGTAAATGGTCGCATTCGGAGATTTCTGGTCCGGCGCCCAAATTCCTCTCTGGGAGCGCGGTCGCAGGCTGCCGATGTGATCGCATACGGACACCGCTTCGCTCAAACATGCATAACGTTTCGCTCGGTTATCGGAATCCTTATAGACCCCAATTCGGAATCGGCACTCAGAGGCGCTCGACGCCCCTTAATTGCCTCAGGGGATAAGACGTCGTTTCGAGGTCAAAAAACCTTCATTTCTTACTCTGAAATTGCCATTCTAGCCGAAGATCTCCCCTATTCCAAGGTTTTTGCCCAGTAGCGACTCCCTCGATTACGCGATTCACTGGTGGAGCCCACACACGGAGCCGCCCAGTCACAGTGATTGGAAGTCATGTTCAACTCGACGTGAAATCTTCTCCCCAGGTCGTGGATATGGGTACCTGAACATCACCGATATAGTCACCCCCTCCGGTTTATTCCCACCCCTTCAGCGAAAGAATTGGGTATAACTTTCCGGACGGGCATCGGAATCGCTTATGTGACCATAGATCGGAATCGGCATTCCGAGACGGTCGAGAAGGCGCTTGTTTCACGGAATTCCGTCCCCGGAGCGTGTGTACTAGTACACCGACTGCCGTACCGTCCGGTCGGACGCGGATATTTATTCGCCCGGGGGTCGGAACCGCCCGCGAGGCCCCAATTCAGAATCAGCACATCGACCCGGTGGGTAAATGGTCGCATTCGGAGATTTCTGGTCCGGCGCCCAAATTCCTCCCCGGGAGCGCGGTCGCAGGCTGCCGATGCGATCGTATACGGACACCGCTTCGCTCAAACAGGCATAACTTTTCGCTCAGTTATCGGAATCGCTTATAAGACCCCAATTCGGAATCGGCACTAAGAGGCGCTCGACTCCTCGTTATTGCCTCAGGTGATAAGACGTTGTTTCGAGGTCGAAAAACCTTCATTTCGCACTCCGAAATTGCCATTCTAGCTGAAGATCTCCCCTATTCCAAGGTTTTTTGGCAGTAGCGACTCCCTCGATTACGCGATTCGCTGGTGGAGCCCACACATGGAGCCGCCCAGTCATAGTGATCGGAAGTCGTGTTCAACTCGATGCGAGATCTCCTCCCCAGGTCGTGAATATGGGTACCCGAACATCACCAATATAGTCACCCCCTCTGGTTTATTCCCACCCCTTCAGCGAAAGAATTGGGCATAACTTTCCGGACGGGAATCGGAATCTCTTATGTGACCACAGATCGGAATCGGCATTCTGAGACGGTCGAGAAGGCGCCGGTTTCACGGAATTCCGTTCTGTGGCCAAAATCCCCCCCGGAGCGTGTGTACTAGTACACCGACTGCCGTACCTCCGATCGGACGCGGATATTTATTCGCCCGGGGGTCGGAACCGCCTGTGAGACCCCAATTCAGGATCGGCACATCGACCCGGTTGGTAAATGGTCGCATTCGAAGATTTCCGGTCCGGCGCCCAAATTCCTCTCTGGGAGCGCGGTCGCAGGCTGCCGATGCGATCGCATACAGACACCGCTTCGCTCAAACATGCATAACGTTTCGCTCGGTTATCGGAATCACTTATAAGACCCCAATTCGGAATCGGCACTCAGAGGCGCTCGACGCCCCTTAATTGCCTCAGGCGATAAGACGTCGTTTCGGGGTCGAAAAACCTTCATTTCGCACTCCGAAATTGCGTTTCTAGCCGACGATCTCCCCTATTGCAAGGTTTTTTGGCCACAGCGACTCCCTCGATTACGCGAATCGCTGGCGAAGCCCACACGCGGAGCCGCCCAGTCACAGCGATCGGACGTCGTGTTCAACTCGACGCGAGATATCCTCCCCAGGTCGTGGATATGGGAGCCAAAACATCGTCGATATAGTCACCCCCTCCGATTTATTCCCACCCCTTCAGGAAAAGAATTTGGCATAACTTTCTGCACGGGCATTGGAATCGTTTATGTGACCACAATTCGGAATTGGCACTCCAAGACGGTCGACGAGGAGCTGGTTTCGCAGAATTCCGTTCTGGGGCCAAAATTCCCTGCGGAGCGTGTGTACTAGTACACCGACTGCTGTACCGTTCGGTCGGACGCAGATATTTATTCGCCCAGGGGTCGGAACCGCCCGCGAGGCCCCAATTCAGAATCAGCACATCGACCCGGTGGGTAAATGGTCGCATTCGGAGATTTCTGGTCCGGCGCCCAAATTCCTCCCCGGGAGCGCGGTCGCAGGCTGCCGATGCGATCGCATACGGACACCGCTTCGCTCAAACAGGCATAACTTTTCGCTCGGTTATCGGAATCGCTTATAAGACCCAATTCGGAATCGGCACTAAGAGGCGCTCGATGCCCCGTTATCGCCTCAGGCGATAAGACGTCGTTTTGAGGTCGAAAAACCTTCATTTCGCACTCCGAAATTGCCATTCTAGCGGAAGATCTCCCCTATTCCAAGGTTTTTTGGCAGTAGCGACTCCCTCGATTACGCGATTCGCTGGTGGAGCCCACACACGGAGCCGCCCAGTCACAGTGATCGGAAGTCGTGTTCAACTCAACGCGAGATCTCCTCCCCAGGTCGTGAATATGGGTACCCGAACATCACCGATATAGTCACCCCCTCTGGTTTATTCCCACCCTATCAGCGAAAGAATTGGGTATAACATTCCGGACGGGCATCGGAATCGCTTATGTGACCACAGATCGGAATCGGCATTCCGAGACGGTCGAGAAGGCGCTTGTTTCACGGAATTCCGTTATGTGGCCAAAATCCACCCCGAAGCGTGTGTACTAGTACACCGACTGCCGTACCGTCCGGTCGGACGCGGATATTTATTCGCCCGGGGGTCGGAACTGCCCGCGAGGCCCCAATTCAGAATTGGCACATCGACCCGGTCGGTAAATGGTTGCATTCGGAGATTTCCGGTCCGGCGCCCAAATTCCTCTCCGGGAGCGCGGTCGCAGGCTGCCGATGCGATCGCATACGGACACCGCTTCGCTCAATTATGCATAACGTTTCGCTCGGTTATCGGAATCATTTATAAGACCCTAATTCGGAATCGGCACTCAGAGGCGCTCAACGCCCTCTTATTGCCTCAGGCGATAAGACGTCGTTTCGGGGTCGAAAAACCTTCGTTTCGCACTCCGAAATTTCGATTCTAGCCGAAGATATCCCCCTATTCCAAGGTTTTTTGGCAGTAGCGACTCCCTCGATTACGAGAATCACTGGCGGAGCCCACACGCGGAGCCGCCCAGTCACAGCGATCGGAAGTCGTGTTCAACGCGACGCGAGATCTCCTCCCCTGGTCGTGGATATGGGTGCCCGAACATCGCCGATATAGTCACCCCCTCCGGTTTATTCCCACCCCTTCAGCGAAAAGAATTGGGCATAACTTTCCGCACGGGCATCGGAATCACTTATGTGACCACAATTCGGAATCGGCTCTCCGAGATGGTCGACAAGGCGCTGGTTTCACGGAATTCCGTTATGGGGCCAAAATATCCCCCGTAGCGTGTGTACTAGTACACCGACTACCGTACCCTCCGGTCGGAAGCGGATATTTATTCGCCCGGGAATCGGAACCGCCCGCGAGACCCCAATTCAGAATCGGCACTTCGACCCGGTCGGTAAATGGTCGCATTCGGAGATTTCTGGTCCGGCGCCAAATTCCTCTCCGGGAGCGCGGTCACAGGATGCCGATGCGATCGCATAGGACACCGCTTCACTCAAACAGGCCTAACTTTTCGCTCGGTTATCAGAATCGCTTATAAGACACCAATTCGGAATCGGCACTCAGAGGCGCTCGACACCCCCTTATTGCCTTAGGCGATGAGATGTCATTTTGGGGTCGAAAAACCTTTATTTCGCACTCCGAAATTGCGATTCTAGCCGACGATCTCCTCTATTCCAAGGTTTTTTGGCAGTTGCGACTCCCTTAATTACGCGATTCGCTGGTGGAGCCCACACGCGGAGTCGACCAATCACAGCGATCTGAAGTCGTGTTCAACTCGACGCGAGATCTCCTCCCGTGGTCGTGGATATGGGTACCCGAACATCACCGATATAGTCACCCCCTCCGGTTTATTCCCACCCCTTCAGCGAAAGAATTGGGCATAACTTTCCGCACGAGCATCGGAATCGCTCATGTGACCACAATTCGGAATCGGCATTCCAAGATGGTCGACAAGGCGCTGGTTTCACGGAATTCCGTTATGGGGCCAAAATCCCCCTCCGGTACACCGACTACCGTACCCTCCGGTCGGAAGCAGATATTTATTCGCCCGGGGGTCGGAACCGCCCGCGAGGCCCCAATTCAGAATCGGCACTTCGACCCGGTCGGTAAAGGGTCGCATTCGGAGATTTCTGGTCCGGAGCCCAAAATCCTCTCCGGGAGCGCGATCCGCAGGTTGTCGATGCGATCGCATACGGACACCGCTTTGCTCAAACATGCATAACGTTTCGCTCGGTTATCGGAATCGCTTATAAGACACCAATTCGGAATCGGCACTCAGAGGCGCTCGACGCCCCTTATTGCCTCGGGCAATAAGACGTCGTTTCGGGGACGTCGTTTCGGGGTTGAAAAACCTTCGTTTCGCACTCCGAAATTGCGATTCAAGCCGACGATCTCCCCTATTCCATGGTTTTTTAGCCGTAGCGACTCCCTCGATTACGCGAATCGCTGGCGGAGCCCACACGCGGAGCCGTCTAGTCACAGCGATCAGAAGTCGTGTTCAACTCAACGCGAGATCTCCTCCCCAGGTCATGATATGGGTACCCGAACATCACCGATATAGTCACCCACTCCAGTTTATTCCCACCCCTTCAGCGAAAGAATTGGGCATACCTTCCGCACGGGTATCAGAATCGCGTATGTGACCACAATTCGGATTCGGCATTCCGAGACGGTCGACAAGGCACTGGTTTCGTGGAATTCCATTCTGTGGCCAAAATCCCCCCCCCCCTCCGGAGCGTATCTACTAGTACACCGACTTCCGTACCCTCCGGTCGGACGTGGATATTTATTCGCCCGGGGGTCGTAACAGCCTGCGAGGCCCCAATTCAAAATCATCACATCGACCCGGTGGGTAAATGGACGCATTCGGAGAATTCTGGTCCGGCACCCAAATTCCTCTCCGAGAGCGCGGTCGCAGGCTGCCGATGCGATCACATACGGACACCGATACGCTCAAACATGCATAACTTTTTGCTCGATTAAGAGAATCGCTTATAAGACCCCAATTTGGAATCGGCACTCAGAGGCGCTCGACGCCCCCTTATTGCCTCGGGCGATAAGACGTCGTTTCGGGGTCGAAAAACCTTCGTTTCGCACTCTGAAATTGCGATTCTAGCAGACAATCTCCCCTATTCCAAGGTTTTTTGGCCGTAGCGACTCCCTCGATTACGCAAATCGCTGGCGGAGCCCACAAGCAGAGCCACCCAGTCACAGCGATCGGAAGTTGTGTTCTACTCGACGCGAGATCTCCTCCCCAGGTCGTGGATATGGGAGCCCGAACATCGCCGATATAGTGACCCCCTCCGGTTTATTCCTACCCCTTCAGCGAAAGAATTGGACATAACTTCCCGCACGGGCATCGAAATCGCTTATGTGACCACAATTTGGAATCGGCACTCCGAGACGGTCGACAATGCGCTGGTTTCGCGGAATCCGTTCTGGGGCAAAAATTCCCCCCCGAGCGTGTGTAATAATACACCGACTGCCGTACCCTCCGATCGACGCGGATATTTATTCGCCCGGGGGTCGGAACTGCTGTGAGGCCCCAATTCAGATCGGCACTTCGACCCGGTCGGTAAATGGTCGCATTCGGAGATTTCCGGTCCGGCACCCAAATTCCTCTCCGGGAGCACGGTCGCAGGCTGCCGATGCATCGCATACGGACACTGCTTCGCTCAAACATGCATAACGTATCGCTCTTGATATCGAATCGGCACTCAGAGGCGCTCGATGCCCCTTTATTGCCTCAGACGATAAGACGTGTTTCGGGGTCGAAAACCTCGTTTCACACTCCGAAATTGCGATTCTAGCCGACGATCTCCCCTACTCCAAGGTTTTTTCGCCGTAGCGCGCCCTCGATTACGCGATCGCTGGCGGAGCCCACACGCGGAGCCGCCCAGTCACAGCGATCGGAAGTCGTGTGCAACTTGACGTGAGATCTCCTCTCCAGGTCGTGGATAAGGTACCCGAACATCACCGATATAGTCACCCCATCCCGTTTATCCACCCCTTCAGCAAAAGAATTGGGCATAACTTTTCGCACGGCATCGAAATCGCTTAAGTGACCACAATTCGGAATCGGCATTCCGAGACGGTCGGCAAGGTGCTGGTTTCACAGAATTCCGTTCTGTGGCCAAAATCCCCCCGGAGCGTTGTGTTTTAGTACACCGACTTCCGTACCCTCCGGTCTGGACGCAGATATTATTTTCGCCCGGGGGTCGGAACCGCCCGCGCTTCCCCAATTCCAATCGGCACATGACCCTGGATAAATGGTCGCATTCGGAGATTTCCGTTCGGCGCCCAAATCCTCTCCGGGAGCGCGGTCGCAGGCTGCCGATGCGATCACAATACGACTCGCTTCGCTCAACATGCATAACTTTTCGCTCGGCTTATCGGAATCGCTTATAACACCCCAATTCGAAATCGGCACTCAGAGGCGCTCGACGCCCCCTTATTGCCTCATGCGATATGACGTCGTTTCGGGGTCAAAAAACCTTCATTTCACACTCTGAATTTCGATTCTAGCCGACGATCTCCTCTATTCCAAGGTTTTTTGGCAGTAGCGACTCCCTCGATTACGTGATTCGCTGTGGAGCCCACCCCGGAGCCGCCCAGTCACAGCGTTCGGAAGTCGTGTTCAACTCGACCGCGATCTCCTCCGCAGGACGTGGATATAGGTACCTGAACATCACCGATATAGTCACCCCCTCCGGTTTATTCCCACCCCTTCAGTGAAAGAATTAGGCATAAATTTCCGCACGGGCATCGGAATCGCTTATGTGACCACAATTCGGAATCGCATTCCGAGACGGTCGACAAGGCGATGGTTTCGCGGAATTCCGTTCTGGGGCAAAAATTCCCCGGAGCGTGTGTATAATACACCGAATGCCGTACCCTCCGATCGGACGCGGATATTTATTCGCCCGGGGGTCGGAACTGCCTGTGAGGCCCCAATTCAGAATCGGCACTTCGACCCGGTCGGTAAATGGTCGCATTCGGAGATTTCCGGTCCGGCACCCAAATTCCTCTCCGGGAGCACGGTCGCAGGCTGCCGATGCGATCGCATACGGACACTGCTTCGCTCAAACATGCATAACGTATCGCTCGATTATCGGAATCGGCACTCAGAGGCGCTCGATGCCCCTTTATTGCCTCAGACGATAAGACGTTGTTTCGGGGTCGAAAAACCTTCGTTTCACACTCCGAAATTGCGATTCTAGCCGACGATCTCCCCTACTCCAAGGTTTTTTCGCCGTAGCGACTCCCTCGATTACGCGAATCGCTGGCGGAGCCCACACGCGGAGCCGCCCAGTCACAGCGATCGGAAGTCGTGTTCAACTTGACGTGAGATCTCCTCTCCAGGTCGTGGATATAGGTACCCGAACATCACCGATATAGTCACCCCATCCCGTTTATTCCCACCCCTTCAGCAAAAGAATTGGGCATAACTTTTCGCACGGGCATCGAAATCGCTTAAGTGACCACAATTCGGAATCGGCATTCCGAGACGGTCGGCAAGGTGCTGGTTTCACAGAATTCCGTTCTGTGGCCAAAATTCCCCCCGGAGCGTGTGTTTTAGTACACCGACTTCCGTACCCTCCGGTCGGACGCAGATATTTATTCGCCCGGGGGTCGGAACCGCCCGCGATTCCCCAATTCCGAATCGGCACATCGACCCGGTGGATAAATGGTCGCATTCGGAGATTTCCGGTTCGGCGCCCAAATTCCTCTCCGGGAGCGCGGTCGCAGGCTGCCGATGCGATCGCATACGGACATCGCTTCGCTCAAACATGCATAACTTTTCGCTCGGTTATCGGAATCGCTTATAACACCCCAATTCGAAATCGGCACTCAGAGGCGCTCGACGCCCCCTTATTGCCTCAGGCGATATGACGTCGTTTCGGGGTCAAAAAACCTTCATTTCACACTCTGAAATTTCGATTCTAGCCGACGATCTCCTCTATTCCAAGGTTTTTTGGCAGTAGCGACTCCCTCGATTACGTGATTCGCTGGTGGAGCCCACACGCGGAGCCGCCCAGTCACAGCGTTCGGAAGTCGTGTTCAACTCGACGCGAGATCTCCTCCGCAGGACGTGGATATAGGTACCTGAACATCACCGATATAGTCACCCCCTCCGGTTTATTCCCACCCCTTCAGTGAAAGAATTAGGCATAAATTTCCGCACGGGCATCGGAATCGCTTATGTGACCACAATTCGGAATCAGCATTCCGAGACGGTCGACAAGGCGATGGTTTCGCGGAATTCCATTCTGTGGCCAAAATCCCCCCTGGAGCGTGTGTACTAGTACACCGACTGTCGTACCCTCTGGTCGGACTCGGATATTTATTCGCCCGGGGGTCGGATCCGCCCGCGAGGCCCCAATTCAGAATCGGCACATCGACACGGTCGGAAAATGGTCACATTCGGAGATTTTCGGTCCGGCGCTCAAATTCCTCTCCAGGAGCGCAGTCGCAGGCTGCCGATGCGATCGCATACGGACACCGCTTCGCTCAAATATGCATAACTTTTCGCTCGGTTATCGGAATCGCTTATAAGACCCCAATTCGGAATTCGCACTCAGAGGCGGTCGACACCCCTTTATTGCCTCAAGTGATAAGATGTCATTTTGGGGTCGAAAAACCTTCGTTTCACACTCCGAAATTGCGATTCTAGCCGACGATGTCCACTATACTAAGGGTTTTTGGCAGTAGCGACTCCCTCGATTACGCGAATCGCTGGTGGAGCCCACACGCAAAGCCGCCCAGTCACAGCGATCGGAAGTCATGTTCAACGCGACGCGAGATCTCCTCCCCAGGTCGTGGATATGGGTACCCGAACATCACCGATATAGTCACCCCCTCCGGTTTATTCCCACCCCTTCAGTGAAAGAATTAGGCATAAATTTCCGCACGGGCATCGGAATCGCTTATGTGACCACAATTCGGAATCGGCATTCCGAGACGGTCGACAAGGCCCTGGTTTCACAGAATTCCGTTCTGGGGCAAAAATCCCCCCCCCCCGACAAGGCGCTAGTACACTAACTGCCGTACCGTCTGGTCGGACGCGGATATTTATACGCCCGGGGGTCGGAACCGCCCGCGAGGCCCCAATTCAGAATCGGCACTTCGACCCGGTCGGTAAATGGTCGCATTCGGAGACTTGCGGTCTGGCGCCCAAATTCCTCTCCGGGAGCGCGGTCGCAAGCTGCAGATGCGATCGCATACGGACAACACTTCGCTCAAACATGCCTAACTTTTCGCTCGGTTATCGGAATTGCTTTTAAGACCCCAATTTGGAATTGGCACTCAGAGGCGCCTGACGCCCCCTTATTGCCTTAGGTGATAAGACTTCATTTCGCGGTCGAAAAACCTTCGTTTTGTACTCTGAAATGTCGATTCTAGCCGACGATCTCCCCTATTCCAAGGTTTTTTGGCCGTAGCGACTCCCTCGATTACGCGAATCGCTGGCGGAGCCCACACGCGGAGCCGTCCAGTCACAGCGATCGGAAGTCATGTTCAACTCAACGCGAGATCTCCTCCCCAGGTCGTGGATATGGTTGCCAGAACATCGCCGATATAGTCACCCCCTCCGGTTTATTCCCCCCCCTTCAGCGAAAGAATTGGGCATAACTTTCCGCATGGGCATCAGAATCGTTTATGTGACCACAATTCGGGATCGTCACTCCGAGACGTCGACAAGGAGCTGGTTTCACGGAATTTTGTTCTGGGGCCAAAATTCCCCTCGGAGCGTGTGTACTAGTACACCGACTGCCCTACCATCCGATCAGACGCGGATATTTATTCGCCCGGGGGTCGGAACCGCCCGCGATGCCCCAATTCAGAATCGACACTTCAACCCGGTCGGTAAATGGTCGCATTCGGAGATTTCCAGGTCGGCGCCCCAATTCGGAATCGGCACTTAGAGGCGCTCGATGCCACCTTATTGCCTCAGGCGATAAGACGTCGTTTCGGGGTCAAAAAACCTTCGTTTCTCACTCCGAAATTGCCATTCTAGCCGAAGATCTCCCCTATTCCAAGGTTTTTTGGCAGTAGCGACTCCCTCGATTACGCTAATCGCTTGTGGAGTCCACACGCGGAGCCGCCCAGTCACAGCGATCGGAAGTCGTGTTCAACTCGGCGCGAGATCTCCTCCCTAGGTCGTGGATATGGGTCCCAGAACATCGCCGATATAGTCACCCCTCAGGTTTATTCCCACCCCTTCAGTGAAAGAATTGGGCATAACTTTCCGCACGGGCATCGGAATCGCTTATGTGACCACAATTCGGAATCGGCATTCCGAGATGGCCGACAAGGTGCTGGTATCGTAGAATTCCGTTCATGGCCAAAATCCCCCCCCCCCCGGAGCGTGTGTACTAGTACACCGACGCCGTACCATCCGGTCGGACGCAGATATTTATTCGCCCGGGGGTCGAACCCGCGCGCGAGGCCCCAATTCAGAATCGGCACTTCGACCCTGTCGGTAAATGGTCGCATTCGAAGATTTTCGGTCCGGCGCCCAAATTCCTCTCCGGGAGCGCGGTCGCAGGCTGCCGATGCGGTCGCATACAGACACCACTTCGCTCAAACATGCATAAATTTTCGCTCGATTATCGGAATCGCTTATAAGACCCCAATTTAGAATCGGCTCTCAGAGGCGCTTGACGCCCCGTTATTGCCTCAGGCGATGAGACGTTTTTTCGGGGTCGAAAAACCTTCATTTCACACTCCGAAATTGCGATTCTAGCCGACGATCTCCTCTCTTCCAAGGTTTTTTGGCCGTAGCGACTCCCTCGATTACGCGAATCGCTGGCGGAGCCCACACGCGGAGCCGCCCAGTCACAGCGATCGAAAGTCGTGTCCAACTCGACAGAGATCTCCTCCCCAGGTAGTGGATATGGGTGCCAGAACATCACCGATATAGTCACCCCCTCCTGTTTATTCCCACCCCTTCAGCGAAAGAATTGGGCATAACTTTCCGCACGGGCATCGGAATCGCTTATGTGACCACAATTCAGAATCGGAATTCCGAGACGGTCGACAAGGCGCTGGTTTTGCGGAATTCCATTCTGTGTCCAAAATCCCCCCCTGGAGCGTGTGTACTAGTACACCGACTGCCGTACCCTCCGGTCGGACGTGGATATTTATTCGCCTGGGGGTCGGAACCGCCCGCGAGGGCCCAATTCAGAATCAGCACATCGACCCGTTCGGTAGATGGTCGCATTCGCAGATTTTTGGTCTGGCGCCCAAATTCCACTCGGGGAGCGCGGTCGCAGGTTGCCGATGCGATCGATACGGACACCGCTTTGCTCAAACATGCATAGCTTTTCGCTCGTTATCAGAATCGCTTATAAGACCTCAATTCAGGAAAAAACTTGGAATAGGGGAGATCGTCGACTAGAATCGTTGGCGGAGCCCACACACGGAGCCGCCCAGTCACAACGATCGGAAGTCGTGTTCAACTCGACACGAGATCTCCTCCCCGGGTCGTGGATATGGGTGCCAGAACATCGCCGTTATAGTCACCCTCCGGTTTATTCCCACCCCTTCAGCGAAATAATTAGGCATAACTTTCCGCACGGGCATCGGAATCGTTTATGTAACCCCAATTCGGAATCGTCACTCCGAGACGGTCGACAAGGAGCTGGTTTCGCGGAATTCCGTTCTGGGGCCAAAATTCCCCCCGGAGCGTGGGTACTAGTACACCGACTGCCGTACCGTCCGGTCGGACGCGGATATTTATTCGCCAAGGGGTCGGAACCGCCCGCGAGACCCCAATTCAGAATCGGCACTTCAACTCGGTCGGTAAATGGTCGCATTCGGAGATGTCCGGTTCGGCGCCCAAATTCATCTCCGGGAGCGCGGTCACAAGATGCCGATGCGATCGCATACGGACACCGTTTCGCTCAAACAGGCATAACTTTTCGCTCGGTTATCAGAAACGCTTATAAGACACCAATTCGGAATCGGCACTCAGAGGCGGTCGACTCCCCCTTATTGCCTCTGGAAATAAGACGTCATTTTGGGGTGGAAAAACCTTCGTTTCGCACTCCGAAATTGCAATTCTAGCCGACAATCTCCCCTATTCCAAGGTTTTTTGGCCGTAGCGAATCCCTCGTTTACGCGAATCGCTGACGGAGCCCACAAGCGGAGCCGCCCAGTCACAGTGATCGGAAGTCATGTTCAACTCGTCACGAGATCTCCTCCCCAGGTCGTGGATATGGGTGCCCGAACATCGCCGATATAGTCACCCTTCCGGTTTATTCCCACCCCTTCAGCGAAAGAATTGGACATAACTTTCCGCACGGGTGTCGGAATCGCTTATGTGACCACAATTCGGAATCGGCACTCCGAGACGGTCGACAAGGCGCTGGTTTTGCGGAATTCTGTTATTGGGCAAAAATCCCCCTCGGAGCGTGAGTACTAGTACACCGACTGCCGTACCCTCCGGTCGGACGCAGATATTTATTCGCCCGAGGTTCGGAACCGCCCGCGAGGCCCCAATTCAGAATCGGCACTTCGACCCGGTCGGTAAATGGTCGCATTCGGAGATTTCCGGTCCGGCGCCTAAATTCCTCTCTGGGAGCGCGGTTGCAGGCTGCCGATGCGATCGCATATGGACACCACTTCGCTCAAACATGCATAACTTTTCGCTCGGTTAACAGAATCGCTTATAAGACCCCAATTCGGAATCGGCAATCAGAGGCGCTCGATGCCCCCTTTATTGCCTTAGGTGATAAGACGTCATTTCGGGGTCGAAAAACCTTCATTTCACACTCTAAAATTACGATTCTGGCCGATGATCTCCCCTATTCCAAGGTTTTTTGGCCGTAGCGACTCCCTCGATTACGCGAATCGCTGGCGGAGCCCACATGTGGAGCCGCCCAGTCACCGCGATCGAAAGTCGTGTTCAACTCGACACGAGATCTCCTCCCCAGGTCGTGGATATGGGTGCCAGAACATCGCCGATATAGTCACCCCCTCTGGTTTATTCCCACCCCTTCAGCGAACGAATTGGGCATAACTTTCCGAACGGGCATCAGAATCGTTTATGTGACCACTTTTGGAATCGGCACTCTGAGAGGGTCGACAAGGAGCTGGTTTCACAAATTCCGTTCTAGGGCCAAAATTCCCCCCCCCCCCCCCCCCCCCGTAGCGTATGTATAGTACACCGACTGCCGTACCGTCCGGTCGGACGTGGATATTTATTCGCCCGAGGGTCGGAACCGCCCGCGAGGCCCCAATCAGATCGCACTTCGACCCGTGGGTAATGGTAGCATTCAGAGATTTCCGTCCCGGCGCCGAAATTCCTCTACGGAGCGCGGTCGCAGGCTGTCGATGCGATCACATACGGACCTGCTTCGCTCAAACAAACATACATTTCGCTCGGTTATCGGAATCGCTTATAAGACTCTAATTCAGAATCGCACGAGAGACGCTCGACGACCCCTTATTATCTCAGGCAATAAGACGTCGTTTCGGGGTCGAAAAAACCTTCGTTTCGCACTCCGAATTGTGATTCTAGCCGACGATCTCCCCTATTCCAAGGTTTTTGGCCGTCGACTCCCCTCAATTACGCAAATCGCTGGCGGAGCCCACACGCGGAGCCGCCCAGTCACAGCGATCGGAAAGTCGTGTTCAACTCGCGCGAGATCTCCTCCCCAGGTCGTGGATATGGGTGCCCGAACATCGCCGATATAGTCACGCCCTCCAGTTTATTCCCACCCTTCAGCGAAGGAATTGGACATAACTTTCCGCACGGGCATCGAAATCGCTTATGTGACCACAATTCAGAATCGGCACTCCGAGACGGTCAACAAGGTGCTGGTTTCGCGGAATTTCTTTCTGGGGCAAAAATTCCCCACGGAGCGTGTGTACTAGTACACCGATTGCATTACCCTCCGGTCGGACACGAATATTTATTCACCCGGGGGTCGGAACCGCCCGCGTGGCCCCAATCAGAATCGCACTTCGACCCGTCGGTAAATGGTCGCATTCGGAGATTTCCCGGTCCGGCGCCCAAATTCCTCTCCGGGAGCGCGGTCGCAGATGCCGATGCGATCGCATACGGACACCGCTTCGCTTAACAGGCATAACTTTTCGCTCGGTTATCGGAATCGCTTATAAACCCCAATCGGAATCGGCACTCCGAGGCGCTCGAGGCTTCCTTATTGCCCCTAGTGATAAGACGTCGTTTCGGGGTCGAAAAACCTTCGTTTCGCACTCTGAAATTGAGATTCTAGCCGACGATCTCCCCTATTCCTAGGTTTTTTGGCCGTAGCAACTCCATCGATTACGCGAATCACTGGCAGAGCCCACACGCGGAGCCGCCCAGTCACAGCGATCAGAAGTCGTGTTCAACTCGACTCGAGATGTCCTCCCCAGGTCGTGGGTATGGGTGCCAGAACATCGCCGATATAGTCACCCCCTCCAATTTATTCCCACCCCTTCAGCGAAAGAATTGGGCATAACTTTCCGCACGGACATCAAAATCGTTTATGTGACCACAATTCAGAATCGGCACTCCGAGATGGTCAACAAGGAGCTGGTTTCATAGAATTCCGTTCTGGGGCCAAAATTCCCCCCGGAGCGTGTGTACTAGTACACCGACTGCCGTACCGTCCGGTCGGACGCGGATATTTATTCGCCCGGGGGACGGAACTGCCCGCGAGGCCCCAATTCAGAATCGACACTTCAACTCGGTCGGTAAGTGGTCGCATTCGGAGATGTCAGGTTCGGCGCCCAAATTCCTCTCCGGGAGTGCGGTCGCAGGCTGCCGATGCGATCGCATACGGACACCGCTTCGCTCAAACATGCATAACTTTTCGCTCGGTTATCGGAATCGCTTATAAGACCCCAATTCGGAATAGGCACTCAGAGGCGCTCGAAGACACCTTCTCGCCTTAGGCAATAAGACGTCGTTCCAGGGCCGAAAAACCTTCATTTCGCACTCCAAAATTGCGATTCTAGCCGACGATCTCTCCTATTCCAAGGTTTTTTGGCCGTAGCGACTCCCTCAATTACGAGAATCAATGGCGGAGCCCACACGCGGAGCCGCCCAGCCACAGCGATCGAAAGTCGTGTTCAACTCGATGTGAGATCTCCTCCCCAGGTTGTGGATATGGGTGCTAGAACATCGCCGATATAGTCACCCCCTCCGGTTTATTCCTACCCTTCAGCGAAAGAATTGGGCATAACTTTCCGCACGGGCTTCGGAATCGTTTATGCGACAACATTTTGGAAACGGCACTCCGAGACGGTCGACAAGGAGCTGGTTTCGCAGAATTCCGTTCTGGGTCCAAAATTCCTCCCAGAGCGTGTGTACTAGTACACCGACTGCCGTACCGTCCGGTCGGACGCGGATATTTATTCGCCCGAGGGTCGGAACCGCCCGCGAGGCCCCAATTCAGAATCGACACTTCGACCCGGTCGGTAAATGGTCGCATTCGGAGATTTCAGGTTCGGCGCCCAAATTCTCTCCAGGAGCACGGTCGCAGGCTGCCGATGCGATCGCATACGGACACCGCTTCGCTCAAACTACATAACTTTTCGCTCGGTTATCGGAATCGCTTATAAGACCCCAATTCGGATCGGCACTCAGAGGCGCTCGACGCCCCCTTATTGTCTCAGGCGATAAGATGTCGTTTCAGGGTCAAAAACCTTCGTTTCGCACTCTAAATTTCGATTCTAGCCGACGATCTCCCTATTCCAATGTTTTTTGGCAGTACGACTCCCTCGATTACTCGATTCGCTGGTGGACCCACACGCGGAGCCGCCCAGTCACAGCGATCGGAAGTCATGTTCACTCGACGCGAGATCCCTCCCCAGGTCGTGGATATGGGTGCCCGAACATCGCCGATACAGTCACCCCCTCCGGTTTATTCCCACCCCTTCAGTGAAAGAATTTAGGCATAATTTTCCGCACGGGCATCGAATCGCTTATGTGACCACAATTCGGAATCGGCACTCCGAGACGGTCGACAAGGCGATGGTTTCGCGGAATTCCGTTCTGTGGCCAAAATTCCCCCGGAGCGTGTGTACTAGTACACCTCGACTGCCAACCCTCGGTCGGACGCGGATATTTATTCGCACGGGGGTCGGAACGCCCCGCGGCCCCAATTCAGATCGGCACTTCGACCCTGTCGAAAATGGTCGCATTCGAGATTTCCGGTCCGGCGCCCAAATTCCCTCTCCCGGAGCACGGTCGCAGGCTGCCGATGCGATCGACATACCTACACCGCTTCGCTCAAACAGCATAACTTTTCGCTCGGTTATCGAATCGCTTATAAGACCCCAATTCGAATCGCACTCAGAGGCGCTCGATGCCCCCTTATTGCTTCAGTGAATAAGAC